>OX103947.1:79388432-80038645 GCA_944470405.2 Schistosoma mattheei
TCGAGTGCGTGTGGGGCCTGCGTTTTTGTTCACCAGACCCACCTTCAATACGATGTTTGTTGCCCGTAAGTCGCGCACATATGAGAGAAAAAATGACAAGAGGACAGATTGATATATCAAAGTGCCATATTGGAAAAGTATAAGTTCTTTGTTTACATTAATATTATTACTATAGAAAAAAAAACAAGTTTAGTAAATTTCCATTTTATATATATATATATATATATATATATCAGTTATTGACATAAAATGTCTTTTTTATAACGCTAATGTTAAGTTCCAGGACTTTGTATTGGCCACTAATAATAATTGGTTTAACGTTAGCATAGCCGTGATATTCATATCGTCAGTTCAATGTTATGATTACTAAACAGTTCCCTTATAAGTTGTGTTTAGAATTAGGTATGTGGAATCAATGCGGCTAACATAGTAACCTTACAGTAACGCACTGTACTATATCTTCACGGTTATTGATTCTTAAATGTCAGAAATTAAAAAAAATCTGAATATTGCCAATAAAGATGGGTTATATGATCACACTAAAAAGCATGCTAAAGGAGAACTGGTTAAGTTATTGCATAAGTTTCCTAAATAGGAAAAAAAATGATGAGAACTTTAATAAGTACTTGACCATGGTTTAATCCAAAATGTTTTGTCTAAAAACCACTTATTAATAGTAGTATTAATCGTATCAAGCTACTAAACATATCCTCAACCGAAAACTTTTAGAAGTAGTTCATATGGTATATATGTATAGCCAGTCTACGTGAAAAATGTATATAATATATAAGAAGTACAGCCAACATAGTTAATTAACCAGAAAAAGAAATTATAAAACTCGCCTGGGTTGCTTTTTGAATTCGTTGTATTTGCCAGTGTTAGTTGTATGAGTTTGATTAAAATCCTCAGCCATCGTTTCGGAATACCTAGCTTATGTGTCCAGTATTTTTAAAAAAATATTAACATAACACTTATATATCAAAGGTAAAAGGTCTGGGGAGTTGTAGGTGAGGCGGAATGAGGGAAAAAATATTTTTAAGTAAATGCAGGGTCTGATTAGCTACGTGATTAGATTTTATCCTGCAGCCGAAACTGTCAACATCCTTGACTGACTGATCGGATGTGCCCAGCGAACCGTTTTAGTCATTTGTAAAGATTTATCATCTTTACATTTCGATTCCGTAATGGATTTGTCAGTTAAACGATCTAACAACACGTATGGTGGTTCATGATCTAGATAAGCCGGCTTTAGCCTATCAATACTTACTGTGTCGATGTTTCCATGTTTTTCTATCACGAAATATTTAGATTTTCTTGAGACGACTTTGAAAGGACCTTCAAATGGAGGACTGAGTGGTGCTTTTATTTTGTCACATCTTATCCAGACGTGCGTGCAATTGCTTAGGTCTTTAGGTATATATACGGCGCGCGATTGTTCACGAGTATTAATCGGCTTAATTTTAGACATGTGGTCCCGTAGTTGATCTACATAATTTTCTAAATTAAGTTTTTGACTGTTAGTATTAGGGTTAATAAATTCACCTGGTAGTCTCAGAGTTGTTCCGAAAACCAGTTCCGCAGCTGAACACTGTGCGTCAGTTTTGACAGATGTTCGTATTCCCAACATAACTAACGGTAGGAATTCTGTCCACTGATTGGGGTTTGAGTGAGATATAAGGGCGGTTTTTAGCTGACGGTGAAAACGTTCTACCATCCCATTAGCCTGAGGATGATATGCAGTGCAGCGTATCCTATTGGAGCCTAGAAGTTTAGCCAAGTTATTAAATAGTTCGGATTCGAATTGCGCTCCTCTATCCGTCGTTATTGTTATGGGTGTACCAAAAATGGTTACCCAGTTCTGCATGAAAACTTTGGCTACTGTTTCCGCTGTGATGTCCGCTATCGGGATGGCTATAGGGAATCTGGTAAATCGATCTATGCATGTAAAAAGATAATTAAAACCGTTTGAACGTGGTAAAGGACCTACCAAGTCGATATGCACATGGGCAAAACGTGCATCTGGTTGCGAGAAAACACCTATGGGTGAATTTGTGTGACGATTAATCTTTGATTGTTGACATGCTGAACACTCTCTAACCCATTTGTGTACATCCTTCTGTAAATTCGGCCATATATATCTGGCATTGATTAGTTTTGTTGAAGCTTTCGCGCCAGGATGAGACAAAGAATGAAAGTTATTATATATCAACTTTCGCATATTTTTGGGAACGAAAGGTCGCGGCATTGCCTTGGTCGTGTCACAATAAATTAGAATACCATCGATAGGTGATGGGAATTGTTTTAAATTAAGACTTGAATTGTTTGTTTTAAGTAGGTTTTGTAATTCTAGGTCCTGCTCTTGTTCGTGTCTTAACGTCTCGAAGTTTACTGTAGACTGCTGTAGCACGTTCATTTCTAGTCTGGATAAAGCATCTGCCGCCTGATTGTCCTGACCTTTGACATGTCGGATATCGCTTGTGAACTGTGATATATAGTCAAGGTGTCGGACTTCTCGAGGTGAGTATTTATCGGCTCTCGCTTTTAATGCATTCGTCAGAGGTTTGTGATCCGTAAAGACTATAAATTCCCTACCTTCTAACATGTGTCGGAAGTGTTTAATGGTCAGGTAGATTGCAAGAAGTTCTCGCCCGAAGGTAGAATACCTTGTTTCGGCTGGAGCGAGTCTTTTCGAGAAGAAAGCAATTGGTTTCCAGGCGTTTTTAACCAGTTGGTTAAGGGTACCGCCTACTGCTTTATCTGAAGCATCCACCATCAAAGCAAGTGGGGAAAGAGAATTCGGATATATCAACGTAGTTGCTTGAGCCAGTTTATCTTTAAGCTGTTTAATAGCTTCGATGGCGTCAGAAGACAGTTTGAATTCTTTTGGTTTTCCTTTAAGTGAATCTGTCAAAGGTTGCATTAATTGTGCACAACCTGGTATGAATCTGCGATAAAAGTTAATTAGGCCTAGAAAACTTCTCAGTTGTGTTAGAGAACTAGGTACGGGGTATTGTTTGATGGTATCCACTTCTTTTTTGATAGGTTTAATCCCTTCTGGGCTTATTGTGTGACCGAGAAATTCTAAAGTTTGAACACCGAAAACACACTTACTTTGATGTATGTTTATTCCATGTTCATCCAGTCTTTTCAACACTGCTTGTACATGCTGTTCGTGTGATTGCAAATCGGGGCTGGCAATTAACAAGTCGTCTATATACCCCTGCGCAAATGGCATATCTCGAAGTAGGTTATCTATGAATCTTTGAAATGTCTGTGCCGCATTTCTCAGGCCGAATGGCATGCGTACAAACTCGAATAAGCCAAAGGGTGTAGTAATAGCTGTCTTGGGAATATCTTCATCAGCCACCGGGATATTGTGATATGCCCTGACTAAGTCAATTTTAGTGAATATGTTCATACCCTGTAAACCGTTGGTGAAATCTTGGATATGAGGTATTGGGTACCTATCTGGTACGGTTTGACGGTTTAGGGCTCTGTAATCCCCGCACGGTCGCCAGTCACCTTCATTCTTCTTTGGGACCATATGCAAAGGGGATGCCCATTGACTATCTGAGGGACGGATAATACGAAGTTTCTTTCAGTGTTAATCGCCGTTTCTTGGTGTCAACTAGAAATTCGTATCTCTCTAGAAAGTCCATCCCCAGTATTGCCAGATCTAAGTCGGCTACCGTGAAAACCCAAGGGAATTGCCTCCTGAACCCCAAATCTAGGGTTAAAGTTTTCTGCCCAAATGTCGCGATTTTAGTTTTATTTGCAGCTTGAAGTGTAATTGATGATGTTTCTCGACTAATCTCAGTTTTATTTTGAGGGATGATGCTAAGAGCAGCGCCAGTATCCACCAAGAAATTCAAGCCAGAGTTTCTGTCTCTAACATAAAACAAGCGACTGTTTAGGCGCCCCTCCTCAGTCGTCGCGACCTGGGGAGGGGTTACTCGTTTCCCGCTGTCTTAGAATTATGCTTAGGCCAGGCGCATGGTTGCATGCACTTGGTTGAGTTGACACCAAACTTCCAGTGGTACCAACAAAACTGCCCAGATTGTCTAGACATTTGTGACCTGTTTTGTGACTTGGATCGTGGTCGTTGTGGTGACCTGCTCCTGTTTCTATGACCCATTTGCATTCTGGTGACTGCCTCAGTGAGACTCTTAACACTCGCAATGAGTCCTTCTATTACGGGGTCTTTTGCTGATTCTACTTTTTGTGTGTGATTTATTGTGCCTGATCCAGTTGGAGGACCTCTTTCCATTATTCTGTCGGCTATACGCGCTAAATGAGATAATGAGGTTTCAGGATCTTGTGCATCCAAACAGTGTTGGACGTAGCATCGGAGAGCTTGTATCCATCCTTGTTTTAGGACTGCTTCACCCACTGTGTTATCACCCACTAAGACTTGGAGGTGACGTAAAAACTGTGACGGCGACCGATCACCTAGTATCTCACCTTGAAAAAGTCTTTGGAGTCTTTGACTATCTGATAATGACAAACGGTTCACTATCTCTCGTCTTAAGATGGTGTATAGTTGTGGTGATGGTGGACTTAAAATCAAGTCACGGACTTCTTTGGCGACTGAAGGAGGAAGGATAGAACACAAGTCTCTATAGCGAATCCCTTCAGATTTGATATTGTGTCTCGTGAAATAATGCTCTAGTTGAGCAAACCACAACTCAGGATCACTACGATCAAATTCTGGAAGTCGGGATTTCGTAGTCATAACAGTGTCTATCTCCACTGGTGACAAATCCTCCAGATTACGGGTTTCTGTTGAGTCTGACATGAGGTATGTGACAAATATAGCAATAAAGTTAGCACGAAAAATGGTTACTATAACACGAATAACTTAAGATAATACGGAATAAACTAGTTATATACTCAAATTAGTTTACGGATAAACAGGTCTACTTTTACGATTAAGTAAAAAAAATTATAATAACAGAAATGAGATTAAATTTGTGTTCAAAAAGGGTCCACCACTTTCGTGCCTTAAGTAACCCTCGTGCTATTGATAGAAGAAACCAGACAAGTAGTGAATAGGTCTTTATTTCGATCTTAGCGCGGTCACAGTGGAGCGTGGGATTATCTGTTCAGACAAACAAAGGCTCTCAACATTCAATATAAGATAATAGGGAATATAACGCTTATAAAAAATAAGGAAGTGAATGAATACTTGAACAATACTGTTTTGGCATATGCCTGGTTGTTTGGGGTCGACTCTTAACCAACCAACCTAAGCTGTTACATTCTTTTGTCGTATATGTGTCCGTAACACTTCAATTTAACATCGTGAGGCCTTTTAGTTTACCCAACAGATCTTTGTGGTGCTAACCGATAACGTTCTTGGACTCCATGTAGAAGCTCCTACAGAACAGAAAGCTTGGATTGTCGTTGGTATCACAGTGGCGATGACAAGTATTTTGGAGCTGTAGAAGGTCTTACACTAAAGGATTAACGTTGGGAAACTATTATTTCAATACACCACAGCGGAAATTATTGAAGGTGGTAGGATGTACACATTAACCACCACTGATGGAATGGTCGAGATGATATTAGTACTGCTCTAATAATAGACCTAATCCTAAAATTATAGATTTGTCATGATATAACTGCCTAATCTATAGGATCTTACGTGGAAGTCACATCATCGACTACACCAACTCATTGTATCGTAACAACTACCAATACATGATGAAGAACAAGCTTAGGCTAGAGAAGGAACAATATATTTATTATGAGTAAAAGATATAAGGTTATATTTAGCAGGGGCCACGCCTGCATGGCCGAGCCATGCCATTCGATCAACTCCAGTCAATTCAACTCGTTGTTCGCGCCTTCTCCATTGTTAGATATTTCTCCGCGTTAAATGTTGAATATCTATTTTCTGAGTAGTCTCGTGTTCACAGCTTTGTGGATTGTGTGGCTATTGTCAAATGCCACTACACTACTCTCCTGCCAGAATCAACGTGATGTTGCCTCGATACCGAATCGGATGGGATTGTCGTGCACCGAAGGTTACCAAGACTAGTTAACATCCCCTGGGTGGTGGTAAGCTAAAAGATAAATCAAAAGGAAGGCGGCAGCATCTGGTCGAGAAATACATGTAATAATTTTAAAATATCTGCCTTCATGCTTAACACGCTTACAATGAAAATTTGGGTGAAGATAATTTGAGCTATAAAAAATGTGATTACAATAATAATAATAATAAAACGATGCGTGTTAATAACCGTTGGTTAATAACTTGACGTATAGGTAGTAAGTATTTTGTGTTTAAAATATTAAAGTAATGAATATTGTAGAAATGTTAATATTGCTATTAGTTTTGGCTTAAATTATGAAAGCGGTTTACAATTATACCGGTAACCTGTTCATATGTGATTTCCAATTGTATCTGTATTAGTAGACTTACTGAAAGAACAAAAGTATTACCGTGGAGGAGAATTCCAACTAGTGTTCCAGTTAGTTTGATACGGTTTATTTAGTTACGGGGAGCTTTTCTCAACCTAATTTTTATTTGACCGTGATAGAATTTAGTAATACTACTAATACACATGAATGGTTATCACAGCAAAATTTAAATACGTCAGTGATGATTATATGAATTTTGGACAGATAGCTAGGAACAAATTGTTAAACATGAGTGTATTCGTGGGAGACATGCTCTAGACTCAATGTTCTGATCTGCGGCAGACTATTTATTTATATTTATACTTGCCGGCTGATTGGGCATACAAGTTAGTTGCAAGTATGCAGTTTACCATGCTCCACAAGAGCAGGTGAACTGGTGGATGCACATGGAGGCGACCAGACGCGGAAGCTTATCTTTTATGGATACAGAAAATAAGTTTCTACTAGTGAAGGATATTCGCAGTTTTGCCGCGTTAAATGTTCTTCTAATAGTTGTTGTTAGACGGTTTTTGATTACGTCCGATGTTCGGTCACCTTTAAATTCCAGACTTATATAAAGGTTTTTCTTTGGAACGGAACAACTAGAATTCTTCTCGCGACTACTTTTATTCATGTTCTTTTCTATGAACCGTTCTGGGTAACTATTTTCCGTCAAAGTCTTCTTCAGGAATGCGAGTTCTTCGTTAATGCATTCCGTACTGCATATGTGATGTATGCGATGGCATAAAGAATGGATAAGGTTTCTCTTCCTACTTAACGGAACCCAGCTATAGAAGTTGGTTAGCTGGCCATTCCATGTTTGTTTTCTAAAGATGGATCTTTTTAAAGAACCATTGCTCTTTCTCGTCAGACGTACATCGAGAAAAGGAATTGATTGGTCTTGTTCCCTTTCTAACGTGAAGTCTATGGAAGGGTGGCACGAGTTAAAGGTGTGTAGAATATAATCTAAATCAATATTATTGTCACAAACAACAAACGTGTCGTCCATGTATCTCACGTATAGGTGGAATCGATTGATCATTGAACGGAGTTGGTCGTTTTCTACTTTTGCCATGAAACAGTCTGCTAAAATTGGACCCAATGGAGACCCCATTGCGATCCCATCCCTTTGTCTATATATTTCATTATTGAAACTGAACTGGACATTAAAGGTACAGCGTAACAATAATTCTTTCAAGTGTTCAGTTGGCAAACCTAGATCTATATTGTTAGAATCAATATACTCACATATATAACATATTGTTTCAGTTAAAGGTACGCTAGTGAACAAAGAATTAACGTCAAGCGAGAACATGTGTTTTTCGGAAGTATTAACGTCCTTAATACGATCAATAAATTGAAAAGTATCATGAATAGAATGTTTACATACTTGCCTTCTAACCGGTTCCAATTTTTTCGCTAACCATTTGGCGATTCTGTGGTAATAATAATAATAATAATAGTTTATTCTCAAATAACAGTTTGTTACATGAGGCATGCCAGTTTACAGGCAAGATCAAATTGATACAAATGATACAATATTCACTGTAGTAAATTACATAGCTGGGTTGATAATTTATGAGATATGAATGTAGATGGTTTTAAGCAGTTCTACAGTTAGCGCGCTTCATGAAAGTTGCGTTGCGAATGTGCGACTGGTGGTCAAGGATAGGTCCATTGAAGGTATGAGCTTCTAGAAATCGCAACCTTATGTCCCTTTAGAATATCCAAGGCTTTAAGGATGGTGCAGGATGAAGTCACCCGTTCCATATCTCAAGGGGGCTGAAAGAGGGAGCAAGTAAAAGAAAACACGAGGGGCAGAGTAGCCAACATTCATGAAGGAATGTTCAAGGTATGATTACTCAGTCTAATTTTCTTTTATTAAGGTATTTGTTAAGAAATCGCATTTTAATAGGTTAAAGAAAATAAGTGATAACAAGGTGTGAGTGGACATACAACTGACAAATGGAGGCGATTCGTAAAGGAGCTGAAAGTATGGGATTATTTGTGATTATAAAATAAAATCTAGTGCTAGAAACAGTATTGTGATATACAATTGGCTATCTTCCTTTTATTATCGAAGCTATTAGAGCCCCTTTCGTTTTTTTTGTATTATTATTTTTTTCAGGTATTATAGGGTCTTGAGTAGGCTTCGTATATTAGCGAATTGTCTAGTTTGCTTGTAATAGGATTTCTGGGTAGGAAGTGAAACCAATTCAACGTTCGTAACACGATTTAAAGAGGTATTTTGCGTGATAAATCAGCATCAATACCATAAGTTCGTGACATCCCACTAAAACATAAGGAGCCGTAATTAAACAAAATGTTCTGCCCTACAGACATGGGTGGATTGAAGTTATCTCCCCACCTTCATGTTTGCTGGTCAGTAACGCCACCCTCCCTCCTTTTGTGATGTTAGGCTCTCTTACGTTTGTGGTAAGTATGAATACTGCTTTAATCAAAGCCCATAGTTGGAATACACTGTCTCTACTAGGTCCATGTTACAAGCAAATCAGATAGTTGAAAAGTCTGTTTTTTGGGTTAGATGTCCATATAGTATATCACACTGCTATGAAAATAACTAATGGTTTAAAGAAGTAAGGACTAATAGCAAATCAAAAGATATGAGAGGGTATAAAATTGTAGAAAGAAAAAAAAGATTTCAGGGTAAGACAAATAAAACATTGAGAAACTCACAAGACTTTGTGGGCAAATTTTGAGCTTTGTATGATCGGCCTTAGTAGATCAGCATCCATAAGGTTGAGCTATCTGTCTACTTGCAGTAGAAAAAAAAGCATGACTTTTAGGAAGAATAATGTACATTTAACCTGTAGAGATTTGGGGACTGAAAGCTAGGGTTAGGAGCATGAAGTCATGATTAATAAACAATGAATAATAGGAAAGGATAGGCCATATATTCTGTGATTTGGTTATATTCATATTAGTAACAGTCGAACGTGTTATAATTTTGTTCTTTCTAGACACTAGGCGGTCCGTAATAAAGTGCCTCATTGGTGGGCGGGAGTTCAAGGAAATGTTGAAGCTCTTTGGAGTCTAGAAATAGGGTTATTAGCTTTTTGAATCTGGTAAACGTATCACAGTTACGGATAGGCATTGGCAGCCTGTTCCACAATAAACTGTACCGTACTGTAAAAAACTTACAACGCATTTGTTTTTGGTGTTTTACGGTAAGTAGTGTATATGCGTTGTTTCTAAGTCTATAGGCTGGGTCGTGGGTGATAGTCGGGCAGGAGGTTAGAAAGGAGAGCCCATATATCGCTTTGTAGAGAAATATTAAATTGTTTTTTAGCCTACGGTGCCATAAAGGTTCTAAAGATAGATGCTTACATCTTTCTGTGTAATCGAGATTCGAGTTACATCCTAGTAGTTGACGTGTGAAACGTCTTTGAACTTCTTCTACTCTTATCTTGTCTGCGATATTCATATTAGAGAAGACAAAAGAGCAGTATTCAAGGGAGGGTCGTACACATAACTTGACATGTCCAAAATAGGTCGTAACGGTAAACCCGGCTTATGTATTTTCTGTAGTCCATATAAGCGCGGGATGACTGAACCCATGGACGCATGTGATTATATAAATCTTGGGTTATTAACCCTTATTCTTAAGATTTTTAACATCTGTTAGCTGTTTTTCGATTTGTAATGTTTTATCAACTTCTTTAGGTTTGGAGAATTTAGTACCATCCTCTAGAATTAACTTCATTTTATCCAAATATTCTTTGCGGTCAAGTAGTACTACACCAGCTCCTTTGTCAGGTTTACTTAGGATTAAATCCTTATTCCTTTTCAACAGTATTAGCTGATCCAAGTGGTTCTTAGTTAATAGGTTATTCTTACTGCAATGTGCATTAACGAATCCATGACTGCAGTCCAGTAATGTGGACTTAAAGTGCTGAAGATTTTGTGGAGATGTCGGCATAAGATCATGAGTTTGATTTGATAAATTTTCGAAGTGTATTTGTGTATGAAGTCTACTGGTTTTGGAGGTGCTGTTACAGAACTTGGGACCCAATGATAAGGCCTGGATTTGGACTGGCGAAAGTTTAATAGAAGAATGAATAAATACATACTTTTCTGGATGTTCTGGAAACTTTTTAGTCACGTCTACGTGTTGCAATGTTTCCAAGTGTTTACGTTTAGCTTTTTGTGACTGTTTTTCCGTAACATTAGTAACATATTCCTCAAATTGTTTACGTTCATCTAACGACAATTCAAACAATGCGTGACTTCTTAGAGATATGTTGCGATCTAGTTCGACTTTTCGAGATTTGATAGCATCGATATAATTGAGTGCATGACGTTTGAGTGTTTTTGCATTGGGATGAATATGGTTTCGCCTTAATGCCTTCCAGAAACGTTTAGGATAATCATTATTTTCGATACAGCTTTCGAGAAAATTGATCTCACATTTCACTAACGCAAGCTTGACGGTGTAACGTAAGAACTCATTGAGCCCTTTCATCGTCATAAGGTCCTTGCATTTCTTCAATTGACAGATAATTCCCATTTAAACATTAAAATTAAAACACGAATTTCAGCGAAGGGATCTCTTTTCAACGAATTTATTATCAAGCTGTACAATCGTATATATATGAAAATTTTGTTTTTGTAAAAGTACTAATTCTGTGAGGAAATGTGAACACAGTTAATATAAAGGTTATAATACTAGATTACGTAATATGAATAATAACAATAACAATAGATTTAGTGATTATAATAAGATGATTAAAATGATTAAAATGTTTTTGATATAATAATTAAAGGTCATAGAGGTGTACAAAAGTAAACTGATATGATGAGCGTTCATGAATAAAACAATGAGAATATAAAACATAAGTAAAGGGGGAATGCAGTAATAATAATAATAACATTAATGGTAGGATAATCAAACTAATTAAGGCCAAGGTAACGATAACGATAAGACGTACTTCTTTTGTACGCATAGTTCTGGTTTAAGCTGCTGGATGGCAAGAGCTTCGGCTATTTTTAAAAGCTGGATACGAAGAAATCTGGGTAGATTTGAACGAATCATATAAACAACCTTAAAGTCAATTTGTGGATCGGTTGAATGGTTATAGTCGATTAGGTGTTCAAGTATAGAACTCCTAACTGCTTTCCTTTCACCCTTATAGAACCAGGCTGGGATATGTTCTCGTATCCGAGTTGAAAGCGAGCGCTGGCTTCGGCCAATGTACATTGCTCCACAAGAGCAGGTGAACTGGTGGATGCACATGGAGGCGACCAGACGCGGAAGCTTATCTTTTATGGATACAGAAAATAAGTTTCTACTAGTGAAGGATATTCGCAGTTTTGCCGCGTTAAATGTTCTTCTAATAGTTGTTGTTAGACGGTTTTTGATTACGTCCGATGTTCGGTCACCTTTAAATTCCAGACTTATATAAAGGTTTTTCTTTGGAACGGAACAACTAGAATTCTTCTCGCGACTACTTTTATTCATGTTCTTTTCTATGAACCGTTCTGGGTAACTATTTTCCGTCAAAGTCTTCTTCAGGAATGCGAGTTCTTCGTTAATGCATTCCGTACTGCATATGTGATGTATGCGATGGCATAAAGAATGGATAAGGTTTCTCTTCCTACTTAACGGAACCCAGCTATAGAAGTTGGTTAGCTGGCCATTCCATGTTTGTTTTCTAAAGATGGATCTTTTTAAAGAACAAATATAGTGTTTCTTCCCTCACACCAAGAGGATATTAATACACCGGAGCGTATCCAAGAACGGGTCACGAAATCATTTCAGGGACACTAATCAAAACTTTGTAAAAGGTGCCTAAAACCGATGGATCCCCACTCATTATAATGTAGAATTTTCAGAGATAACCTTTTAGTGAATAATAACACCCTAAAAACCCCTAGGGAACTGCAGAAATACTTACTTACGGTCAATCACAACACAATCTGGGGCCCATAGTCAGAAATCAGAGACAAAATATTGGCAGGGTAGACTGTAGGGGCATCTTATGGTTCTTAACAGAAGTAAATACCTTCAATTTCTGACGGCAGTATTTAAAGCAACTTCCCAGGGGTCCTTGAAGTATAGACGATATATTTATTCTAAAGGTCTCGTGTTGCATCATGATTATAATTGATAAGTTAATTTGCTGATATTTCCTTTGTGACAGTTAAATATACCTTGAAATCCTACCTGAAGGCATCGTCGGTCTACTGCTATTAGATATGGAAGTCCATTGAACGAAAGTCCCTACCCTAACGCCCACAGCCATAAGAACCATTTGAAATATTTGTACTTTCGTGCACGTTGTGTTAAACCGCATATGATTATAAGTAACTACACTATACTACATTAAGTTCAATATTACATATATGAGTGGCCTTTAGTAAGAGGGACTTTGATTTATCAAGGTCATTTTACGAAGAGCGCGTTATGTGTTGTCGCTGAGTCTGTGGAGGGCTCGCCGTGTATTGTCGTATACCTATTAACTCTTAGAAGCACTAAAGAGCTCCAAAACACTCGTTTTAATCTCCAATGACTAAAAGCGCTGAAGGATTAGTATCAGTCGTTCTTGGTGCTCAGTGGGGAGATGAAGGGAAAGGGAAGTTGGTGGACCTTTTGAGTGAGTCCTCCGGTGTGGTCTGTAGGTGTCAAGGGGGAAACAATGCAGGTTGGTTAAAGTTCCTTCAAAAGATTTTTAGGCCATACCGTTGTTGCTGGAGGACAAGAGTATTTCTTTCATTTATTGCCCAGTGGTATAGTAAACCCTAATGTTTTAGCTGTGATTGGCAACGGTGTTGTTGTCAATTTGCAAGCCCTTTTCCAAGTGAGACTCTGTTTAATATAATTTTTGTCATTTCAAGGAGATAGATGAGGCTGTGGGCAAAGGGTTATTGGATGTAGCTTCTCGTTTACGGA
Source organism: Schistosoma mattheei (assembly GCA_944470405.2). Classification (NCBI taxonomy): domain Eukaryota; kingdom Metazoa; phylum Platyhelminthes; class Trematoda; order Strigeidida; family Schistosomatidae; genus Schistosoma; species Schistosoma mattheei. Next base: position 79,401,745 of record OX103947.1, read on the forward strand.
TATCTGACAGGTGCCACTTGGTATTTGACATCCACCAAGAGATCGACCGCATGGAGGTAATGGAATCGTGTTTCATTAATATGTTTGGTAGGAGGAATTACGGGGTGTAAATTCTCTTGGCACGACTAAAAAAGGTATTGGTCCGACGTATTCTTCAAAAGTAACTCGCAATGGTCTGCGTGTATGTGATCTCATGGGAGACTGGGTACAGTTCACAGCAAAATACAGAGAACTAGTAAATTATGTTAAAAGAAGATATCCAAAACTTGAGACTAGTGTTGAAGAATCATTAGAGGTTAGTGCGTATTTGAAGTTCCCACTTCCGTAATTTTGTGACTGTGTTTAATTATTCGATTGACTATCACTTCAAGTACAGTATTTCATTGGGAAAATTTTGTTAGATTTGAGTTAATTTTTCACTAACTTGCAATAAACGTCCTCGTGAACGTGAAATGTTTTGAAGCAGTTTTAAAGGTGTGAGCAATTAACACTAGCTGGCCATATTAAGGAATAATATTTCTTCTTGCGGGATCTAAACATGAGACCGGGGATGGTTGGAAGAGCAACTCCCTGAGTGTGTAGAGCATCTTCCTCTTCGTGACCGGAGTATAGCAGCATCTCACCCGTATTTAGCCTTTGTTGTCCAGCTTGGGTCCAATGGGTTTCGCTGATTCCCAGTACTGCCAAATTGTATCTCCTCATTTCCGTTGCTATTTGACTGGTCTTTCCGGTCTCCCACATTGTTCGGACGTTCCATGTACCTTTAAAGATTGTTGCCCTGGTTGTTAGAAGGGGCATCGGCCTTGTGGCTTCCGAAGGAACTCAGTTTTCACCATGAGGCGTCATAGTTCTTCTAAATGAAGACCTTCTAACTCTCAGGGCAGAGTTTAAATTGTTTGAATTATTTTTTCTGGTTAGCGTTTTCCTAGCGAGTTAGTTTTCTACGGGATGGGGTCGCTAACCCCATGCCCAACCCTCCTCCTTCGCCCGGGTTTGGGACTGGCAGTAACTCTAAAAGAGCTACAGGCGGAGTTATCAAACAGGTTACTGAGTAATAATTCGTCAGTATTTGTTTTTTTAATTTCTTAGGAGACAGATCGATAAGGAACTGTTTAAATTATTCACTTCACGATCTCAGTACTGAAGGCACCAGTAATTTATGGATATATACAATTTTCATATAAATATATTTTATTTTAGCAACTGAAAACCTATCGACAGAAGTTGTCGGGGATGGTGTGTGATTCGGTCACACTGATTAATAAACTTGTGGAAAGTAAGCAGGCAAATATTTTGGTGGAGGGCGCCCAATCCTGCATGCTGGACATTGATTTTGGAACATATCCTCATGTCACCTCTTCGAATTGTAGTGTTGGAGGTGTATGTACTGGCCTGGGGCTTTCTCCTTCTCGTGTTGGTCCTGTATATGGTGTTATCAAAGGTAAAATTGCTTGTTTTTCTCCTTTATTTATCTTCAAGTCGCATTCGTTTCATATATTTCATTGTAATTTTTTTTCGCTGTCTTCTGTTTGACAGCAACCTTACTCTGACACAACTATCTGTGAATTCTGTTAGTTTTTTCATCGTCGAAGCTGTGTATCAATAGTTAAAGCGTTCGACTAATTCACTAATTTACGGGTTAGCACCCTACACCACCTACTTCGACTTCGGCTACTGGGCAGTATTATTGACCCTCACACGTGTCCGGACTTGATGAATAAGTCAGTTACAGCGGTCACTGAAACACTGGTTCTCACATCAACTAATCCACTCAATCTGTTTTTCTTTATTTGATAAAGAGATTTGGATTCGTTTATCCGAGTTTCTGACTTGAAAAAGGATGGTGCGCAAGTGTATTTATTTAACTAAAGCCTGTCTTTTTAGATTTGTCATGTGAAGGTATTTGTTGAGTTTTTATCTGGGAGTGTTAAAATAGGTATCCTATAAGGATATCAGCTGTTCAGCTCCATCAAACACATGTTAACAGAATTAACCATTTATCTTCGACTTTTCAGGAATTATTCTCCTAACTAGAGGTTAGCTATTTTACTTATAGTATACGGATGACATATGGCTGTTTAGTGAAAACTGACAAAATACGGTATTCTCTGCATTCCATAAACAAATACTTTTGGGCCTTCCGAATACAAGATAACGCTTTAATACTGACCACACTCTGTGTGAAGAGCTTCGTTTCTACTATAAACTAGTTTTTAACAAAGTGTTCGTCTGTATGTAAATGTAGCTCGATAAGGTAATCACTTTGATGAAGTCAGACCACAACCTCTAATTCAGTCAGTCAGTCAGTCAGTAACAACGTAGAACTTCGTACGTACAACCTCTAATTAGCCCTGATGCTGCTTCCCGTAGCCTCGCTGGCGTAGCTATAACATTGAATCTTAGGGAAGAACTGGCTCTCTTAGACTGGATCCCATTAGACAGTCGTTTGTGCGCTGTCCGACTTACGAAACAGCAATGACTCGGAAAGATGGGGACACTCATTGTTGCCTCTTCGTCGTCTCTACCTACTCTCCCACTGACTGCAGCTCAGATGATGTAAAAGATGAGTTTCACATAAAGCTTTCTGACCTCCCCCAAAAAGTTAGGCGCTCTGATGTAGTAATGGTGGCTGGTGACTTTAATGCTCAAGTAGGTAAACTAAACGAAAGGGAAAGACACCTGGGTGGATCTTATGAAGTCGTGACTCAAAGAACAGATAATGGCGACCGTCTGTTGCAACTATGCTCGGGTAACCGCCTGTTCCTTGCAAATACTAACTTTAAGCATAAGGTAAAACATCTTTTAACATGGCGGCCCCCTAATTCGTCCCAACGTTGGATCCAAATGGATCACATCGCTATCAGCCACCGATGGAGGGGCTCGATAGAAGACTGTCGCTCATTCTGGAGCACATGCCTAGATTCAGATCATGCTCTAGTACGAGCGCGTATTTGCCTGCGTCTTACTGGACGTAAGAAAGACGCTGCAAGGAAACCTCTTAGGGTCCTGTTTAATGATAGTCAAACTAAGAGTATATTTCAGGAACAACTAGAAAAACAGTTAGGCAGCCATGTATGTGATGCCCACCCTGAGGCAGCATGGAATGATATCCGAAAAGCTGTGGAAACAGCAGTGATATCTGCCAGTAAGGTAACCCGTAAGGTTAGGGAGCAACACTGGATCTCAGCAGCATCTATCGCACTGATAGATGCTCGGAAACTCATTCAACCCGGCTCTGAACATAATGAAGAGCGGAGTCAGCTTAAGCGCAAGCTGACAAGAAGTCTACGCAATGATCACGAACAGTGGTGGGTATCGAAAGCGAGAGAGATGGAAAAGGCAGCTGCAATAGGTAATAGCAGACAATTGTTCAGACTTGTTGAGGAAAACGGTATTAGGAACCCAACTATTAGCGAAACTATCTCGGAAAAAAATGGACATATTATTCATCCTCAATCCAGGGGATGGGATCTATGGACAGAACACTTTAGGGATCAGTTCAACTGGCCTTCAGCCACACTTCGGTTTCCCACGATCTCCAGTCGACCTGAATGGCAAGTTAATGCAAGTTCTCCAGGAAATTCACTTGTTGACTTAGAATATGCCGATGACATAGTTCTATTTTATGAAGACGCTGACAAAATGCAGAGTCTTCTGTCCACCGTAAGCAACAGTTCAAGCATGTTCGGGATGTGATTCTCCCCCTCGAAATGCAAAATGTCGCTTCAGGATTGGGTTGCATCGACACCCGAACTAATGATAGGGAGTGAAGTAATTGAGTGTTTCGACCGATTCACTTACCTTGGGAGTCTCATCAGCCCTTGTGGTCTGGTGTTTGACGAAATCTCAGCACGGATACAGAAGGCTCGACTAGCTTTTGCCAACTTGCTTCATTTATGGCGTAGACGAGATATCCGTCTATCAACCAAAGGACGTGTTTACTGCGCGGCAGTTCGTTCTGTTTTACTTCACGGCAGCGAAACATGGCCATTAAGAATTGAAGATACTCGTAAGTTACTGGTATTTGATCACAGATGTCTTTGAAATATTACTTGCATCTGCTGGGATCACCGGGTAAGTAATAGTGAGGTTAGACGCAGGGTATTAGGGGACGATGGTAAATCAGTTGATGAGGTTGTGAAGCTTCGTCGACTGAGATGGTTGGGCCATGTGTTACGTATGCCTGAACACCGATTACCAATACGCCTAATGCTGACTAATGTTGAAGATGGTTGGAAGAAAGTTAGGGGCGGCCAAACCAAAACGTGACATCAGTGCTTGAAGTCACTAACTTTTGGTCTGAGCCATGTTGGCAGATGCAGAATACTCGGTTGGGATCCGCGGGACTATCGTAACCAATGGTTGGAGACTCTTGGTGACATGGCTGGGGATCAATCACAATGGCGTCGGTGTATACACTCTCTGTTTTCCCTTAAACTGTGGGATTAAAATCGCTTCATATCTTTCTTTCTTGGAACTAATTCTTTCTTCCTGTACCATGTCCTTTTATGCAATCTTTCTTCTATATATTGCCACCACTGAGTTAACTACTTCTATGAATCCAGTGTTCATCTTGTTGTGTTAATGCGGTATGGCAACTTGGACTGATGCACATATGTGCCTGGTCCTACATTGTAGATGACTGACTGACTGAGTTCATTCCGCCCTACTTTACGGCAGTGAAACATGGCCGGTAAGAGTAGAGGATATTCGTAGGTTACTAGTATTTGATCATAGGTGTCTTCGAAACATTGTTCGTATATCCTGGGACCATCGAGTAAGTAACGCAGTTGTTAGGAACCGGTTACTAGGTAAGGATGGCAAATCAGTTGATGAAGTAGTGAAAATTCATCAGTTGAGATGGCTGGGATACGTGTTACATATGCCCAACCACCGACTGCCTCGACGTGCGATGTTTTATGGTGTAGGAGTAGGTTGGAAGAAAGCTAGTGGCGGTCAGACCAGGACATGGCACAAATCCATGAAGTCACTGAAAAGTGGACTGAGCCATGTTGGTGGGTGTAGACTACCTGGTTGGGGACCGTGAGACGATAGCAACCGATAGTTAGAGACCTTGAATGACATGGCTCAAAATCGTTTGGAATAGCGCAGGTGCATCTACTCTTTGTGTTCTCCCAAATTCTAATCTCCTAAATTCTCCTTGTCTCTTTTTTTCTCTTTCCAAATTTATTTCACTGTATTGTACTCCTTGAATAACATCTTCAAACCCTAATCTTTCCGATTACTGCTTTTACTCTTACTACCTCTACCACTACGGGATTTGAATCGACAATTGTATCTCTGTGCTAATGTGGCATGGCAACTCGAACTGATGTACGTACGAACGAAGTTCTACGTTGTTAATGGTTGACTAATTAGCATCTACGGTTGGATATTGAATCTGATGGTTTACAAATATTATATTTAACTGGGACGTTTTAATGTAAGAGGATAAGTTAGCTGATAAGGCAACCTTCACTGAATTCACTCTGAACTCTTGTGCTTAAGATTACTTACTGGAGGTAGTAATATAGGAATTTACAAGCTGTTAAAAGCTGTACCTTAATGGCTATTAAACTCTGCTTTAAAAGAGCACATATATGATTGAGGCGTCTAAAAATGGAGATTTTCACGTTTTGAAAACGGTATATTAAATTTCTTTTCGTGAGCGTTTTGAGAGAGAGAGATCAGACTCCACCCTCATCTGTATTAGGGCTTATAGATGCTGTTTATGATGCCTGAATGTCCGGTGGGTTCCGTGGGGTTTGTCTACTTAATAGTTCTTCAAAGTGTTCTACTTACCGGTTCCTCCGTTCTTGAATCTCAGTGATCATCTAGCTTCTTAGTTGTATCTTGTAGTTGTCCTTCTCTTGTAGCTTTTCCCTCTGTCATTGTTAAGTGTTCTACGTCTTTCTGCTTGTAGGCTTTAATGCTCCACTTCACTCGCTTGTTTGCTTCTGTTTATTATTTATTTATTTTAACACATAGATATTGGTACAAAGAGGCACCAAATACATATGCGCCACACAAATCACATTCGATATGTGTGAGGGCTGTGATACTGCCCGGGTGCCCAAACCGAAGTAGGTGGTTTTCTTAGGGGGCCACTCCCCGAGCCTTTGACCTGAAAGTCTGATCCACAAGGCAGTGGAGCATCGTAAGGAGATGCAGTCCCATGGAAGCCGGTGACCAACAATTGTTTCATACGCCATTTGTTCTTCTAGGATACTGTAGTCCATGTGCACCATTGGTTTGGAATCCAGTTAAAGTGCCGGACATTCGCTTTTCGTCCTCTCAATTTCGTAAACAACACCTCCGCCACGAGAAGGCAGTGAGTAGGACTTCCCTGGTAGATGCTATATACGCGTGGCCATGTGAGAGCATTTGGAGAGGGAGAGCGGACTCTCCCCACTCTCGGCCGTACCAGGGCATTTGGGCGTTTGCTTCTGTGCATTCAGTCTGTGCCCTGGCTCTCTCTGCTCTTGTTCAACTGTTGTTAACTGTTGTCTTCTTTCTCTTCCTTTGTTAAACTTGGTCAGGATTTCTATAGGGATCCATTTTTAGTGATTATGCTTGTTGCGGCCCATCACCTGACACGTTGAAGCTAGTGCTTGTTTTATCCCTTTCCAGTTGTCCTCCATAGTAGTTTCTCCTTCTTCCAGTAGATCTTGTAAGGCTTGTGACCTGTTGTTGAGAAATATCTTGAATTCGTTGAGTTTGTTGGTATCTTGAAGTAAGGTTGCATTCAACGTTTCTAACGCTGTTCCCCTTGTTGTTCAGTGCTTCTTTAGCTCCAGTTTCATCTTGTTGACCACCAAGTAGGTGGTGATCTGAAGCTACGTCAGCTTTTCTCCTACTTCTCATGTATTCCACTGACCTTTCGAATTTTTTTTACTGATGCGAATATGATCTATCTGGTTCTCCGTGGTGTGATCCGGTGAGACCCATGTAGCTTTGTGTGGGAATATCGTGCCGCCGATAACGAATTTGTTGAATGTACATAGGTTTGCGTATCAGTCACCATTCTCGTTCCTTTATCCCAGTTAGTCCATGTCTTCCCATGATATCCTAATGCCCGGTGTTGTCCACTCCTGCTTTAGCGTTTAGGTCTCGCATCAGGATGGTGAGATCCCTTCTTGGGCATTTCTATGTGATTGACTACAGCCTCTCGTAAAACTGATCGTCTTTGTTGTAATCATTGGTGGGTGCACAACATGGGATGAAATTCATCATGATTCCCTCATTCTTTGTTTTGAAAGATGCTTTGATGATTCTGAATCCATGGACACTCCCATCTTGTGGGTGCATTATGTACTTCTGTGGACAGCATCAGAGCAAATCCCTGTGTGTGCTAAGCATTTCCCTCTTCATGACCAGATTACAGCCGCAACTCACCCGTATCTAGCCTTTGCTGTCCGACTTGGGTCCAATGGGTTTCACCGATTCGGAGCACCGACAAGTTGTATCTCCTGATTTCCTCAGCTATTTGATTGGTCTTCCCAGTCTCATATACTGTCCGAACATTCCATGTACTAATATTAATTATTGCTCTGGTTGTTAAAAGAGTAATCGGCCTCGTGATTTTCAAAGAACCTTGGGTTTCCTCATAAGGCGTCATAATCCTTCTAAATGAAGGTTTTTCAATTCTGAGGACAGAGTTTAAGTGGCTTAAATTGTTTAATCTGGTTAGCGTTTTTTAGTAAGGTTGTTTTCTACGGGATAGGGTTACTGACCCCTTACCCACTCAGTCCCTTTACCTGGGCTTGGGACCTGCGGTAACCCTAGGAGCGCTACAGGCGTGTTTATCAGGTCCATGGCATATATTAAAAAACTGAGAATGTACAATATTGATTTATATTTATGTACTGAAGTTATTATTAACTGTTTTGTTTGTTTATATCCAGAACTTATCACTTTTATGAACTCACAGTGTTTATTCTTTTCATTACTTTATCAGCTTATACAACACGGGTCGGCTCTGGTACTTTTCCTACTGAATTATTAGATGGGATTGGTGAGTTCATTCAAAAGAAAGGATGTGAATGGGGTGTGACCACTAAACGTAAACGACGGATCGGTTGGTTAGATACAGTAGTTATACGATATGCACATATTATCAATGATTTTAACGCCCTGGCTTTGACGAAGATTGACGTCTTGGATGACCTAGAAGAGGTAGTTAACTTTGCATTAGTGAATTAACATTATCGTTATTTAATCATTTTTCCATTCATTACCGAGTACTAGTACAATTAGGCATCAAAATAAGAATATGCGCCACGTAAATAAGGAAACGATTTTCCAAAGAAATAGATGTAGGGGGAGTATAAAACCAGAAACATAGTAAAGAAATAAAAAGAGGTGAACGAGAGTAGTAAGTCGAGTGAGAGCTTATGGCGATCTGTCATCTGACTTTGCAACCTCAAGTGGTGTCCATCAAGGCTGTGGTGGAATGGTGAGATTGGACAATTCTGCCTAACCCCACTGCTTGAACATAACAGTGAAGAGAGGTGGTTGTATGCCCTGCCTCTACCTGAGGTGTTAGTATATAGAGCTTTCAAGATGTTAATAAACTTGTCAGACACCGTTCTTCAATAGACGATCCTAGAGAACAGTCCTGTCCAACGAATCAAAGGCGACCTCGATATTAAGAAACACAATGATTGTTGGCCTGAGAAATGTGTAGTGGTGCTCTAACATTTGGCGAAGGATGAAGATATGAACAATACATTCTCGACCAAAACGGAAGCTGACCATTTAATCGCTAGTCAGGCTTTCATAGGTTTTGGATGATCTTTGGAATATAACGAAGACGAATAATTTGGATGATATCGGAAGTAAATATATCTCTGACATTTGTTGCAAAGATGACATAGATTCATATCAGAGATGGGGATGACGGTTATTTAGTTCTAGGATGTTCGAGTACTTTCTAATTCCCAGACCTTACAATACAATCCAGTCAGTTGCGTGAACAGAAGTTCGTCACCGTTCCCACAAAGCTCCAGGGATAAGTCTTACGACCATAGTGGTTTGTGGTGCTCGTTAAGTAGGAGTTATTTGAGGACCTCTTCATTAGGTGTACCATTCATCATTTGCCAGAGAGAACAGGGAATTCCGATCAATATTGCGAGGACGACAGGTCTTCTAAATCGTCCCCCAAACAACTCTGTCCATCGTACAAGGTGTCATGAGATGTTACTAATTGAAGTTCTGCCAAATTCACAAATAATAGGTGTCATTACCAAGGTTTGACTTGATAATTAAAAAAAAATTGAGAATTGGGTAGGTTGTTGTAAATACGACTAATATATTTGTAATATCCAGATGAGTAGAAAAACAAAGTTTTCAGATTTTCTGTTGTTCCGTGACTCAGTTTGAGCCACTTCTTCAGATTTGTCGGCTCAATTAGAAATATCAATGGAAATGGCAGAAAAGTGATTTCATTTAATGTCACTTCTCACTCACGGAAACTATGTTTTTATGTGACTATATTGAAAGTAACAACTTTGATATTTGTATCCTAAAACATCTAAAAGAGCTATTTCTATAATGTATTGCCAATGTGCAATTCAGATTTAATACTGATTTCTGTGGACAAACCCCGACCGTAGCTTCTACCTTGGCGCGGTTGTCGGGCTTGGATATTGTGATGACCTAACCGAGCTATATTGACTGAAACATATGTTATTGTAGGTTCAACCATGCCAGGCAGGTCGACTGGAGAACGATAAGACTAAAAGCAGCAACTCAAGGTCTGAGGGCGAAGTCGTACTACTGACTGTAGAGGGTTGTGACGGCAGTAAGGTGTTTCCCTCGGATAACCAGCATCTGCTGCGATGCTGACAGTGAAACATGGCCGGTAAGAGTAGAGGATATTCGTAGGTTACTAGTATTTGATCATAGGTGTCTTCGAAACATTGTTCGTATATCCTGGGACCATCGAGTAAGTAACGCAGTTGTTAGGAACCGGTTACTAGGTAAGGATGGCAAATCAGTTGATGAAGTAGTGAAAATTCATCAGTTGAGATGGCTGGGATACGTGTTACATATGCCCAACCACCGACTGCCTCGACGTGCGATGTTTTATGGTGTAGGAGTAGGTTGGAAGAAAGCTAGTGGCGGTCAGACCAGGACATGGCACAAATCCATGAAGTCACTGAAAAGTGGACTGAGCCATGTTGGTGGGTGTAGACTACCTGGTTGGGGACCGTGAGACGATAGCAACCGATAGTTAGAGACCTTGAATGACATGGCTGGAAATCGTTTGCAATGGCGCAGGTGCATCCACTCATTGTGTTCTCCCAAATTTTGATCTCCTTATTCCTCCTTGTCTCTTTTTTTCTCTCCTCTCAAATTTGTTTCACTGTATTATACTCTTTAAGCAACATCTCCAAACCCTAATCTTCCCGATAACTGCTTATACTCTTATTACCTCTACCACTACCGGATTTGAATCGACAACTGCATCTCTGTGCTAATGTGGTATGGCAACTCGAACTGATGTACGTACCTACGAAGTCCTACGTTGTTAATGACTGACTGAAACAAACTGATTGATTTGCAATGAGTTCATCCCTGGATCCCCTCTTGGCTGATTATTTTATGGCCAATCTAGAGAATACCTTAACATCATGCCAACCTAAATAAATTTATTTTCAAATGGGAATTACATGTGGTGTTCTGAAAATTTATTTGGATGATACCTCTTCATCGAATAATTTCATACGTATGTCAACATTAATGTTAACATCATTACAAAAAGCCTTAACTTCCTGAAATCAGTCGGACTGATTTATACAACTATTGTAAAGAAAATATCTATGGTAAGTTTGGAAAATTCCTTAAGTTTCGAATTATTTTCCTCTTGGCAGTTATAAATTTAGCTGAGAATTAGCACTTTTCATTCCAATAAAACCTACTTCCAAAGAAAAGTTAGGAGATTCCCAGGAAATTTGTCAACTGTTAAGGAATTCATCAATCCATATAATAAAATGATATCAAATCTTGGCTTTTCAGTTGCTGGTGTATGGTCATTTCTTATGCTTAGTCATTTACCAGAGTAAAACTTCAATGTTAGGGTGGTTTGAGGTAGTCGGCAGAAAGCTATGGACCTAGGTTTTGTGCTAGTCGACACATATCAATAAAGCGTACGTGGAATCTTGAAGGAACCGATGAGCTTTGTGGGATTAGAAACCTGAATCACCTACCTTCACAATTTAAGACGTTACTACTGAGTTATTCCTGCTTGAACTAGCTCCCTTTGTTATGATATCTCGATCTCTGTGTATTATTAATCAAACTGAGAAATTCTGATTTTAATACTTTATGTTGATACATGTGTAAACCTAAGTTTGGAGAAAAAGTGCATAAAAAAATAAATAGAAGAACGTTTGAAAACGAAACGTGCTTGAAAATGTAGTGTTACTTTTTTCATACATGTGGAAAATGTCTTAATAAAAGGATTTTATTCTATTCTATAAATCTTGTATAATTTTTAAATTGTCTCGTAGACAGTCTGCTTAACTTTTTTTCATTTATAATTCATATTAAAGGTGAAAATAGCTAAAGCGTACGTTGATCCAAAAACTGGATGTGAACTTGACAGCTTTCCATCTGACTCTTCTGTTCTCAATCGTGTAGTTGTGGTTTATGAAACTCTTCCTGGATGGAAAACGTCTACACATGGTTGTCGTGTTTATGAGAAACTACCAACTGCTGCCAAAGTTTTTGTAGAAACAGTTGAGAAATTGCTTAATATACCTATACGTTGGATTGGAACAGGCGCTTCTCGTGACTCCATTATAATTAGGTCTGTTTAATGTCAAAATTTTAAAACTGTAAAATAGTTAACTCGTAGATTCAGCTTGATTAAATAAATTAGGTGTAGACCTTTTATGTGTTCCCATTTCTACAACATAAACCCACTTTTTCTACAGAAATTATCTTACTTTTACCCTTTATACTTGACTACATTACACTCACCACGTCAACTTAGTTCGGTCATGTTTTCTGATTTAATTTTAACTTTTAGATTTTCATTTGTCATAAAGATTATTATCATTTATTTAATCATCCTCTAAATTTTTGATACTTCCCAGTTTTTTTTTATTATTATTTTGTTTTGATTTATGAAATCTCATTGTCACTTTAAAAGTAATTCCTTTAAGATTGTTGTTAGATGCAATAATTAGTGTTTTATTAGTTAAATTAATGGCTTTTTTCGTTAGACCGGTTAGTTTACATATTTGTATACATTTTTTTTTGTTGGAGCTGTAAATTGTCGCTCCATGTAATTGAATTTCAACTGTTTTAAATAATCCAATGCTGTTCTACTTACATTAGTTTGAGAAACTATATAGTGTTCTTAACCTCGTAATATACGTTCAAGTCATTTTCCAACATTTTAGACTGGATAATATCTGATTTACTCATATTGTATATTGGTTAACTTTACCAAAAAAAAAATAATAATTGTAGTATTTATTAAGATGGCACTAGTTTTGTTTCAACATTACTTATCTGTTGGAGGTTACCATGAAATTTTAAGAACGTTTAATCATGACAGTAGCTGATTTGTGACTGTTGTTTAGACTTCATAATAATCAGTTTTAGGATCATACATGCCTCCTTTTTAGGAATAAACACGCTTCCACATGACCATCGAATACATTAGTTAGGATTTTGTATTCATGTGCTCATTATAGTAACATTTTACAACTACCTCGGTCAGCACCTTGTATCTTGTTTCTCATTCGTTTGGCTTGTACAACAAATTCAATCAGCTTAGTTGGTTCTTGATGTCCTGTGCTGAGAATTCTATATTGTACCAAAATATAATATTGAATAAAGCCATTAATTAATAATAATTAAGTTGCCCACTCTACACAGGATTCTTATTCATCTGAATTTAGCAGTTCAGTCGTTACTGCACATATGATGACTCCTTCATAGTAATCTTTGATCAAATACTTTTAGTCTCAAGTCGTCTAGGTTTAGTAAATATGTCACAGCTGCAATTTGGCCATAAGGAAAACACAAGTAATCTTGACATTTGGTTGCTAATATTTGTCACGGCTATCCAGGCTGATTTGAAGCTACTACATGAAACATTCGGCATGGTCTTGAGAATTCATAATTACATCGTCTGAGACGTTAAATATTGTCAGGTGCTAGGCGAAAATATACAAAACCAAATATTCTCATTTGTCGCATGTAAGGTAGTGTTTTAGAATTCTTTTATTCCAAAACAAATCGATTGGTTTGTGATCTAGTTTATACTTGTTGCAACAACTCACCACTATTACACTAGAAATATCAATCCACAATCTAATGAATAATGAAAGACAAGTGGAAACAACAGCATGATGCTAAAGTCAACATGCAATGGCCATTTTTCGAATTTAGTCTTTATGTATAGCGAAAAACATTTTGGTGTCATTGGTCACCAGATATTGAAGTACGCAGGCGGTGCTGAAATCGCCTTGATTAGTGAGTTTTACTCAAGTTTCTCTAAACTCCTTGGTCACCAGGTTAATGCTCACGCGTTCTGATTCTTGATAAATCGAATGTTTCATGTACTTACTGTGTTCATCGACAAACGTGGGATTTAACCTGGCGTTATTCCACTGCCATCTGGATTATACCTTTGGTTCAGCTGGGATTGATTCACTACGTAGACCATCTACGATTTGGGGAGTATAACTGCAGTCACACAATTGATGGTATCCACCAATAATTTGCCCATTGATAAACATGAAAATAGTAGTCATTCACTATCATGAACTAACTAAATAGTATTGCGTCGCCCCTCATCTGTTAGTTTGACTGTTGGATTCACTGGATACAATCCTATATAACTAATCTTGGTAACAGATCGTTCTGCTGAATAATCACCGGACAATTTGATCACACATATAGTTGTTAAGACATTTTTATATGAAAATTAAGAAGTCAACTAGACAGGTTAAAGGTAAGAAATAATAATAATAAAGTACACAAAAACAATGTGATTACCACTCTGGATAATAAATTAGTATTACCAGGGTAGACTAAGGGTAAGGACAAATTGTTTTTGAACGCATAAACGGGGTTTCGATTTCCGTACAGCCAAGGCTTCAATAAACCTGATAAACTTCGTCTTCTCATTGCATTATCGAAATTTATCAAATGGACTATTTGTTTTAAATAATAATTTATCACTTCAATAGTTGGAACCACAAGTCAATTGAAGCTAGACCACCATGAAAAACCTGAAAGCACTGGGCGACCGTTTCGTCCTAGTATGGGACTACTCAGCAGTGCTCATCCACGACCCCGCCCCCGCAAGATCCGAACCCAGGACCTATCAGTCTCGCGTGCGAGCGCTCAAACATTAGATCACTGAGACGTCACTTAACTGTGTTAATGTCTAACTTCAACCAATCCACGAAATTGCGCCTGGACTGATAGGTCCTGGGTTCGAATCTCGCGGGGGGGGCGAGATCGTGGGTGCGCACTGCTGAGGAGTCCCATGCTAGGACGAAAAGGCCGTCCAGTGCTTACAGGTTATCCATTGTGGTCTAGCTTCAATTTACTCGTGATTTCAACCATCGAAATTACTAAAATCTCCACAAAACCCCTTCTGAAAATTTATCATTTCTCTAACTATCTATTCTATTTACATGACACATTTCATTAACAAACATTATTTACAATTATCTAACTAGGAGCAGTAAAATAATGCACTTTTCATTTTCCCGAAAGTATATCTACATTGTACTTGACTCATTAAATATTCGATAGTATAACAATACATATCTACATACTGTTACATACAGATACATGTATACGAATATGTATAATAATAATAATCATAGAATTAATATAAACAATTTTTTCAAGTTATATGAAAATAGACAGTAGAATGTATTTATTGACAAGAAACATTACGCAGTTCAGTTATTCTCTCAGTTTCAATTAACCTCCTATTTGTGATTATAATTGAACTATATACAAAGTAAAAATGTCAAAAGTGTAAACATTCGTTATTAGACTTTTATTTTCCTCATAATGATCATTATCTTATAGCACATTACTTTCACTTGAGTTTGTATATGTTTGATTTTGTTGAACTCTTCTATTGATAATGTCATTTACAATTTGTCTATACCTTTTTTTATTACTGTTATCACGTGTACATATGCATATATACTTGGTCATACATTACATCCTACATACATATTCTTCTTAATAGCTTTAACTTGAGTTGATTAAATCATTTGATGATTCATTAGTCTATTCTTATTCATTTGCATTTCTACTCGTATTTACTTCGGGTGACTTTGTGATTTGCGCTGTACAATAATAAACTGTGGTCAACAATTTGCATTGTTCACTGAAATTTATACATCTTTGGGAGTTATCAGGATGAGTGATTTAAGAAGCATAGCAATTATCATGAATAAATTTCACTACAATGATAATATTAGAAATAATTTGTTCGAAAGATAACCTATCTATTATTCCTGTAAATAATCTAGATAAGCTCTTTTGATTGACTTCATAGATGTTTGAAGCAAGTAATTTTTTAATGTTTATTCAGTGTTTACTTTTAATTGCTTCATAAATAGTTTTGGAGATAGCTCTTTGGGAAAGTTCCAATTGGATTAACGGTCATGATTAGGTTAATTTATATTACTAGTTGATAAACAGTGTTGCATTCAAATTTCAACTACTTTTAGATGTCTACCGACAAGAGATGGTAGGTTTATAAATGGTTATTCTTTCGATGCACAGAATGAAAATCCTGTAATGAGAAACCGTATTATGTTATGTTTTGTAATGATAATAAATGGTAAATTTCTTGATCCAAATGTTTGTACATATTGAATTCAAGTAAGTTATCCATAATGTTCATGGAATATAAGGAACTGAGTTTTTCTGTGGTTATATTTGAGACCAACCTGATCCACCCCCGTTTTCAAATAGACTATTCAAGTAGATAGTTGAGTGCCGAATACGTTTACCGATTAGATAAACTTCGAATGAATGCTAGCAGTAGAACTCAGAATGTGTATTCGTTTCATCTGAGATTAGTCATTTGGATAAACTTGTTTATGTTCGAGATTATCACCGACTATACCTAGAACTGATAATATATCTATTTAATTGAGCAGAACTTGCATATTGTAACTCAGTAGCCTCATGATTACGAAATAATCTACAGTTAAATATAGATAATGCTTCTGGACTTTAAGGGATGGGCTTTATGTTTGCTTCAGTTATGGTATTAATACGATTACAGGTATTTCTGGCACACTAGTCCCACGCAGAGCGAAATGCGTACTCACAAATTACACTACAAACCTTTGTGTTAAATATAATTATACTGACTGTTTGTTCAGTAATAGAAAATTAAGTAATGTGCAGACGTTTAACACTACATTTGTTTTTATTAACTTCACATCCAAATAGCATGGCATTTCTTAGTCAATAAATGAATCTCATCTAAGATATTTGAATTATATGGAAACAATTTGGACTAAATTATCATTACATGGTTTCACCAATTTGCCTCTAAAATAGTGAACACTTAGCAATGCTTGTCTTATTGAAACTGAACTTCAAAACTTTGAGACAACAATACTATTTTTCGATGTTTTACACTAATCCTTATGTTTAATGGCCCTTAGAACTTGAGTATCGTTGGTTTGAATAAGTTTATTTTAACAAGCTTCCGAATATGTAATATATATATATATATATATATATATATATATATATATATATATCTGGGACTCAAAGCAGTTGTCAACCAACACCAAGGTCAGAATATTCAATACAAATGTCAAAACAGCTCTACTGGATTGAGCGGAAACTTGGAGAACTACGAAAGCCATCATCCAGAAAATACACTTGTTTATTAACAGCTGTGTACGCAAAATACTTCGGATCCGTTGGCCAGACACTATCAGCAACAACCTACCATGGGAGAGAACAAACCAGATCCCAATGAAGGAAGAATTGCTGGAAGTGGATAGGACACACATTGAGGAAAGCACCGAACTGCGTCACAAGGCACGCCCTCACACGAAACCCTCAAGGCCGAAGGGGGAGAGGAAGACCAAAGAACACATTACGTAGAGAAATGGAGACAGACATGAGAAAAATGAACAGAAATTGGATAGAACTGGAAGGGAAGGCCCAGGACAGAGTGGGTTGGAGAATGCTGGTCGGTGGCCTATGCTTCATTAGGAGTAACAGGCGAAAGTATATATATATATATATATATATATAGTAGTGGCTTTGCTCCGTTAATTGATCACCTCGATAACCGTTATAATATAAATCACAACGGTGATTAAAATCAGAAGGTCATGAGAAGCGGAAACTACAGTTTATTAGCGGATAGCGCAGTTCACAAAGCTATAAGCACATCAGGCGAACTTGGATGTGGAGAGGCGAATAAGTATGTACTAGCAATTACATGGGGAAATTTATAGTCAAATTGCATAAGGGCGCAGCAAGGACTAATAATAGAATTTGAGTACATGTATACATGGGACGAGGATGAATCATCGAGTGATATTTAAGCAATCGACATTTTAGCTAGTTTCTGTCATGTGATCTAGTGATCATAACAGTGCAAACAGATATGCGAATTGTTAGTTTATATATATATAGTAGTTATAAAATATGTACTGGTATTTCATTTATCGAAATATTTGGTTTTATATCTTGGTTCATTTAGACTCTTAAGGACACTTGAATTTCACAAAATCCTTATGGGTTATCTATTAACTAAGTTGTGTTTATTTCAATCTATGTCTTACAATACAAGGGACATCTTAATTACATTAACTAGTTATTCATTTTCATTTGAACTCTCATTCGTTTTCATATTGACACAAATTATTCTTAACAAATTCAGGTCTGTAAACATTTATAGCCACCGACATCCTAATAAAAAGTGCGTATATAATAAATAATCTAGTGTAATAAAATTGTTGTTTACAACATCATCTTGTGGTGTATGCTACTTATGTTGACAGATATAAGTGGTATGTAGCAACATTAGGAAGTGGAATGGCTGTGAGCAGAAAATTAAGGAGGTTTAAATAAAGAAAAGAGAGAAGAAAACCCAAAGCAATAAAAAACAACAGGAACGGTGAAGTTTATGATAGATAACTGATGGAAAGATGTACAAATGATATATTTAATCTATGGTTTTCATATTTCACGAAGACATTGTAATTTATAATAAACAATAAATTTGTTATCCCTACCAAGTCTTCATTCACTACATTTGGTTTTTGTCAAAGGGGAGACGAAAAGAGTGAATTGTGAGGACGATGTTACGGGGTAGGGAGAAAAGACGTAGTTGGGGCGGTCTGTTGCAGGGAGGTGACATCGAGTGGGGTGTTCTGGCGAGGCAGCGTTAGCTGTCGCATTGGCTGTTGACGCAGGGAAGGCTTTGGACATCCTGGGTGCTGGACGGACATCGGAGTTCGACATTACTACGGTGGTCAGTGAGCCGGCGGACCCGACATTCCGACGAGAGGTCTGTCATAGACTGTGAGAAAGAAGAAAGCGGCATGGCGAGAAGAACGTCCATAAGAGTGACTTTCGTTTAAAGGGGGACGAGTGTGGTGCATGCTTCTTGTATGTAACACCAATCAGAAATGGAATGGCTGGCAGTAGAAGATTGAGAAGTCAGAATTAAAGAGAATAAAAGGGAAAAATGAGAGCAATTGTTATAACAACAAACTTGAAAGAATTGTGAAGCATATCAAGGACTACTGAAGGAAGATGTGCAAATAATGTATTTAATCTACAGTTTTCATATTTCATGGAGGCGCTCCGTAATTTTTTACGTTAAACAATAAATTGGTTTTTCCCTAATTGACTTCACACACAACAATCTTAATGAGTTTTTGTAGCATTTATCGAATATCGATAATCCATCCAATATAGAAAATACCTGGTTATGTCATTGAAGTAAGAGGTAATAACTGGAGAAAAAAACCGAGTTTTCATATTATTTTGATTATAAGATATAAGATGGTAGGGAAAATGAAAGTTAATGTGGATAAATTACTTACGTCAAATATGGAAACTTGAAATGAGCAAATATATCCGGATGTTTTTTAAAATAAGTATGTAAATATATGACATCTTGGTAAACTTACAGCATTTACATTTATATCGATGGTACGTTTTTGACTATAGAAATAATCTTACACGAACTGATCATTAAGTAGTTACGAATGTATCGTTGTCTAATTGTTAGTACTGATTGAATTCTATTGACCAAATTACCTTATAACTGTAAGTTTAAGTGATGCATTTTTCAGTGTTAAGATGAAATCGATGCCAAATTATGAAAATAAGCTTTTGAAACTTGTACGGCAAGACCATAATTTATGGACAAACCAATCAGATCTAAGATTGAGATCCTTGGATTTCGGCGTGGAATTCGTTTATCCAT
Organism: Schistosoma mattheei; assembly: GCA_944470405.2. Taxonomy (NCBI): domain Eukaryota; kingdom Metazoa; phylum Platyhelminthes; class Trematoda; order Strigeidida; family Schistosomatidae; genus Schistosoma; species Schistosoma mattheei. The sequence goes on from OX103947.1 coordinate 79,421,213, forward strand.
ATGGCTAAATTATGTTTTGGTATTATAACTAATGTCAGTTCGTGATGAAAACTCTAATTCTTAACTCCAAATGTAACTTATGATCTCGATTCCTTAACCTATGCTCACTAGTGACTGGCTTCAAGAGGTATTTCCTGGAGTTCTAGTGAGGAGCAGTGATCAGTGGAGTTCAACTGGGTCAGCTGTGAGATAGGAACTCACTGACGACAATGGTGGATGTGTCGCTCAATTTTGTGGATTAGTTGAAGTTAGACATTAACACCATTGGATGCCGGCTTAGTGCTCTAGTGGTTAAGCGCCTGGCGCGAGACTGATAGATTGAAATTTTTGTTGTTGATGAAGTATTAGTTCCGTGAGATCATATGAACAAGGAATAAACATGGTCATATAATAAAAAGATTATAATGCCAGATTACGTAATAACCCTGTTCTGAGTGTAGTATGTGGTTGAAGTTTCTCAAGAACACGGTAGTATCTCTCAAATGTCATCCACAAATTATAATTGATAGATTAAACGATGCTTCTTGAGGTGGAGCTGTGGAGTTTGACCATGTCAAAGATGAAATATTGCATTTCAACTCAATAATTTAATAACCTAATATGAAATTCGAAAATTTAGGTAGATCAGTGTTGGAAGGGGTCTTACGTAAAAATTGATGAAGAGGCTCAAACTACGATAGATAAACTGCACTCCATGATCGTCAGTTCGCTTTCAGATGCGAAACAATTCATGAATTCTTCTTTAAGGAAATAGGGACAAAGTTGACAAGGTTCAGTGATTTGAAATTGTCACGTGTTGTGCATACTGGAACACCGATTACCACGGTGCTCAATGCTGACTGGTGTTGGGGACGGTTGGAAGAAAGTTAGGGACGGCCAAACCAAAACGTGACATCAATACTTGAAGTAAATAACTTTTGGTCTGAGCCATGTTGGTAGATGCAGAATACTCGGTTGGGATCCGCGTGACTATCGTAACCAATGGTTGGAGTCTCTTGGTGACATGGCTCAGAATCGATCACAATGGCGTCGGTGTATACACTCTCTGTCTTCCCTTAAACTGTGGGATTAAAATCGCTTCATATCTTTCTTTTTAAGAACCAATTCTTTCTTCTTGTACTATATTTCTATATGCAATCTTTCTTCTATATATTGCCACTACGGAATTAACTACTTCTATGAATCCGGTGTTCATCTTGTTGTGCTGATGCGGTATGGCAACTTGGACCGATGCACATATGTGCCCGGTCCTACATTGTAGCTGACTGATTGAACTCGATCAATGTTAGACCACCATTGAAACCTGGAAGAACTGGACTGCCGTTTCGTCCTAGCATGGGTTTAAGTGGAATCAAGGTATTAAGAAAATGAGAGCCATAAAAGTATGGTTTCAGACTTCGGTTTTTCGACCAAATAATTCAGTTTAATAAATTGTGCTCATGAAATTACCCGAAAGTTATAATGAAGTGCTCGGGAAATCCAGAACTAAGTACAGTTCAGTACCTGTGATCCCTCCTAAAACACTGTCAGTTGATTTAAAATTATATAATTAATTATTACATCTGATACATTATGTGACGTCGGTAAATCGACACATTTAAAATCGTCCATTTTGCTAACTATTTTCAAACACTTTTTTGAAACACCTTTCTGTTGTGAACCTACTGGTTTTCTTACAATATATTTTAAAATTATCAAATTTATTTAACTTCAATGAGGAATATTTTCCACTGCGGTTGATTTGAGTTATTAAAACATCAAATCACACTTTAAAACATTAGTTTGGAGTTAATCAAACTCACAGATCAAGTAAAGGTTGATGTTGTCAGTTTTTTGATATTCAATTATGAGAAATCTAATCTTTTAAATATTAATTCATCAAATCGTCCCTAGCACTTATCAAGTCCCGACCGTTGTTGCTACCTTGACGTGGTGGTCGGGCTTACCTATCGTGATGAAGCAACTGAGCTATACTGGCTGGAACAACCGTTCCTCAAGGTCCTACCATGTCAGACAGGTCGATTGAAGAACGGTAAGACTAAAAGCAGCAACTCAAGGTCTGAGGGCGAAGTCGTACTGCTGACTGTAGAGGGGTGTGACAGCAGTAAGGTGTTTCCTTCAGACAACCAGCATGACAGCGATGCTGCCTTCCCACAAGGAGGGGTGGGGTTAGAAAAGGTCGACTCTAAAAATGCACACCTCACCTTACCTCACGGATTTCCGTCCCCGGCGGTAAGGCCCTTTGAAGAACGGAGCTAACACATTGAAAACCTTCCACGAAAAGGCCGTGCGCGACCGGCCTCAAGCAGTTGTCCCTTGGGCACTGCGGTCACACTCTCAGGTCACTAAGACCACCTCTAATCCAATTTCCTTTTCAGGTACCTTCAGAACAACCCTTCCACGGTGTGGGCAACCGGGAAGTGATAACCGCCCTCATACCTCTAACAGCACTCGAGACCACTGTATTCATAATCAACCTTCCTCTTCAATTCCTATCGGTTATCACCAGCCAAACATCACTATCAGTCAACACGTCAACAAATGAGCTGTAGACTCTATTATTTAGATTTTGATCATAAAGTTTTCGCCCACTCTTGGTCTTATTTCTTCAAACAATCGACTCATCAAGTAACTAGAAATGATAGCGGTAAATAAAAATGACTATTGTAAAGGAAATAAACAGAAGGTTTATAAAGTTAATTTGCTAGGTTCTTTGAGTATTATCACTTATAACTACTTACTAATTGGATAATAGATATACATTATGAATATGTACTTTCTAACTGATACTTTCATTTAAACATAAATGAAGTAAATTCCTATACTAAAAATTGTAAATATAACCAACTATAGTTATTAATCATAATTTTATGATTCAGTAATATGATAAAAATCAAAATAACAAAAAAATTTAATTTACATTCCAAACAATTCTGATAAACTTTTGACATATTTACAAAAAAAAAGACTAAAGATAGTGATCATGACGAGAAAAATAGAACAATCTGGTATAAATAACTGCTAAAATATACACTATAATAAATTCATATATATTTAGTTGTATCCATAAACAAGATATTATTAATGATCTTAATTGAGTTGAATTCTTTTGTCTATTCTTTACTTGAACGAAGCATATACACATATTTCCATATCTGTATCTATCTATCTATCTATCTATCTATCTATCTATCTATCTATCTATCTATCTATCTATCTATCTATCTATCTATCTATCTATCTATCTATCTATCTATCTATCTATCTATCTATCTATCTATCCACACATCTATCTATCAATATGTATACATAATGAAGAGTTTTTGTGGGTTTTATAGTAACTTAATAATTGAATTCATGAGTCAATTGAAGCTAAACTACCATAAAAAACCTGCAAGCACTGGATGGCCGTTTCGTCCTAACGTGGGACTCCTCAGTAGTGCGCATCAACGATCCCACTTCGTGAGATTCTAACTCAAGACTTGTCAGTCTCACGCACGAATGCTTAACCACAAGACCACTGAAACAGCCGCCATCCAACGGTGGTAATGTCTAACTTCAACTGATCCATGATATTAACACCGTTAAAGAATTTTCAAAATTTATATTGTGGAGGTTGAACTGTGGCCGTAATGCCGAAGATTTATGGTCTGTAAGGTAGTGGGTGCGCACTGTTTAGGAGTTCCATGTTACAGCGAGAGGGCTTTCTGAGGCTTCCTGCTCCCTACTATTGTCTAAAGAGGATCAGTTCATGTTGTCAACTAGGGAGACATCTATTGTCTAATTATATATGGTGACCCAGCTGTGGACCTAGATAAACACAGAGGCTGAACACACTGCTTTTGGATACATAAGTTAGGTTTTCTAGGGTTGAGGAAGACTTACTTTGGTAGTCTACTTCATTTTTTATATCATTCTCATAAAATTTCTTCCACCATCTAAATGGTAAAAAGCGATATTCAACGTTAATTTCCTTACAACGAATTTATCATCAAGCTGCACAATCAAAAATAAATATGAAATTTTAAGTATCACACTTCGTATGGGGATGTGAAAAATGAATGAACGGGATGATGCAACAGAAAGATTGTAACATTAGATTTTAGAGTGAAAATAACCATAGAAGATTGTATGTATACTTAAAGGTTGTGTATAATTATTAAGCTAACGACTTTTATTTGCACACACATTCTTTTATTGATATTATTTACATGGTATATCATAGTATTGTAATCTTTATATTATGCCATCACGTTCATCTATTGTTCATATTCTTACACTGCATTGATATTCAAAATTTCATGTTTATTTGAGATTGTACAGCTTGATAATAAATTCTCTTGAAAAGATTCCTTCTCACGATTTCGTGTTGAGTTCGTCGAATCGTCAATCTTACATTACTGATGTAAATACAAAGTAACTCAATGTGCTTGATTCGACCAGATAACTGCTTATCAATGAGGTTAGAATTTGAATTCTAACTATTAAAATGATTTTGACTTACTAGTATCGTTCATGAAGCAGTCATTAACGATACCATTCCGTGAAGTGTGAGCAAAACAAAAAACGTAAATAAGTAAATGGTGATGCTTAATTTCTGCTAAATAAGTTGGTTCTTGTTTTTCTCACTTGCCAGTTATTCGTGATAGTTTCACTATACAAATTAATGAAAAACAATTGGATATTAAGCTGTTCGTGCTGGTAAACTCAGCTGTTTTAAAAAGCGCGTCAATTTTGCTTTAAAGTTTGTTACTACTTATGAGTAGGTAATTAATTTTAAAAAGTTTATGTGCATCCCATTGCTGTTCAGGATTGTAATTGATTAGTTTTTACTGCCATGGGTGAGTACTGTGTGGGTTGCCCCAAAACTGCCACTAATTTATAAGTGCTTTCAAACGAAGATGGGTGATAGCTAGAAGGGGAATCTGTGAGGTTCGTTTCGTTCTAACTTGAGTTAGTCGACTGAATGTATTAACACTATGTCGGTTGAAAGGAACAGTTCTAGGTTCCAGTACTGTACTGAATACCAGCTCTGGGATGCAGCTACCTCCGGCTGACAAGTTTCAAATAGGATAAGACCCGACTTTTGGATTTCTTCGCCAGCCATTATCCATCTCTATTTTAAAATGTTTGTAACCTGGCGGTAGTATTGGAACAACCTGCGCAATATGGACATATACCAATATGAACTAATCAGTAATCTGTATTATACAGTCGAAATCATTGCAGAGATCCTTGTCAGGAACTAAATTTCAGATGGAACTTTTACATAAATATAGACTATCTCATAGTAATTCATTCATAAATGTATGAAGGAATATTTTATCTATCGCATAATTATAGGAAGACCTTCCTAAAAGATTTATTTACGAAAGTAAACAATTCATAAACTTTTATGATTATGTTCCTTGTTTGGAAGTCGAAAGTCAGTTACGAAAAAATTGGATCCAATGTTTCTTTATTTTGTTCTGCAACAAAAAACAAGGGGTATCGATTACTTTGTTTTGTTGTCTCTTTACCCAATAAATAATGACAGCTTATGATTTGAATATACACACATAAAATGAAAATATCTCTGATATTCAGGAGCTGATAAAATGACAGGTATATCAACTTTTTTATCACTTACCTGAATGGCGTTATATAAGAATGGAAATTGGTATGAATTATAGTCCTATAAGAAGTCTTGATTTGGAGATTAAAGCAAGTTAAAAGTGACACTGTAACTTACCCGTATTACTGGATAACGGTTACTATAAATAATAAATTAAGTGGAACTGTAAATGCGATTCCGGCCCAATGGGTTAGTGCTGTAGTGTTTGATTGCATAGTTGGGAGTTTTAAGCTTGATTTTATGTAGGTTGGTAGAGGGATTTCATTTAGGAGTTATTCGTAACATCCAACAATCACCTGGTAGTCCATAGTTTTTAAAAGGATGTCAAGTTGTAATAAAATTTACCTTCCAGGATGAATTAATTCATATCTTGAAAATCTTTGTATTACACCACTTGAATTGATCAGTCATCGATTCCTCTCAATCAGAGGGTTAATTAATTTTTGTATTGAATTGCATATTCCTGTATCATCACTTAAAAGTCTTTATTCACTTTGATTTTATTCCATCAATTCGTGATTGTCAAGTTACAGAATTTATAAGAATAGCTCTTTTCTAGTTAGGATCATAAGAATATTAACTGTACGTCATTTCTCCAATAAGTTCAAACATCTAATCTCACTATTTTTTCAAACATTCTGATATAACATTAAACTTTATCAAATTGAATGTGAAAAACCAGTATGGTAGAGCTCTGGCAAAAAAAGCATCGAAATAATTTATCTCAGACAAGTTTATTTTTATTGTTAGTTATAAACTAAGGTCAATATGTAAATCTGATTTACTATTAACTAAATTAAAAACCAAAATCAAGAGACAGTAGACATTGAGAATGTTTGAATGGTGTCTAGAAGTGAAATCCGAGACGCGCGTTTCATTCTATTTGGGAGTCATCGTCTTGGTGTACCTGAATTTCAGAGTTGATGCTCACTCTGAGACTCAAACCATGTTTATCTAATCTATTAGAAAACCATTGAACACTGAATCGTACTAAGTCAACTTTTAATAAAAATTTTAAACTTTTCATTCGTATAAATCTACTTCGTAATAGACTATGAACTTAGAATATTAAAATCTTACAAAAGTATCAAATTAGAAAGAAGCAACTGAAGACTTCTTCATAGTTCATAATAATTTTCTATATAATGAGAGTATGGTGAAAAGTAATTTCATCTTTCAATTGTTGAGATCACGAGTCAAGTGAAGCTAGACCACCATGGAAAACCTGAAAGCACTGGATGGCCATTTGGTCCTATTGTGGGACTCCTCAGCAGTGCGCATCCATGGTCCCGCCTCGTGGGATCCAAACCCAAGACATACTGACCTCACTAGACCACTGAGCCAGCATCCAACGGTGTTAATATCTAACTCCAACCAATCCACAAAATCGCGCTACCGTCTGTTGTGAGATATCAGCTCACTGAAGACAATGGTGATGGTTCGAATCTCGCGGGGGGGGGGTTGTGAATGAACATTGCTGAGGAGTCCCATACTAGGACGAAAATGGTTTATGACAAGAATGGTTAAAAGTCATATTTACGTGAACACATATGGTAATATTCACATGCCTGTAACCAACTGCTTGTCGGCTGATTATCGATTTTCGCCTCACATTATCGATGTCAATATACATGATTCCGAGGACATATTCAGAATCCATGTAGATTAACTGAGATATTTACCATGTCATTTTATGAACAAAGATTGTTTCATTGGAATGTTATACAGCTTGAATGTAAATTTGAACATAAACTTATATTGGCAAAAAAATAACCTTCGAAAATATGTTATTTCGTTTCATTTTGAGGCTTCTTAAGTACATATCCACTAGTTCTAATGTAATAGAACTTAGAGACTTAAAGTATTGGAGTAAATAGCTACCCAAGTAATTAGTTTGAATTTCATACTCCCCATGTTGGATTTTATTCAATTCGTGATACATGTCTGTATATAATAACATCAATGATTTAATGTTTTACTTACGGCTTGATTGATAAACTAAGTTATACAGATTTCGAACCAAACTCTAGGTAGTTAAAGACAATTTAATAGAAAAAATATCAACCTATCGATTTCCCAAAGAATTAACGTATGATAGGTTTATGCACAATGTTACCAAACAGATAAATTACACACTGAGTACTAGTTTTAGATATCGATATTCAAGGGGAAATTCTCACTCGTGTCTTCAACTATAATTCTTAGCCCATTAATATTTATGGGATAAAATTTTAATAGTAATTTTTCATTGAAGATAGACTGTATGGCATTGGCTTTCAGCTATGTCTTTGTATAAGAAATACTTGATTTTATTATTTTGCATGAAAAATAATTATTATTGTCGTTGTTCACAATTTTTCTTTGTCTTTTCACTTCATCCATACACATACGTATTAAGATATATGAAGGAGAAAGATGAAATTCAATTGAAGCATACAATTTCCCAAAGTTCGAATCATTTTATGACTTACATCAAATGAGTTGAAATTCATAATGTACATATATGTATATCTCTCTCTGTATATATATATATATATATATGTTTATTTACACACAATTCTCCTTGTCTACACCTAAAACAATGCAGAATTCTTCTACAACCTTGAGGTAGGTTATAAATTTATGGCTTTATTTTTATGATAATAGAAAATGCCTTAATACATTTTTCAGTTGGCAAATTTACATCCTAGATACTATTGATAGTCTACTTAAACTGATCAAATACACAGACGAACTTATTAATATTTATTTTATTATTATTATTATTATAAAACTGAAGTCTATTGGTTAGAATCAAACTGTCCCTTATAAATATGGAAACAAAAACCATGTTTAAACAAAGATGGTAATAAAAGTCAATATGTTGAAAGTTTAGATTTAAGTAGGTAAGCTATAAACTTTGACCATGAAATATGTACACAAATATTGTAAAATTACACAGTAGCTAAGTAAAATATGAAAATCAAACATTAAACACATTCTCTTTTGAAAAGAGCAAAAACAAAGATTCTAGCAGAATAACATAAATTCACTTTATTTCGTAGGTTCTCGTCAGCTGCTTACAATCTGTGGTATTTAAAAAGATAATAATTACATAATGGGTTTAAATTGCTTACATGAGAGGGTTTATGTTGAAAAAATATTCGTAAAGTATAACATGGGTGTAAATGAAATTAATAGGCTGAATATTTTAAATATATACCTAATGTGAAAGAATATTCTAGAGCATTAATCGTGACAGCAGTTCAAAAGGGTTAGAAACAATTGATTACATAATGAATAAACATTGATAGGAATATAGTGAGTAGAGTTCAGTTGAAAGATCATTAATTTTTTTAAAGATAGTTGGAAAAATAAAATCAATGACGTAATAAATATAAAAGATAAAAATAAAAAATTTTAAGCTGCAGCGGAAGAATATTTGTCACCAAGGCAGGGAAAGATTAACAATCATCTCCTTTTGAACACGTAAATCGGGTTTTTGGGGCCTGATGGCAATGGTTTCAGCAAACTTCAAAGACTGGAGTTTGGCTGCTTACTCATCACCTTGAATGATTGTAGGGTGTCAACCTGATGGCCTGTGTCAAGGAGATGTTTAGTGATTGCAGTACTTAGAGTCCTTATTTCTCTTCGGATCCGTTGGCCGGACACTATTAGCAACAACGTACTGTGGGAGAGAACAAAGCAGATCCCAGTGGAGGAAGAAATGCGGAAGAAGCGATTAAAGTGGATAGGACACACATTGAGGAAAGCACCGAACTGCGTCACAAGACAAGCCCTCACACAGAACCCTCAAGGCCGAAGGGGGAGAGGAAGACCAAAGAACACATTACGTAGAGAAATGGAAATAGACATGATAAAAATGAACAAGAGTTGGATGTAACTAGAAAAGAAGGCCCATGACAGAGTGGGTTGGAGAATGCTGGTCGGTGGCCTATGCTCCATTAGGAGTAACAGGCGTTAGTAAGTAAGTTTCTCTTGTTCTGAGGCTTTTTGGAACATGTTCAAAAAATCGGAGATATGCCCTCCTTCCTGTTCGGCCAATGTAGCTGCTTTGGCAGGTACGTGTAAATTTATAAATACAGTTGGCGGTAACATGAAAAGGATGATTATCCACTTCTGATTGATTTATTGAACATGTTGTTTTAAACTGAATTGTCGTTGTCTTTTACATACTTCGTTATTTTTTATAATTCTTTTGTTATTTTGATTCCCCTCCTATTCCTTTTCTGTTCTATTTAATTTAAACTTCTACTGCCAGGCATTCCACTCCCGATAGCGGCCAACTACTACCTATACCTGTCGGTATAAGTGTGGTGAGTGCTACTTGTATTGATATAAGTAGTAGTATATGAATGTAATGAATGTAATGTCTGGCGGCAGATGGGGAAGATCAATAAAGGAAGAGCGGGAATAGAAAGCAATTAGTATGGAAATGCAAGAACAATGAAGTTCGAGACAATTATTGAACATTTTGTAAATTAAGTATTATAGTATAGTTTTTCTATTTTACCAAGTAACTGTAATTTTGTGCTATATATAATTCGATTTTTCCCACCCGTGTTCTGTTCACTACATATGTAGCACATACCAAAATATTAGTTGGCCAGATGTGGATTAAAATATTTGGCTTTGTTTGCTGAAATAAAAATAATTCATGAATTAGATTTTCTTACAGTCAATACAGCATTAAGATATTTTTTATTGTTCATTTATTGACAACTATACTTACTTACTTACTTACTTACTTACTTACTTACTTACTTACTTACTTACTTACTTACTTACTTACTTACTTACTTACTTACTTACTTACTTACTTACTTACTTACTTACTTACTTACTTACTTACTTACTTACTTACTTACTTACTTACTTACTTACTTACTTACTTACTTACTTACTTACTTACTTACTTACTTACTTACTTACTTACTTACTTACTTACTTACTTACTTACTTACTTACGCCTGTTACTCTCAACTATACCTGTTATACAATTTCTTTGTAGAGCAGATGACTGTTTTACTCATTCGTAGAATTCTAAACACACCGAAATATTTGAATAAATATTAAATGTCCATCATTTGTAGACACTTAAATCTGCAAAAAGTGACATAATGGTAAAAAAAAATCACTAAGTATCATATGTACTCGAACTAACGGCTGTTTGTATGGATTACAGGTGATCCTGCGATTATAATAGATTCAAGAATAGACGTCAAAAAGCTATGAACACTAGTCAATTACATTAAATAAGAGTGTAAACACTTGAAGTAGATGGACTGTCTAGAATGTGGTGGAAAAACGAATGCATATTAGATTTCAGTACAATAATGGGGGTAATAAAACAATTTGGAGAAAATAACTATATTCAAGCATATAGTTTGTGCTCCCAAATAAGGAAAAGATATTTATGAATCCACCAATCAACCAACCAGAATAAAGAATCTTATATACACTGGGAGCTTACTCCAAACTTTTGTTAAGAAGTTAAGAAACATAGAGTTAACGCATTTCATAGAGAAAAAATTAAGTGTCGATAATGCTGACTAGATGATATTCGACGTCATAAATTAAAAACAATCATCACAGAATTCCAAACACTATCTGAATAGTATATAGGTGTATATGTTTTTAATAACTTCACGCAATCAGACATTTTAAAGGTTATCAAAAAAATATTTAAACTGACTATTAAAGTTCAGATACTGAAGTATGGTAACGAGCCAACAGTTAAAATCTATTTTGTACTTCACATGTCAGATATAATTTCTTGGTTAGTAGAATTTTACCAAAATGATAATAACTATATTGTAATTTAAATGATGATACTGATATTGTTTTGTTAGTATAGACTGAAGCTTTTCATATCATTATCAAATTAGCAATATTATCTTTACTTGTCAAATAAATATCATATTATGAAATATTGATTAATATGTATTTTATTTTTAATAGTTGAGATCATGAATCAATTGAAGCTACACCACCATCAAAAACCTGGGAGCACTGGACGGCCGTTTCGTCCTATTGTGGGACTCCTCAGCAGTGCGCATCCATGATCCCATCTGGCGAGATTCGAACACAGGACCTATCAGTCTAGAGCGCAAACGATTAACCACCAGACCACTGAACCAGTCAGCATCCAACGGTGTTAATGTCTAACTTTAACTAATCCGCAAAATTGAGTGACACATACACCATTGTCATCATTGAGTTAGTATCTCACAACAGATCCAGTTGAACTCCACTGATCACTGCTTCTCACTTGAACTCCAGGATATACCTCTTGAAGCCAGTCACTAGTATTAGAAGGAGTTTGTTTATCAAAATATGATGAAATCGCTGTTATTTAGAACATCATCTGGCGTCATTCATATTAATAAACTATCATTGTGTCAATAATTAGAAATGATTTATTGTATTGATGAATGGAAATTTTCAGAATAATTCACTTCTTGGAAATAGAAGACTATTGACATTAATCTATTACCTATTATTCATCAGTCAATTAATTCGCTAATTTTTTAAAGAAAATAAAAATAAGATATTGAAAATTTCTTAGCTACAAAATGAACATAATTTATTTTAAAGCTATAAATAAAAATGGATAGTGACTAGCAGTGGAATCCAGGACTTGCGTTTCGTCCTAGTTGGGACTCGTCAGCTGGGTTCCTGGATTCCACTACTAGTCACTGTCCATCTTTGCTTATAATACATGTGAATTAAGGCAATATCGAGGCAATACGCACAGTATGCACATATGCCAGTAAGAGACTGATTATTTAAAGTCCTAAACACCAATGGGAAGATTCAAGTAAACAATACCAAGTGAATTTATAAATAAATTTATGAAAATAAGTTTTGAAGGCAGATTTTAATACACACTGACATTAGGTGAAGAAATATCGGGAACTAGAGAGAGATTGTTTTATTTATTTTATTCTCGTTTGAAGATTCCTCATCAGTAATCCTCTATGGTACTCTCTGGAAATGAATATAGCGATCTTATTTCTGACAACAAATAGTTTGAAAATAAGATAATAAATCATCTGAGACATGACATGACTGAGAATGCAAATGAAAACTTATGAATCACTGGATAATAGCCCCATTGTTTATAGAAACCATAATATCCTAGGATCTCGTTTTCGGGATTCTGAGTGGGCATCGTTGACGAGTTTTAAATATAATGACTAGACAACACAATAATGATTACTAATAAACAATCATTCATTGTTTAAGTGGAATAATCATTTACTCGATTCGCCAAAACAGACTTATAAATGCATTAAATAAATGATTTGAAAACAGTTCCTGGGAAAAAGTGAAACATTTTTCAATTCTTATCTATACAGATAATTAATAACTGTTTACTCTTGCATGGAACTCCTCAAAAATGAGCAATCATGAGTCGTCTAGGAACTTCATTTAGAATCCAGTGGTTCATATTTCCAACATAATTCACGATATATTACGATGTAGCACCCAATATTATGGATTAAATATAATTGTTGCAAACTAATAATAGTCATTTTACCAAGTGTATTCTTCCTTCGGTTTAATGCCAATGTTTTCCAATGTAAAGAAAATATCAGTCATTTGTTTAAAGATTAACAAAATATCATAAAGTGTAACATTCCAGCTTTCAGCAGATCTAAATTTTATTGACGCTGACTTATTATTTTCATATCTCAATACATTGTAAGTAGTTCTTATGTTTAAAGTGACAACAAATTTCAAAATGAGTTTCTGCGTTTTATTGTTTATTTACTGAATTATATTGTGATTATGATGTAGTACAGCAAAAATAGAGGATAGATGTTGATATGAACTACAGTGAACTAGGCTCATACTATTAGTTTAGCAATGATCTTTTATGTAAGAATGAATTGATAGATTGACAAATGACTTAATGATTTTGTTAGTTTAAATGATACGATTGTATGTCATTTGGAGATTTTAAAAAAATCATTATGTAACCAGTTTTGACTAATTACTCTTGTCATGTTTATTTTCGATTTACACGAGACTGATATCACTTAAATACTTAGTATTTATTTAAAGTCATTTATAGAAAAGAATATATCTATTGGGAAATCTTTTCGATTATTATGGCTTTGATTAATCTAATAATCGATCTTATTATTTTGTTCCAAAACACATGCTAAACATCAATGTTGATTTATCAGTATAGGGGTTGTGGAGATTAAGTTTTTGAATGAGATCATGAACCGGTTGATGTTAGATCACCGTTGGAAACTTTGAGGCACTGGATGAACATTTCGTCCTATTGTGGGACTCCTCAACAGTGCGCATCCACGATCCCGCTCGCGGGATAATTGACATGTGCTCACTAGTGACTAGCTTCGTCAGGGAATTCTCGGAGTTCTAGTGAGAAGCCGTGACCAGTGGAGCTAATCCGTGTCGGGTAGAGACAGGTATCTACGTCAGTACAATCAAATATGGTCGAGCAATTTTGTGGATTGGTTGATGTTAGACACTAACACCATTGGGTGCAGGCTCAATGGTCCAGTAGGTTAAGCGTTCGCGCGCGAGACCGAAAGCCCTGGGTTCGAATCCTGCGAGGGAAATCGGGGATGAGCACTGCTGAGGAGTCCCACAATAGGACGAAACGGTCATCCAGTGCTTCCAGGTTTTCAATTGTGGTGGTCTAACATCGATCGGTTCATGATCTCATTAAAAAAAATTGATTTGCCAAAAAAATAACTAACTAATTGTAAGTTATCAAATATGTCACTATTAAGAATTAAATGAAGTCAAATGTTTTTACGTAATTTTTAGACTGCCCTTTTATTGAGTTTTTCACGTATGTTAATAGAACATAAATATCTCGAACTAACTAAAACTAGACATGTATATCTTTGGATGCCACCTTATTAGTCTAAATACCAAGCTGTTGTAAAAATACCTGATTGTTCCGGGTTCAATCTCCGATGGAGCATTGAATGTACAATGTTGAATTATCTCAGTCTAAGACAAAATGACTATCAAGTGCTTTATGGTTTTCAGTGGTTGTCTAAATAAAATTAACCTGTAATGTAAACTATCATTTTAAAGATTAAAACTTATTTTTGAATTTGAATAATCGGTGAGACTTTAATTTATGGATGACCTTTGGGCGATGCTATAGTGACTCTGAGGATGTCCACCTGTTAACTAGGACTAAATGACTATTATGAAGCAGTGTGATGAATTAAAATTATGATTTACACTCGATGGTTAAGGTTAGAAACTAAATTTTGTGTTTTCATCACGAAGACGCTATCTAGCCAGATGGATGAATGAAATTCGCACCAAAATCCAAGACCTATTATCTTATATCTGATTGGTTCGTCTATAAATTATAGTTTCACCGAACAATCAAACAATTGTCATTATTTGACTGAAATAGTTAAAAGATATAGTTATTCTACTAGGTTAATTGAAACATTTCAACTGAAAAAAAACCCAGGTTATATTCATTGAAATGTTAAGATCATAACCTTAAATCATAATGATTTGTAGGAAAACTGTCTTCAGTACATATATATTTAAGATGCTTTAAACTAAAGGATAAAAACACATTCAAATAATTTATCATTTTCAATTCATTAACTTTCTATTCCATTAACATATATAGAAATACATTATAATATCTAAACATGTACTTTCTATTCGATTACATAGAGTTACGTAACTACTGTTTATATTTATACAATCAAAGTTTATACTAAACTTATGTCTAGAATATAAACATTGAAAGTTTTGTAAGGTTTCTAATGTGTTTTTTCTTCCATGTCTTAAAGGAACATTTGGTGTTTTTGTCTTATAGACGTCATAAATAATTTACTTTAGTTATTATTTCATAATACTATATTGTTTATATAAAGTGAAGTTACTTATCACTTAATAGTTCGACAATAGTTTGAAAACTATGAGCTAATAATGATAAAACTTATCATATAAAGAATGCATTAATATATAACAAGAAAGAATTAAATCTAAGATTGGTAGAATATAAATGAAATCATATAGTAAATCAATATGAATATAATCATTTAAACAATCAGTCAGTCAGTCAGCTACGACGTTGGACCAGGCACATATATGCATCGGTCCAAGTTGCCATATCTCATTAACACAACAAGATGAACACAATAGGATATGTAAATCCTTTTTATGTTGTTTGTAAACTTGTAATTTACACAAATTACTAACATTTTGTAAAATGTTTTAAATGAATAACCACTTATTCAAGAAATCACGGTTAAGCTAAAGTACCATGTTGAATTAATGAAGATAAAGGAGATGTACGGTACAAATATCAATGTTTGAAATTAGAATTGGTGGGTGGATGGCGGCTTTAGGGTTGAAGTTTTCATCAAGAGATAATATCAGCTATAATATAGGAATCTTAAAAGTATAACATAATCTTATTTCACCATTATAATATGTCATGCATCTGTCACTGCCAAAACGGTAAACATCTCAAGGTCATTACTCACTGGTATACTTTAGGTTTATCGAAATGACACAAATAACTAGTAACTTAACTGTGAGTAATTTCAAGTGAATTACTGAATATTAAAATGATTTATTTGTAATTTTTATATTTTGATCGTTTCACATACATTTTAGAAAGAAAGATATAACGTCTACAATGCTAGAATGTGCACATATGGCTACATACAAATAACTTTTATCTATTTAATAACAAAAACTTCATTCTCATTTGATTTGTGTTTAATACAATGTGTATTCAGTAATTAATACTTGTACTATAAAGTGATTTTAGTTCTACTTAGCATACGGGATACATTTCTTTAACATTACTTTACTAATATGTGTATTTATAATATCAGAAAAGGTACTTTCTGAAGATGCCGGCTTAGTGGTCTAGTTGGTTAAGCGCCTGGCGCAAGACTGATAGGTTCTGGGTTCGAATCTCGAGAGGCAGGGTCGTGGATGCTCACTGCTGAGGAGTCCCACAATAGAACGAAACGGCCGTCCAGTGCTTCCAGGTTTTTCATGGTGGTCTAGCTTCAATTGACTCATGGTCTCAATTTATAATAATAATAGTAATAATTTAGAAATCATGTATTGTCTATCATTATTCTTATATATATATATATATATATATATATATATATATATATATATATATATATATATATATATATATATATATATACTATTCTTCTAATAATATCTAAAGAATTAACAATGGTTACTTAAAGCAATTAGTCTCTTTGATAAATGTTGATGATGTAATAAAAAGACGATAATCTGATTACATTCATTGGATTACCAACCAGAATTATTGATCTACTTAGGTGATTTTCTGAAATATCTTGTAGACAATTCAAAACGTTTTCCGGAAATCTTATTTTGAAGGATAGAACTGTTTAATGTCATCTAGAATTTATTGTTTCATTTTCATAATTATTCTCATGTTTAATTTCTTTCTTTTTGTTGTTGTTGTTGTTGAAGGAAATATGTCACTAAATCATTTCAGTCAATTCACTTTGATTAATTTCGCCTATCTATTATGTTTATATGAACTAATGATTCTTCTGTAATTAATGACTGCTTGATTTCGAATTCCAAATACAATATATTCATTCATGTAACTTGTGGAATAAATAATAAAATTCATTCCATTTCAGTAAATAATATATTGAGCATATGAATTGAAAGATGCCGATTTTAAATCTCAGAGTGAATATCAACACTGATATGAAGGCACATTCAACTTACAATTCTTGAATGAGACAAAACAAGCACCTTGAATTCTATTACTAGTCATAATCTTCGTTTATTATCCATTTATCTTCATTTCATTAGTTACTGGTGAACTATTTAGAGAAATTTTATTTCTAGAAGTTTTAATATTGAATAAATAATACTACAGCGTAATACATCCCTTTTTTCTGTAAACTTCGTTAAATTGCATTTGATTCAAAACGTTTACAATTGGAAAAAAGGAAATAACTTTATTGTTCAAACGCTTCAACAAACGTTTACAATCAAAATATGGTTTAGTAATTATCTTTCAGAAAAATTGTCTTCAGTTTTGGCTTACAGTACACTGAATTCCTTACACACACATATCTGAATATAAACGTTTCTTACCATAAATATATATATATATAACTTTGATGAATATTAAAACCTTTTGTTATAATAGTAGTATGTTTAGTAAACAAAAACTCTAGAAAAATATTTAATTGTTTGTAGTAAACTGTTTTTTTATAATTCAAAATTACATCGGTTCCTAGAAGTAACCACCCACTTTTGTTTGGATAAATCACTTTGAATAATATATTGATTTTAGTACTCTTACAATACTTTTAACAGTAAATGATAAATACGTTTGTCACCTTTCAAAATATTCTGAAACTATGGCTATGAAAAGAAATTTATTTCTTTTCAATAGTTAAGATCATGAATCAATTAAAGCTAGACCATCATAGAAAACCTGAAAGCACTGAACGATCGTTTCGTCCCATTGTTGGACTTTTAAGCAGTGTTAGCTTCAATTATTTCTGATATTCTTAATTTGTACTATAATACAAATACTTTAATCATTACACTATTTTATTATAATACTACTGTGAATATATTACTTAAATTTATTGTAATTTAATTCACTTATTCATTGTATTAAGACTTTATTTTAATTTAGATATTCAAATTGGTATTTATGAATTATGTGATTAAAACAAAATGTAGAATCATTAAAATTAATTTTAATAAATAAAAACTTTTAATCAAAGTTGAAAATAACCGCGAAATATGTTGGAATCACTTTTGTTTTGTTGTTTGTTTTTTAAAACAACAATATTATAGTTAATTAAATGAGTGGTAAATTCTTTTATATTATTGACTAATATAGACTATGAATTGAGAAAATAAAGTCTAGTAAAATTTATTCATGGCCAGATTGTTTTAATTAAACTCAATCATGATGGTTTTTTATTGTTCTTCTTTTCATAGAATATATGGTAATGAAATAAAGAATATTTTAATAAACTGAATATATTTAAGAACAGAAGGAATTTTGTGGATATTATAATAATTTTAATAGTTGAGATCATGACTCAATTGAAGCTAGACCACCATGGAAAACCTGGAAGCACTGGATGACCGTTTTATCCTAGTGTGGGACTCTTCAGTAGTTCGCATCTATAATCCCGCCTCACGAGATTCGAACCCAAAATCTATAGGTCTCACGCGTGAACGCCTAACCTGTAGATTAATGAGCCGGGGTGACAATAGGACGAAACGGCCGTTCAGTGCTTTCAGGTTTATTATGGTGGTCTAGCTTCAATTGACTCATGATCTCAACTATTAAAAAAAATAAATATATATAAATATACATCTATTTTTATTCCTTTACTTTTATTTTCTTTTGGTTGTTAGTTTTATTTATTGAGTAATTTTTGGGTATTTGTTTTATTTTGTTAATGTTTAGTTTGTGTTGTGTTCCTCTTACCTACCCTTTCATTCACACATTTCCGCTCACTTGATTCTTTTAAATTATGTGAACACTTCAAATTCCATTCAATTATTACGTAACCCATCTCACCAGTTTTTTAACTCCATTAATCCCTCATTACCTCTAAAATGATCGTATAACTTATCTGTCTCTGAATTCCACTCAACTATTACACCACCCATCCTTAATTCTAGCACCATATATATATAACCCTTGTCATTCCAATCCTTTACATTCATTTATGTCAATTGTACCATACTATTTCTTATCTCAATATAAAGTTCTAATACATATTTGGTTGTAAGCAGCTGACAAGAAACCATGAAATTCAATGAATTCATACTATTCTGCATCAATGTTTGTTCTTGCTTTATTTAAATTCGTAAAGAGAACTAATTGCATGAAAGTTCTCATAGTAACTGAATTTCTTTCCATGTTTACTGAATAGGGAATTTTATTTTCGGTGCTCAAGAGAAAATCATATGTATCTCATTGTACACAAAGAGAATAATTAAGAGTTTTAATTTATATTATTCATAGAAACTATATTCATGTAAAAAATATGCTTATTATATTGATTCAGCTTGGTAATTCATAGATAGTTATATGAGAATTGTAGAACAGGAAGTATAAAAATGTAATACTTCAGGAATGTTCAAATAAAAATTGAATGAACGGTCAATAGCCCAATTATTTCTAGCTGGTTATTCAAGAAAGAGTTAGGATCATATTTTGACTTCAAACTGTCGTACAGTGAAATCAAAGTATCATTCGTGAAAAACTCAAGTTTTAATAACAATACGGTAAAAATATGATTTGATTATTTGACTCTTTTTATGGTTTACATTACGGATTAATTTAAGTCATACAACTACTGAAATTAAGAAGCATTAAACAGCTGTTTTGTCTTGGTATGGAACTTGTCAGAAGCGTAAATTTATCGCCACGCCATCTTACTTTGCGTGCGGTGAATAAATGTCTCATACCAAATAAGGTTAAACATCACTAGTCACAGTTCCTCAGTAGAACAACTGAAATTGAATATTATTAAAATTGGACAATTTCCCCTAACACTCAATACTAATATTTGACTAATGTTAGGTATTCTGAGCTCTGGTTTGAAAACTCTTCGTAGGCCTCGAAAAATTCTTTAAAATCTAGGAAAAGGTTAATAACACTTGGATCAGTCAGAGTTCAATGAAAATTTTCAAGAAACTTATAAGAAAACAACGGACTATATATCATGCTCTGATTGGACGGTTTCTAGTGGCCCGAGATCTGACTCCAATTAGATCGTATGTTGATTGCTATTGAATAATTGCTGTCGAAATATACATCTTATCAATCCTCGAATATAATTATCAACCTAGCTGGCGTTGGTGAATAACAGGATTAAATAAGTCAAATACGAGGATGGATTTCGAATACATACATTTTTTACACTAATTAATCTGGACAGGCAATCAGAAGGACGAGTCAAAGGGAGCGGAAAAAGAGAGTACAGCGAAATGATGTGCAGTAGAGAGGGTGTGCGAGCCAACTCTATTTAATCAAGAGTCACACAAAAAGTAAGCTACAGACATGTGATGAATAGGATAAGAAGTGTACATATATGCGCTCACATAAAAACAGTCAAGGTTGATACGTGAATAGTTAACCAGGTCAAAACGTGACTTAAGAAGAATGAATAAATTGGACTGTCCCGAAGGTAGAATAAGCTATGTGGGCTTGACATTTGACCAACCACTACAGATTACTTCTTTCGTTGGTAAAACTGGCATTTTTTGTGAAACCTCTGGAAAATCAAGATCACTTTTAAACCAATAAATAGTCTTATTTTTTGTACAATAAATGCTGTTCTCTTTCTGTTCACCCTTCTCTGATCAGATTTACAAATATTCTGAAAAACCAGAGATTGGTTCGGAAATCATTATCAAGCTTTCAAGACTCTGAATTTTACGAGAAATTTACAACGAATAAAATCATAGTCCTTCTTACTTTTTCAGTTTTATTATATTCTAATACACAATTTGAATGACATTTATCCTCTAATCCCTACTATCACTTATTACAAATTTCGGTAAGAATATAATTTATGGATGATCTTTGAGCGATGCTAGATTAACCTTAAGAGTATCCACCTAATCATTAGGAACAAACGAGGGTTATAAATTAACATGAGGAGTTCGAATTATGATTTACAGTTGATAGTTAAGGTTAAGAACTAAATTTTGTGTTTTCATCATGAACTGACATCAGATATAATGCCAAGACTCTATTTAGCCAAATGGATGAGTGAATTTCGCGCCGAAATCTGAGACCTGTTATCTTATACCTGATTAGTTTGTCCATAAATTATAGTCTTGCCCGAATTTCTATCATTAAAAGAACTGTAAAACAATATAATTAGTTTCAACAGTTGAGATCATGAGTCAATTTAAGCTACACCACCATAAAAAACCTGGAAGCAATGGATGGACGTTTCGTCCTATTGTGGGACTCCTCAGCAGTGCGCATCCACGACCCCGACTCGCGGGATTCGAATCTAGGACCTTTCAGTATCACGCGCGAACACTTAACCACCAGACCACTGAACGAGCCAGCTTCCAATAGTGTTAATGTCTAACTTCAACTAATCCACAAAATTGAGTGACACATCCACCATTGTTATCAGTGAATTACTATCTCACAACTGACCCGATTGAACTCCACTGATTACTGCTTCTCACTAGAACTCCAGGAAATACCTCTTGAATCCAGTCACTAGTGAGCATATTTTGATTAGTATCAGGTATTTTGTGGAGATTGTAGTAATTTCAACAATTAAAATCATGAGTCAATCGAAGCTAGACCACCATGGAAAACCTGGAAGCACTGAAATGTATATAAGTGAAAATAATCTGATGCAAAAAGTATACCACTGATTATCTAATATAGACAGTAATTATTTAAAGGTCATTAGATGATCATTAAATTTTAATGTCTACAATATTTAATTGAATGCAATGATTTACATTGAAATTGTCTCATAAAACAGATGATAATTAAAGTTATGTATAATTGAACATTAATATTATCATATTGTCTACTGAATAGTTTAATTTTAATTAAAACACGTAAGGATATACATATAAAGTACAGTGTTTCCTGACTAATAATTACTTCCATTTGAAGTTAAATTAATTTAGTGTAATAACAGTATTCATATTATGTATAATCAGAATATAAACGTAACAGTTGTCATTTAATTAAAACTTATTCTTGTCTTCATTTAATCTTTGTTTAAAAGAAATGTAAATTACATTTTCATCAGTTATAAATGAACGTATTGAATCAATTTCGAAAATGTTTACGTGATTGGCAGAAGGAAAGATAAGAATTAGAAAATGAAACAGGATTTTAATAGTTGAATTCATGAGTCGATGTAAGCTAGACCACAATTGAAAACCTGGAAGCACTGGACAGCTATTTTTTCCTAGTATGGGACTCATCAACAATGCGCATACAGGACCGCGCACTCGAGACCCGAACCTAGGACCTTTGGTCTCGCGTGTGAACACTTAGCACCCAGACCACTGAGCCGGCATCCAACAATATTAATGTCTAACCTTAACCAGTTCACGACATTGTGCAACCGTTCAGCATTGTCTTTAGTAAGTAACTGCCTCTCAACAGACCCCGTTTACCTCCAATGGTCACGGCTTCTCACTAGAACTCCAGGAAATCTATCTTGAAGCTAGTTACTAACATCGATCTATTCATAATATCAATACAATCCACGCAAAACTCCCATTCTGATAAAAAATAAACAGGATTTCTCATAATTTCTATTTATAGTTTCGACAAGCTTATAGTGAAGCTTTTCATTTGGTAGATTCATAGACTTTTTATTTCAAGACAAATATATTTATAAATAATTTATAGAATATTACCTAAATGAATGTCATTTATTATGGTGATTTTGTTCAAAAGTGTGTTAACATAGATGTTGCCTCAAATACATCAATCATTAACACATACTTATATTGCCTATTCGTTAAGTATAAGGATACAATGTAATAAATAATTCCTACTAATATGCATGATGTCAGCTGTTGATAAAGTCTTCTAAATTAAATGTAGGAATTTAAAGCAATTAGTCCCTTTGATAAATTTCGATAATGTAATAAGAAGACGAAGATTATCAGGACATAGTTCTGATAAATGTAGGAAGTTTTATTGGGATAACGGCCAAACGTGTTACAAAATGTATCCCCCATTCATTATATTTATCACTATTATATCAGATTTTATCAGTTTTTTAACTTTGAGACTGGAAAGCAAACAGATTAAAAGATTGGATTTTTCGGATTGTTTTTTCGATGTCATTGAATTGAATTTCATAAATACGGCTGGAAGTATTTGATCATTACTGATAACGAAATTCTTCGTTTATGTAATACCGCCAGTATAGTAAGCGATCTGAAGAAAGTATTTTAAATTTTAGGCATGTAATTAACTTATAATTTTGTGAAATTCTCTTTAACGAAACATTTCACTTGTACGTTGCAAAGTCTCATTCCTTATGAGTAGTGTAGAATTAGAATTAGAATTTTTACCAGTGATCAAATGGATTGTTGAAATCAATCGGAAGACTTTGTTTGGTGTGAATCAGATGCGTGTTTAGAAGATGTTAGCTGATTAACATATATGTTTACATTTGCAAGCCTGTATGTGGATTGTAACTGATTGTATCCACAAGATAGATGGTGAGAAATTCTTTTAACTCAAGAACGGACCCACGGTAGTTAGGAAGATTGGACGTTTAATACTCAAAAATATTTCATCAACGACGGAATTTCACAATACAGCCTGTATATCTTCCTAAAAACTATTAGACATGTAAACATTACTGTTTATACAGTATTTCACAAGACGAACTAAGCAATAGATATTGTTAATGCTTAAGTGTCATTGATATGTCACAAACGTCACGACAATAATAGTTAATCATTTAGTAAATTAATTTATAACTACTCTAATTAAGTAGAAGTAGTAACTTTTATCTGCATGGAAATACTCCGATCTACGATAAGATGATGTAATTGATCATAAAAATTTGATGGGAAAGAGGCTGGATTGACGAAGAATTATTAGGATTTCAAAGTACCAAAATTTGTTTATTTGGTACATTATTTTCAGACTCTCTACAAGATAACTTATCAGAATCTAGTCAAGTTTCGTAAGACTGTTTTAAGTGACTTTCTTTAAATTGAATCGCATATACTGCAGCTTATTGATAGTGAGAAATTGTTTTTTTTTCATAAAAATTGTACTATTGTTTAACAAAATAAATATACAAACTAGCAATCATACATGTCCTCAAAATATCTATTAAATGATGAATGAACCATTTTGTTTTACTTTTTCTTTCCAGGATATAGAAATTCGGAAGCTTGTTATTCCTAACTTGAAAATAAAAGAACTTGGCGTGCGCTCGATAGTTTCACAGTAACATAGCAACTAATGAAGAGAATAGTATTTCTTGCGATTGCATTCAATTTCTTAATAAGCTTTAGTATTCAATTGGTGTTTTTTTGAGAATTGGTTTTGTTTTCATTGCATATTAGATTTTCTTTGAAAGATGTAAATGTTAACTCTCAACTGGCTAAATAAAATGCTATGCAAACTGATAAAACTGCCCCAAATGCCCTGGTATGGCCGCCCCCCTCTCGAAATGCTCTCACACGACCACGCGTATACAGCCTCTACCAGGGAAGTCTTACTCACTGCCTTCACGTGGCGGGGGTGTTGTTTACGAAAATGAGAGGACGAAAGGAGAATGTCCGGCACTTTAACTGGGTCCCAAACCAATGGTGCATATGGGCTCCAGTATCCTAAAAGAACAAATGACGTATGAACCAATCGTTGGTCACCGGCTTCCATGGGACTGCATCTCCTTACGATGCTCCACTGCCTTGTGGATCAGACTTTTAGATCAAAGGGTCGGGGTGTAGCCCCCTAAGAAAACCACCTGCTTCGGTTAGGGCACCGGGCAACATCACAGCCCTCACACATGTCGAACGAGTTTTGTGTGGAGCATATGTATTTGGTGCCTCCTTGTACCAAAATCCATGTGTTGAAATAAATAAAATTTATAACTCAGAACTATATTTAAAGTAGTTATAGTTAAAGGAACTTTTGATGTTTACATTAATAGTTATGGAAATGTGATAATCGATAGTTTAAAAAAAATCAGTCATAGAACTGGAGAGTTACCCATGCTTTTGTTAAGTAATTTATCTGTTAATAAAGTTTTAATTTCAGCTTAGTTTATCATGAGGCCAATTAAATTGTAAACATTCATCAATGAAGATAGAACTTTTTGTTTGAAAAGGTAATCTGATTACTGCTGGCCAAATCATTTTTTCACACTTATCACTGAAACATGAGGCTCTCCCTCAGTATCTGACTCAGAATTAAATATCTAGAACTACCAACCGCATTCATGTGACAGATCAAGTGAAAAAAGAGTTGGTTGTCTAATATATTCTCTATATTGCCTAACAGCGAATAAAGTTGAATACTGTGTCCTCAGTAGTTCACGTAAA
This sequence comes from Schistosoma mattheei, assembly GCA_944470405.2. Classification (NCBI taxonomy): domain Eukaryota; kingdom Metazoa; phylum Platyhelminthes; class Trematoda; order Strigeidida; family Schistosomatidae; genus Schistosoma; species Schistosoma mattheei. The sequence continues at coordinate 79,446,921 of OX103947.1, forward strand.
TCAGTCTGGATCTCAATTATCACTCTGCTTTGAATTTAGTCTATTTTACAAGTGTTGTATATATGAGAAGATATGACTATTTATTCGTCAATACATTACTTACCACATCGAGTTTATTCAACCGAATTCATGTTGATTTAAAAAAAAGCTGTATACCACATGTAGAGAAATTTGAACACTTCACTTCTATCTGGAGTTTGTGTTGATGATGTCGTTCAGGAGAACGATGAAAGCTTCACGGTCAAATCATCCAACTCAGAGAACAAAACTCCATTAAAATCATTAATTTAGTTTTGTAGCTTAAATTCAATGTGATCTTGATCAGAAATTAGGAATCAATTTATAGAAACGTCAGAAATGATTTCACTATAAACAAAAGATTTATTGCCATATTTTTTAACAATGATGCAGTACACAATTCTAAATACACCAGTATTTGATTGTTTTTAAAAATTCAAACTATTACAGTCGGTGGATGTTCATTCCATTTCGATGTACTTTTGTCAATAAAATTTAATTTTGCTACTTGTTTTACCAAGATTTGCTCTGGATAAATGCTATTAAATGAACTGATGAAAACCAATAAAAAATGATAAACACTAGACGGCCGTTTTGTTCAAATATGTGACTCCTCAACAATGTGCATCCGCAATCATATACACTGGACTCCAACACAGAATCTTCAGGCTCTCGTTCAGGATCATGGATGTGCACAGCTGATGAGTCCCATACTGGGGAGAAACAGTCGTCCTGGATAAAATCGATGTGGTAACTAATGTATTGACGAATAAATAATCATATCTTCTCATATATACAACACTTGTAAAATAGGATAAATGTTTTAATTTTCGAACTAATGTTAAATTCTGATTTGATTTTGTTACTTATTTGTAGAACTCCAAAGGAACAGTTCGCAAACCATCTGGTTTGAAAGCTGTACATGTATATTTTTATAAATAATTTGCTTTGGATACATAATACTCTTTTTCTAGTATAACATATAGTGAATATCTCAAATGTTTTGCTTGTGGAACAATTGCCTTATTATTAGGACACATCTGTTAGTTTCTATTTAACTGACTTATATTTTGTCTAATGGGTAGGTATAGTTTATTTTCAATTATCTATTAGTTAATTTACAAGTGACCCATTGTGATGAATTCACTTGAGGTCATATGTATTTGATGACTCAGCAAACAAATATAATGTAATAATTATCATTACTACTATTATCAAATATTTATTGACATAAGTAGTAGACGTATTTGTCTTTTACTATTTGTCTTTTTAAAAAAGTTTTGAATATTAAAGAGGAAGAATGTAATTGTAAAATCTCAGTGAAAGAATTTGAAGTAAATCCAACGTTTCGCTTGACAATCTGGTTCAAGCTTTTTCAAGGAAATATTGCTAGGCGAAACGTTGGATTTACTTCAAATTCTTTTGCTGAGATTTTACAATTACATTCTTCCTCTTTAATGTTTCACATGAACTTGGCGCCTAATACTGTAAAACTATTCGATCAAAGTTTTGAATAATTTCACATCTTTATTTAATGTAGAATAGATTATTTTTACTTCATGGGATTTTCGCTGAAATAAAGTGACCTGACTTAAAGTCATCGCTGATAAGTAATTTAATGTTACAAGGAATAATATGGTTAAAATTGTATGATGGAAGTGTTCTAGTTCATAAGATTGATTTGTAAATTCAAAATAAAACAATACAGAAATAGTGAGACACAAAGGACAACACTACTCATTGTAATTGAGAGTAAAGTATATTCCTTTGTTGACACTTTGTGCTTAAAGAGTAAGTAGGGCTAGTTCAAAAGTAGTAATATGGAGTTAGAGTATTGGAACTATTGGTTTTACTTGTTCACATCGAAATTGTTTTCTAGAGCAAACTGGTTTATTTTCATTAAATCTGTTCGCATCACATCCCATTGACTGGCATATACATATATCATGGTTGATTCAAGAAAGTGAGGAGATTAACATATAAAGTTAATGTTATTCACTGTTTTTAGTGTCATTGTTGTTATTATATGCACATGATTGAGTCTTGAGATTTCTGTTAATAAATTCGTATTCTTTATGATTATTCATTCTTTTCTGGTCTATTTAGTGTGTAGAAAAGTTGTGTTAAGTGTATTCTATAATTTGAATATTTCCCATCAATATTACTATCCACAACAATACTCAACTAAACTAGGTGATTACAAAATAAAACAAATAATAACTGTCAGCGGGAAAAATAATAAATCCAATCCATTGTGGTAGAGTTTAGTTTTATGAGGTGGATAGTTTAGTCGTAAAACTTTCATTATCCTTCTGAACAATAGTATTAACACAAACTTCAAGTAGAAGAGATGTATTGGAATTTCTTCACATATAACTATCAGCTTGTCTTGCTGACTTTGATTTTGATTGGTTTTCGTTGACCTTTAACTTGTTATTATCTTCATTACTAACAATTTTAATAACTTTCCCTCAGCAGCTCGCATCCATGATCCCATCTCGAGAGATTCGAACACAGGACCTATCAGTCTCGCACACGAGCACTTAGCCATTAGACCACTGAGCCGGCATCCAATGGTGTTGTTGTCTAATTTCAACTAGTCCACGAAATTGCGCGACCATCTTCCATTGTACTGAGGTAGGTACCTGTCACGATTCTTTCGGAACAGAAGATCGAGAAATTACAGAACCACTAAAAAGTATATTATTTTAGATATTTGGGCGAATGAGAGAAGTAATAAATTGTATTTGTCCCTTTCAGAAATATGAATTGAAAATTTTTGGACTGAAGTTTTACTCTATGCATTGAATTGCTGATTGATTTTTAAAAAAGTGAATTAAAGTCAAGTTATGATTATGAACGAGTTATTAGCTAGTTATGCAACTTGATACACTGGTAAACCTGTTTGTTCTAACATATCTATTAAGAAGACATGATTTATGAAGAAATGACATACTATTAAAGCCACTTTTTGAACGTTGGTTTGCTTATTACATAATCTGCAATCAAATTCCCTTAATCATAAGCTTTCTTCTAATCTATAAACCGTTTTCATACTTTCTTCTACTCCGTAAATGGCTTGGTTTGGCGTAGATTATATTTTTTTCTTTATTGTGAGTTATGATTCAGTTATTTATGTGTTTCGTTATGCGCCGTTTTGAGTTCTAGTTACCGGATATACATGTTTTTGCTACAGCGTCTTGTCTTTTCTCTTCCCAACCAATTACCGACAGTGTAGCAGGTCATTAGACGGCGAATAGGATATTTTTCTGAGCTGAAATTTGATCAATCACTAGTCGAATTCATGCATTCACAGTGTCAAGGTTATATTAATGTGTTTGACTCATCAACGCCATTAACTAATTCAGAGGTAAATCTCCCTGCATATCTGATGCAGAACCATTGAGGAGAAAAAGGGCACAAAAATCATCTCCTATTACTAGTATGAAAAGGAATCCTTGACACATTGTAACGTACAGCCTTTTTAAATCCACGTCTACCCTTAACGTATGTTGTTTGCTTATGGAGTTTAAAGAACGGCGTATGAGACACGGTGTACAAAAGAAGGAAACATAAAGCAAACAAGCAGTAACTAGAACATAGATAAGTTCGCGGAAAAACAAAGTGGGGATACAAAAGAATGTAAAAATATAATTTTTTATTAAACTTTCTGAAGAAATTGACGTTAAACTGGCTCATAGATAATTTTCAATACAGAGAATAGTTATCAAAAGAACTGAAAGACAGTGAAAATACTTACTCAATACACATAGTAGAACATTACAAAAAATCTGTAGTACTTTGGAATATCACTGAAATGATCAGAATCATTGTCAAGTCGCTAGATCTGGAGGTCCTGAGTTTAGTCGGTTTTCTGATTGTTGGTAAGAACTGTTAAATAAACCAAATACTAGGAAGAATAAGCTATCTACAACTCACTACTTTTGAATGATGTTCTGAATTAAGATAATCAGTGACGAATACCACCTAAAAATGATATTACATTGAAGAGGAAATAAATTATGACTTATAAATTGAACAAACTTTAATATGAATCAAAAATCGAGATGTCCATATTACTAATAATAACAAGTGATCTAAATCAATTAATGTATAAAAACATAAGTTTTATTATTTCACTTTAACATTTAGCTACTGTAGTCATAACATACACATAAACTCATAGGCTGAAAAATCCTTTATATTATAAAATATCACGTTCATTACTATATGACATTAATACAAGGTGATTTCATGTAATTTTAATGTTTGCTTATCTTTTTTTTTTGTATCGGGATATTCAGTCGAATTACGAATTAATTAGATGGAGTAATCATTGTTCTTCAAGTTATAACACACAAACGAGCATTATTTACTGATACTTTAAACACCATAGCGAATTATATTTATAATGTTTATTGACCACTGAAATGGTAGAAAGATTGTTTTTTTAGAAATGTTAATTGACAGAAATCAGAAAATGAAGCTCCACAGAAGAGTTGTTATTTACTTCCGCTTAGAAATTCAACTTGAATGTAATCCACCTTCTTATTTTGAAGAAACCTTGGAATTCTTGGAATAGGCTATTGTCGAATTTAATTTAAAAAATGTTTATATATACGCCTGATTCTATCGTTATAAAAAGTACTCAAGTGATAATACAATAAGCATAGGTATGAGAATCATTGGGAAGGAGTAGAAATGATAAAATCTAAAAAATGACAAATCATGATTGTTTCTGCTCGTTTCCAATTCTTTTCATAACTATCAATTAGTAATTAGTACAACGTTTTGTAATGGTTTTTTTCTAATTTTCACATTGATGTTTAGGACTGCATTTGATCAGTCTCTTATTAGCACATGTTCATCTTATGCTGATTACCCCACTATTGCCAGTGGCTATCTAGAATCAATGGGTAAGTGGATAACGCGATAACATTTAAGCGAACGGTACTGGGTTCAAATCCCAGAGTAAACATCAACTCTGAGATGCAGGTATATCCAGCTGGCGAGTCTTGAATAGGACGAAACGTGCGTCTTGGATTCCACTGGTAGCTACTGATCATCTCTGCATATAATTATTATAACACTTTCGATGGCTAAAAATTTGTCAGCCAAAAGATTTATTTCAGTATGTGTTCAGTTTTGTTGCGGAAATATATGGATAAGTGGTTGTACATAATTAGAAATGTCAAGTTCTGTTTTCATTCACAGTTCTGTACATTGAGCATTCTTTACCTATAGATAAACTTGAAGATACATAAAGGCCTAGATGTTCATTCTTGTATAAAAATTGCCACATTGACAGAATGATAGTTAAACCTAACATACATTTTATAAAACATGTTTAAGAAACTTCTTTATGATTAAACTTAGTAAGTTTTGTCGTCATAGTGATCTCCTTTTATTTGGGGATAGAATCTACCTGAGTAGAGAGTAGCTTGCATCACTTATATCAATTAGGAAATTCATCTTTCATAACTAACTGATATGAGGCATGTCTTTATCATTTAAGCCAAATTACCTTTAACAACACACCCTAAGAACATTACAGGGAATAAAAACAACTGTTTTCTGCTCACTTGGTGATTTTTATGCTTTTGTAACACTAAACCAGAATCTAACAATCTATATTTCATACAACTTTCACTCAATACAGTCATATAAGACTTATTATTCTTTGAAGTTAATCACTTCCCTAAAGAACTTTTGGAAAATTCACATTTGCAGGTAGTAATTAATGCAAATATATTTTATTATGAAGCGATATATATTCAAATTACTTAGATTTATACATAACCTATTAACAATAAAAGGAAGCATCATCGATGAACAAAGAGGTTCAGGTGCGGACGTAAAGGCGAGTATTGGCAAAGCAAGGGACGCATTCCTACAATTGAAGAACATATGGAACTCAAAACAACTTTCAACCAATAACAAAGTAGGAATCTTCAATACGAATGTCAAGGCAGTCCTACTGTACGGAGCTGAAACTTGGTGAGCTACAAAAACCACCATCAAGAAAGTACAAATATTTCTAAATGGTTGTCTACGCAAGATACTCAACATCCATTGGCCGGATACCATCAGCAACAGTCTTTTGTGAGAGAGAACAAACCAGCTTCCAGCTGAAGTGGAAATTAGGAAAAGACGATAGAAATAGATAGGACATATATTACGCAAATCACCAAAATGAATCACGAGGCAAGCCCTAACTTGGAATCCTGAAGGGAAGCGGAGAAGAGGAAAGCCATAGAACACACTACATCGGGAAACAGAAGCAGATATGAGAAGGATGAATAACAACTGGAAAGAGCTGGAAAAGATTTTCCAAGACAAGGTTGGATGGAGAATGTTGGGGAGTGTCCTATGCTTCTTCATGATGAGTAACAGGCGTAAGTAAATAAGTAAGTATTAACAATAAAAAGCTGTCAGTATTAGCTTTCTATCAGAATCTATTAGAAATTGTTTTTTTCCTTTCTTGTATTTTGAATCTTTTATAATTTCAATTACTCAAAATGATAAGTTACCTTAATTTACTCTAACTTCTTGTTAACAAGTCACTTATTATTGTTTCATTGTTTATACAAACAAAAAAAAGAGTCCATGTCGTAAATTCCTGATTGGTTCATTTCTCATTGAATTCTAATTGGTTGATTTTATCAAAACATGTATATTTTTGAAAATTTTTTTTTAGAGGTTAATGTTCGATTGAATTGTTAATCTTATATGGAGAAAAACGGTTTTAATAAATGTACATTTTTTCAAAGTAAACACAAACTCAATTGTATAATTAATTAACTAGTTAATGAATCTAGAATAAACATGAATGAATGTCTTGGATATTTATGAGATGATAATTAATGATTCAATAAATTAAGACTATTGTCTATTATTATTGTCGTATTATATTCAATTGTAATAACAGAAAGAAAAAAGAGACAATTATGTACAGTTTAATAACATATTCTCATGTTACTTCTCTGTTTATATTATTAATTCTGGGAGAATTTAACATGCAAATAGTTTATAGTAAGTTATATTGAATTTCTTGAGTAATTCATTTATTTTTATTATATATATATTTGAACACATAAATATTGGTACAAGGAGGAACTGAATACATATACGCCACACAAGTCACTTGATTTGTATTTGAGCTGTAATACTGCACGGGTTCCCAAACCGAAGCAGGTGGTTCCTTTAGGGGGGCCACAACCGGAGCCTTCGACCTAAAGGTCTAATCCACAAGGCAGTGGAACAACAACAGGCGATGCAGTCTCATGGTAGCCAGTGACCAACTATAGGTTCATATAACATTTGTTCCTTCAGGATCCTGGAGCCCATGTAAAATATTGGTTTGGAATCAGGGTTTTCCAACTCCCCTAGGTGGATCCTCTGCATCCAAAAACGCCAATGAAGTGCCGGACATTTGCTTTTGGTTCTCTCAATTTCGTAAACAACCCTCATCACCACGAGAAGAAAATGAGTGGGCGTTGTCTGGCAGTGATTGCATATATATATAACTATTATTCACATATTTGCTAAACATTTAGAAAATATAATAAGAAGTCAAAGTTCACCAGAACTATAGGACATACTAGAGTAATATATTACATAGTTCGGATAGACTTACTGTATTGTCTGAACTTATTAGTGAGACTCTTTTAATTAAGTTAATTTGTCAAGTGTTAATTTATTTTACAAATGTTTGTTGACTTAATAAAACATGTCAAGCTAATTAAATGAATGATGAACGGTTGATAACCAACGAGAATGCTTTGTGTTATCAATTTTTATGAATTGAAAAGACCCTAGAGTGTGACAAGATTTGACAAATGTTCTGTCTTAATTTGTGAAAATGCATATATAATAAATTATTCACTTGATTTGCAATGAAGACAATTTAATCAAGAAACTTAGCACACATAAATAAAGCTGTATAGTTTTATTTATAGTTACTTAGCACATAAGTCTACAATCACACAGATATGTACAGCATCATCTAGATTATAATCAGAAATATTTTAATAAATAGGACTTCCCAATAATATTTCTTAAGAACAAAATAAAATGATGTTTTGGACATGGTGTTCGTGAACCCACAGCTCAAGCTTGAAATGGTAAATTGCCAACGTTTTTTGGATGGTACAGGTTTTTTGATCTGTGTTCTCTTTGGGTAGGGTTGTTTATATCTTTATGTAGTTTTAAAAGTTATTTATAGGGCAGTTATGTATACAAAATGAACTACTTATTTCAGAATAAGGCAATTGATAACCAAGATAGATCGTACGTCACTTAATAATGGACAAACGAATGCTGACGAAGAAACTCATTTTCTCTTTCGACTACTTTTCAACTACGTATATAATTTAATACATTAAGTTCATGTTTGTTCAGTATACTAATTCAATCATACTAAGAAGAGCAGAGCTGTCAGTCACGAGTAGCCACCATTTGCTCAAAAAACTCTCATAGGATACAACAGATTAACTGAAGTGTGCAGCCTATGTAACTGGCTCAACATAGGGAGTTGAATTGATAAGCATACATATGAATGCGATGGATTTAGGGAGTTTATAATTGTTTATGGTCATAATTATCAGGTGATGAAAAAATGATATTTTTGTAAAGATCCTAAGATATCAAACAAGTACATTTAAAATCATACCCATATGTATATCTTGAAAAAATTTACGATTAACTAGATGTTCACTCTATACACTTGTGTACATTTAAATATGAGTAAGTATTCATTATAAGAAAATATATCAGGTCAGTGTTTTTTCGCTTCAGATTCATTAAGTATTCATTGTATACTTACTTACTTACTTACTTATGCTTGTTACTCCTCGTGGAGTAGCATAGGCCACCCAATTCATTATATACTTGTTTAAGTTATTATACTGAAAAACAAACAATTTAGCTTAAAATTAAATTTCTTAGACAATCCTGTTTTTCTTTCTTTTCTTTTTTTTAAAAAAGGAAAATAGAAAAAATAACAATTTAGACTAATTAATACCCCCCTCTCTTTTCACTGTAAAGATAATTTAAAGAAAAAGTTTAACCTTAGAAACAATAATTTGGGTTACATTTATAAGAAGAAAAAAAAAGTTATTTTATCCTCAGGCTTTATTATCAGTTAACATACAAATAATCAATGTTTATAATTGAATTAAAACGAATGAAAATTTGTTTAAATTAGAAAAAAAAGGAAATGAAATGAGAAGTTAGATTATTATTGATAAAGAACTATATGACCACCCAATAGGTTTTTAAATTGTCTATCATTTTATTCATAAATAGTGTATAAATTTGTATTCCATATCAACTGTAAGGGTTTAATTTAATATTAGATCGGAAAACAGTGTATAGGTAAACATTTAAATGATTAAATATGAATAAAGATGTGAAAATTAAATTGAAAAAAGTAATTATATCAAAATTTATATTGGTCTATTATTATTAAGGGAAAAGTCAATTATTCATAAAATTTAATAGATATTTTTATTTATTTATTTATTTGAACACATAAACATTGGTACGAGGCATCAAATAGATAAATTGTTCGATTAGTGTGAAGGCTAGGATACTGCACGGGTGCTTAAACCGAGGCAGGTGAGTTTCTTAGGAGGTCACACCTGGTACATTCGAACTAAAGATCTGATCTACAATGCAGTGCAGCCACGTTAGAAGATATGGTCCCATGGTAACTGGAGCCCAACAATAGGTTCATATATCATTTGTTCCCTTAGGATCCTGGAGCCTACATGCACCAGTAGTTTTGAATCAGGGTTTTCCGACTAGCGTACATGGATCCACCAACCCGATTCAAGTGACGGACATTCGCATTTCGTCCTCTGAATTTCTTAAACAACACCCTCGCCACGAGAAGGCAATGAGAAGTATTTCCCTGTCAGTGGTTGTATGCACGTGGCCATGGGAGAGCATTTTGAGAAGGAGAGCGGACTCTTCCCATTCTCGGTCGTACCAGGGTATTTGGGGGCATTTATTAATAAGGAATAGTTTGTGTCCAATAAAAGTTGGAAATTTATGTATAATCAATTTGTTCTGGTATGATAGTCTTCAAAATTTGTACAATTAAACTTATATTCAGGAGTGAATCTAACATATTTTAGTTGGTGAATAATTTTAAGTTCTTTCAACCTATGACATATTGTGATCTTCACTTAATAATTCATTATCTTAATATTGAATTAACTTTATCTATAGATGATAGGTTCTCACTAGATCTTCAGGAGAACTATTTCGAAACTATTCACCAATCTAAGTCTTTTAAAAGGTTAAATATGTTTGATTTTTAGTGGTCCTATATCTGATTTCAGTGAGATCGAACAAATGATCATTATTGAATGATTGCTGACGAAATACCCATGTTGGCTATCCTCGTATATAATTATCGACTTAAATCACGTTAGTGTATAACGGAGTTAAATAAATCAAATACAAGAATGAATTTCGAATATGTATATTTCATACAATCGTTGATCGAAACAAAAGATTGGAGAAGTGAAGAGAAGAGAGCAGAGTGAAATTACATGTGACGCGACAGTATTTGAGCCGACTCAATTTAACTAAGTGTTAGTTAATATTTATAGTCATATAAAATAAGTTACAGGTATGTGATGAATAGAATAAGAAGTGTACACACATAAACCCTAATATGAAAACAGTCAGGGCTGATAAGTGAATAATTAACAAGGTCAGAATGTGACTCAAGAAGAATGGATAGAATAAGTTATATGGGCTTAACATAATAACGGACACTACACATTTACACTGAATCATTATAAATGTTACATTTCTATATCCTCTTTGTACTCCCTAATTTTAGAATTAAATAATGTGAAATACAAAAGAAATTTCCTTAAGAATTTTCCCAATTATATTGATGAATATATTTATATACATAAATTAATCTTTATGAAATATAATCATATTAGAATAATTTCATTTTTATTAAATAAGAATAACAATTCTTGTTATGATTGTTTGTTTAACTAAAATGATTCACATAGTTTGACAACTAACCAATGACCAACCGAATAATTACTTCGTGTTAAGATTGATTCATAGGGATTGTGCAATGTATGAACTTCTTCATCTCTCCGTCACCTTCCCTCCATCTCTCCCTCTCACTCTCTCTCTATATATATATTAATTGTCTTGTCTTTAGACTAAGTAACAAATTAATTAATTAACTTTCACATGTCAAATAGTTTTTTATCATATTTATTTAAAGATATGTCAATGTCATTTATAACCTACCGCTTAAAATTAAAATCATGAAAAGAAATCTAATAAGTATTGTTTCTGTGTTTCTAATGAAGTGTAATGTAATTAATAAGAAATAAGAAAATTTGGTAAACATTAATGTGATTTAAAGGAAGAAAAGTGAATAACTAATGTTCTTTACCAAAAGGGGTTTTGTGGAATTTCAATAGTTGAAATTACTATAATCTCCACAAAACACCTGATATTAATCAACATATGCTCACTAGTGACTGGACTCAAGAGATATATCCTGAAGTTCTAGTGAAAAGCAGTAATCAGTAGAGTTCAAAAGGATCTGTTGTGAGATAGTAATTCACTGATGATTATGGTAGATATGTCACTCAATCTCGTGGATTAGTTGAAGTTAGACATAAAGGTTTACAATATCGTATGGTTTTATCCTTTCAATTAATTTCACAATTACATCCGTTGTAAAATTAAATGAAAGCACTAGATGACTTTAAATCATATTTTAATCTTTCTCTATATACATTTACTTGTCAATCGTAAGTGATTATTTCATCTGAGAAACTGTTATTTGGTTGATGATTATTAACCGTAATGTATAGTACTTTATTATTAATCATGAATTATTTTTAGTTGTATAGCAATCTTCATCAGTACTCGTTCATCATTGCACATAAATACGAACTAAAAACCACACGGTCTCACTGGAAGCACACTAACTATCATATATAATACGGGAAGCTAAGGTTAGTGAAGATTAATTATATCACACAACGTAGACTCCGGAAATGTACGCTAATGCCTATTTAGTATTACCACTGAGTTGTTTTAACTGGAGTCTTTAATTCCAACGAAAATAGATTACTAGCAGCATATATTATTTAAAAGTCATTTTGTGCATCGACATTCTGTAATTTTAGGAATAGCTATTCACATAGTTTATTACACTATAAGTGAAAAGGAACTTATTCCGACTGATAGATTCATTAAGTATATAAATGACCTGAGTACTTGTATAGATTTGGCTAGGGTTTTTCAAAACCTTTTTGATATTTAATAAGTATATCATACCATTCGGGGTATTTTTCTTTTTAGGTAGGAGTGCTAAATAATCGACTATAATTTTCAGCAGTCTTAAGTTGTTCGTAACTGTCTGCTATGTCTAAATATGTCAATATAAAAGAGAATGAAAACATAAATCTCATAATAGTTATCATTCGTAATCATGTTACAATCTAAAAATTCAGCACTCATTTAGTAAATCAGCGAAAACAACAATAACTGAAAATTTTCATTAAAATCAATGTATCAGATCTGATTTTAATCTATTTTAATCTAAATTGGTTCACCTATAAAGAAAATTCAGATTAGATGTTTAAATACATTTATTAAACTGTCCCATACACCTGTTTATTGACAATAAACATATACCTATATATTCTTAATCGTTCAATCTAAAATATAAAGGAATTCCTCCAATTTAATACATACGTATTCACTACATCATATATACACATATATATGCATTTGGAAGCATACACTGATACATAGTAATATATAAACGAATAAGTATACATAGTGAATATATTGTGTAGCCTAATGTATTAAATATGATATGATAGGGAAATAAATTTTGCTTTCTCCCCCTCTTTCTCTCTCTTTCTTTCTTTCTTTCTTTCTCTCTTTCAAATAAATGATTATTTGTATACATAGATTCGAATTTTTCAAAGGAAATAAATAAAAAATACAAACAAAATGATTTTTATTCGACCACCCACATGTATTATTTCATTTTTTACTTAAAATAATTTCATAAACCCAATATTATATAAATAAAAAGTCATTTATTTGAAGAAGAAGAAGAAGAAGAGGAAGAAAAAGAAGGAAAAAACAAATGAAAATTCAGGGTGATATACACCAAGTGAATAGGCCAAAGGGGTGGGGTGTGTGGGGGGGTGGAGAGGCCCACTGTTGTATTCTATACAAACTTTATTTTATATACCTCAAACGATTTATTTTAATTTTCTTACAAAATTAAATATTGAAATCTATTAAAATGTATTCAAGATAAATAGGTTATACTTAGTTCAGTGAAATTTATATTTATTTTAAAAAAAAATGATTCAGAGATGATTGTTCCTTTGGTAACCATTTAAACATCTGTGCATAATAATAATAATAATAATAATAATAATGTTTGTCGTGTTTTCGGTATGTTTATTTTGTTGTTGTTCTTGTTTTAATAAATAAATCACAATTTTGTCAAATGTTCATTTTGAATTTTGAATAAAGATGTTTTGTAATCATCAATATTTGATCTACCGCTAAATTTTTTGTAATAGTTTGTTTATAAGAAAAAAAAAAGAGATGATGGAGAAGATTTGTAGCTTAGATTGATGATTTTGATGGAGTTTTGTTCTTTGAGTTGGATAGTTTGGTTGTGGAGCTTTCATCGTTCTTTTGAATGAATTCATCAATACAAACTTCAGATAGAAGTGAAGTGTTCAAATTTCTCCACATGTGATTCACAGTTTGTCCTGTACAGCTCGATGTTGATTTGTTCTTGTTGACCTTAAACCTATCATTGTTTACTTCTTTACTTCTAATTGACGTTTGTGTTGATGATGTCGTTCAGAAGAACGATGAAAGCTTCCCAACTAAATCATCCAGCTCCACCAAAATGTGATATATATATATATATATATATATATATATATATATATATATATGATGTAACAATGAAATTGGTAGTGTAATATCATGATAATTTACTTTAGAATATAAAATTAAAACAAATAAAAAGTGTAAAATAAGGAAATTTGTTTAGTTTTATTTATCCTAGCCTTGATTTAGTGACTAAAATATACTAAACTGTTCAGTCATAAGTTTAAACCATATTTGATTAATTTATGTAGGCTTACTAAATATAAACTAAGGATAATAACCATTTAATATAAAGTAAATCCATCAAATATGAAAAATGATAGTGATTTTTTCTTTAGCCGAAAGGGGGATGTGAAAATAACGGCGTATATTTTTCTAATGATAAAGATAAGATAAATGAATGGTGGTTAACAATAGAATTTAGGATATATGTATTTCTTTTTTTTGTTTGGGATTAATCGACTGGATGCATAACGAAGTGTTAATCTACCGGTTTGGACTCGAATTCAAGAACTTTTGTATAAAATGTCAATGTATTGTTTACTGATCTGATAAGTTCAGATAGTCCTTAATCTGTTTAACGAGTATGGTACATAGATTATTATTAAATAAGCTTGAATTATTTTATTTTTAATGTTCAGAGTTAAATTTTGGTCAGTTTTTGTTAACATGTATGCAGTTAGTGCAGACTGTAAATATATAGTCATTTTGTCAAGAGTTTTTTTCAGAATAAATGAATTTATACCAATAGTCAAATCTAGGATGCATATTTGGATCTATTGGAAAACTTATTATCATTCGAAGCAAGAAGTACTGGGTTTGAGTCTCATTCTATGCATCAACTCTAGGATGGAGGTACATTCAGCCGACGAGCTATAACTATGACCAAAGGCATCTCCTGCTTACCACTGCCGCTCACTATCTAACTTGACTTAAAACTATAATATTGAGCCAATTTGCACGGTATGGACATATGTCAAAAAATACCGATCTAAATTCGCTTTTGGATATCACTTTTTACCAGTCCATCTTTGTTACTGATAACAATTTAGAACATTTTCTTTAGGGATAATAACGTTATGAACTTTAGTGCTTATTTTTATCTCCTGTCTAATTTGTATTAATTGAATGCAATTAACGGGACTTACAAATTTTATCTTCTGAAGCATAACATAACATCGATTTTAAACAATTCAAGCTGAAGTGTGAGGTTTTCGTTAATACATGAGATAGTAAACGTTTATGAAAATGAAAGAAATACATCACAGATACCTTAAAGTGTTTTCCTCTCTTCTGAACAACAATTTTGCATTTGCTGAAAAATTCCCATCATATTAAAATATAGATGTATGAACCAAGAATATTCTTTTTTAATTCATAATCCAAGAAATTGACCAGGTTTAAGACAAGGTACATCATTTAAAATTATAACATGTGAATTAAGCATTATAGACAGAGAAAAATGGTGGCTAGCAGCAGAATCTGGGACGAGCGTTTCGTTCTATTTAGGATTCGTCGGCTGGATGTATCTGCATCCTAGAGTTGATGATCACTCCAGGAATCGAAAAACCAACACACAAATGAATTAAACCAAGGATTGTGTGTCATATAAAATCAAATCAAATCCTTAATGTTGGGATGACTGTTATGAAGTGTTAAGTTGAATGAGTTTACATATTAAAATGAAACTGTAAGATAAATGATCAGAATAAATATAGTTAAGTTTGGGTGAGAGCGATAATGAAGTAATTACAAATCATAAATTACTTACTATGTAGAATAATATGGATTGCGTACGAATTAGTAAATAGGAATGGATTCTGAACAAATTTATCAAAAAGGTTGGGAGTTGTTATAATCATAATAACAATGATAAGATGCGTGAATAAATTTAATCTATAAAAAATGAACATCACTATATCGTAAAAATGATTATTGGCTGATTAGACCAGAAGCTGTCCAAGATAAAAGGAACGGTTGAATACAGTTCTTCGAATAATCCATGTAAACCATAATTATTCTGTTCATTTATCTCCCAATTTCATTTAATGTATAAACTTATTCAAGTTGACAATTCATATTAGTCAGCCCCAACATTAACTGCATAATTTGGCAAACAATCCTTGATTCACATGTTATAATTTTAATAATAATGATAATAGTTTATATTTTGAAAATAATAATTACAGAATTCACGCCAGCTTACAGGCATGATCAATTTGATATAAATAGTAACGTTAGACGTGCAGAACAAACATGTGATCAAAGAAATTTTTAAGTATACTAGTTCAGTAGTTGTTTAAGTAGTAAATGTATTACAGCGATCCAATGCATCAGCCGGGAATTTTTAATATTTCCTAAGTGGACAGCCTGTTGATTTATGAACGGTGTAATTAAGGTCAATTCGTGTGCCAGATCGAAATAATGATAATTATCTACAACTAGAGAAATTAAAACGAAAACAGAGAGCATGGAACAACAAAGCAATAATTACCAAAATATATCAATCAGGCCGACCTACATGCATGTGTCATGTGACACAGTGATATACTGTTGATGTTATTCAAATTAGTTAAAACTGCCAGAGGCGGTGTTAACATAAAGTGACAGTAAATAGGTGGTTTTACTTAGGTAATGCACTAATAAAAATGGCTAAACATTTAAAGTTCCTAAAATATCACTTGTGGAAAGAGATACACTTACAGGTGCTAGAGCATTCAATGCATTTTTAGAGGAGCAGTATGCATCGATTTAGCGAACAAATAATGGGAGTGATTTTATCGTGAGGATAGATTGTGGTAGGTTATTCCAGAGTCTAGAAAATTTACAGGTGAAGTAATTCATATAAAGAGGTGATTTAGAATGAGTTTGTTTCACTAGTGTCAAGGAATTACGGATGTCATAATGAGAGGTTTCTGCATATTGAATCACGTGATTGGATGTAAACGATAGTTTATGAAGTAGTTTGAAGAAAAAGATAAGATTTAATTTGATTCACCTCTTCCATAAAGGGTCTAGCCCAAGTTTATTACATCTAGAATTATAAGTTAAGGTACAATCAGCTCCAAGAATATGAAGTTTAAATCGTCTCTGTACTGATTCCAGCCTTAATTTATCCTTCATGAGCGCACTGCTAAGAATAAACGTGCAATATTCTAGAAGAGGTCGAGCACAAAGTTTTTACATTAGAATACGTGACTCATTGTTATGAAGGTTTCGAGTTATGTAACCTACTAGACGTTGAGACTTAGAGGTCTGTTTCAATATCTGTTCTGTAAACGACAAGTCTTGGGAATATCTAAGTCCTAAGTCTACTACTGTATGAAACCTAGATCACACTTCTCCATTTATGGTAAGATCTAGGTTGAGTGATGTATCGCCGAAGCATATCCATCCACATTTAGCCGTATTAAGCTCCAGTTGCCATTTTAAGCACCACTGTGCATGATATACCTTACCTTAAACCCAGCCGATTTTCATTATAATTAATTTAGATATATAATTGTAGGACCTGACGAGAAATTATTGAAAAGAATATTCTTCGTTCATATATCTGAATTTATTCTGATTCCCTCATTCACCCTTAACATTAAGTAATGACTAACTTTCACATTGAATTTCATTACGAATGTAGAAAACATTATTATTATTATTATTATTATTATTATATTAGTACTGAATAATTTTCAACTTTTATTCAATGTTCCTGAATGTTCATCGGAGCTTGGCGTCTCCCCCTGTCTTTAGAATGATTGAAGTGTTAGCTATTTAATAAATATATGATAATGATGACTTACCTTTACATTTTACATAGACAGTATTTGATATAAGAAAATGTAATAATTTTTGATGAGTATATTTGTGCTTATCTGTATCATGATGATATCAGCTCTCAAGACTTTAATGTTAAACCTTAAACGTCGCCAACTTCAATACAAGTAAATTCATCATCTGTATTACACATTTATAAGTAGAGAAGATTCTATCATATTTAAAATGATTGACATATTAGTCTTCTTATAATATATACATATTAATGACTCATTTGATTTATTCTTATATGAATGAGTGTACTCCCATCTATGAAAAACTTAAAAGTGAACAATTTTTATTTATTCAATTGTATTGTGTATCAAATCACATTTACACATAGTTGGTTAATAGAATACACCCCATACAGTAAACAAAGAATTATAAACAAGTTTGTAAAAAAATAAAGCTTCAACATGTCATAAATTAATGAGTAGATAATTATTTTTCAAACACTTTTGATTTTTTTGATTGGTATCATGAACCGAGTGATGTTGGACCACCTGAAAACACTGGGTGGTCGTTTCGTCCTAATGTGAGACTCCTCAACAGTGCACATCCGCGATCCCGCCCTCCGCGAGATGCGAACCCAGGGCCTTTAGTCTCACGCGCGAACGCCTAACCTTTTGATTTATTCATACAAAGCATATATGGTTACTTTAAAAATTAGACTTATATCATATAGCTAAGTATAGGAATGAGGATTTGTGGAAATTGTAGTATTTTCATAGTTGAATTCATGAGTCAATCTAAACTAGACCATCAATTCTGAGGATTCCTATACTAGGATGAAATGGCTATTCAGTGTTTCCAGGTTTTCATTGAGATTCTGGCTTAGAACAACTCGTAAATTTAACAGTAAAAATATCAGGTTTTAGCTGTTTAACAGCTATAATTTCATAAAATTTGGAGAAAAACCAAAAAATCAAAATGTTGAGACTATCTACTTTTTCTGTGATTAAAGAAATTTAGCAACATGTACATTCAGTCATTTCATATTTATTTACGTACTTCAGATAGATCATTTTAAACTGAAAATAGTCTCTAGTCAATAACTGAAATCAGATGGGGAACTATAAGTGACGAAATAATATTGGATAGGAATATTATTCACTATCGAAGAATTCCAGACTAGGATGATACAGTTGTCTAAAGTCTTTTTTTAACACTGGTTTTCTACCTAATATCAGTCCATGATGAAAAATGACTTATATATATATATATATATATATATAGCAACACCTTAGAAAAACCACTGTAGGAAGTGAAATCTAATATTTTATTTCAAATATATCATAATTTATATCTATGGAGAAATCATTTGTATAAGTTGCTTACAATTCTTACGGTATAACATACTACTTCACTATATTTTACGCCTTTCATAAGATTTCTTTATCCTTACTTAATACTTATAAGCTATATATTTCTTAACCCTTTAATAGTTATACTTCACAACTGTTTGAAAGGATAGAATTTAAATTATTATTTTTTAATGCCGGAATCAATTAATAGTCTATAGACAATTAGTTTTCCATTAATGTTAAGTGAAAGAAATTATGTAATTCCATTAACTAAATATTAATTATGATTATTATTAGCTACAGTAGTTAAATCTAAATCAATAAATATAAAATATTTGACCTAATTTGTAAATTTATGTGAACAGATAAAGGGTTTTTTTGTATATAAGACTAAAACTAGTCATCAGGTTTTTAAACAATTTACCAATTAACCATTCAGTATCAGAAGGGGTTTCGTGAAGATTGTGGTAATTTCAACAGTTCAAATCATGAGTCAATTGAAGCTAGACTACTATGGAAAACATAGAAACACTGGACAGCCGTTTCATACTACTATGGGACTCCTCAGCAGTGTGCATCTACGATCCCGCCTTGCGAGATTTGAGCTCATGACCTATCAGTCTCGCGCCAGGCGCTTAACCACTAGACCAATGAGCCGCCATCCATGTTGGTCTTCCTTCAATTGACTCATGATCTCAACTGTTGAAATCACAAGAACATCCACAAAACCCCTTCTGATACTAGTGACTGGCTTCAAGAGGTATATCCTGAAGTTTTAGTGGGAAGCAGTAACCATTGGAGTCCAATTGGGTCTGTTGTGAGATAGCAAGTGAGTAATGACAGTGGTGGATGTGTCGCTTAATTTCGTGAATTGGTTGAAGTTATACATTAATACCATTGGATGCCAGCTAGTTCAGCAGTCTAGTGGTTAAGCGTTTGCGCGCAAGACCGGTAGGTCTTGGGTTCAAATCTCACGAGGTGGGACCGTAAATACACACTTCTGAGGAGTCTCACAGTAGTATGAAATGACCATCCAATACTTTCAGGTTTTCCATGGTAATCTACCTTCAATTGATTCATGATCTCAACTATTGAAACCAACCGTTCAATTTTCACTATATTGAAGATTATTTTTGTGTGAATACATTGGTTAAATAAATTACTATTCATATAGAGATTTATTTAAATTTAGACATTTTTATGCTATGAGTAAATGACATCATAGGTTAAAAATAAACAAATAAATTTGAGGTCAATTTTACAGACAATTACTGTCTAGTTATTTCACAATAGAAAATATTCATTATACGGACAATAAAACTGTTCTGATTTATTTCTTATATATAGGTAACTAAAAACTATGATTTATTTCAATGATTAAATGGTTCTTACATTTTAAAACTTAATTGAATGAAATACATTTTAATGATTCACTTTTCGTTGTGATATATCTCAAGTAATTTCAGGCTTTAATATTAAAAATGTAGGTTAAAAATGAATTTTGTGATGCTTGGCAGTAAACTGAGAAAGAACATTCAATGTGAAGGGAAAATCAAGTAGATGTGAACTATTAAAAGTTTTCCTAAAGTTCTGATTCTCAGTTTTCATAGTCTGTGCTGGTTAAGTTGTCTGATTGTACATATGTCACAGGTTTCTCGAAGTACAGCTAAACAAGTCAACTTATGATTTGTCAACCACTTACCTTCGTAGTTGAGAAAGAGTTTGAAAAAAACAACAATATGTTGTTCCGTTTAGTCATATTTAGTTGATAAATGTCATCTAGAAGATCAAACCAAATTATTCTACTGTTATTTATGGGATTCAATGGTTCAAGCTAACCAATCAGATCGTTGTACAAAACAGCAATTTATAACACTCATCACTTCCATGGTCGGATAAAGTTTAGCAAACGATTTTACTCATTACTATCATTTTCCCATATCCTTCGTTTGTTTATTATTCTTGACACCTTTTTCGTGAATGCACTTCACTACACATGGAACGATCAATATTTTGACATCATTAAAAACCCGGAGGCACTGTACTGTCGTTTCAACCTAGTATGAGACTCCTGAACATTGCGCATCCATAATCCCACACGAAAAAGATTCGGACCCAGGACCTTCGGTCTCACATGTGAACGCTTAATCTGTAGACCACTGAGGTAGCATCCAACGGTGTTAATGTCTAACTTCAACTAATATTTGTCAGTTCTTCAAAACTTCTTTTCAAGTACATTCGAGTAAACTTTTAAAAGTGATAGTACATGTTATTAAAAACTCAAACTTGATGTTGAAAGCTAACCAACTGTTTACTAGTTTAAGTTACAACAGTTTCCTAATTGATGTAAGATCCTGAAGGAAACTATCCTTATATTGTGGAAGTTTCTTAGAAAAATAACTCAGCTATTGGTTAACTATAAATACTATAACATATACTGTCATATATGTCTAAAAAACATATTCCTATATAAATTTCTAAATGATTAAAGGAGATATAAGCTTAATTATAAAACTTGATGTTTAACATATTCATTTCTTTGAGTTAAAATAAAACACAGGAAATTAGTAAACATTCTATGAATATTGTTATAATTAGACAGATTGAATTGCGCTACATTTGTAAATTTCTCATGAGTATCCTTTGTTATTTTAAGATTTAAGACTACAGAAAATTTGATTATATATTCAGTGAAGATTGAAACAAATAAAAATAAGACGAAAATAGGATGAAACGACCATCCAGTGCTTTCAGGTTTTCCACGGTAGTCTAGGTTTAACTGGTTCATTATCTCAGCTATTGAAATTACTATAATATCCATAAAAATTACTTCTGGTATTAATTAACATATGCTCACAAGTGACTGGATTCAAGAGGTATTTCCTGGAGTTCTAGTGAGAAGCAATGACTAGTGGAGTTCAACCGGGTCTGTTGTGAGATAGTAATTCACTGCTGATAATGGTGGATGTGTCACTCAATTTCGTGGATTAGTTGAAGTTAGATATTAATATCGTTGGGTTCCGGCTTGTTCAGTGGTCTAGTGGTTAAGTGTTCGCGCGCGAGACCGGTAGGTCTTGGGTTCAAATCTCGCGAGGCAGGATCTTAGATGCACACTTCTGAGGAGTCTCACAGTAGTATGAAATGACCATCCAATACTTTCAGGTTTTCCATGGTGGTGTAGCATTAATTGACTCATGATCTCAACTATTGAGAATATTACAGTATCCATAAAAATCCCTTCTGATATTAAAAATATATTATAAACTTCAAGTAGAAATTACTGAACTTATAATTTTCTGTAAAACACATTGAACAGAAGAGAAAAACTTTTTAACTTCAACTCGTGAAATAGTATAGTATTACTTATTAAAGTAATTGAACAAACGCAAGTTAATTAGGGTATTGGTTTAGCACAGACAATACGAATTTCGGGATATATGTATTTTTTTCTCATAAACTTAAGGGTCTGATATAAATGTGGGAATACTTTTATCCACTTACTAGAATCTAATCATAAGAAATCTAATTGACCTAACTGAATCTTAAGAAAGTATTTCTGGAGCCTTACTTCTATACATTTCCTTTGCTATTCATCTTCATTGTTTATCATTTTGTTTTCATACAACTAAAATGTATACAATAAAGATAACAACTGTTTTACACTGAACTATATCCTCTTATGATTTTCATTTTCATTTTTTCTCTAAGCGAAAAGAAACACCCACATTTTAATTATTTTGTACTTTTCAGCTAGAAAAAACAAACAATGATTGATGATAGTAAGAATGTGTGTGTGGTCATATTCATGTGTACATTCTCGTTTAGCGAACTAGGACAGTACAAATATGATTTTACTGAAATTAGACTACCATTAATGCGTCATTTCATGTATATTTACAATAAGTATATGACAGTGATAATTATAATTGTCATATGATCAAGTATATAGTTCAAGGAAGGTTGAAAAGATGTACGGATTAAGGTTTAATACAAAAAACAATTATCTAGTAGAACAAGACGAGAAAATAGTTTAGGGATGAATTCTGTGAGACTATAATGTTTCATTCTAATTTGTTGTTGCTTGATTTATAATTTAACTATTCAATGATCAGGGATCATTGAAGAGATGTTTTAACCTATGTCTTGTCTCCACAGTAATGTGTTGTTATGACAATACTGATTCTGATGCATCGTTTATGGTACGATTTTATAGATTTTTAAATTTTCAACAGTTCTGTTTTAAGTACGTCGTTGAAACATATATATATATATATATATATATATATATATATATATATATATATATATATATATATATATATATATTACTTAGTTACTTACTTACTTGCGCCCGTTACTCCTCGTGAAGGAGCATAGGCCACTCACCAGCATTCTCCATCCAACCCTGTCCTGGGCAATCCTTTCTAGCTCCGTCCAGTTGTAATTCATCCTTTTCATATCTGCTTCTATTATCCGACGCAATGTGTTCTTTGGCCTTCCTCTTTTTCGCTTCCCTTCAGGGTTCCAAGTTAGGGCTTGCCTCGTGATGCAGTTTGACGATTTGCGTAATGTATGTCCTATCCATTTCCATCGTCTTTTCCTAATTTCTTCTTCAGCTGGAAGTTGGTTTGTTCTCTCCCACAGAAGGCTATTGCTGATGGTATCCGGCCAATGGATGTTGAGTATCTTGCGTAGACAGCTATTTATAAATACTTGTACTTTCTTGATTGTGGTTGTTGTAGTTCTCCAAGTTTCAGCTCCATACAGTAGAACTGCCTTGACGTTCGTATTGAAGATTCTCACTTTGATATTGGTTGAAAGTTGTTTTGAGTTCCATATGTTCTTCAATTGTAGGAATGCGACCCTTGCTTTGCCGATCCTCGCCTTTACGTCTGCATCTGAACCTCCTTGTTCATCGATGATGCTTCCTAGGTATGTGAAGGACTCTACATCTTCCAGAGTTTCGCCATCAAGAGTGATTGGATTGCTGTTCTCCGCTTGAATTTGAGGACCTTGGTTTTCCCTTTGTGTATGCTGAGGCCTACTGATGCAGAGACTGCTGCTACACTGGCTGTCTTCATCTGCATCTGTTCGTGTGTACGTGATAGGAGGGCTAGGTCGTCTGCGAAGTCCAAATCGTCTAATTGATTCTGAGCTGTCCATTGTATTCCGTGTTTTCCTTCAGATGTCGAGGTCTTCATAATCCAGTCGACCACCAGAAGAAAGAGGAAGGGAGAGAGTAAACAGCCTTGTCTGACTCCAGTCCTTACTTGGAATGCATCTGTCAGCTGTCCTCCATGCACTACTTTGCACTGTAGTCCGTCGTATGAGTTCCGGATAATGTTGACAATCTTCTCAGGAACTCCGTAGTGTCGAAGAAGTTTCCATAATGTCCTCCTATCTACACTGTCGAATGCCTTTTCATAATCAATGAAGTTGATGTATAGTGATGAGTTCCACTCAACTGATTGTTCGACGATGATCCGTAGTGTTGCAATTTGGTCTGTGCACGACCGATCCTTACGGAATCCAGCTTGTTGATCTCGAAGTTGGGCGTCTACTGCATCCTTCATCCGGTTCAGCAACACTCTGTTGAAGACTTTCCCTGGTATTGACAGTAGTGTAATGCCTCTGTAGTTTTCACATTTGCTCAGATCTCCTTTCTTTGGAATCTTGACGAGGTGTCCTTCTTTCCAGTCCATCGGCACTTGTTCCTCCTCCCAAATCTTTTTGAATAGAAGGTAAAGCATGCTTGTGGTTGCTTCGATGTCTGATTTCAGTGCTTCAGCTGGTATGTTGTCGGGTCCTGCTGCTTTCCCGTTCTTGATTTGTCTGACGGCCATTCTAATTTCTTCCGTCGTTGGTGGGTTGACATCTATAGGAAGATCTATGTGTGCTGCTTCGATGTCCGGTGGATTCATTGGAGCCGGCCTATTCAGGAGTTCCTCGAAGTATTCCACCCATCTGTTACGCTGTTGTTGAATTTCGGTGATTGGCTTGCCTTCTTTGTCTTTGACCGGCCTCTCTGGTTTACTGTATTTCCCTCCTAGTTTCTTCGTTGTATCGTGAAGCTGTTTCATATTTCCTTCTCTAGCAGCTTTTTCTGCCGTCGTTGCTAGTTCTTCCACGTATTTCTTCTTGTCGGCTCTAATGCTCCTCTTCACTTGTTTGTTTGCTTCTATGTATTCAGCTTGTGCTTGGACTTTCTCTGCTCGTGTTCGGCTGTTGTTAATTGCTGCCTTCTTGTTCTTCCTTTCTTTGATCTTGTCCAGTGTTTCTATAGAGATCCATTCCTTATGATGGTGTTTCTTTAGGCCCAGAACCTCTTGACACGTTGAAGTTAATGCTTCCTTGATGCCTTTCCAGTTGTCCTCCATACTAGTTTCTTCTTCTTTCAGTAGATCTTGTAAGGCTTGGAACCTGTTGTTGAGAGCTATCTTGAATTCATTGAGTTTGTCAGTATCTCGAAGGAAGGCTGTATTGAACCTTTGTAGTGCTGTTTGTCCACTTGTCCAGTTCTTTTTTAGCTTCAGTTTTAAATTGGCTACAACTAGGTGGTGATCTGAAGCTACGTCAGCACCTCTCCTGGTTCTCACATCTTCCATTGTCCTTCGGAATTTTTTGTTGATGCAAATATGATCTATTTGGTTCTCTGTAGTGTGGTCCGGTGAGATCCATGTAGCCTTGTGTATACGCTTGTGTGGAAATATTGTGCCTCCTATGACCAATTTGTTGAATGCACACAAATTTGCAAATCTTTCTCCATTTTCGTTTCCTTCTCCCAGTCCATGTCGTCCCATAATATCTTCATATCCAGTGTTGTCTATTCCGACTTTGGCATTTAGATCTCCCATCAGAATAGTTAGGTCCTTTCTTCGGCATTTCTCAATGATTGACTGCAGCCGCTCGTAGAACTGATCTTTAATGTCGTCGTTGCTATCATTGGTGGGTGCATAACATTGGATAATATTCATTAAGATCCCCTCCTTCTTTGTTTTGAATGATGCTTTGATGATTCTGGATCCGTGAGACTCCCATCCTACAAGTGCATTTCGTGCTACTTTGGACAGCATAAGAGCGACTCCCTGAGTGTGTGGAGCATTTTCCTCTTCGTGACCGGAGTATAGCAGCATCTCTCCCGTAGCTAGCCTTTTCTGTCCAGCTTGGGTCCAGTGGGTTTCGCTGATTCCCAGTACTGCTAAGTTGTATCTCCTCATTTCCATTGCTATTTGACTGGTCTTCCCGGTTTCCCACATTGTTCGAACGTTCCATGTACCTATAAAAATTTTTGCTCTGGTTGTTAGAAGGGGCATCGGCCTCGTGGCTTCCGAAGGAACTCGGCTTTCACCATGAAGCGTCATAATTCTTCTAACTGAAGACCTTCTAACTCCCAGGGCAGAGTTTAAATGGTTTGGATTATTTTTTCTGGTAAGCGTTTTTTTAGCGAGTTAGTTTTCTACGGGATGGGGACGCTAACCCCATGCCCAACCCTCCTCCTTTACCCGGGCTTGGGACCGGCAGTAACCCTATAAGAGCTACAGGCGGTATTGAGTTAAAATGTGAATGAAATATTATTAAAGGGCATTTTAATTCACTGAATGAGACTTGAAAGTTGAGTTTATTTTCTCATTTGTTCAATTCGACAAATGTCTATAAACACTGGAAGCAGCTAATATGTCAGTTATGATGTTTCGATTGTATGTACATAGAAAATATATCCAAACTCTTACTATATGTTTGATTAGGATTCTATATTTTACATGGTTAATTCAGTTACTCATTATTCATTCATAAAGGTTTAGTTTTTGATTTTCTTATTACTATTTTTGTAATTATATAGTTGTATTCTTATATTGACATTACGTAATTCATAGTGTTACATGGACTTTATACCTGATTGGTAATACCCATCTGTTTAATCACTGACATTCTTCCTCAATTTACAATTTCTAGCAACTCGAATACTCACCATTATTTTCTTTTTATTTAAACGTAGGTTCATTTTAATAAAAAAGACTCAAGTCACAATTCCATACTTTATTTAAGCATTCACTGGTTAAAACTGATGAGACTGTGAACAAAATGTTTATTACTCCAGTAGACTTGTTGAAGAAGCATTATCATGAGAACCTTTTTGGATTCTTAATGATTTGATTGTGCTGAATGAAATACTTTAGAAAAGTATGTTAACATCATGACGTCGATTATCTAAATAGCCAGTGCTTCAGTAAAACTGATGAAGATTTGAATAACACTTTATTGTTAAGTACACGCTTGTATAAGACACCATTTATTACTTTCAATCAGCTGTCACTTTCATATTTTACATCCTGTTTTGAAATGTAGGCAATAAGATCATTACCAACAAACAAGATGATTTCTTAATTACCTTAATGCTGGAAATCTCTAGTAGTAATAGTAATAGTAATAGTAATAGTAGTAGTAGCAGTAGCAGTAATAGTAATGGTAGTGGTAGTAGCAGTGGTAGTAGTAGTAGTAATAGTAGCGTAGTGAACTAACACCTAGGTGGGAATGACCAATATAATTCTTAATACATAATTAAAGTACTTCAAGAAAATATGAAAACCATACATTGGATACATCATTTGTACACTTTCAATCAGTTGTCCTTTACATGTATCATCATCTTTTGAATTCGGCTTCCCTTTCTGTCTTTTTAAAATGAATCTTTGCATTTTTCTACTAACATACATTCCATATTTAATTGAAGCTACATACTACTTATATCTGTCAAACATAAGTAGTATACACCACAGCAGTATTAGTAATAATCTTTGTAAATTTAACACTAAACGACAAAACTATTTGAAAGACTGACTTCATTCGTGGTAACAAAGTCAATTCCTAGAAAGAAAACAGTGATAGTATACTAGAACTTCCTACTTTTATATAAATCACATCCCTATTGATCTTATTTTATTTGTACTTTTCAAAAAATAATCAACATGTTTCTACCTAAATATAACACAGCTTCTTTTTTTTGTCTTTTGTTACTAAGTCTAGGCACTGATATGACTTGGTATCTAACTATACAAATCATGAATTTAATAAATACATTAACAAAATTCAGTCTATACTAGATGTGAAACATATTTGACATTTTGACTTCTGTAGAACTTATATTAAGTTTCTATTTTTATACTCATTACAATGTTATTATAATAAAATATTCAATAAAGTAAATTATTCTGGATGTATTATCAGTAAAAGTTGAATATAATAAATGTATATGTATACAAGTTAAAACAAGTTTAACTGAAAATATACTTGATATGGTCTGTCAATATAGTAGGCTTATGTGAAAAAAATATCTTTGGCTGATTTTTTATTTAAATTTTTATATTGTCTAGGTAATTCAGTTTACTCTTTAAAGTACATAATGGTTCGAATCTCATGAGACGAATCTGTATATGTGCACTATTAAGGAGTCCAACAATAGGACGAAACGGTCGTCCAGTGCTTCCAGGTTTTCCATGGTGATCTAGCTTTAAATGATTCATGATCTCAAGTATTAAAATTGCTATAATATCCACAAAACCCCTTCTGATATAGTGGGTAAATTAATTCCCATTAGTTTTGTTCTGTGGCCTAATGAATTAATGCAAATCTTATTTATCTAACAATCATCTTTAATTTATAGATGTATTTGATGGTTTTCATTTTAAATCAAAGGCTGATTATTGTTTGAATGATAATGTAGGCAAATAACAGTCGATTAATACTGAATAAAATGTAAACATTTTGAAGTTTTATGATAAAATATGATAGATTTAACATTTGATCTATTTTATTGACACATGTATTCCATTCAAATTAGTTTGTTGTTTGTTTCAATATATGTTCTGCATACATATACTGTTTTAATGTTAAGTTCAAAAAAGAATTTAATCAAAATTCCCATTTTAATATTTGGTAAATAAGGAAGGAAGGAATCGAGAGAAATAAATATGTTGTTTCAATAATTGAGATCATGAGTCGATTGAAGCTACACCGCCATGGAAAACCTGAAAGCATTGGATAGACGTTTAGTCTTAGTACATGGCTCCTCAGCAGTGCGCATCCACGATCCCACCTCGGGGATTTGAACACAGGACCTAGCAGTCTCGCGCGCGAGCGCACTGCTGAGGAGTCCCACAATAGGAAGAAATGTCCATCCAGTGCTTTTGGGATTTCCATGGTAGTCTAGCTTCAATTAACTCATGATCTCAACTATTGAAATTCCTAAAATCTCCACCAAACCCCTTCTGATACTATATACGTTATGTAATAATCATATAATGACATATTGATTATAAACTAATATTGAGTAATTGGAAGAAAGAGGGATAATAACAATAAAAGTAATTTTTGTAAGCAATGATGAATTAAGGCAATATCGAGGCATACGCACAGTATGCACATATGCCAATAACAGACTGATCAATTGCAGTTTTAAACCTTAATAGGAATATACAAGCCAAACAATAACAAGTAAAATCAAAGTAATTATTCGAAAATCAAGCAGTTGATACGTTGCAAAATATATAAAAAAGGAAAAATGAACTAACAAAAAATTTGTCCTTTTAACTTCTAGGGATAATCTGTTTGGTTTGCAACATGCACAGATATACCCATCAAAAGTTTGGTATGTATAGAAAATCTAACAAGCAAATTGGGTTAACTGCACCTTGTGTAGTTGGAAGGAATGGTATATAATGACATGAACACTTGGTTTGAATTTTTAACATTCAGCACAAAAATTATAAGCTAAGCACCTTTTATAATATTTTGATATCCTTATGGTCATTAATTCCCTATAATATTCGAAAATGGATAAGAATGTTAGATTGTCATAGGTTATTGGTAGAAAACCCTGGACTTCACTGACTCTTGTCAGCTAACTAGAAACCTGGGTCCAGGATCCTGCTGATTATCCCCAGCTGCCTGACCTCTCAACATAATCAATAGGAAGTTGAGTTAGTTAGACTAGTGGCTACATTGAAAATTGAACGGTAGAACTCCATAGACATCAAAGGACTAGGTAAACACGACGTTGGCTAATGCTTAGTGATAAATGAACTGCGATAAAAACTGTACAAACTTGACTTTGTATCTTCTTATATTTGTGAATATCGAGCGTTTGAATCTAATGTCAATGATGTATTTTAAGCTTGATAAATACTAGACATTCAACCCAAATGAATGGTAGGTGAAGAATTTCTGTTTATTCTTTATTACTGTACATATAAAAGGCGTTCAAATGAATAAAAATATTGTTCCAGTTCTGACTGTTTTCACTCCACGTTCATTTAGTTTCTGTCAAGAAAATTTTCCACACTTCGTTAATAGTGTTTATTAAAAACCCTTATCGTCTTAAAGATCATCTTTTTCCTACTAGTTTCTGACTTAGTAGCTATGCTTTAAAATATTTTATATTGGTGGTGCTCATGGTAAGTTATTAAGAGGTTGTTAAGAGGTTCAAAATTTAACAAAACAGCTAACTTATCAGTTTAGGGTTGTGGAGATTGTTGAGTTTTGATTGAGATCATGAATTGATAAATGTTAGACCACCACTGAAAACCTAGAAGCACTGGACGACTGTTTCGTCTTAGTATGAGACTCTTCAGCAGTACACATCTATGGTCCCGCATTCGAGATTCAATCCCAGGACCTTTGGTCTCGTGCGAGAATGCTTATTTAAACTTGTATCTAACGGTGTTAATTCCGCGAGCAGGATCGTGGATGCTCACTGCTGAAGAGACCCATACTAGGACAAAACAGCCATCCAGTGCTTCCGGGTTCTCAATGGTGGTTTAATATTAATCGATTCATGATCTCAATCAAAACAGCTTACACCTATTCGTCTGTTAACATTATCTCTTCGCTGGTTTATGATCAACAATGTCCTTCATCGAATTGTTTCAATAAATTATACTTGTATATCAACTGATTCATAATTAATCAACATTGTACGTTAATATCTTAATTGCGAAAATAATATGTGAAAATATTTATTCTTGTTTATGTATATACACTGTCAGCTTCAAGTTGTTTTTTTTACTTCCTTACGCCTGTTACTCCTCATGGAGGAGCATAGGTCGACCATCGGCAATCTCCATCCAACACTATCTTGTGCAATCCTTGCCAGTTCTTTCCAGTTATTATTCATCCTTTCCATGTTTGCTTCCAATTCTCGACACAGTGTGTTCTTTAGTCTTCCTATTTTCCGATTCCCTTCGAAATTCCAAGTTGGGGCTTTTTTCGTGATGCAGTTTGATGGTTTCTTCGATGTATGTCCCATCCATTCCCATCATCTTTTCCTAATTTCCTCTTCAGCTGGAAGTTGGTTTCTCCTCTCCAACAGTAGGTTGTTCCTGATGGTATTCAGCCAACGCATATTGAGTAACTTGCTTAGGAAACTATTTATAAATACTCATATCTTCTTGATGCAGGTTGTAGTAGTTCTTCAAGTATCATTTCCGTACATGTTTTCTTTTAATCATTTTTATAATTTATATCTAGATTTAGGTGAAAATAATTTGTTAATTTGCCGCTATTCTGACATTTTAATGGTTTGTTTGTTAATAAAAAATAATTTCATAAACCTTAATTATGATGTGTTTGTTTTTGGATGTATTAACGTTTTAGTTGTCGTTGTTTTGTCATTGTTGTTGTCGTTGTTTTTGTTGTTGGCACTTTGTTTATTTCTAATTAAATAATATTAAACTTATATCCTTTGAAGTACCGTACTTACTAACATTTATTATTATCTGGAGATAAGTATATTTCTTAGTTAATAGTGTATAAGGGAAGATACGTCCTTTTTCTTTGTTCTCTCTTACAAATAATTTAGTTAACAAGACTATCAAAATTCAATTCATCTATTTTTGATATATATGTTGATGTTTATTCTTGATTAATTTAATTGAATTCTTCTAAGACAAACCGAAAAAATTGATTGAAAATCTTCACAGTTTTTCAGTATACAAAAGTTCACCTTTTTCAAGAAATGTATCAGACAGTCAGTCAGCTACAACGTAGGACCAGGCACATTTATCCATCGGTCCAAGTTGCCACACCTCATTAGCACAGCAAGATAGACACCGGATTCATAGGAGTGGTTAAGTCAATAGTAGTAATATATAAAAGAAAGATTGCATATAAGAACATAGTACAGGAAGAAAGAATTAGTTCCAAGAAAGAAAGATATGAAGCGATTTTAATCTCATAGTTAAAGGGAAGATAGAGAGTGTATACATCTACGCCATTGTGATCGATTCTGAGCCATGTCACCAAGAGTCTCCAAACATTGGTTACGATAGTCACGCGGACACCAACCAAGTAGTCTGCATCTCCCAACATGGCTCAGACTAGAAGTTAGTGACTTCAAGCACTGATTCCACGTTTTGGTTTGACCACCCTAACTTTCTTCTAACCATCTCCAACACTAGTTAGCATTGCAGGTCGTGGTAATCAAGAAATGTATAACAATATTGAATTACATAAAAATCACGTCATCAAAGAAACATTCTGATTAATATAAACGTAATTGTAATAGTATAAATGTATTCTTCAGGTATCCAATATCAAAGTTAGACTTGATAGTTTTAAATAAACTAAGTTTTAGGTAAAGAGTTAATATTAAATATATTTTTCAATAGTTGAGATGATGAGTCAATTAAAGAGAGATCAATATGAAAAACCTGGAATCACTGGACGGCCGTTTCGTCTTATTGTAAGACTCCTCAATAATGCGCACCCACGATGTTGTTATATCACAATGAGTGAAAAAAATTGTATTTCTAACGTTTCGTGACTTAATACAAGCCACTTCATCAGAGTAAATAAGTAACAGACAATTATAAATAGTACGAAAGATAAAAGAAAAATAAATTTTTTATTATAAACGCATTCGTTTGTTGATTTACTGAAAATAGTCAATGAATATAAGATTTGACGAAACTTTTACTAGTTCAAGGTGAATTTTGGGGGTAATTATTATAGGTCAATAAATTTTTAGCAAAGAAACGTAAAGGATTCGATAAATTGACTAATGTAATAGCAGATATTTTCTACTATCTGTATTGTTTCCTCACAATATTGATACCGTTTTTCACATTTTTGGCATGTAAGATGTTGTTTATAATATTTGTGTTACAATGCCCTACATATATATAATCAGAATTTTCCTAAAGCCAGTTATTTGTGATGGTCGAGTTTTTTTTATTAATTGCACTAAATCTATAGAGTAATATCTTATTCGAAGCGCTTGGTCTATTATAGCAATAATCCTACAGCCAATTCCGATTATGGTTAATTTGAGTTATGCTCTTTTATTACCTTACTTAACAGACAGTATTATTTGAGTAGTAACAGTTTGTCTATTTCTTTGTACTGTTATAATCACTAGATCACATGACAGACTCTAGTTAAAATGTTGATTGCTTAAATATCACTCGATGATTCATCCTCTTCCCCATTTATATATGTACTCAAATCCTATTATTAGTCCTTGCTTTGCCTTTCTGTGCCCTTAAGCGATTTGACTATAAATTTGTCTCTTTATTTGTTCGCATATACATATTCACCTCTTTACTTCAAATTCGTTTGATGTGTTTATAGCTTTGTGATCTGCACTATCCGCTAATAAACTGTAGTTGTCACCTCTCATGGGCTTCTGATTCTAATCATCATTGAGATCTATATCATAACGGTTAACGAGGTGTTCGATTAACGAAGCAAAGCCATTACAATATCACTAAATGTACAACATATCTATGATAGCTAAATTTTTGATATCTAACTAATCATAATGACAAGGTAAATTAATTAATAATCATACTTCTTAATAAAATTTAATTAACACTAAAGTTAAATGCACCCTGCTTTTAAAATACAAAAAAGTAATAGTCAGAACTAACTGGTATATTTAACTTATAAATAACACTTCTATTGTTGAAACCATAAGTCGATTGAAACTAGACTATCACGGAAAACCTGGAAGCACTGGATGGCCATTTCATCCTACTGTGGGACTCCTCAGCAGTGCGCATCCACGATCCCGCGCCCGCGAGATTCGAATGCAGGACCTATTAGTATCGCGAGTGAGAGCTTAACTACTAGACGACTGAGTTGGAATCCAACGGTGTTAATGTCTAACTCCAACCAATCAACGAAATTGAGTGACATCCACCATCGTCTTCAGTGAGCTGATATCTCACAACAGACCTGGTTGAACTCCATTGGTCACTGCTTCTCACTAGAACTCCAGGAAATGCCTCTTGAAGCCAGTCACTAGTGAGCAGATGATTATTATTATTATCAGGTGTTTTATGAAGATGTTAGTAATTTCAATAGTTGAAATCATGAGTCAATCGAAATTAGTGGATGCACACTGCTGAGCAGTCCCATACTAGGAAGAAATGGCCGTTCAATGCTTCCAGGATTTTCATGGTGGTCTAACTTCAATTTGCTCATGATTTCAACTATGGAAATTATTAAAATCTCCACAAAACCCCTTCTGACAACAATTATCTGCTCATTTATATTGTGTTCTATATATATTGTGTGTATCTCACTAAATACTTTTCTATTCTGTAAGTGATTTTACATAAATTTTCACAAATTTATTTTTTTATTTCTGGTTTTAGAAACTTTAATGATTTCTTATTATCTATTATTTTCTTAATGAACAACTGCTAATCTTTTTACTGACCATAGGAAAGAAAATTTTCTAAAAAATTATAGAGATAACACATGGTTACAAAACTATTTAAAATATGGTTTAGTAAAAGTGTGAAACAGATCACCATCATCCTCATCATTAGACGAAAACAAAACACAAAAATAGTCTTGTATAAATTTTGCTAATGGTTTTCTTATTTTCATGTAAAAAACATTTGTTCATTATATCTGGTTAAAAGATTAGAAATAAAGTTTAATTAGAATGTAGAATTTCAACGTTTTGTTTGTTTGTTTTAATCATTTTAATAATTGAATTTATTCAACTATGTTATCTCCGAGTGAAGATTAAATTATAGGTAACTTCTGAGAATTATCAATGAACTAATATTATCTATATATATTCTTATTGTATAACTATTCAGTAACTAGATTATGTATATCTATATTCCCCTTATTATAAACTTCATTTTGATCTATAAATTATTATTATTATACGATTTATTGTCCTTGTTATGTTCAGTTTATTGATTACCGTCTCCTACGTTCACAGGCACAGTTTGGGTTGATTTTATATAAATGTTATTTCCTATTTATGGTGTGACGTCTGTTTGGCTGATATATAAACCAGGTATGTTTGAAATAAATGATTCGCATAGTGGAAGCTGGTATTAGTGTTCTGGAGTCAACTGGATGGGTCAGCGTATAAAGGACGCTAGGCTGTTCATAACGGTTGAATGTCATTGGTTTGGCACAGTTCTAAGATTGAATAAGTCGTATTTTGATTGGTGAATAAATCACATGATAGCAAGCCGGCCTTAATGTCACAACAAATCATATCAATCTTGTTTTGAGCATAAAAATCAGAAGAGAACAGAGATCCCAAACAGATCTAAATGATCCATAGAAAAAGAAACCCAGTTTGAAACTAATTCTTTAATAGATCTCTTATAGTTCCTTCCTGTTTAGACCTAACGTAAATTTTTCTTAAAAATTAACCATAATTTTCATTCACAATCAACGTTCTGTGCTAACTGCATTTATACTGAATAAGTGGGAATGTGATTTTTTGAAATAGTTCGTTCCAACAAAACAGAACAATGTTATGTTTATGATCGACTTGAATGGGTAATTTGGAACTTGAAACATACATAGTAAAACGTTTGACTTCTAAAAATTCTGATGAAATGAATAAATAACCAAATATTTGGCTGTTTTAAAATAAATAAATCAAATAGGAAATCCAAAAATCAGAAACGTAATTTTTGGATGGAAATTAAGCAGTTTATAGATAAGGTTTTAACTGCGTAGCTTGAGTTTCCTGTATTCACAATCTTGAAGAGTCATGTGGGTAGATTAGTGAAGAGTTGAATAATCGTTAGTTATAAAGATTAGGCTAATTTACGAGATAAACAAATAGTATACCACTAAAAACTTTAAAAAGCAATTAAAACCCAGGACCTATCAGTCTCTCGAGCGAGCGCTTAACCATTAGACCACTGAGCCGGCATCCAACGGTATTAATGTCTAACTTCAACCAGTTCACAAAGTTACACCACCGTCCATCATTGTCATCAGTAAGTTACTATCAAACAACAGACCCAGTTGAACTCGATTAGTCATTACTTCTCACTAGAACACCAGAAAAACACCTCTTGGAGACCGTCACTAATGAGCATATAATGATTATTAAATTACTATCATATCCACAAAACCCCTTTCTGATTATAAAGATTAAAACATCGGCTTTTTTTAAAAAATTATCACATTGTTTTACATAAATGGACAATTTTTCGTGAAGAAAAAAGACTTTTAATGATTTTCTAAAATTAGTTTTCTATAAAAAACCTCTCTTTTAATTTGTTCACTTACTTTCTTATGCTCGTTACTCCTAATGGAGCATAGGCTGCCGACCAGCATTCTCCAACCCAATCTGTCCTGTTTATTTAAATTATGGATACCTTGTATTAGTTTTTTTTTTATATCAACAACATACTTGAAATCAAAAAATCTTGACTTTAAAATGAAATTCGATAGTGTAATTAAAGACAAAGAAAACACACAATGAATGATGTTTATATTTGTTGTTCTTTAATATTATGTAACAAATTCATTGTTTTAGACAAACTGATGACTAAGTTGATCTAATATTATTATTTATTTTTTATTTATTTTGTATATTAACAATAATAAGTAATAAGCAAAGATGAATAGTGGCCGGTAGTAGAGTCCAAGATGTGCGTTTCATCCTATTTCGGGACTCGTCAACTGGATGTAGCTGCATCTCAGAGTTGATGTTTACACTAGGACTCAAACCCAGTACCATTCACTTCAAACGCTATCGCGTTATCCACTTAGCTACTGAGTTATTATAAGTAATTGATTTCATATATTCAGAGAGGGGTTTGTGAATATTATAGTAATTTAGTAGTTGAATTCATGGGCCAATAGGAACTAGACCACCATGGATAATCTGAAAGCATTAAATCGTGAATACACACTTCTGAGGAGTTTCATACTAGGACGGAACGACCGTCCTGTGTTTCTAGGTGTTTTCCATGGTGGTCTAGCTTTAATTAACTCATGAATTCAAATATCAAATTATTAAAATCTTCACAAAACCTCCTTTTCATACTAGTATTAATAATCATTACGGTGATCATATCATTTTTCGAATTTTTTTTAAAGGAAATCTGTATTTTTGATCACAGATTTAGTTCTTAACAAAATCTAAGTCATTTGTTCCATCACAATGATGTTCATTAGAACATTACAATTCTTTTATAAACGGTTTGAATAATTTTTTTCTGTTTAGCGTTTTTTTAGCGAGTTAGTTTTCTACGGGATGGGACGCTAACCCCATGCCCAACCCTCCTCCTTTATCCGGGCTTGAGACCGGCAGTGGCCCCCGGAGGGACTTCAGGCGGAGTTACAATCCTTTTATAACTAAATGAAAATAAATTAATGACCTTTAGATAAAGAAGATAAAACAGATTCAAACTAGATCAAGTTTTTATCTTTGACTAGGAAAAGCATCTGAAACATACAAAACATTTTCATTGATAATCTATATTAGTGAAATGAGAAACTTCTTATTCAGCCTAAATAATGTAAACAGTAATTTATGATTAGATTTAAGCAAAAACAAAAACAAATAACGACGATTCATTATATTTTGATAATAGAAGTAACGTAGAAAAAGATTTACTTCATTGCTTATCTTATTTTTTCTTTTATAGTGTGCTATCTGTAAACATGTGTTTACATTTTGTTTTTATCAAGTCAACTTAATGTAGAATAAGCATTAAATAAATGTATACAACTACACTATTGGTTATTTATGTGTGTATCATTTCCCGAATAGGGATATTTATGTTTTAGGTAATCACTATATTAAATGTATTTCATCATAGTTTCTTTATTTATAATTTATTATTTCTAAATTTATTTATATATATGAGACTGATAGGTCCTGAATTCGAATCTCGCGGAGGGTTGGATCGTGGATGTGCGCTGCTGAGGTGTCCCAAGCAGGACGAAATGGCCGTACAGTGCTTCTAGGTTTCCGATAGTGGTCTAGCTTCAATTGACTTATGATTTCAACCTGTGAAGTTTCTAAAATCTCCACAAAACCCCTTCTGATAATAATCATCTGCTCACTAGTGACTGGCTTCAAGAGATACTCCTGGAGTTCTAGTGAGAAGCCGTTACCAGTGGAGTTCAACCAGGTCTGTCGTGAGATATCAGCTCACTGAAGACAATGGTTAACAGTGGCGCAAATTCGTGGACTGGTTGAAGTTGGACATTAACACTGTTGGATGCTGGCCAGCTCAGTGATCTAGTTGGTTAAGCGCCTGGCGCGAGACTGATAGGTCCTGAGTTCGAATCCCGAGGGGCGCGGGATGGTGTATGCGCACTGTTGAGAAGTTCCGTACTAGGACGAAACGGCCGTCTAGTGCTTCCAGTTTTTCCATGGTGGTCTAGCTTCAACTGACTCATGATTTCAATCTGTGAAATTTCTGAAATCTCCACATACCCCTTCTTAAATTGTATAACAAGATTACAGAGTACTTTAGGAAATTGTGAAAACCATCAAATATCATATACATCCTTTATGATTCCTCTAATTCACAATTCATGTATATTTCCCATTTTGTTTTATTTGATTCGATCTTTTTTTAATTTTCTGTTGTAAGCTATTCAACTTTTGATTGGTGTTACATACTACTTATATCGACAGTTATAAGTAGCATACACCACAAATATACGTATAGATTGTATTATTGAGAGAATAAAATGTTCTTTGTGCATTAAATATGACATTAATAAATTTTTTTTAAAGGCTGGTAAAACTTTATTTGAATCAAGTTCGACATTTACTAATAGATGTAATTGTTATTGCGATATGATTACTGATTTTATTAATATCGAATGGTAGAAAAATTTCTCTCATATACTAATTTCAAATAATGAATCATTGAAATTTAATTAAACATTTAACATAAGTTTCTAATTCCTTTCAGTTGAATACCGATAGTTTTGTCAAGTTTCACACTTTGAACGGATGTATGACCAATGTTTTCTGTAGTCTATATATAGTTTTCTTGATTGTAAAACTTGTTCATTGATGTAATGAATTCTTCGTTCGAAAAATTTTTTTTTACAAGCTTCCTACATTTAGTATGTAGCTTAGTTAGTTATAAATCAAATTAACAAACAAATAGGTTGATATAAAGCTTACCTGTTTAATGGCATTTGATGAAATATTCAGCCTAACAGAATCACATGAAACTACAACTTCATGTATTTGTTAGAGAAACTCAACGAATCATATAAACGATGACTTTTTTTATAAAATGAATATTTAAGTTATTCATTGTTATAGACATGTAGTTACATTTAATTTATCATGTAAGCTTTAAAAAAATGTAACTTTCTAGACTACGCTTAATTCATTCATAGTAGCGATAAATAAAACCAGTTTAATCTACGGTATCGAAGGATACAGTTTCTGACTTGAGAGAGCTATACATACATACATACATATGATTTCTAGTCATTAATTAATATGGAATTGAATGACAAGCATTAAGTTGTAATTTCTTGGTCATTGATTTTGAATAATACAAACCGATTGTTTTTTTCATAGGATTCTACTACAATTCAGAGATATCAGTGAAGTACTGATAAGCAAGTTCTTCCCTTCGTTATAATTTTTTTGTTGTTTTTACCATTCTCTGATATTCAAAAATAGCAAAGGAAATACTTTTCACATACATTTTGTATAGAATATTAATGTAAGTCTACAAAATTCATAAAACTAGCATACATTATTTGAATAGACTGGTACATGGATATATTCTCATCAGCATAAATTTGTTCAAATAATAAATGAATACATTTTATAAATAAGGGTATACATTGTATTTATGACGAGATCATTTCCATAGTTTTTTTTCCGTTTTATTCTTTATTTATATAAACTTTATTCATACTAATCACCATCGAAGCAGAAGTAAAATGATAATTCTCATAGATGTATGATTTATCTTCTAGACGAGAATAATTTCATTGGAAAAATTGGAATTTAAAATGGTCAGCCAGTCTTGAGTGTTGTTAGAGGTATGAGGGCGGTTATCACTTCCCGGTTGCCCACACCGTGAAAAGGTTCTTCTGGAGGTAACTGAAAAGGAAATTGGATTAGGGGTGGTCTTAGTGACCTGAGAGTGTAACCGAAGTGCCCAAGGGACAACTGCTTGAGGTCGGTCACACACGACCTTTATGTGAGTAGTTTTCGTGTTAGCTCCGTACTTGTTGAGACATTACCGTCTGAGATGGATATCCGTGGGATAAGGCGAGGTGTGCACTGTTAGGGTCGACCTTTTCTAACTCCACCCCTACTTTGTAGGAAGGTAACATTGCTGTCATGCTGGTTGTTTGAAGTGAGCACCTTACTGCCGTCACTTCTCTCTACAGTCAGCAGTACGACTTCGCCTTCGGACCTTGGGTTTGTTGCTTTTAGTCTTACCGCTTTTCAAATGACATGTCTGGCATGGTAGGACCTTGACGAACGATTTTTCCTGCCAGTATAGCTCAATTGGTTCATCACCATAGGCAAGCCCGACCACCACGTTAAGGCAATAAAAACGGTCGGGGAATTTGAAATAATTATGGAAACATAATTTATTCATGTGAAATTTAGTTAATAAATGATTATTATTTGCTATTACACCAGATGAGATACTCTATTCGAAATTTTAAAGAAAACAAAACAATCTAAACAGATGTTAAAAGCAATAAGTTCACTTGTGATAAAACATATATTGAATTTGTATAACAGTTACTTTAGAAAGCTATTCCATTTATTATATTAGGAAAAATTGATTCAGTTTTAATGTATTTATTGAGGCCTGAAATCATGTAAATACAAGAAATTACAATCTGTATTTTATATGAAGTGTAGATAATGTATGTGCTTATTTATAAAGTTCTGTTAGTTAAGGTTTCTTTGTTATGAAATATGGACAATTTCTGGTAATTTAGAATTGTTAGTGAACAAGTTCGTACTGTATTTGTGAATGACTCTTTCTTTTAATGAATGATTGAATGAATATTTTTTTTCAATTTGATATTATATTAAAATTAATTATAAATTTAATCGCAGCTTATCACAATTGATCGATCACTGGGTGGTGATCAGTGTCATGTGTGTCAAGTCCTTTTTAGTGTAGATCGAATGCTATCGACCAAGTTGAGATGTGGGCACTAGTCTAGGTGACTCGATATTGTGATTACATCTCAGTCCTACAGGATGTCGGTTGCAGCTGGGATAGCTCAGTAGTAACGTCTCTGACTGTGAAGCTGGGTGGCACGGGATCGAAACCGTCAGGGAACACCAGTTCCCTCAAGATTACAGGTACACCTTGCTGGCGAGTGCCAAGTAGCACGAAACCCGGGTCTAGGGTTTCCTGTTGACTACCTCCAACCACCATCTTAATCGCAGCTCTTGTCCTGTACTCAATTATTAAACTAAATCTTTGAGTAGTGAATCAACTAATAAAACTTTGCCAAAAGATTTAAACAAATAGTATTCTTGAAAATGGTTGAGCATAATAGATAAATAATAATATAGGCACTTAAGTTATATAAAATGGTGAAAATGATAAATGCAGTTGAAATTCACCTGATGAACTAATATTTCTTACATTATTTGTTTTAAATGAAGGACTTGGTAACTACTCAATCTGGCAATTTTTTCAAACTAAAGTACACTAATAACATTCTATGCTAGTGACAAGAAAAATTCAATAAAAACCATATCCTATTTTATGAAATAAATATTTCTCATTTTAAATTCAGTCTGAAAGTATTCTTACTTACTTACGCCTGTTACTCCTCGTGAAGGAGCATAGACCGCTCACCAGCACTCTCCGTACAACTCTGTCCTGAGCAATCCTTTCCAGTTCTTTCTAATTGCTATTCATCCTTTCCATATCTCGACACAGCGTGTTCTTTAGTCTTTCCCCTTTCTGTTTCCATTCAGGATTCCAAGTTAGGCCTTGCCTCGTAATGTAGTTTGGTGATTTCTGTAATGTATGTCCTATCCACTCCCAAAGTCTTTTCCTAATTTCCTCATAGACCAGAAGCTGGTTTGCTATATATATATATATATATATATATATTTGAAATTTTAAAGATTAGATCCATGATACTATTTTTGATTATAAATAAATATATATATATCGTAAATATAATATTAATTTACTACATTCTTTTATACAAAGTTGACGTATGTTTCATAAAAATGCCATAAAAAATGGATGAAAAATGTCGTTACATTTATTGTGGTTTCTATAAACAGTACATTTAGTTATCGGAAGCCGACAGTTACTTCTTTTTTTCTTCCTCCATTCATGCTATACAATTCCTTTAGTATATATAGTTATGAATTTATCTAGTTAGTAAATATACATATATATATAGCCACAGTTATTCAGAAGAATGT
This sequence comes from Schistosoma mattheei, assembly GCA_944470405.2. Classification (NCBI taxonomy): domain Eukaryota; kingdom Metazoa; phylum Platyhelminthes; class Trematoda; order Strigeidida; family Schistosomatidae; genus Schistosoma; species Schistosoma mattheei. The sequence goes on from OX103947.1 coordinate 79,489,665, forward strand.
TTATATTGATAAAATTTATGAGAAAAGTTAGAATGCTTCTGCACAAAAAAATGTATTTTACGAGAACAGTTACATTAAAATCCGTTTCAGCCTATTGATATACTGAATTAATCCCATTTTTTATGAAGTTATATAGTGATGCTAGAATTCTGTTGGTTTTATTTATTGACATTTAATTGAAATGAAATAATTGATGACTATTAGATTGAACATAGTTAAGTCTAATCACTGAGTGCTGACAAATAATAAACCTCAATTATAATAAGATATTAGTATTTTATTAGTTGAGATCATAATTCAATTGAAGCTAGACTACCATGGAAAACCTGGAAGCACTGCATGGCCATTTTGTACTATTGTGGGTCCCCTCAGCAGTGTGAATCCACGATTTCATCTAGCGGAATTCGAGCACAGGACCTATCAATCTCACACGTGAACGCTTAACCTCTAGATCACTGAACCAGCTGGCATCCGACGATATTAATATCTAACTTCAACTAATCCACGAAATTGAGTGACACATCCACCATTGTCATCACTGAATTACTATCTCACAACAGACCCGGTTGAACTCCACTCGTTACTGCTTCTCACTAGAACTCAAGGAAATCTATCTTGAAACCAGTCACTAGTAAGAATATGTTGATTAATAACAGAAGGGATTTTTATGGATATTTTAGTAACGTCAATAGTTGAAATCATGAGTCAACTGGAGTTAACCAAAATGTTAGAATAAATACAGAGAATAAAGATTATAAGTAGTTACCGGTTCAGTGGTCTAATGGTTAAGTGCTCACGCGCAAAACCAGTAGGTCCTGGGTTCGAATCCCGCGAGGTGCAGGATCGTGGATGCTCAATGCTGAGAAGTCCCATACTAGGACGAAACGGCCGTCCAGTGCTTCCAGGTTTTCCATAGTGGTCTAGATTCAATTGACTCATGATTTCAACCTGTGAAATATTATTAATCAATAATATCGATTGGGCGAAATGATCATCTAATGATCCCTGTAAAGTTTCTTTGGTCATTTATTGGCTTTTTTTAGATTAAGCACGTTAGAAAAAAAGTATTCATCACAAAAAATGTTATCAATTACATTAAATATCTTTTTCATCATTATCGACAAATCATGAAATCCATAAATTGTGATTATATTTCCGGTGGTAGGTTATCGACCATAGATTCTCTCTGTGAAATATTTCTCTCCAGATTGTTTATTTATATTTTTAATGAATCTGTTTGGTTGAGTGCATGCTGAATGCTAAAATCATGAAATAATCTACGTATGTCAAATGGTCTCTAGTATAAAATTTATGAACTTTAATGATTGAGTTCTTAATTTAATGAATCATTAGATAATTTTGATTTATTTTGATAGAATTTCGTAGTCTGAGCTCAGTAAAGAAAACTCCATCAAAACCATCCAACTCATAGAACAAAACTCCATCAAAATCACTAGTATAGGGGTTGTGAAGATTATTAAGTTTTTTGATTAAGATCATGAACCGATTTATGTCAGACCACCTTTGGAAACCTGGAAGCACTGGACGGCCGTTTCGTCCTATTGTGGGACCCCTCAGCAGTGCGCATCCACGAATTGCTCGCGGAGTGGAGCTAATCCATATCGGGTAGAAACAGGTATCTACCTCAGGACAATGGAAGTTGGTCGCGAAATTTCGTGGATTGGTTGATGTTAGACACGATCACCATTGGATGCCGATTCAGTTGTTCAGTAGGATAGGCGTTCGCGTGCGAGACCGAAGGCCCTGAGTTGGAATCCCGCAAGCGGCATCGTGGATGCGCACTGTTGAGGAGTCCCACAATAGGTCGAAACGGCCGTCCAGTGCTTTCAGGTTTCCAAAGGTGGTCTGACATCAATCGGTTCATGATTTCAATCCATCAAAATCATTTACCCTATCTATAAATCTTCTCTACTATCTTATAATTTTGATCTATCTACCATTCATTTATTAGATATTAATCAATGTAATTATATGGATATAAATTACCCCATATGACTAATCTAACTGTAATTTGACTAATGAAATCTTCCATAGAATGTTATTCGATGATAACTGCTCATTGAATCTACTCATTTATATCGATAATTGTCTCACATTGACATTCTTAACAGTGAAAGCCAATTAAAATAACCATACATCAAGACAATCATATGCGTGTATTTTAATCTTATCAAGGAAATTAGTTTGAAATGATATGAATAAATGTGATAATGTTTTCTAAACGAACAAGTAAGGTAGAAAATGAAAACTGATACCACACGAAGTAATTCATATTTCTAACTGTAAGCCTGATTTTCCATTGTTAAAACAATTGACTCATGATGTCAACTGTTTAAATTACTACAATCTCCACAAAACCTCTTTTGAAACGAATGATTTTATTGAGTTATTGGTCAACCACACAAAATGTTATGCACCAAAAATCGATGATATCTTGAGAACCATTAATTTTTATTATCAATTAAAAATAACTGAATCACCTTCTCGGTTAACTTGGATTTGGATATATCTATCAGATGAGTATTAAACAAAACTAAGACATATGTAATCTATGTTCATATATATATAAGTCAGCTAATTTGATCATTTAACTCAGAAAATCAGCTCTTGGTAAATCGGCAAGTGTTCTTTGATTAATTTACTTAGTTACAAATTGAAGTAAAGCAATTTTCATTAGAATGATGGTTTCAATTTATTCGAAATTCAAGTGTCAATTACATGGCTTTTATTTGTATAAAAACAAATTCATTCTGTTATTTAATTTTCTACTAAGTGGTATGTGATTTTTGGTTACGTTTTGACACGTAGACATACAATAAAAACAGATAGTATAAAAAGCTTTTCTGTACTACACTGTTACTTTATGTAAATAGATTTGGATATTATGGAAAAAATATATGAATGTTAGACGCGTAAAGGCATTTTAAACTTGGCTTTGGGAAACGTTTTAGCCGTCAGTTTACGCACAAAATCTTTATATATATATATACGCCTAACTTTCCAGAATTGTGCTACAGTTTAAATCTATATTAGACCGATTAAATACAAATAAATATATTAGTTACTAAGCGAATAAAATAATAGGCTAACCAATCAGAACAATCCTGGCATAATGCATATCAACTGTTATAACACTTTCTACTTAAGTGCATTAATAAATGAATATCACTTAAAATTTGTATATATTGAGATATTTCATTGGTTTGACAATCGAATTTCAATTATCGACCATGAATATAGTGTATCAAAAAAAAAAAACATGACAACAACAACAACTGTGATTAAGGCGAAAGTTTTGTGGTGAGATGATATGCATTCAATTTCATTCATTATGCTTATATTGGTTTTCGATTAATTTATAATACCCTGTCACATAAAATAGGGTGGTGAAAATGTTACTATAGTAAACAGGAAATCAATAATTATACCAAGTATATGAGTTTTTCACATCCAAAAGTATAAATTTTTTTTAGTTGGAACGTTTTTGAGATTTTGTATAGTTTAACGATAATTTTCATTAAGAAGTGGTATTCACTGAAAATCTGACATTTAAATAACAAGAAATAAAGAACAGGAAAACACTAATATGAAGTAGTCTAGTCTATAGTGTTTTATTATTTAAAATAATAAGGTAAAGTGTTTGAATATCAGAATATTTGTCTAGTTGAGTTTAGATATATATATTTTATCTAACTTAACACGGTACACACATCTTTTCGCTTCCGATAATCACCACGATCAGAAATACTATAAAAATCAATGTAGAGAAACTAAACAAAGATTACTAAAAATTTAAATTTTTGATTGAGACCATGAACTGATTGATGTTAGACCACCGTTGAAAACCTGGAAGCAGTGGACGGCCTTTTGGTCTCATTGTGGGACTCATCAGTAGCACGCATCCACGACCCCTCTCGCGAGATTCAAACCCAAGGGCTTGAGTCTCACGCGTGAACGTTTAACCTACTGGACCACTGATGTTGATGTTAGACACTAACACCATTGGATGCCGACTCAGTGGTTTGAATCCCACGAGCGGAGTCATGGATGAGCACTGCTGAGGAGTCCCGCAACGGAACGAAACGGCCGTTCAGTGCTTCCAGGTTTTTAACGGTGCCTAACATCAATCGGTTCATGATCTCAATCAAAAACGTAATGATCTCCTTAACCCATATACTAAAAATTTAAATGTTTAGAAAACATAGATCTATATTTTATATAAGTTTATAGAATCTTCCTTACGGTATCAGTTAAATTAGTCTTCATCTTCTTTTCTATCTTGAATGTTCCTATTCCCTTTTATATGCACTTGCAATCTGTTTTTTCGTACGTGTTCCTCAATGATTGGTTTTTAAATGTTAATTCTTACTGCATTATTCCGGTTAATTTTACTACACATCTTATTAATTTATTCTCGTAGTGACCAAGAAGTATGGGAACGGGCTATGTTGGTAAATTGTATGTTAAAAACATTTTTTAAAAATATAGTATAACAAAAGTGACTCAATTAATCCATAGTAGTTCACCTATGAAACATGTATCTTCTTTACTGTCAACCATTCTATCCAGAATAACTCAATTAAATAAACAACACATATGGATTCTATGTTTTAGAATAGAGCAATGAAATCCTATTAACATGAATACAAGGATTTCTACATGGTGGTAACCGTTCACCTACTTTTCTCTATTATAAATGTTATAATGTTCACAGTTATGTCATCATTTCATTTTACGAAGGTTAAGAGAGTAAAAGTGATTAAATTGTGTCTGTGAGTATTTAATATTCAAACATCTTTTTTCTTAAAAAAATTACCTTGTATTGTCTGTTTGAATTATCCCATTGATGTTTAGGACTTCAACTTATCAGGTTCCTATTGAAAAATGTGTATCCTGTGAGAACTGTCTCGATATTGTCTTAAGTCACAACCATTATTAGCAAGTCAGTCAGTCAGTCAGTGCTACAACGTAGGACCAGGCACATTTATCCATCGGTCCAAGTTGCCATACCTCATTAGCACAGCAAGATGAACACCGGATTCATAGAAGTAGTTGATTTAGTGATGGTAATATATATAAGAATATAGTACAGGAAGAAAGAATTAGTTTCAAGAAAGAAAGATATGAAGCGATTTTAATCTCATAGTTTAAGGGAAGACAGAGAGTTTATACACCTACGCCATTGTGATCGATTCTGAGCCATGTCACCAAGAGTCTCCAACCATTGGTTACGACAGTCACGCGGACCCTAACCAAGTAGTCTGCATCTACCAACATGGGTTGAGGCAATACGCACAGCATGCACATATACCAATAAGAGATTGATCAATTGCAGTCCTAATGATCACTTGGAAGATTCAAATAAACAATACCAAGTGAATTTAAAACTTTACCCTATTGCATAAGCAAGTGGCTATTAGGACTCAGTAGCTAAGTTGATAACGCGATGGCGTTTGAAGCGAATGGTACTGGTTCAAGTCCCAGATTGAACATCAACTTTGAAACGCAGTTACATCCAGCTGACGAGTCCTGGATGAGATGAAACGCGTGTCTTGGATTCCACTGCTGGCCGTATATCTTTTATTACTGACTAAATTGTTCAGTGTACTTCTTTAAACGAAATAGTCTGGAGCACCCCTGGGACTACTGCCGGTCCAAAGCCCGGATAAAGCAAGGGGGGTCGACATGGGGTTAGCGACCCCATCTCGTAAAAACTAACTCGCTAAAAACACGCTACGATAGGAATCAGAAGATCAGTTCATTTTTGAATTAATAACAGTGTATATCACTGAGAAGAAATAGACTATCTAATAAATATCATTCCATGACAAGTATATTATCTTAAATATTACCATCAAGGTACCTCAGTACTGTTTTAAGTACAGATTGAGAAATAACTAGTTTTCACTAGACTTAAATATATTGTATTCGCAGTCATACATCGATTAATAATTGATTAAATTGCTAGAGAAAAATTACATTTGTTTCCAATTAACAGTATCACTGTATTATTTTCACTGATTGAAGTTTTATAGAGTTTTACTTTAGTTCATAATTATCCAAAGTTAACTCTGATATGGTTGCTATCTAACTCCAAATGAATAAACACTTATTTCCTTATGTATCTATGTATTTGTTACGAATCGCTTTGGAATAACTATTGAATTTCGATAGCTTCGGATTCATAAAAAAAATTTCACTTATTTTTCATTCATCATATAAAATCCAAATCTCATTCAAATTACCAACAGTTATGTATTAATTTCAATGGTTAAGATCATGAGTCAGTTGAAGCTAGACCGCCATGGAAAACCTGGAAGCACTGGACGGCCGTGTCGCTCAATTTCGTGGATTAGTTGAAGTTAGACATTAACAACGTTGGATGCCGGCTAGTTCAGTGGTCTAGTGGTTAAGTGCTGGCGCGCGAAACCAGTAGCTCCTGGATTCGAATTTTGCAGGGAGCGAGGTCGTGGATGAGCACTACTGAGGAGTCACACAATAGGATGAAACGGCCGTCCAGTGCTTTCAGGTCTTCCATAGTGGTCTAGCTTCAACTGACTCATGATCTTAACCATTGAAATTACTATAATATCCACAAAACCCATCAGCTATGTATTAGACTAAAGAGTTTTTACGTGTTTTTAAATACTTTGTAAATATATTCCATTTTGAACAGTATCCATGTGTATATTATGCTTTTCTAATCTATATTAAAACCGATTATCTGTCATTTAAATTAAAATAGAAAATTAGTAGGGATAGCAACACTATCTTAAAGTAGTCTGTATGTATATTCTAATGTGTAATTGTGCACATGTCAAAAATAAATTGAAATTAACCATGAAAATATCAAATAATTTAACTGATTGTCTGTCTATTCAGTAATCTAGTTACCTTTTTTTAGATAAAAATGTAAAACTCCAGTTTTAAAAAACTGGATATTAGATATAAAGAAATTCTCTTATGAACGATAAAACTTCGTTGTACATCAACGAGCGCCTTATATGTTGAGTTATATTTATATAAAATTCTTACGTGAATCTGTCCCAATGAAATCAGTCAAGTTTTTTATATCGTTTATATCATCAATAGGTAGAATAGATTGAGCGAATTGAATGAAGTATGAAAATGATTACTGGTGAATTTTTAACTGGTATAAGCTAACTAGTTTGATATTCAAAGTAAAATATATAAGTTTCCAGATATGAGCCAACATAATTCAAGCACAATGCTAGGATGTCCCATAAAGTAAGAGAAAAGCAGTCTAGCGCTTCTTGGTAATTTCATATTTACTATGGTGGTTATTTAATACGTGGTATTCGTTTGGTAATGTATAATTTATACATGTCAAGTTTTCATCAAAATAATAAGTTTGTTTAAAATGATAACAAATTTGTCACTTATTAAACAATGTAATTTACTAGTTAAATACAGCTTATATGGTCGCCATAAAACGATATTACACTTATTAAATTATATTGCCCGGCGACTGAAACATATGATCTAGTCGTCAAAATTGAAATGCTTGAACTAATATGTCACTTTTCAACTGTTTATCCAGAACAAGATAATTTTGTTTGTAAGGGTTTATATTTTCTTGTACATGATGTCAAGGACAGTTTCCATTACCATTTGTGCATCTCGAATGGATTGCCTCTGTATTTCTATTAAGTTAGAGGTTTTTGTTAAAGTTGGGTTTAAAGTTTGCTTTTGAAACAAAAAATTCTGTGATTTAAGTTCCAATATGAACGTGAACATTGAAATGCAAGTGAATTCAGCTGGTGAATTCCAAGTAGGACTAAATCAACGCTTTGATATCACTGCTAGACATTATCCAACTTTACTGATAAGATCGTTCACTTGTCATTAGTTGAAATGTTCTTTGTGTTATATTTATAAAGACTGTGTGTATCTCTCGATTGTTGCTCGAAAGAATTTTTATAAGACAGTCGAATTTTGAAAATGTTTTGACTAATCATTACTCTTTAGAAATCTTCGAGAAAAATCCGTGAACTTTCTTAATATACTTTTACTATTCTGATTAAATAATTATCAAATTTTGTACCAGTATTTAGAATCCTTACTTGATATGAAATACAGTAAATACCCTTGATTTTTGTGTATGAGTTAACCGTCAAAGTAAAGCATCTTCCTTCCAAGACAATCTTTAAATAAATACTTTACAAAAAATGTATTTCATAATGGCACTACAATTGGTGATTTTGATGATCAACACTAGAAAATCAACTTAAAGTTTCATTTAAGCATGTGAAAATTATGTTACATACATCATTAGGATTTGAATAAAAAATTTTCTTGTTCACATAGAGACAAATAAAGATAAACTGTTAAAAAAAATGAAAGTTCACATATAACTTTCTGTTTCGGTCGTGCAGCTTTCATCGTTCTTCTGAACGACATCATCAGCACAAACTTCAGATAGATAACTTTCTGTATTTAACTTCAATCAATATTTCTCGAATAATGAAACCGTTCATCAAATCACTCCATGAATCACAAAAATGATTCAACGGCTCAGTATACAGTAGTTCTAAGGCAATTGGAGGAAAACATTTAGTTTATATACTGACTCCTTTAATATTTTAACATGTTGACTGTTTATATATTTATCTACATGAAATGAAACAGAGATAAGTTAAAGAAAATTGCAACAATTGGATTACAAGCTAAAATTGATTGTATATAAGGGAAAATATCCGTTACTTAATACTTTTCATAGTCTAATCTCTAGTATTAATTTCAATTCAGACTATCAAGATTTGGATACCAATCAAATTCGTCATATAGTTTTAAAAATGTCAAACATCATATGAAGAGTAGAAATTGCATTTTTTTCCAACTACTGTATTTAACAAATAACTCATACACAGGTTGAAATCATGAGTCAATTGAAGCTGGACCACATTAGAAAACCTGGAAGCACTGGACGGCCGTTTCGTCCTAGTGTGGGACTCAGTGGTCTAGTGGTTAAGTGCACGCGCGCGAAACCAGTAGGTCCTGGGTTCGGATCCCGTGGGGTACGGGGTCGTGGATGCGCACTGCTGAGGAGTTACATACCAGGACGAACGGCCTTTCAGTGCTTCCAGGTTTTCCATGGTGGTCTAGCTTCAATTGACTGATGTTTTCAACTTGTGAAATTTCTAAAATCTCCACAAAACTCATTCTGAAAAAAACTCATACATTGAGAAACAATAAATACTAACTACTTATTGGTTTTATACATGAATTTTCATTAGAATTACTCATCCATTTATTGAGATATATTTCAATAAATAACAAAACTAAATTAAAATAATTATAATAAAGCTGACAGAGAAACATTTCAGAAATTTTACAGTTGAATTCATGAGTCAATTAAAACTAGACCACTATGTAAAACCTGGAAGCACTGGATAGCCGTTTCTTCATAGTATGGAACTCCTCAGCAGTGCGCATCTATAATCCCTTACATGGGACACAAAATCAGGACCTTCGGTCTCGCACACAAACGCCTAACCACTAAATCACTGAACCAGCCGGCATCCAACGGTGTTAATGTCTAACTTCAACTAGTTCACTAAATTGAGTGACACATCCACCATTGTCTTCGCTGAGTTATTATCTCACAACAGATCCGTTAAACTCCACTGGTCACTTCTCACTTGATCACCATGGTGGTATAACTCATGAATTCAACAATAAAAATTACTAAAACCTCCAAAAAACCTCTCTTGATAATAAACATTTTAAAGTTTGTATTTATCATTAGATAATTTAAGTTTATAGAGATTTGTATCTCATGTGGGTTATCTTATTGAATGGTGTTTTGTGAGCTGTATAATTTAGTAATTTAGTATTTCTGAACAATATCCTCATTACAAACTACAGATAAATGTAAGCTATTCGAATTTCTCCACATATAACTGACAGTCTGTTCCAACGATCTTGATCTTGATTGATTGATTGTTGTTTCTTGTTCATTCACTGTCTGATTATTTATTTTGCTTGTTTTTCCCTCTGATCGGAATTTTGATACAATAGTTATCCATGATTTTTCTAATTGATTGATAAGTATATTAGTTAGTGATTGACTTGATTAACAAGCTTCTTAAAGTTCTCGATTCTGCCTTGTATTCCCCTTGTCTAAAATCCTAAATAGAAATCCGACAAAATTTCTCTCTAGTTACATTTCACTCATCTTATTTCAAGATATAATATAAAAGATGTTTTTTCTAAAAAAACTATTACCAAAACCAATGATTCACTAGTGTTATTTGACATGTTGAATTTAGTATTTTTGGAGATAATCTTTGATTAATACAAACTAATAATAATATGCAATGGTCAGGGGATTATGATTTCTTGTAAAGTTCATATATTATTTAAAATTTAGATGGAGATCATGAACCGATTGATATTAGGTCACCATTGAAAACCTGGAAACAATGGACGACAGTTTCGTCCTATTATGGGACTCCTCAGCAGTACGTATCCACGATCTCACTAGCGGGATTCAATCTAAAACTTAATAATCTCCACAACTTCTATACTATATTATTTAAATGACATTTTTCTATCATCATGATCTTAATACTATCTCTGAAAATCCAATATATAATGGAACTCAAATAGTAGATTTGTGAAAAATGTTTTTCGTATAAATCAAACCTAAATAGTATTTTAGATCCAGTTGAAGAAAAAAATACCTAATTTGTTTTCAAAACTTCTTGACTGTAATTGTATTTGTAAGGATTATTACATCACTAGTAACTTTGTATGTTTTTACTTTATGTTAAATTAATTATGAAATTAACACGAAGATCAGCTAAAACTTTATGTGTTTAGGACATGTTTTATCTTTCTGTCAGGTTAATTATAAAATATTTCACAAGGAACAATAAATACTAGAAGTAAATATGAACTGAACTGGAATAATAAACCTTATAAACGAAAATTCATGCATTAGTTGAAATTAGAGATTAACACCGTTGGATGCCGGCTAGTTCAGTAGTCTAGTGATTAAGCGCTCGCGTGCGATACTGAAAGTTGCTGAGTTCGAAACCCACGAGGCGGAATCGGTGATGCGCACTGCTGAGGAGTTTCACACTATGACAAAACGGCCGTCCAGTGCTTTCGGGTTTTCCATAGTGGTCTAGCTTTAATTGACTCATGATCTCAACTATTGAAAATATAAAGGATTATTTATTGCCCAAAGTTCATAAATTCTAACTCCCGGTTTACATGCTCAGACATCGCTTCACCTAGTTCAGTTTAAATAAATAGTATTTGAAAAATAATAACAAAATGTATGTTCATTTACAAGCACTGTCAAATTAATATAAAAACCAATATTAGATGTTTGGTTAAGTTGTTTAAAAGGATATGGTTCGTAAATTGTTTTGTGAGGATATATGTCCTATGAAATGTAATAATATGAGTGAGCAGTTTGGATTCACTTATTCTTAATTAGAGAATTGAAACGTTCTGTCATAGTATGAATTGTGTAACTAGGCGAAATTTCAATATTATTGCAAAATAATTATAATCACTTGCAGCTAGAAAAACATAACAAAAACCGACAGGGTAGAACAATAACGGCAAACAATAATGTGATAGGTTTTCCCTTATTTATGTGCTAGGTTGTTTTACGTTTTAATGTTTTAGATAAACATAGTTTAAATGAATTAGATCAACGAGGGATAAGTTTAAAATATCCGCAAAAAATGAAGTCCGAACAGTATGCTCAGTATTAATAAACATTCACTAATGGAATGTGATCTAGTCACGATTATGAGTATTTCTTAAGCAGTGAGGCGAGATGTGATTAATAAGGTAGTAAACAGATGAAGATTTCATGGACAGATTGTTATAAACTATTCCATAGTTACAAAAACAATCAGATAGTCTTATCATATCAATAAAATTTACCTCTCAAAGCCCAGTATATGAGCTTATCTAAACATGGTTACTGAATTACACAGGAATATAATCTGTAAACTTTTTCATATATTTTTATGCGTTGAGTACAGAACATTAATACTATAACTAGAAATTACTCTTTAGTTCCAAGTTCTTCAAAATCGTTTGAACTTGTCTATGCTTCAATACAATTATCCCACTGGCATTGTATTTATAATATGCTTACTATAAATATTTCATTTTACTTTTCAGTCGAGTAGAATATAATATATTTTCTTTAAATTTATTCCAATAATGAGAAATTCTTTAACCTATATGATTTTGTGTACAGGGATTTGTGCAAACCTGGTAGCGCTATACTGGCGTTTCATCCTAGTGTGAGACTCCTCAGAAGTGGGCATCCACAATCCCACTCCAGCTGAACTCGAACCTAGGACATTCGTTCTCTTGCATGATTACTTAACCTACAGACCAATGAACTAGTATCAAATAATGTTAATGCCTAACATCAATCAATTCATGATATTGTGTAACCCTTCATCTATTACCTGATATGGATATATGTGTCATGTTGTAGATGAGTAAATTTTGAATGACATACTGATGTCACTATGCTATTCTAATGAATAAATAACCGCTTTCATAATCCACATATTGATATCGTCAGTCAGTCAGTCAGTCAGTCAGTCAGTCAGTCAGTAACAACGTAGAACTTTGTACGTGCTTACATCAATTCCAGTTGCCATAACACATTAGTACACAGATACAATTGTCAATTCAAATCCCATATTCGTAGAGGTAATAAAAGTGTAAGCAGTAATCGTAAACATTAGGGTTTGGAGATGTTATTCAAAGAGTATAATCCAGTGAAATAAATTTGGAAAGAGAAAAACAAAAGATATGAAGAATTCAGAAGATTAGAATTCAGGAGAACACAAAAAATGGATGCACCTACGCCATTACAAATAATTATGAGTCATAATGATATAATGATATCGAATAACAAAAATTCGATGAACAGTTTTAAATCAGATGCTTTATGAAGTACTTAAACTTATTTAAACTAGTTAGAAATAATCTTTTATCATAATGAAGTGTATAAGACATTTGTATGCAATGTTGGATAGTGGCTAGCAGTGGGATCGAGGACGCGCGTTTAGTCCTATTTGGGACTCGTCAGCTGGATGTACCTGCATCTCAGAGTTGATGTTCACTCTGGGAACATTCGCTTCAAACGCCATCGCGTTACCAACTTGGCTACTGAGTCCTAATAGCCACTTGCTTGTGCAACAGGGTGACGTTTTAAACTAACTTGGTATTGTTCGGCTTGTATCTTCCCATTGACTTTTAAGAGTGCAATTGACGAGTCCCAAACGGGACGAACGCGCGTTCTGGATTCCACTTCTAGCCACTATCCATCATTGCTTACAAATAGCTTGTGAATTAAGGTAATATCGAGGCATACGCACAGTATGCACATATGCTAATAACAGACTGAACAATTGCAGTCTTAAACCTCAATGGGAAGATACAAGCCAAACAATATCAAGTGTACAAGACATTATTCGAGCTAGGGGAGGATTATTCATTTCAATATACATTGTAACTATTTCTTACAGTTGTAGAATTCATGCATATTGTATATATTTGAAACTAATTTACAAATTCTTCTTCTTCTTCTTACAGGTTATATATTTTGTCATTGTGATACTGATGAATGCCGTGCTTTTGGTTATAAAGAATGTAAAGCAGAATTTTATTGTTATAGTATTTATGAATTAAATTCATTATCAACTAATCATATACAATTGATAAATCGATCAACAGAAATTACTGGTATCTCAATTAGTCGTGGTTGTATATCAAATAGTTTTTTAACAATGTGTACAAAAAAAGAAATTCGTCATAATAAACAATTTAATTCACCATATTTAATTACTCGCTGTTGCAGAGATGCATGGTGTAATACAGATAAAGTAAAAGTAAGTGAAATTATTGCCTATTGAATATAATAAACATTATTGTTTAAATTAATGATTAAAATATTCATTTTAATAGTTGCGATCATGAATCAGTAGGAGCTACACTACCAAGGAAAACCTGGAAGCACTGGACGGCCGTTTCGTCCTATTGTGCGACTCTTCAGCAGTGCAGATCCACGATCCCACTTCGCGAGATTCGAACACATGTGCCATTGGTCTCGCACACGAACGCCTAACCACTAACCACTGAACCAGACGCCATCCAACGAAGTTGTTGTCTAACGAAATTGAGTGACACATCCACCATTGTCTTCAGTGAGTTACTATATCACAACTGACACGGTTGAACTCCACTGGTCACGTCTTCTCACTAGAACTCCAGAAAATCTATCTTGAATCTAATCACTAGTGAGAAAATGTTGATTAATATCAATTTGAACGCATAATTTTACTTTAGAACCAATTATATCCAAAACAAATAAGTAGTAAACAAGGTACTTAACTATAATATAAACACAACGAAATTGAAAGATAGAAGTAGCATCTGATTTTTTAAATCTGTTTATATAGTTTGATGATAATTGCAAGAGATATACTGATTATTTCAAGTAATCTAATATCATATAAACAAGCAAGAAAACCTAAAGATTATCTTTTAACACTTCACATTTTAAACGTTAAAATTATAAGCTCGGTATAGTCTTTCTTCGAAATGAATTATGTAACAGACTTTGAATTGGTTGTAAGTAGTTAAAGAGAAATCTGTATTGGAGTACGCATTAAATACCTACTGAAGCTTACTGTTAGCATCGGGCTTGGATTAATGAGTAGCAGTTACTTAACTGATTAAATCTTGAATAAATTGTCATCTTAAGTGTTTCAGATATCTACCATAAAATGTGAGAATTATAATACAGAATACTGAGTACAAAGAACACCGTTATAAATTATTTGAAACTAAAAAGGTGTATTCTATTGTTTTCCCATTGATTATGAAAGATTGATTTCATTTATTTATCTTTGACTTGACTGGTCCTTAGTCATTGATAATTTTAATAAAGTCAGAACAATAATTGTAAGTCATAGAGCCTAAATTACACTACGAAACAAAAAAGAAGTTTCCATTGTCTCTTAAAAGATTTCGGCCATAGAATTGAGGATAGGAAAAATGTTTCTGGGAGAAAAAGTTTGAAATTCTTTCTGTATATTACAAAATCAAGTGTTTAGTGTAGTGTCCACAACAATTATAACCATTCTACTCAATTAGAAAAAAAATATTTTCTATTGAGATAATTAGTGGTTGAATGTCAGACCACCTTTTAAAATCTGGAAGCGTTTGATGGACATTTCATCCTGTATGAGACTCTTCAACAGTTCGCATCCATGATTCCGCAAGTGGAACTCGAACATAGGACTTTTGGTCTCAGTGGCATTAAAATGAGCTTACTCTGTATGCACTTTGGTGTACAATAGGTTTATTAATTTTACGAAACTTTTAGAATCATGGACATCGAAGTCATGTTCTGTAATTTTCATCATATATATATATACAGATTGATGATAAATTTGTTGAGATCGTATATCTGAGTTGAGTATGATGTCTATATATTGGAGTGAGAATTATAATCACAGCTACAATCACAATCGCGAAAATGTACTGATTGATTAACTATCAATGACATAATATCTGTAAAAGTCATAAAAAACTATATATTATTTTTGTATGTTTATTTATATTAAGATTGCTCAAAGTGATTGGTCTTTGCATGAAACAAAACGTTATACACTAGGGGACTATTCTAACTATGACGCTGAACGAATGGAATCGATTAATTCAAGACAACAAACACAATTCAAAACAGGAACAGAAGCATCATCATTGTTGACAAATTCAAAAAATTTTCAAAATTTACAAAGTGACCTTCATTTAACCGATGAAGATTTTTCTGAAAATTTATTAAACTCAAAGTTACTTCATCAAGATATATCTAAACAAATAAAAATGGAAGATCGGTCTAATGTGATTAATTCTAGAAGAGGAATACGACGAAAAGGAGATAAAGGTATATAAAATGGTCATCATCATTTTAAAATGATTATTAAATACTTTTATATCTTTAAAGTGAATCTAAGTATTAATAATAATTTCATTCTTCGAACTTAAGTAGTGATCAATGAAATCCAAAGTTGAGACTTTCAAACTTAAATTGAAAACAGACATGTAATTTATTTCTAGAAAATGAAATGAAATGTATAATTGACAGAGTGAGTATAAGCTATGTCGAAGTGATCTCAAGTTTTACTCAAGCCACCTTTAATTGGTTTCTAAAATTGTTGTTCTTCACTTAAATAAATAACACTCAGTTACAGTAATATACAGTGAAATCAGTCTCATGATCTCAACAAATGGTTCTAGGGAGTTCTGATCAGTTTGTTAAGCAATTTACTCAAGCTATCTAACTTCTGTTGCTGAGGTTTCTAAAAATCTACTTTCATTTTTATAAATTTCAAGAAATTTTACTAAAAATTATATCGTAGTTTATGAGCAACTGGTATTTTGTGAAATGTGTTTACACTAAGAAACTACACAAATCGAACCTACAAAATTTATGTGAAACATATATATATATATGAGGATTTGGAAGCAGACAATAATAACTGCAGAATTCATGCCAGTTTAAAGGCATGATCAATTTGATATAAATAGTAACATTAGATGTAGAGAACGAACATGTGACAGAAGATGGTTTTAAGTATGCTAGTTGAGTAATTGTTTAAGTAGTATATGTATGACAGCAATCCAATGTATCAGCCGGAAACTTTTGATTTTTCTTAAGTGGACAGACTGTTGATTAATGAATGGTGTGTTTAAGGTCATTTCCTGTGCCAGAACGAATTAATGATAATTATCTACAAGTAGAGAAAGTAGAACGAAAATAGAGTGCACCGAACAACAAAGCAATAATTACCAAAATATGTCAATCAGGTCTACCATAGTGCATGTGTCATGTCACACAGTGATATACTGTTAATGTTATATATTATTAAAATTAGTTAAGGTTGCTAGGGACAGGATCAATAGCCACTGGAAAGGATTGCCAAGGAAAGAGTTGGGTGTAGAATGCTGTTGAGCGACTAATGCTCCTCCATGAGGGGTAACAGGTGTAGGTATATATATATATATATATATATATATCGTGATGATAAATTTAAACACACGTTTATTATTCTCAGTAGAAACAAATATACAATATTATATACAATATATAAGCTGGCTATACGACGGGCGCTAAATTAATATACACTAGTTACATTTTAAAAAATCCAGTCTCAGCAACGAAAACTTCGAACAATATTTGTTTTTATTCTTATTGAAAATGAAACGGAGTTTGAACGTATATCCGTGCGTATAGATCTCAACTCTGTCAATTCTAGGTCTACAATTCTTTAAACACACTAATTACTAAGATGGGAATTAGAAACAGTCATTGTAGTATATATTACTTTTTATATATCTTCAGTGGTATCTCACCTTGGTGGAGATGAATTAGCTTATAACAACAAGATTTTTTTTATGATAATGAAAATATGAAGAATTCTGTTAGAATAAGAACTAACTAATGATGAAACCTTGTACTAAATCAGACTTAAATCATCATTTATAACAAACAATTGAGGTTTAGAGAGAATTTGAAGTATTATAAATATACGTTTTACTTACGTGCATAGAATCACTACATGTTACATTGGTCGACATAATCTGCTTTCTATGTTACAATCAACTAAAAAAACTCATTAGAATTTCAGGTTGCTGAGAATAACAATATAAATAAAATTGACACAGATACTATTTGGTTCATAATGGCTTATTTAAAAGAATTATAAAAAGGACTGAGTTATGTCTTACTCATTTGTTCATTTTGCCCACTTTTTCTTGGTAATGAAGAATTAATATTAGTATCATAAATTATTATTATTACTGTGAAAATGTGTTGAATGAATCTGGCATAAATTCTTCATTGTTAACCGATTCAGGGTAGTGATTTAGAACGAACAATTCGATTCTCAAAAGTACAATACATTTTTATGTCTCAATAATTTAGTTTATCTCTTTTCAACGTATACCTCAAAACTTAAAAGTTGTTTTTTTAAGTAATATAATCATTATACGATGTCTAACAAGGTTTTAACATGAGTTAAATTGATAAGGATGAGAATTTTTCAAGGAGCATCAGTTCCTTCAGGATTATAATTATGTCTTGCGTGATTAGTTCCAACTAAAATAAAAACTGGATTCAATGCATTTTATCAATTAAATCTAATTGCTTAACATCATAGAAGGTGTATCTTAATCCTGGATAACCTAGATTATTCGTTAATAATGAGCATCATATGGAAAGGTCTTTGTTGTTTAAACTTCAAGCCAGATATCTTATTTCCCTAACCATTGACTGTCTGTACATACAGCAATACATGAATGCTAAAATGATATAATCACTTTATTAGTAAATATTATTGATAGTACTAGTAGTAGTAGTAGTAGTAGTAATATTAGTAGTGAAACCAAGTACAGTACAAAATGTATTCATACAAATAAAATGATTAATAACATCCTTTAAGCTTATCTTAATCGTAGATAAACATTTAACTTTAGTAAGAAAAAAAAAAGAACATCACTTTCATTTTTGCCAATAACATTCAACCTTTTACTAGAATGATATTTTAATGATTCAAGTATGAATCAGTTTATCAATTATAACATTTTACTTGGTATTTTGTTAAATACCATCATTGCCATCACCATCATCATCATCATCATCACCATCATCATTAACATCATCAACATCAACATCATCTTTAATAATATCACCATACTAATCATTGTAATTGTAGTTTACTGATTATATGTAAATGTTAACTAATTGTTTCTGATCCAAACTAATTAATTTATCTAAAAGAGCATTGTCTAGAAAAAAAAATTAATTGTTTCGTACTGATAACAGTAAAGAAATAATAATAATTATCATAGAAAGTTAAGATAAATTACTTCTAATCAAACTAATTTACCAGAGAGTAGTAAGATAAATGTATGTATCTTAAGAAATGAATATTTATTTAGGTTAGATCCCTTTTTGAGATTTTGTTTTTTTAGCAAATGTATTGACATAAAATTAACTTTTCTCATTTGTATGACATGAATTAGACGTAGAATAAATGAACATTCCCTTTTGAATACAAGCTTAAAGGTACTTGGTGTTATTTTGCTTGTATCTTTTGATTGTTATTCAAGACTGAAAAATTGATCAGTCCGTAATTGGCATGTATGTATACTGTGTGGATTGCCTTTATATAGCCTTAAATCACAAGCTTTTTAAGCAAATATCGATGGTGGCTAGCCATGGAATCCAGGACGCACGTTTCGTCCTATGTGGGACACGTCAGCTGGATATACCTGTATCACAGAGTTGATGTTCATTCCGGGCTTAAAGGGTTAGCTGAAATATATACAGATTAATCTGAAAGTGTAATAATTCATGTAGCATGTTTAAATGTATTAAAATGTAGTTTCTTGTAAACCACTTAGCTAACGACACCAAATAACTCTCATTCAATAGTTGTCACAAGGTAGCGTTAGAACTCTAGTACAAAGGATTGTTTGTATGAATGTATTGTGAAATCCATGATTAAATATGTATCGTACACTAAATATAACCAGCATAAAATTATAGAGTAAATTTGGCTGTCTTCAGTTAAATATGTCAGTTCATTATATCAAATATTCTTTAGAACTATTACGTGTTTTTACTTTATAGATCAAATATCATATATTCAATAGTAAACTAATATGTTATGAGTATAAAAGTCATCATTATTCACATTACCATGTAAACCAGCCTCACTACTTACAACTAAACAGTTTTTTTCAATAGACATTAATTGACATAAATATCAGTTGAATAAATAACAAACACTTAGGTATATTTTACTTAACTTGTAGTAAGCATACATATATATTTGTATTCATATTTATATATGGTGTAGTCGTGTTTGATGAAATCGAACCTCTGTAAATGTGTATGATAATTTAAATTGAAAAACGTTTAAATTGTGGCAGTAAATACAACACTTTGCCTTTAGGTACTATTGTAGTGAATGAGAACATAAATGTAGGCAATCGAATGTATTTGAACACTAAATTACAGAATCTCTTAGTAAAATCTGAGAACAATACAGTAAATTCTTCATTTGCAAAATGTCAATCAATTGTCTCAGACTTGACTGATTCTTCTTATCCATGCCAATTACTCTTTGTTCTCGTTCTCTTCTGTTCGATCTTAACCTTCTGCTACTAGGTATTTCACTTCCGATTCATGATACATACTACTTATATCTATCGACATTAATAGCACACACCACACTACTTTCAGAAACTCATCTATCAAGTTATGAAGCAAGATTGAAAACCATGTCTTAATTTCTCTTTTACTATCGATGATTATCTTGCTTTAATTTTCTCATATTCAAAGAGTAGCAATCTGTTATATCCGCGGAAATGATTAATTGACTTGGTATTTGGTACAGGAAATCATGAATTGAATAAAACAAATAAGAATAAGAAGGCGATAAATAAAGATTTATTAGGTTTCTATTATAAATTAAAATGATGCAGGAATACACAGCTGTTATATGTTTTATTTAGTCACATAAACAGACGAATTTGTATTATTTGAACTGTATACTATTTAACACTATCTAACCAATAATTCATTGTGTGAATACAGATTTACAATATCATATAATTAGACGTATATAACTAACAAATATAATTCATTGATTGAATTATATAATTACTCCATAAAATGTGATTACATGTTACAGACGATTGGATAAAACTGATCCCAAATATCATCCGCCCCACAATCGATTAATTCATTGGTCATCATATCAAAATTTATTTTGACTGTATGAATAGTTTCTATAATGGATTTACATCAATTAGGATGTAACTGAAAAGCAAAGAAAAGTAGTCATTAAATAATCTGATTGGAGATCGAACCAAGGAAATTTTCATTCAGCAGTTACTATGATGATTGTCCGATAATATTGATCATGACATACAAAATCACTTATTACATTTAGGTATTGTATTGAATAGTTCTAAACTATATTTCAATTGAATAACAATGAAGAAGGAGAAGAAGAAGAAGATATAAGATCATTATTAGTCACCAAGACATTTTTAAGAATTATATTCACATTTAAAGTATTTTCATTTTATACAGAGTTAATGAATAATAATGTAATTTTTGGTAGGATACAATTTTTTTTTAGTTTGTCAATGGTCACAAATAATTTTATACAAACAATTGTTTAAGTACAATCAAAAAGAAAAAGATCATAAACTTTATCACGTTATTATTTAGATCATATTTAAGATCAGTTAAGCATCTTCATGAAGAACCATTGGTAAACAAAATTTTAAGTGTGAATTAAGTATATTGTAAAGGTATACAATGTTCATAAATTATTGTCAAGAAATGACATCTAGTCAATGCTAATATCAGAAAGGGATTTTTGTGGATATTATATTCAATTCAATGAGTGCGTTGAAGCTAGACCACCATAAAAAATCTGGAAGCACTAGATGGCTATTAGCCATTATAATAGGATCTTATTTTCTAAGACATTTATGAACTAATTATTATTATTATTAATGGCTTTATTCAATATTATAGTTTTGGTACAATATAGAATTCTCAGCACAAAAAAAAGAATCAACACATACAACTGGAAGTGAATCACTGAAGGCAGTAACAGCGAAAACAGATAGTGCAGATGGTGTGAAATCTGGAGTCACGTAGATATTGGTAACATAAACATATTTGTACTTATTCAGATGTTTGGGACGACATCTTAGAGTTAGACAGTCGATAAAGTCATTTGAAAACTTAAAACTTACAAACGAATATCGACACCAGTTTATGTTTACAAACGTAGCTACACCGCCACCACACCTCTTTTTATTGTTTGATCGATCCTGACGATAAATTATGAAATCACGTAGTGATACTAGGCACTCATCCTGTAAATCATTTAACCAAGATTCTTGAATTGTGATGACACTACAATTACGATACATATTTTGACTTAGTAGGAACTGCAGATAGTCCACTTTGTTGATTAGTGATCAACAGTTAGAATTTAGCAGCTCGGGAATCGACATATGATTAATATTCATATTGCCAACCACCACGATATCTTTTATAGTACTTTTTTGTAACCTGTGCAGCGAAAGGTCGTAGGCTTTTCATAAGAGCGCCTGAATAGGTTATGCGATTAATGGAAATAATTATAAGTTAAAAGAAACGAAAAAACCCAGATAACTTGTTGAAATAATCAGATGGCAGAAACAGGTAGCCCAGATATTCAACCAGGCCGCCCAGATATCTTAATCAATATAGAATTCTAGAAAATATCAGTCAGTATCTATAGTTTTTATGCTAAAAACATTTTAGAGTTTTCTTCAGTTCACAATTACAAAAAGTAAAGTCCATCAAACAATAAATTAAGACATTTGATGTATTCCTGAATAAGATAAAAAGTAACATTAAAAATCACAATAAAATAAGGGTAAAGTGCTCAATGGCTTGGACTAACTCAATAATTCCAGATAACATTGTGTTGAAATTGTACAAACTATATACAAATTCATCTTAGTAACAAAACCTTCTTGTTCTTGTTCTTCTTCTCCTTCTCAACTAGCAGCTAGACTCAAATAGAGTTTTTGAGATCCCAGTGAGAAACAATTATTTATGGTAGTATCTCATCAGTTACAATGAATAATATGTGAGACTTGTCATGGTATAGCACTATATGACATAAATTATAACTTTTACCATGAGAGCTCATAGTCATTTGTTTGAACATAAAGGAGGTAATGGTCGTAAAGGAATGGAAAATTACACAGTAAGACAAAATAAATAATCATCGATTTCAAGTTTCAATAATTTATCAAACAACATCTGTTTGTAAGAGAATATAGGTATGAAGTGAATAATGAACACCTTATGTAAGTAATTTCTTAATGTTTGAATAATGAGTCCATCAATTTACGAATATTTCTACAAAGCTATTATTTATAATAGAAAGGATGGTCCTAATTATGATAATTTATAGAAAACCTATTTTTTTGGTAGGAATATAGAACTTAACACATACCTTTCATCTAGCTTAAGAGTTCGTAAACCAAGTCATTTAACAATAAATTATAATTAGCTTTTATCTGTATATCATCCCTCATCAGTCACATTTATTTATTCTATAAATAGACATTGGTACAAAGGAGCATCGAATACATATACGCCACACAAGTCACTTGATTTGTGTGTGAGCGGCGAAACTGCCTGGGTGCCCAGACCGAAACAGGTGGTTTCTTTAGGGAGCCGCACCTTGAGCCATCGACCTAAAAGTTTGATCCACAAGGCAGTGAAGAAATGTAAGGAGATGCAGTCCCATGGTAGTCGGTGACCAACGATTGGTTCATACGTCATTTGTTTCCTCAGAATACTGGAGCTCAAGTGCACCATCGGTTTGGAATCAGGGTTTTCCAACTCCCCTAGGTGGGTCGTCCATGCCCACCAACCTCGTTAAAGCGCCGGATATTTGCTTACCATCTTCTCAATTTCTTAAACAACACCCGTGCCACAAGAAGGGAGTGAGTAGAACTCCTCTAACAGTGGCAATATACACGTGGCCATGTGAGAGCATTTCGAGACGGAACGCTAACTCTCCCCACCCTCGGTCGTACCATGGCATTTGGGGGCAAACTGTTACCAAATTATATCTTCCCAATAATTCTATATAATAATTAGGCCACAGAAAATACTAAGTGAATGGAATACATAACTAGAAATATATGTGTTAGGCAAATTGTTTTCACTGTTTTATTTTACTTTAACACACTAAAACAAACAGCTTTACCAAAGATTAACAGTGGTTTATTTTTACACTATTTTATTATGTTTCCAATTATCTTAGTGTTCATTATGAAATATTTTGTCGTTCTTTTCTTTATGACAATTAAGCAGTTGGTTCATGTAGGTAATGCAATGCTTTTAAGTTGCATTTTGAAGCAATAATACTTGAACATAAATAAACAATAATATGGTTTATCCGAAAAGAAAAAACACAAACAAACTAATTGTTAGTCTATATACAGAATATGACATTAAATGGTGAGACTGTGATTTATGGACGACCTTTGAGCTACGCCAAACTGACTTTTAGAGTGTCCATCTAATACCCGGGACCAAATAAGAGTTATAAGCCTGTGTGAAAAAATAGAATTGTGATTTACAGTTGATGATTAGAGATAGAAATTAGATTTATAGTTTTCATCACGAACTGACATCAGCTATAATGCAAAAACTCTATTTATTCGAATGAATGAGTGAATTCCGCGTCAAAATCTGAGGCCCGTTATCTTATAGGTGATTGGTTCGTCCTTAAATTATAGTCTCATCCATTAAATGATCAACTTAAAGAAATTATGCTTTATATCTAAGAATAACTATATAATAAGTAAATCACAAAATGTATTTCAGTTGTGGATACTAACATTCAGTGGTTATAAGTGTATTTATTGTTAAGTGTATTTAATTGAATAGTTTATGAAGTATATTTTCATATTAATTGTTTACAGTTGTCCCTTCACTTCAAAATAATAAATTTAGGATTAGATTTCGTTTCATGAATCATGGAAATAATTAGTATTTAATAACATACGATGTAGAATAGGAAGTTGCTTTGCTTTAAACCAAAGAATTACAGAAAATTAAAGATGACCAGGTCAATTTCAAGATAAGAACAGATTGTTTCTGAACACATGAAGGAGATAGATTTTGAAATGTTTGGTACTTCCAAAAACCTAAGAATATGCTCATATAATTGATATATAAAGATTTATAAGCTGTTTTAAGGTCGTTTGGTAAACCTGTTTCAATTAAGAATTGATATAGCTGTGCATGGCAGTCTACGTTATTTATTTATTTGGGCTAGTGATTCTACCATATTACTTTGAGTAGTAAACTATTAATCATTGTATTTTTCTATAAGTTGAAAATGACACTTGGGTATACGAAGTTCTATGAGCGAACTTGTAATTCTCTAATTCAAGGTAGAGTGTTGTTTCTAATCCACTTTCATTTTATCAGAATAGTATTTCATATTGAAAGGTACGAACTAACAGAGACGAAAATATATACCAATTTTGTGTATTTCGTAAACCAAATCTGATATTAGATGAAGATAGGAAGCAGTTGACCAATATAATAATTAACGCGAAATTTCAGCATTCGGTCAAATGTATTATCGTATATAAATTAGTATACTGTAAAACAACACATGTCTGTATGTGCTCGAAAACTAGATTGTATTTAAAGCAATTAGTTCCTTTGATAAATTTCGATAATGTAATAAGAAGACGAAGATTATCAGAACTATGTGATATATTAGCGCAATACATTTCGAATAATCTGATCACATATGTACTTGTTAAGAACATTTATCTATAAAAATAAAAGGTCAACCAGACTGGAATTGGGGATAAGAGGAGACGAGGATAATAATAAGAGTAATAATAATAGTGTGAACACACTCTGGATAATAAGCCAATATTACTAGGGTAAGTTTAAGGTGAGAACAAACTGTTTTTGAATACACAAAAGGTGTTTGGATTTTCGTATGGCTAAGGCTTCAATAAACCTTAGTATACGAATTTTTGCACATTTATACAACACCACAAAAGCCGAGTTAAGATCAACCGGTTATATGTTTAGCGATAGAAGGTGATGGATGTTTATCCTCTACTCTTATTGGGTCACTTGATTCTATTTTTTTCTGCAACAATTTTTGGTACATGTTCACATACTCTAATTTTGAGATCACGATTGCTCCTCCTTATGTATTTGTGACCAAACACATTTAAATTGATGAAAACAGTGGGATGTGACACAATCGTTTTCATGTCTTTTAGGTTTTGGATGAAGCATGCACCTTGTTCTTTCTTTCTTTCATAATGACCTTTGCTGCGCAATACGTTGATGATTGGTTTAAGCCTTTTTTCCAATAAAAGGCTATTTGAATCACCTTTAAATGGTAAGGTGATGTAGACAGGCTTTTTTTCTACCAAGGCTACAGTAGGTTTCACTGTTCCATGAACTTTCCATCTATATATGAATTTCAAAGGGTAGCCATTTTCCACTAATGATTTATTTAGCAACTGAACATTATCATCAATGGAGTTATTTGTACAAATACGATCAAGTCTGTTGAATAGGCACCTTATCTTACCCCGTTTGTATTGCACGGGGCAATAACTATAATAACTAAAGCTGAAGCAGTAGCCATCCGGATGAAGAAGCCGGAGTTATGCGTACAAAATAAATATCTTCAAGCACTCCTCTTCCCCTGGCCAACCTCATGGCCAATTAATCAATAGTAATCTTAACTATCGAATGACCTATTTTGACTATTGTACTTACGACCTTTCGTAGTCAAATGTAATAGTCTCTGTTATCTTTATTCACAAATCTTTTATTATGTACATATATGTGTACCTCCTTAATATGTCGTACTAATTTTTCACACTAAACTCATATCAGCAATAACAATTTTATTCTATCAGAAGGGGGTTTTGTGGATATTATAGTAATTTAATGGTTGAGTCTATGAGTCAACTGAAACTAGACCATTATGGAAAACCTGGAAGCGCTGAATAGCCGTTTCTAGTTTGTTTGACAATCCTAAATTAACATGCTTTAATTTTAATAGATGCGCTTTATCCTTAACCTGGCCATTTTACGGATCACTAATTCGGATATATAATTCTAGAACCTGAAGAGAATTTATCGAAAAGAATATTGTTCGTTCAAATATTAGTCTTTTAACATGGTAAGGATCCTTAAACGATGTATATATATCTATTAATAAGTAGGCATTTAATACTGAATTTATTCTAGCATAACAGATAAAAGTGAAATTATTGACTATTGAATATAATAAACATTATTGTTTAAATTAATGATTAAAATATTCATCTTAATAGTTGAGATCATGAATCAGTAGAATCTAGGCCACCATGGAAAACCTGGAAGCACTGGATGGCCGTTTCTTCCTATTGTAGGACTCCTCAGCATTACCCATCCACGACCCCGCCTCCAGGGATTTGAACTCATGATCTCAACTATTGAAATTACTACAATCTCCACAAAACCCCATTCTGATAAAAATCACTTTATGATAATGATTCATTGAAAAATACTATCGATACATTGTAAATTTGATTAATAAAGTTTAGTCATCATTTCATATTTGACAATATGATGATTATGGATAAATGAAACTAATAACTAATAGTCATAGTCATGATTTACTACTGTTAATATAGAAATCTAAAACAAAAATCCATTCATATACATAAATAATAAAATTAATTAAATTAAATCAAATTTCTATTAACTGATCACCGGACTCTTTTAATTCATTTCGTATATCTTTTTTTATTTTTTTTAATTTTTTTTGGCGGATATTCAAAATCATAAATTTACATATTATTTAACAAAATGATATTGTACATTATACAAGAACAGATTGAAATGATATTTGATTTTTATTTTAATTAATCTGTTAAACTTTCAGCGAGATTCTAATTTATGGACGACCTTTGAACGAATCTTAAGCGACCTTGAGAAACATTAGCCAATCAGCAAACAGTCAGTATAGAGTAAAACTGTTATACAAAACCAAGGAAATAAAGTGGATATACTTCTTATACGTGGTTCAAAATCTTGTCAAGGTTAGAAAGAGGTTCGGAGGTTTTAGAATCGTAATGCATGCAGTAGAGGAAATCACCCATACGGCTACAGAATGGTCGGCCTCTGGAGTTATGATAAAGTCGCGAAAACTCTCTCAGCATCGACCACATAGCTTCAATATTATTTATGTACACTCTGGTTGTTGAGTGCACAAAACGCTACTTTCGGATAACGACACGATGCACATAATCAAGCCTATGTAGGAGTCTGTACACTCTCCAAACATCCGTATATATTGTAGTACCTGGCTGTAGCCAGTGTTACTGGTGCTTTTTTTCTCCAGTTCGCAATAATTGTCGCAATTTGCCTAAGAAATTATATATGCGGTTTTCATCACGAACTGACATCATCTATAATGCCAGAAATGTAATTAGCCAGATGGATGAAAGGCTTTCGCGTTAAAATCCGAGATCTATTATCTTATACCTGATTGATTCGTCCACAAATTATAGTCTCGCCGTTTTATTTGTTATAACCATTTTGTACAAAATGCCCTGTGAACCGATGGTACGTTAGCATTAATCACGGAAGTTGGCGCCGTAACCCTGAAACCTCTAAAACGCCTCTAATTGGCTCGTCCATAAATTAGAGTTTCGCCAAACTTTCTAGTGACAGTTTTATAGTTTTTTACTAATAAATAAGTACTTTATTAAAATAAATTGATGAAACATAATTGAAATGAATCGTTCGACTTAGTAGTTAGTGTTATATCCCTACAGGAATAAGGAATGGTAACTTTTGAGAACTATTTATGGAACAGTATGATATATATTTATTATTGTGTCATTGTTGAGCAATTAAATTATTCATATACGTGTTCCTCTTATTACAAGCTTTATTTTGATTTGTAAACTATTGTTATACAATTTACCATTCTTGAGTTATACTCATTTTACTAATTACAGTCTGTTTGGTTTGTATGGCAACCTGGACCGATGCACATATGTGCCTGATCTTACGTTGTAGCTGACTGACTGACTGACTGGCTTGTATGTAAACTCAGTATATTTGAAATACATAATTCATATCATAGAGGCTAAGATTCGTGATCTGAACTCAACAGGCAGGGCTTGGTAGGAAGAAGGATCGATAAAAACTCTAGACTACTTGTACGGGTTTTAAGCGTCATTGGTCCAGTCAGTAAATCATTGTTCCCTAATTGGCGGTATCATTACGTTATATGCTAATAAAACACAAGGCCATACGTCATAACACTTAATAAAGTGATAACATTTTGCTTTCATCACAAAAATCAATATGGTTTACATCACCTAAGAATTCATTTTATCTTAAAAAAATATTTTATACAATAGGATGTTTAGATCATTTATTCTTCAGTGAGGTATAAATTTCGGAACTAGAAATAGGGATAAATAATTCACTTGGTGTTTTTTACTTGTATATTTAGGACTGAAATTGATCAGTGAATTTAAAACTTCACGCCATTGCACAAGCAAGTGGCTATCAGGACTCAGTAGATAAGTGGATGACGCGACGTCGTTTGAGACGAATAGTGCTGGGTTCGAGTCCCAGAGTGAACATCAACTCTCGGATGCAAGTACATATAACTGACAAGTCAGGAACAGGAGAAAATGCACGTCGTGGATTCCACTGTTAGCCACTATCCACCGTTACTTAAAAATAGGGATTTTCATCAATAAATAGCAATTTTCTTAGGGACTACTGATAGTTATTAATGAAAATGTTGATGAATGTTGACAGAGTTGAATCATTAGTGATTATTTCCTAATTATCGATGGGGATAAATATTTATGTTCAGGTAGTTAATTTCTCTAAGCTTTAAATTTGCATTCTTATTGCAGAATTTACTTTATAGAGGGAGAATAAACACAAGGAATTACTTATTTTACTATACCCAATACTATTTAATTTCATAGTTCATATCACAAACTCATCTTATCTAAACCACTACTGAAAACCTGAGTTAACTGGACATTTGTCACGTCTTGCTATGATATTATTCAGGAAAACTCATCCACCTTACCAGTAGGAAAGAACAGAGGACTGTCAATTACGCGTGAGAACGGATAAAATTTAGACTACTGAGCCATTATCCAGTAGAGTACATGTCAAGCTTCAGTCAATTCGTAATGTTGCGCGATTAGCTTTCATTGCCTTGGGTGAATAACTATCTCACACTCGACAAGGTTGAACTTTTATGTATAACAGTGTTTAAATTTAAATACAAACTAGCCCTAGTACTTACTGGAAAAGATGTTTACCTTGATATTTACAAATTTCTCAGATTGTTTCAGCAACACTATTGATCTGAAATTATTCTCAAATTTATTTTAGAATGGTAGTCAGACGATAGTAATTAAGAAGCATGTTACTGATAGGAAAAGGAAAATTGATTGTACTTTAGGGTTCATATTAAAAGAGTTATTGCTACTGAGATTGCTCTAATGATATCACTTAATCATGTAGATAACTTAGGCGAAAAGCAGGTTTACCGGAACTTTCTTTTACTTTTATTGTCTCATTATCAATTAATGACATTAAATATTCAAACACTCACATAAGATAACACTGAACACTGCAAAAATCATAAATGTCCCACAAACTATTTAACTACTAGTTAGTAGTTACAAAAGATGTTTCAAATAAATATATCATTTTATTTTCAGGTGATGGAAATACTGAAACTGATTCAAGTCGTATTCTTACAGAAAATTTCCAATTATCCTATTTCGATCCGGTCAAATCAGCACATTCGAAATCCTATAATATGAATATGTTGTTAGCAAGACCAATCTATGTAGCAATGGGAATATCATTAGCTATTCTTTTATTTGGACTTATCTTCCTATCATTTGCCTTGTTGTTTTATCGAAGGAATAAACTGGTACATATTTCTAATTGTCGGACAGTTTGTAGTTATTCATGCCACAATAGAAATAGTATTACTTCACCTATCAGTGAGAGAGTTATCTGTAAAAGTGCTACAGGAATATCAGAAAATACAGAGAGGCTGCAAAATTGGAATCAATCGGTCTCTGTATTTCCAAACCAGCATTCAACAGATGAACCACTTTTATTAAATGGTATCAGTTCATTTGAAAGCATCAATCCGTCCACAGATTATCGGTCGTTAACACCAATTAAAGCAGGAAGTAACTGGTTGAAACCAACAGGTTACACAACATCACCAGAGTGAGTTTGATTTAGTAAATCCATACTAATTTTCTTGAGATATATTATAAATGTGTAAACTACTGGTTAGTAGAATGAATGGTAATTTACTGTTAAAATGAAGGTAACCACCTGGTTATTCAGTACTTATGGAACTCAAGATATTTGGTAGATTTAAATACACGACACTGAATAATATATTTAGTGATGTGATCTTAGAGATTAGAAGAAGCGTATTGTTAGAGTGGATGACGCTTAGTTCGAGTAAACTTGTTAATTGTGAAGAATTACCAGTCACTAAATAAAATATTAGTTTGAAATGATCGTCCAATACTAATATCATCTGGAGTATCATGAAAGACTAAACAGAATAAGATGCCAATAATTTCTTAGTGTTATAACTATCTAGTTTGTAAGAATTTTTCAGCTAGCATTATTAAGCGAATAAGTTTTAAATCTGTGTAACTAGAACAATATATTTAACAAATCCATCTGAAAATAGGGTAAATTATTAGAATGGGGATTTGTGGAGATTTAGTTAATCTATGTAAACTAAACCACCACTGAAAACCTTGAAGCACTGAACATTAACACTGACACTATTGGATGCTGGCTCAGTCATTTAGACGTTAAGTGTTCGCTTGCGAGACCGAAGGTCTTGGGTTAGAAACCTTTCGTTGAGGGATCATGAATGCGCACTGCTGCGAAGTCATATACTAGGACAAATCGGCCGTCCAGTGTTTTTAGGTTTTCAGTAGTGGTCTAACTGACATCGACTCATGAATTCAACCATCATACTAAGTAAACTCCTTTTTTTAAAATTTAATCTATTAAATTTTAGAAAGAAAGAAAATGTCTATAAAGAGAATTTATTTACATATTACTGTAATCATTGTATATGTTGTTATTCTAATAATGATAACAATGTTAATAATGATATAAATGATTTTAGTCATTCAACAAATAAAGACTTCAAATCATTTATTAACTTATCACAATTCAATAAAAGAATTATAACTATGGATAATACAGAAAATAATTATATTAATAATAATAATAATAATACTATTAATGATCATCATTTACATCCAGTTTTATGTGAAACAAGTGAGTTTAGTTTAAATACAGATAATCAAAAACAAGAACCAAGTAGTGTATCTACACCATTATTTAGTATCCATTCATCATCTACTCATCAATTACCAGATTTTATTGAATATAAAAAGTTAAATACTAGTAATCATAGTTATAATAATAATAATAAATCATTATTAATCAATGATCAAGATACATTTACATGGATACAAAATCAACAATCACATAATCAGAATTCAATAAAACGTCAACAATATAATTATTGTAATCAAAAATTACAAAAAAATGTCAATTCAATACAAAAGAATACACAACGTCGAATTCATTCAATGCTTAATGACTTCAATGAAAATTGTTCTGATTCTGTTTATTTATATGATATTGATAATAATAATAATAATAATAATAATTCGGACTATGAACATATTAAGACAACGCCAAAACAGAAATTCATTGATATGGAAGCAAGAAAAGTAACACAATACAAGTAAACAGTAATACTGATTCAGTCTCTCCTATATTACGTAATGATATAAGAAGAAATACAAATTGTAGTAATAGTAGTAGTGGTCATTTAGAAAACGAATCGATAAATCAACAATCTGTATTACCAATTCAATTCACTGACTTATTTTTTCCTCATTTACCACCACCTCCATCTTATCCACCGCCTCCTTTGCATCAACAGCACGAAACTCAACAAAGAATTATTGACATTTTAAATCCTCATAACTCTACTAATACTACTACTAATAATAATAATACTAGCAGTAATAGTGATAATAAAGTTTTAAATCATAAAAATAGTCTATTTGTTGACTTACATCGATTTGATATACTTTTACAACGTCAAAGAGGTACTGGAAAAACAAGTAGCGGTGGTGAAGATAATAAGACAATAGAAAGTGAACAATCTGATATAAATCAAACTTGGAAAATGTCCGGTTCAAATGAAAATACTAGTGAATTGAATACTGTTATATTAGATCATAGAATTATTCCTTCAAACAATATTAATAATAATCAGTTTTCTAAATGTTCAACTGATTTAAACAAATTAACTGGACATAGAATTCTTGAAACAGATTTGATTGGTTTGGCAACTTTTCGTAAAGCTGATGAAAAAAGTGTAGATTTAGTTACACCATATGCACAATTTGATTTATCACCAGATTCAAGTATGTGTATAACAGCTGAATAATCAATAAAATATTATGATAATAAAAACAAAACAAAACCCCCAGAATATTTACATTACATCACTCCTCTTTTATAATATGAAAACATATATATTTTAGTGTATTAAACGCATACATAATCAAAATGTAAATAAATTCATTTTACATTTGTCATTAAAATTGTACATTTTCACTTAATTTATATATAATGAACAATATTACTTTTAGTATTAGCCTTATAAACAAAGATGGATGATGGCCGATGGCTGATAGTGGAATACAGAATGTGTGTTTCATCCTATTTGGAACTAGTCAGATGGATGTATCTGCATCTTAGAGTTGATGTTCATCCTGGGACTCGAACTCAGAACTATTCGCTTCAAACGACATTGCGTTAACAACTTATCTACTGAGTTCTGATAGCCATTTGTTTGTGAAGATGGGACGTGGCTATCAGGACTCAATAGCTAAGTGGATAACGCGATAGCATTTGAAGCGAAAGGTAATGGGTTTTTTGTTTTTGAACATGCAATCAGGGTTAGGGTTTCTTAAGATGATAAGAGACAATGATACTGTCTCGCTACTCGATCATCTCAGAAGTCGAAGATGATGAGATGTTGAAGTAAATCAAAATTATGGGTCGATGTCTCTTAGTGTATGACATCTAAGCTGATTAGTTATCGTGGGAGGTGAGCAGTATAGAGTATCTAGAAGTTGTCTGGTTAGGATGTTCAACCGAGCTCCTTTAGTTATTGGTGTGTCCAGCAATAATACTGTGCCTGGTATAATTACCGAAAACCTATAAAGTTACATATTTTGGGGATTTATTTACTGTTGGATTCTGACTGGTTGAGTCTTTGACAAATCTACCCTCTATATAACGTTTGTACAAAACTGCAAAGGCTGAGTTACGATCAAGCATGTAAACTGTTTCGAATATATGTTTAGCAATAAAGCAAGATGGGTATTTGTCATCTGCCATTACTGAGTCATTTGACTTTATTTGTTTTTTGAGCCACTCTGGTACATGTTCAGATATTCTAACGTGAATATCACGAATACTCATCTTTATGTTTATTTGGACACATGCAAGTAAATCGGAAAACTTAGGGATTTGAAGAGCAATTGTTTACATTCTGTGTATATCTTCGGTGAACCACAAACCTTGTTTTAAAAAGAATATTAGTCAACTTTGGTTCATGTCTTTACCATAATTGTGTATTCGAGCCACCACTGTGTGGTAAGGTGATATAGACAGGCTTGTCTGATTTCAGAAGACTAGTAGGTCTCACTTAAGATCTCATCGATTGCCTTTTTTGGAGGATAAACAATCTCTCTCAGTGTTTTGTTTAATAAGCTCACCTTAACTAGATTAGTATCATTTATTTGGATAGAAACAATCCTATTAAATAGCCATTTATTATCTACCTCTCGATTTGTCGGATTGACCATTGGTTTTCAATAGAAAGTCAACTCAACAACTGAATGTGTGACCAGACAGTTCGAAGTATATTCAGCTTACATATCACATGATTGAAAATAGCTTGATCGTGTATTTTCTAAAATTCTGATGTAAACTAAATTAGAATTCATAAAAATTTGGAAGACAAAACTCATTTAATGTTGCTAATTAAAAGACCATTTCAGTTTTTCTTTATTTCAAGACGGTATTTTGGAAATTGTAATCATTAATTGTGCATGAATTGACTTACTGATTAACTAAAGTTGAAGGCCATTAAACTTATTTAAACTATGTCTATAAGTCGTATGTTTAAGCGTTGAGTTAAGAAGTATAATGCACTATCTGGTATCTGAATACTTTTAAATAATAATTTGAATACAACAGAATTATAGATCGATAATTAGTGCTAATTTCTTAACAATAACAACAATTTATTTAACAGACATGGTTGAAATTTATTGGTCACGGCTACTTAATACAAGTTTAGGACATCTATCTTGACTAGTGATTGGCTACAAGATAGATTTTCGAGAATTCTAGTGAGAAGCCATGACCAGTGGAGTTGGACCGTGTCTGTTGTGAAGTAGTTACTCACTGATGACAATGTGGTGATGGTGGTGGATTGGTTGAAGTTAGACATTAACACCGTTGTGTGTCAGCTCAGTGATGTAGATATTAAGCGTTCGATCGCGAGACTGATGGTCTTGTGTTCGAGTCTCTTTGGTGTGGGATCGTGGATGGGCACTACTGATGGGTTCTGTAATGGCACGAAACGGCCGTCCTAGTGCTACCAGGCTTTCAATGGTTTTCCAGCATTCATAATATCAATCTAAACTCAACAATTTGTACGACGTTATACTGATAATAAAATCATTGTCAGATTGCCAATTGAAATTCTCGATTCTGAAGTGAATACGTTTGTTGAAGTAGTGAGTAAATCAGTCACAACAGAGAAAACGTCGTAGAGCACAGACAACTGTATGTCTGCCAGTTTCTTACTCTTCTGATTGTTTCGACATACATGATTTAATAGGTAAGATTGCACGACGATATATTTAAATTGTTTAACACTCAGCTTCTGTATATGTACAGCTAGCTGTTAGGTGACACAAAGAATACGTGCTACTCACAGAGTATAACTGGAGAAAATTGATGGTTCTATCATGAAAAATATTTCAGATGTCATTAGTCGTGACCAATAGTTTACTGCTTTCTTAATCTTATCACGTTTTACCAGCACGGAAAGATATTTATAGAATAACTCAATTTTTAAATAAGCTATGTATTTTCTGGAACTACCAATAATTTACATTTGTCGTCGATCAATCATTACTCACTATCTATCGTCTTAAATCACCGTTTTTCTTTCCCAAATGTATAAGAAGAGATCATGTTGTGCATCGTAGGACCTTGAAGTATACACGTAGCTATGATGGTTTGTGTTTTGGCTTTATTATGAAGATGGTTGATGATAGTTATTTGAAATCTCACAAAAGCTATTATATGTTATTTGATAAAATACTAACCATTCCCTTCATTCTTCCGTATATATGGGTGAAGACTCTCATACATAAGTATCCGTTTTTGAAGAGGAAAATGAAAAGACTCAATAATATCGTATTTAGTTTATATTATCTTACGAAGAATTTACATGAGTGAAACGGAAATCATGATAATTGACTGTGCCAACCAGTATATCATTGTTATTATATTTAAATGATTCACAAATCTTATTCCGGAGGAATTACTATTCTTTAGACAGGTTTGACCAAGCGATAAGTCATCAGTATCTATTATTTCGGAGCCTCATACTGAAAATTCAACTTTTCCACGTTTTCTCATTCATAATTATTCATAATGTGTTTATGCAAAGAAGATAACAAACCAAAGTATATTTATGTTCTTAATTGTTTCATACAAACAAAATGAAATCATCTTTTTAAATTAAAACAAATGTGTTTGTGTGTGTGTGTGTACAATAAGGAATGTAAAATAAATAAATTTAATTATCCGACTGAATTTTCGATCTCTCTGAATGACCTTCATGACCTGAAAACAAAACACAATTAAAGAATGGTATGTTATGTAATAATGTGTTCTTAAGCTACATAAGACAATATAATCTCCAATAGCGGACAATATCAAATAGTGCAGTTACATACCATGAGACGTGATTGTAACGAATTTGTGATTAATTAGATCTCATTATGACTTTTACAACAAAAACTGACAGATTTGGCAACTGGAGATAATAAAATCAATATT
The DNA here is from genome assembly GCA_944470405.2 of Schistosoma mattheei. Classification (NCBI taxonomy): domain Eukaryota; kingdom Metazoa; phylum Platyhelminthes; class Trematoda; order Strigeidida; family Schistosomatidae; genus Schistosoma; species Schistosoma mattheei. The sequence continues at coordinate 79,526,614 of OX103947.1, forward strand.
AATTAGGCGATGATGAATGACTTCTGAATTTTATAGATGTTCACGAAACGATAATGAGTAGATCCATAAATTTTGAAGGTTCACCAAAAAATTGTTTTGTATATTTACCTGAGTTTTTTTGAAGTATTTTGTAGTTTCAAGATATAAATCGACACAAACGAATATTAACTGTGATTAGATGACAGACGTTTTGTTCTAGCTCGGGATTCTTTAAATGTAGGGAAGTGTGACAAACATACGATCGAATGTATAATTTCCAAGTCTCACAAAAAATAACACTATAACTAGTTATTAAATGAAGTTGCAAACTGAAGTAAAACAATTCTTCCGAATTTCTTTGGCTTTACAGTGAATTGGAATGAAAATGACATTTAGACTATGTAAATATTCTTCTCAAAAAACGTTACAATGTATATTATAACACTGATTAGTGAAGAAACTAGAATAGTTGTACAATCTCACAGTTACACAACAAATTGATTTAAATTATTAATTTTACAACAATATTTACAAGCATAACCGTCATATCCTATTTAATCCCCAGGGCACTTCATCCAATCAAACACAACCATTTTAGATTATAGTTCATATAAGAGTTGGCCATATCATTATTGTGCAACATGGTCATTAAGAGGATGAGATATACGTAGACTACTGGTATTACATTGTAGGTGTCCAGAATGCATTGCTTGTGTACAGTGAGATTACAAAACAAGAAATGTTTGGGTTAGGAATAGAGTATTAGGTAAAAATGGGAAATCAATTGGTGAGGTAGTATATCTACCTCAATTGAGATAGTTGGGACATGTGTTACTTCTTCGACGAGCAACGATGTACGATATAGGTGTAGATTGAAGGAGAGCTAGGGCCGGACAAACCAAGACATCGCATCAGTCCATAATCACACTGACTACTGTAATGAGACATATATAGAGAGATGTAGATTTCCGCTTGGGGTCCACGCGATTATCGTAACTAATAGTTGGACACTGGAATGAATGGTTCAAAATTGTTTGCAAATGATCAGGTAGATTCACTCCCAGTATTTCCTTAGATTCTAAGTCTATAAATGTTTTTTAATACACTGTTTTATAATTTCCAATTGAATTGTGTTTTGGATACATAATATTTTCTATTTTTACTAATACTACTACCATCTCTACTATTTTGTGATCTACCCTCACAATTTCATACAGACGAACTAATAGGCTATAGGAACTTGTATTCACGTGACAGATTTTACGTTGAGTTTGACTGATTGAAAATAATTACATAGATTTAAGATGATGAATTGCAAAATAGTCGAGATTATTGGAGCGTCGATGATACTGAGGAATGCTTTAAATTGAGAATATGGCTCGAAAATACAGAGTGGAACTCAAGGTCTACAAGAAAATAACGAGTGAATGCATTCACGCTGTTGTGACGAGTTTTGAACTATGTGACCCAACGTATTCGACTGCTAATCGTGGTTTTCGTAAGGAAACCAAAACCGGGTAGTCTATATATACCTACGTCGCTCACACCAATAACTGAATGATTTCAATAAGGTTAACATCTGTTATTAATTTAACAACACTCAAATGAATATCTATACAAATAGGTAAACGTGAATCTACTGTTCCACTACTTAGTAGTTAAACAATGCTGAAGTGTCGGTGTCTAAGCAGTAAGAAATATCAATTACAATGTGTTCTGTAGTGGTATTTACATTTATCTATGAACGCAATGTAAACTATATTAATTTCAAGGGAAACATAGTTCTCATAAACTTTATATTCTTATCGCATTATCTAGAAAAGAAATATTAGTCTCAACAATTTAGAACAATGTCAAGATAAGTCATTTAATTAATGGAGCATAACCAACAAAGTGGTATGAATATCATTTTACTGAACTAAACATAGATCAATAAACAAGATAAATCTACTTCAAAGTATGTAAATTGTGAAACATACTTTTTCACATTGATAGACATCACTTGGAATTGGTTATTACCACTAAGGTTAATGTTTCAAAGCATTCAATGATAATTACGACGATGTGTCCACAGAACAACAATCATCAGATTCTATAACCGATGGCATTACATTGTTCGATTTATCATATCCATTATTTGAAGTATCAGGTGGATTTTGTCGAATAGCTGTATACAAGGCGAAATGTTAAGGACGGAAAAAAGAAATATGAGAGAAGTAATTGAATAAATGAGTGAATTCATATCATGAACAAATAAATAACTCAATAGATAGAATATTTGGATGATGTTGAAATATTAACCAAACGAAGCCCCTAGTAATGGTGACAACTAGGACCAATATGCACTCGTGGCATGTCCAATGTTGGTAATGGGTGACTGGTGTTGTGTTCATTCAAAATTGCTGACGATTTACACGTGTTTTACTTTTACTATCGTGAGAAAATCTAACATCAAGATATAAAGTTTAAAATCCTGGAGGATGTAGTCCTTTCACTACTGTCTTGCACTCCAACAGCGAAACCAATACGACAACAGGGTATACTCGGAAGTGAATCAATATGAACCTCAATCTTCCTCGGAGTTTATGAACACGATCACATATATGAAGCAGAAGAGCATATAACTCTATTCAATATGAAGTTTTTCAACAAATCTGTTTATTAAAGAAAACGTATAAGAGGCATACCATATTGTAAAAATGATTTCCAGATAAAAGTGAAGCAGTGAGCCAACGGTTTGCCAAAATTCATCATTAGAAATTGCATTTATTTCGATATGTTAGGAATAACGAATATTTTTATTTCTATTCAGTATTATGATAGAAATATTGATGAGACTAACTTTCTTGACTCTGAGTAGTCAAGCATCAATCTAATTTTGTCACATGAGAACAACGTTATGTTAGGGTGATAAGATGACAAGATAAGAGCTTACTTTTGTGTTGGTTACGCTATTTGAGATGGATGGTTTAACTGTGGGGGTTTCAATGATGTTTTAGTAAGAGTTTATTTAGTTCGGGTTGAAGTATGATTATGTGGATGACTGATGATTTCCATATTCAATATTAGTTCTCCCAATGCCGTAGTGTTTAGTCAGTGATATCTAAAGTGGAATCAGACACATCGATGGATATTTTTGACATTTTCTCTGTACGTATTGATAAATGTGATAACACGGATATGAATTTAACTGGTAAAGTGTCAAAATATGCAATCCAGTAAGCTAAAAAAAACCTAGAAAATATCTTGAAGTACGGCATTCATGTTACCTGACAATCAATAGACATATCGAAATAGATACAAATGATCAGTTTTTATGATGAATCAACCAAATGATGATTAAATTAAGAGTAATAATTTATCATAATCTTCTGAATTCTTTATGTCACTTCTTTCTCTTTCCAAATTTATTTCACTGGATTATACTTCTTGAGTAACATCTTGAAACACTAATGTTTACGATTACTGCTTATACTCTTACTATCTCTACCACCATGAGATTTGAATAGACTATTGTATCTGTGTGCTATTTTGTTATGACAACTCGAACTGATGTACGTATGTACGAAGTTCTACGTTGTTAACTGACTGAATGAATGAATTATCATATACTAAAAATTATTTTTGTTCAAAAATATTAATGATATGTGCACCAAATAATCAATAAATCAAAAAATATTTCAATCAATAACTCACCTGACTTAATTCTGCCTCGATGTACAGGAAGTTTTTTCGAAAAATCTACATTCTTGGCATCGATTATGTTCGTACATTTTTTTAAAGACTTGAAAGCATCTGTCAATTCCGTAAGCATTTCTATACTGGGAGATTTTAAATTATGTTTATAATTAAATGAAACTGTTGTTGATAATCTTCTGACAGGTTTCACTCCTGAATTTTAAGTAAATTCGAACGTAATTTTTTATAAATAAGAAAGATATATACAATCAGGACAAAAGTTATGAAAATTATTTATCATTTTATAAATTTTGGGGAAGAAAGATATGAAATTTAGAGGCTTGACTTATGAAACAATAATCTCCAACTCCAGCAAGAAAAATAAAAGTTTGCCAAAAACAAGATAAACACATAGTAGGAATTTGGATCCGCCAATGTTGCTAATGTCCTTGGCACAGAGAACGGAACATAAACAACTAATATCAGAGCAGAAGCGATAGTGGTAGAAATACTTACGCCTGTTACTCCTAGTCGAGCATAGGCCACCGATCAGCATTCTTCGACGTAATAACATAGATCAATTACACAGAATATGATTACAGAAGAATGAGTTGACGCAGTAAAAAAAGTAGAACAAGTTTAAGATGTAGTAACACGCGACAGATATGGAACTAACATAGCTGCAAATAACAACAAATTAAGACATCACAGAAAACAGCTTCGTGTAATCTAACAATCAAAACCATAACAAAATTACTAAGTTACAAATGTGGAAAAGTCAGTGGTAAAATTAACTTCTTAAAAAACGACAAAATTAATTTTGCAACTAATTACAGCGAAACAAAGGATCAGTTATCATTTCGTGAATCACTCATTTCAACAAAGTACTAATCGGACTTACCTGAATCTTTAAGTGATGGATCCGAATAATTAGCACGCATAGTGGAGTTCCGTTGTAAAGACGAAGGAGCTGGTGGAGGAGGTGGTGTGGCGGTGGCGGTGGCGGTGGTATTGCAGAACGACATTCTCTCTCAGATTCCTAAGAGCAGTGAGAGAAAGTATCAACTACAATCACGTCATATGAATAAAAATGACAAATTAAACTCAAGTACAACATCATCCGATTAGGCTGATCAGACATTATGTTTACATTGCATACATACCAAAAAACATTGATTTTCCACATCCACATGGAAAAGAGACAATGAAACAGTCACAAATGGAATCCACTCACCATAGAAATACAAAACCACAATAATACATTTATTAAACACGACTCAATATTTTAAACGATTTAGTCAAAACACTAATGCGTGCGTAGAAAGGAATCTAAGGTCATTGTGACTGAAAGAAAAACCAACACACACGGTACGGCTTCCACAAAAGACAAATGACAAATCGTGTGATAGTTTTCGAAATAACACTGATCACTCTTATTAGTCTATTCTACAGATCAGAATCAATGGTAAATATATTTATTTTATGAACAAGTAGGACATAAATTATCTGAAAATATTGGCTTCAGTCTGTCTGGAGCAAACTCAGTGTCTAGAAGACCATTTATAACTCCGCCCTCAGCCCTTTTAGGTTCACTGCTAGTCCGAAACAGGAATAAGGAAGCAAGTTTGTGCATGGGTTTATTAAACCTTTCTGAAAAATAGCTAGTCAGAAAAATCATTTCAATCATTCAAACTCTCTCCTGTGAGTTGAAGGACAATAATTCAGAAGAGTTCTGACGACCCCAAGTGGAAGACTAGATTTTCCAGAAGTCATGAGTCCGATGGCCCTTCTGACAACCAGAGCGACAATTAATGTAGGTACATGGAATATCCAAACAGTGGAGGAGACCGGGAGGACCAATGACTCCTCAAATTTGAAATTCTTCGCTACACTTGAGTCACTACTCAAAACTGCCGGAATGAGTGAAGAAACGCAACAAAAAATAAGACAAAATATAGTACCACTAACTCCACGAATGAAAGACAGCACCCAACTGACTTCACAAGAATAAAAGGATTTAAAGAAACTCAGAATCAGAGAAGGTGTTGTCATCGTTGCAGCGGACAAGGTACACACCACAGTGATTATGGACAAAGAAAAATATATCATGAAAGCCGAGGAACTACTTGGGGATAAAAGAATATCTACAGCGGTGGACACAAATCCAGTCAAAAGGTTAGACAACCGAATCTCAAAGACTTTAATCAAGCTCGTCAAAGTAGGACAAATATCAAAACACAAACCAAACAACCCACAGCGTAGAATTGTAGCACATCCGGAACACAGAATAAAATTTATCATGAGAAATATCACGAATATTGAAACATTTAGTGTATTGGTCCAAACACTCCATCAAATCCCCAATAAAATTCCTCTACCACATTCGCCTTACACCCAATAAAGCATAGGACGCCGACCACCACTCTCCAACACACTCTGTCCTGAAACTTCCTTTCTATTTCTATCCAATTGTTGTTCATTCTTCTCATGTCTATCTCCATTTCTCAGCATAATGTGTTCTTTGTTCTTCCTCTCCTCCATTGTCCTTTGGGATTCCAAGTGAGGTCTTGCCTTGTGACTCAGTTCGGTGCTTTCCTCAATGTATGTCCTATCCATTTCCAGCGCTTCTTGATTTATTCCTCTGCTGAGATACGGTTTGTTCTCTCCTACAATAGGTTGTTGCTGAAAGTGTCTGACCAACGGGTCTGAAGTATTTTGTGTAGACAACTGTTATTAAACACTTATATTATCTGGATGATGGCTTTCGTAGTTCTCCAAGTTTCCGCCGTATACAGTAGAACTGACTTGACATTTGTATTGAAAATCCTGACCTTGGTGTTGGTTGAGAGTTGCTTTGAGTTGCAGATGTTCCTCAGTTGTAAACATGCTGCTCTTGCTTTGCCGATCCGCGCCTTCACATCTGCATCAGATCCACACTGTTCATCAATGATGCTGCCCAGATACTTAAAGGTCTTTACATCCTCCAAAGCTTCTCCGTCAAGTGTGATTGGATTGGTGCACGCTGTGCTGTATCGGAGAATCTTGCTTTTCTCTTTGTGTATGTTGAGACCTACTGCTGATGAGGCTGCTGCTACACTGGTCGTCTTCTCCTGCATTTGATGTTGCGTTTGGGATAGAAGGGCCAGATCATCTGCGAAGTCTAGATCGTCTAGTTGCATCTAAACTTTCCACTGTATTCCATGCTACCAGATGCTAACGTTTTCATAGTCCAGTCGATCACCGGGTGAAAGAGAAAGGGTGAGAGTAAGTAACCTTGTCTGACACAGTTCTTTACCTCTAACGAGTCTGTCAATTGTCCTCCACGCATGAATTTGCAATTTAATCCATCATAGGAATTCCGTATGATGTTGACTATCTTCTCGGGCATGCCGTAGTGTTGAAGAAGCTTCCATAGTGTTGTCCTGTTCACTCTATCAAATGTTTTCTCATATTCGATTAAGTTGATGTAGAGTGATGGATTCCATTCAATTGATTGTTCCACAGTGATCCGTAGAGTTGCGATTTGGTCAGTACACGATCTATCCTTACGGAGTCCAGCCTGTTGGTCTCGAAGTTGGGCATCAACGGAGTCCTTCATTCTGTTCAACAATACCCGAGTGAAGAATTTCCCTGGTATTGAGAGACGAGTGATACACCTGTAGTTATCACACTTGCTGAGATTTCTTAAACAAGTTGAAACTACTATGAACAACAACCGGAAAGGGATTATGAAGCATCAACGTCAACATGACTGGAGCTGCTCGGTTGCAAGTAGAACCGTCATAAACAGTATGTCTCTATTGATATCCTGAACAAAAGTAAAGGATGGAAAGAAGGAAGTACAAGAAAACAGTAATTACGAACAGCCGAACAACAGCAGAGAAAGCCAAGGCACAAGGAGAATATACCGAAGCAAACAAGCGAGTGAACAGGAGCGGAAATATGTGGAACGCCAAGCGAAGATAGCGAAAAAGTTGCAAGAGAAAGAAATATGACACAGTTATATAATACAAAGAATAATCTACCAAGAGAATATAGTAAATCACAGTGTCCAATCAAGGACAAGGAAAGTAAACCACACATTGAGATTTAAGAACAGACGAACAGGTGGATAGAACACTGTGGAGATCTGTTGAGTGAGCCAGCTCCACTGAACCCACTGGACATCGAAACAGCACACACAGATCTTCCTTATAGCTGTCTCTCCGCCAACAATCGAAAAAATCAACATGGCCATAAAACAATATGAAACTTATCAACTGCAGCTTTAAACCTCAATGGGAAGATTCAAGCAAACAATATCATTGTTTACTTCTTTATTTTAGTTGTATCCCATATCGGTTTGATTTTTTGTCTTATTTGTCCATTATTTTTGATAAATTGTATCGATTTCAGTGTGCTTGTTGATGGCTGGTTGACCTGAGTGTCAAGCCTCTAAAAATTATCTGGTGTTTTTAGAGTTGCCCCTATCCAAGTTCTCAATATTTTTCCAGTCGAATGTGTGTCCGCAGTCGTCTACATGCACTAATATAAGTGAGGACATGTCTTGCCGTTTGACTGCTAGTCAGCAGGCGAAGATGATGAGGGTGTCCGCTTTGTCCGATGTACTGTTTTTTGCAGTTGGCACAATTTATTTCGTAGACTGTGTTCAGTTTTTGTTCTTTTGTCATTTCGTCCTTTGATTTACATAGGATTGATTGTAGTGATTTTGTGGGCTTGTGTGCAACACTTATTAAGAAAGGTTTCAACAATCTCGTCGTAGTTTTTTATATGCCTTTTATATTTCGTAGCATTGTGTTGGGGACGATAGATCCCCAAAACTCAAATTTTTGTAATTTACTTATCGATTAATGTGCAGATAGGTCAATTGATGAACTATCGATTAATGTACAATAGGTCAGTTGATGAACTATCGATTAAATGTTCAAATAGCAGTCAATTGTCGATTAATGTTCAAAAATCTTCCATGACAATATCGATTGTAAATATTTGTATAAATACGCTTGATTTGTGTGCTTGACTTGACTTGTTATCTGCTGTTTGTCTGTAGAATACACTTTCTACGCCTTACCAAGACTTCTTGATCGAGTTAGCAGAGTTGGGGACAACGGACCAGAATAGACTATCGAGTCGCTGAATCATTGATCCTTCGTTCGTTCGAGTAAGACGCATCAGTAATCGCATTCAAGCAATAACGAAACCTAACACATTGTCCGTTCGCTGGTTTCTTTACTTGACTTTGTTTCCGATGATAATTGCGGCTGGTATTTTTTGGTGATTTTCAGATATTTTTCCTTCATTTTTTCGTGTTGCAAGTGTGTTGCAGTATGTCTCCACCCTCTTGGACAAAGTTTGTACGCATTTGATTTTGTGAGCTCTTAGGTTATTGCTACTGTAGTTGAGAATTTGATCTGTGTGGACCAGCTTCCTATACACTTGAGTTTCCAGTTTTCCTATGTCGGTTCTGATGATTAATACACCCAAGAATGATAGTTTATTGTTCGATTATTGTTCCATTGTGAATTTGATGTCACTGAAGGCGCTGTTGATCAGGTTGTAGGTGTTTTCCAGCTCGTCCTTTTTGAAGACGACGAATATGTCGTCCTCATAACAAATCCGAATTTCTAGCTTGATCACTTGTAAGATCAAGGCTTTCGGTCTCTGCATCACTGCTCCTGTGATAAGCCCTGATACTGGTGATCCCATCGATGTTCCTTTCGTTCGTTCGTAGATTTTGTTGTTGAATTGAAAACACATTGTTAAGCATGAATCGATGAATTCTAATAAACATTGACTGTGAAGCTTCGTGTACTTTGCGAGATTTGTGTCGTTGGTGAGACATAGAGTTTCCTTTGTTAAGCTAGATTCAATTGAGATGAACAAGGCTGTTACATCAAGGGATATCATCAGCTTGTCATTGTTGATTTGAATGTCGTTAATGTGGTCGAGCACTCCGCCTGTAGCCCTTCTGGAGCTACTCCCGGTCCCAAGCCTGGATAATGAAGGAGTGTTGGGCATGAGGTTATTGACCCCATCCCGTAAAAAACTAAGTTTATGAAAAACGCCAACCAGTAAACAGTAAATAAAACCATTTAAACTCTGCCCTAGGAGTTAGGTCTTCATTTAGAAGAGTTATGACGTCTCATGTTGAAAACCAAGTTCCTTTGAAATCACGAGGCTGATGCCCCTCTGACAACCATCGCAACCATTAATTTAGGTAAATGGAATGTTCGTACAATGTGGGAGACCGGGAGAGTCATCTAAGTTACTGCCGAAATAAAAATATACAATTTGGAGGTGCTTGGAATCAGTGAAACTCATTGGACGCAGGTTGGACAACAAAGTGTAGCTTCAGCCGAGCTGTTGTTATACTCCGGCCATGGAGAAGAAAATGCCCCACATATACAGGGAGTTGCACTGATGCTGTCCAAACAAGCACAGAAAGCATTTATCGGATGGGAATCTCATGGACCAACGATCATCAAAGCCTCCTTCAAAGCAAAGAAAGAGGGCATTTCAATGGGAGACGTAAATGCCAAGGTTGGAATGGACAACACCGGATATGAAGACATCATGGGATGACATTGACTAGGAGAAAGGAACGAAAATGGTGAGAGATTTGCAAACCTATGTGCCTTCAATAAGCTGGTCATAGGCGGCACTATATTCCCACATAAACGTATACACAAAATCACATGGACTTCACCGGATCACTATACACAAAACCAAATCGACCATATTTGCATCAACAAAACGTTCAGGAGGACGATGGAAGATGTGAGAACCAAGAGAGGAGCTGGTATCGCATCAGATCATCACTTGATAGTCGCCAAGATGAAATTGAAGATCAAGAAGCATTAGGCAATGGGGCGGACAACATCACAAAAGTTTAATACGGCCTTTCTTCGGGATGCTAACAGACTCAGTGAATTCAAAATAGCCCTCAACACTAGGTTCTAGGCCTTTCATGATCTACTCAGTGGAGAAGGAACTACTATGGTGAGCCGCTGGAAAGGGATAAAAGAGGCAATCACTTCAACATGCCATGAGATTCTGGGCCACAAGAAGTACTATGATAAGGAATGGATCACTGTTGATACACTGGATTAGATTCAAGAAAGGAGGAACAAGAAGGCAGCAATCAATATCAGCCGAACAAGAGCAGAGAAAGCCAAGGTACAAGCTGAATACAAAGAAGTAAACGAACAAGTGAAGAGGAGCATCAGAGCCGACAAGTATCAATATGTGGAAGATCTAGACATGACGGCGAAAAAGGCTGCAAGGGAAGGAAACATGAGACAATTGTATGATACAATAAAGAAACTCTTTAGAAATCACCGTAAACCAGAACGACCAGTGAAAAGCAAGGAAGGCAAAGTAATCACAAACATTGAAGAACAACGAAACAGGTGGGTAGAACACTTCAAAGAACTCTTGAGTCGACCAGCTCCACTGAACCTACCCATCATCTAAGTAGCACCCACGGACCTCCCAATCGATGTTGGCCACCAACAATTGAAAAGACCAGCATGGCCATTAGACAGATGAAGAGCGGCAAAGAAACAGGACCAGACGGCATTCCAGGAGAGGTACTGGAAGCAAATGTAGCAGTAACGGCAGGGATACTTCGGATTCCCTTCAACAATATTTGAGATGAAGAACAAATACCAACAGACTGGAAAGAGGAACTTCTGATCAAAATACCAAAGAAAAGAAATCTCAGCAAGTGTGATAACTACAGGTGTATCACTCGTCTCTCAATACCAGGGAAATTCTTCACTCGGGTATTGTTGAACAGAATGAAGGACTCCGTTGATGCCCAACTTCGAGACCAACAGGCTGGACTCCGTAAGGATAGATCGTGTACTGACCAAATCGCAACTCTACGGATCACTGTGGAACAATCAATTGAATGGAATCCATCACTCTACATCAACTTAATCGAATATGAGAAAACATTTGATAGAGTGGACAGGACAACACTATGGAAGCTTCTTCAACACTACGGCATGCCCGAGAAGATAGTCAACATCATACGGAATTCCTATGATGGATTAAATTGCAAATTCATGCGTGGAGGACAATTGACAGACTCGTTAGAGGTAAAGAACTGTGTCAGACAAGGTTACTTACTCTCACCCTTTCTCTTTCACCCGGTGATCGACTGGACTATGAAAACGTTAGCATCTGGTAGCATGGAATACAGTGGAAAGTTTAGATGCAACTAGACGATCTAGACTTCGCAGATGATCTGGCCCTTCTATCCCAAACGCAACATCAAATGCAGGAGAAGACGACCAGTGTAGCAGCAGCCTCATCAGCAGTAGGTCTCAACATACACAAAGAGAAAAGCAAGATTCTCCGATACAGCACAGCGTGCACCAATCCAATCACACTTGACGGAGAAGCTTTGGAGGATGTAAAGACCTTTAAGTATCTGGGCAGCATCATTGATGAACAGTGTGGATCTGATGCAGATGTGAAGGCGCGGATCGGCAAAGCAAGAGCAGCATGTTTACAACTGAGGAACATCTGCAACTCAAAGCAACTCTCAACCAACACCAAGGTCAGGATTTTCAATACAAATGTCAAGTCAGTTCTACTGTATACGGCGGAAACTTGGAGAACTACGAAAGCCATCATCCAGATAATATAAGTGTTTAATAACAGTTGTCTACACAAAATACTTCAGACCCGTTGGTCAGACACTTTCAGCAACAACCTATTGTAGGAGAGAACAAACCGTATCCAGCAGAGGAATAAATCAAGAAGCGCTGGAAATGGATAGGACACACATTGAGGAAAGCACCGAACTGCGTCACAAGGCAAGACCTCACTTGGAATCCCAAAGGACAATGGAGGAGAGGAAGAACAAAGAACACATTATGCTGAGAAATGGAGATAGACATGAGAAGAATGAACAACAATTGGATAGAAATAGAAAGGAAGTTTCAGGACAGAGTGTGTTGGAGAGTGGTGGTCGGCGTCCTATACTTTGTCGCGATAATTGACGTAAGTTATTAATTTGACATCGTCGAATCAGTAGTGATTATTTTCTAGTATCAATAGGGATAAATATATATGCTTAGGAAGTTAATTTGTCCGAGCTTTAAAGTTTGCATTCTTATTGCAGAATTTACTTTATAGAGGGAGAATAAACACAAGGAATTACTTTACTATATACAATACTATTTTATTTCATGGTTTATATCACAAACTCATCTTATCTAAACCACTACTGAAGACCAGAGTTTACTGGGTATTGTCACTTATCGCTATGGTATTTGTCAGGAATACTCATCCATAACCTTAACACTATGAATGAACAAAGTTTTTTCGGTTACGAGTGAGAACGGCTTACCTTTAGACCATTAAGCCATCATCCAGTAGAGTTCACTTCCGCTTGTGCCTCTTCCAAAGTTAGTGCCGGTCTCAAGCCCGAGTAAAGGAGGAGTGTTGGGCATGGGATTAGCGACCCTATCCCGTAGAAAACTAACTCGCTGAAAAAAACGCTAGCCAGAAAACACTAACCTGTAGAGTTCATGTTTACGTAGCTACATCCAGCTAACGAGTCGAAATAGGGCAAAACGAACGTTCTGGATTCCATGGCTAGTCACTATCCACCTTTACTTATAAAGCTTGTGAATCAAGGCAATATCGAGGCAATGCTCACTGTATGCATATATGTCAATAAGTGACTTATCAATTGTAGTCCTAAATATCAATGGGAAGATTCAGGTAAACAATACCATGTGTATTTAACTACTACTTAGTAGTTAGAAAATATATTCAAATAAATTTGTAAATTACTGGTTTGTAGAATGAATTGTAATTTACTGTTAAAATGAAGGTAACCACCTGGTTATTCAGTACTTATGAAGCTCAAGATATTTGGTAGATTTAAATACACGACACTGAATAATATATTTAGTGATGTGATCTTAGAGATTAGAAGAAGCGTATTGTTAGAGTGGATGACGCTTAGTTCGAGTAAACTTGTTAATTGTGAAGAACTACCAGTCACTAAATAAAATATTAGTTTGAAATGATCGTCCAATACTAATATCATCTGGAGTATCATGAAAGACTAAACAGAATAAGATGCCAATAGTCTCTTAGTGTTATAACTATCTAGTTTTCAAGAATTTTCAGCTAGCATTAATAAGCGAATAAGTTTTAAATCTGTGTAACTAGAACAATATATTTAACAAATCCATCTGAAAATAGGGTAAATTATTAGAATGGGGATTTGTGGAGATTTTAGTTAATCTATGTAATCTAAACTACCTCCGAAAACCTGGTAGGACTGGACTGCCGATTCGTCTTTTTATTTGTATTCACGATCCCACACCAAAGGGATTCGAATCCAAAACCTTCAGTCTCACACGCGAACACTTAAACCCTAGAACACTGATCCGGCATCAAATCGTGTTGATTTATAACTCCAATCGGCCCATCGTCTGAGGTAGATACCTGCCTGTACTCGACACGGATTGAACAATGGATGGATGATTGAGTAAAATCATGGGTCGACTAAAGTTGGATATTAACACTGTTGGGTGTCGGTTCAGAGGTCTAGATGCTAAGTGTTCTTGCGTGAGACTGAAGGTTCTAGGTTCGAGTCCTTTTCGTAAGGGATCAGGGATGCACATTACTGAAGAATTCCATACAGAGTGGAATCAGCAATCCAGTGTTTCCAGGTTTTCAGTAGTGGTTCAACTGACATCGACTCATGAATTCAACCACCATACTTAGTTAACTCTTTTCAATTTATTATATTAAATGTTAGAAAGAAAGAAAATGTCTATGAAGAGAATTTATTTGCATATTACTGCAATCATTTTATATGGCGTTATTCTAATAATGATAAAAACGTTATTAATGATATAAATGATTTTGGTCATTCAACAAATGAAGTCCTCAAATAATTCATTACGCCTATTACCTCCAATAAAGCACAGGACGCCGACCACCACTCTCCAGCACACTCTGTCCTAGGACTTCATTTATAGTTCGAGCCAACTGTTGTTCATTCTTCTCATGTCTATCACCTTAACAAGTGAATGTGTGACCAGACAGTTCGAAGTACATTCAGCTTACATATCACATGAGTGAAAATAGCTTGATCCTGTATTTTCTAAAATTCTGATGTAAACTAAATTAGAATTCATAAAAATTTGGAAGACAAAACTCATTTAATGTTGCTAATTAAAAGACCATTTCAGTTTTTCTTTATTTGAAGATGGTATTTTGGAAATTGTATTCATTAATTGTGCATGAATTGACTTACTGATTAACTAAAGTTGAAGGCCATTAAACTTATTTAAACTATGTCTATAAGTCGTATGTTTAAGCGTTGAGTTAAGAAGTATAATGCACTATCTGGTATCTGAATACTTTTAAATAATAATTTGAATACAACAGAATTATAGGTCGATAATTAGTGCTAATTTCTTAACAATAACAACAATTTATTTAACAGACATGGTTGAAATTTATTGGTCACGGCTACTTAATACAAGTTTAGGACATCTATCTTGACTAGTGATTGGCTACAAGATAGATTTTCGAGAATTCTAGTGAGAAGCCATGACCAGTGGAGTTGGACCGTGTCTGTTGTGAAGTAGTTACTCACTGATGACAATGTGGTGATGGTGGTGGATTGGTTGAAGTTAGACATTAACACCGTTGTGTGTCAGCTCAGTGATGTAGATATTAAGCGTTCGATCGCGAGACTGATGGTCTTGTGTTCGAGTCTCTTTGGTGTGGGATCGTGGATGGGCACTACTGATGGGTTCTGTAATGGCACGAAACGGCCGTCCTAGTGCTACCAGGCTTTCAATGGTTTTCCAGCATTCATAATATCAATCTAAACTCAACAATTTGTACGACGTTATACTGATAATAAAATCATTGTCAGATTGCCAATTGAAATTCTCGATTCTGAAGTGAATACGTTTGTTGAAGTAGTGAGTAAATCAGTCACAACAGAGAAAACGTCGTAGAGCACAGACAACTGTATGTCTGCCAGTTTCTTACTCTTCTGATTGTTTCGACATACATGATTTAATAGGTAAGATTGCACGACGATATATTTAAATTGTTTAACACTCAGCTTCTGTATATGTACAGCTAGCTGTTAGGTGACACAAAGAATACGTGCTACTCACAGAGTATAACTGGAGAAAATTGATGGTTCTATCATGAAAAATATTTCAGATGTCATTAGTCGTGACCAATAGTTTACTGCTTTCTTAATCTTATCACGTTTTACCAGCACGGAAAGATATTTATAGAATAACTCAATTTTTAAATAAGCTATGTATTTTCTGGAACTACCAATAATTTACATTTGTCGTCGATCAATCATTACTCACTATCTATCGTCTTAAATCACCGTTTTTCTTTCCCAAATGTATAAGAAGAGATCATGTTGTGCATCGTAGGACCTTGAAGTATACACGTAGCTATGATGGTTTGTGTTTTGGCTTTATTATGAAGATGGTTGATGATAGTTATTTGAAATCTCACAAAAGCTATTATATGTTATTCGATAAAATACTAACCATTCCCTTCATTCTTCCGTATATATGGGCGAAGACTCTCATACATAAGTATCCGTTTTTGAAGAGGAAAATGAAAAGACTCAATAATATCGTATTTAGTTTATATTATCTTACGAAGAATTTACATGAGTGAAACGGAAATCATGATAATTGACTGTGCCAACCAGTATATCATTGTTATTATATTTAAGTGATTCACAAATCTTATTCCGGAGGAATTACTATTCTTTACACAGGTTTGACCAAGCGATAAGTCATCAATATCTATTATTTCGGAGCCTCATACTGAAAATTCAATTTTTCCACGTTTTCTTATTTATGATTATTCATAATAAATGGAATATGATTACAATTTACACCTGAATGATTAATCGAAAAATCTAGATTTTTCGGCAAAAAGTCTGAGTGAAAGTAAAGAAGTAGATGTTGTAAAATAAACACATATTTTGTAAGCATTCATGGAATAATTCGACCAACAAAATAAGCGTAACATTTACATTACTTAATCGTTGTTTGTTCAGTATATAAGAATGCCCTACAGATGGGTTTCTTGATCTATTGAGTCATTAAAGGATGTTCACAAAACTACTGAAGTTTACATGCTCAAATATTTGGAGATTTATCCGAACCGCCATTTGAACTGGCTTCCTCAACAGAATCACTGCTCTTCTTACTTTTATTATCTTCGTACATACGCTGCTGCAGTTTACTTTTTCAAATACATTTCCGAGATCGGAAACCTATATATTACCCACTTAACTGACAGAGACGTTACGAGTAATTGATCATTTCTTTGAAGCACCACTCACGTTTACTGGGCCACTAAGCGAGGCATAATGAAATTGGACATAAGGCTCTAGGATATGAACATTTTCTGACCAAAATGGGTGTGGCATGTTACGGACTACTTGTTGGAAAATTCAGAAAAATATCCCAAAAATTATCCTGTTAAGTCTAATGCTATCCTTGAACGTGAAATGGTGTCATTTTCCTGTTGGTCAATATTCACGGTAGTCCTTACTGTATAAATATGCATTTGTCTGTAAAGTATTATTCCTGTTCTCATTCTTCCCCTGACCCCATAAACAATTTCATCAACGGTTCGTGTTCTGATATATTGGAGATTGGGAAACAGTATTGGGGTCGTACTGGGATATTTGAAGTTGGTCAGTCGGTAGAAATCAGAGTAGCCACCTCGCGGTCCACAATACTATTACAATGAGAATAACTGGCTACGGCTAGATCAGGTTGAATAGAAAACAAGGGTGATAGAAATCCATGCAATCATCAACTGTTGGCTTTGATTTCATACGATTATTTACATCTTAAACTCTAATATTACTTCATGTTTATTTATCCTTACTTGTCTTTATTGAGGCGCATTCTCTATATTAATTTTCAATATCAATAGCATCATAAGGATTTCGATTTCTTCGCTCTCCGTTGCAATAAATTTCTCTATGTTGTACAGATAGTTGAACTGATGTACATTTGTGTCGAATTACACAATCTTTGTAAGTGACTAACATACCTTGAAATAGTAGTGCATGTTGTTCCGTCTGTATTATCCTCACATGCTCTTTTTTTTAAAAAAATCTTATTACTCTATGACTAAGTAGAACGTTAAAGGAAATAAGTAGACTTCCAAAGACTGACTTCAGGAGACACTCCTGGAGTTCTAATGAGAAGTCGTTACCAGTGGAGTTCAACCAGGTCTGTTGTGAGATAGGAACTCACTGAAGACAATGATGTACGGTGGCGCAACTTCGTGGATTGGTTGAAGTTAGACATTAACACCGTTGGATGCCGGCTCAGTGGTCTAATGGTTAAGTGCTCGCGCGCGAACCCAGTAGGTCCTCGGTTCGAATCCCGCGGGGGGCGGGTTCGTGGATGCGCACTGCTGAGGAGTCCCATACTAGGACGAAACGGCCGTCCAGTGCTTACAGGTTTTCCATGATGGTCTAGCTTCAATTGGCTCATGATTTCAACTTGTGAAATTTCAAAGAATCAATAAATTTTTCCATCTAGACCTTAATAAAATTAATCAAACAGAAAATAATCACAATATTATATTTGAATATTAAAACTAGTTTATCATTTCAAAACAATAAGTCGAAATTGTTCATCGAAAAGATTCATTAAAATCATGTAAACATTTTTATCTATGTAAAGTATACCTGAAAGGTTGATACTTCAATCGAAATTACGGTTGATTTGAAAAAAGAAATTAGATAAGTGTACATGATTAAAAAAAACAACTTGAGAAACTAGTAAAAAATATCAAACATGATAAGATGTAATTTTCATAAGTAATTGACATAGTATGTAAGCAACCAACAAAACGAGTTATTATTTAATCATAAATATCACTGAAGATTTTTGACAATTTAAAGTATAATAAATGATAACAATAACAAAATAAGTAGATTATGTTACATTAGATAAGGAGTATTTTCTTTCTTATTTGATTCAAAACAAACAAAAAGAAACCATCTTATTAAATTAAAAACAAATGTGTTTATGTGTTTGTGTGAAGATCCAACGGAATATTCTATCTTTATGACCTGAAAAGAAAACACCAATGAAACACTGGTATATCAAGTAATAACATGTTGAAAGTAAGTAAGCTATTCACAAGCTACATAAGACAATATAATCTTCAATAGAGAAGAACAATAACAAATAGCACAGTTACATAGAATATACATAGACTACTGGTATTACATTGTAGGTGTCCAGAATGCATTGCTTGTGTATAATGAGATTATAAAGTAAGAAATATTTGGGTTAGGAATAAAGTATTAGGTAAAAATGGGAAATCAATTGGTGAGGTAGTATATCTACCTCAACTGAGATGGTTGGGACATGTGTTACTTCTTCGACGAGCAACGATGTACGATATAGGTGTAGATTGAAGGAGAGCTAGGGCCGGACAAACCAAGACATCGCATCAGTCCATAATCACACTGACTACTGTAATGAGACATATATAGAGAGATGTAGATTTCCGCTTGGGGTCCACGCGATTATCGTAACTAGTAGTTGGACACTGGAATGAATGGTTCAAAATTGTTTGCAAATGATCAGGTAGATTCACTCCCAGTATTCCCTTAGATTCTAAGTCTATAAATGTTTTTTAATACACTGTTTTATAATTTCCAATTGAATTGTGTTTTGGATACATAATATTTTCTATTTTTACTAATACTACTACCATCTCTACTATTTTGTGATCTACCCTCACAATTTCATACAGACGAACTAATAGGCTATAGGACTTGTATTCACGTGACAGATTTTACGTTGCGTTTGACTGATTGAAAATAATTACATAGATTTAAGATGATGAATTGCAAAATAGTCGAGATTATTGGAGCGTCGATGATACTGAGGAATGCTTTAAATTGAGAATATGGCTCGAAAATACAGAGTGGAACTCAAGGTCTACAAGAAAATAACGAGTGAATGCATTCACGCTGTTGTGACGAGTTTTGAACTATGTGACCCAACGTATTCGACTGCTAATCGTGGTTTTCGTGTGGAAACCAAAACCGGGTAGTCTATATATACCTACGTCGCTCACACCAATAACTGAATGATTTCAATAAGGTTAACATCTGTTATTAATTTAACAACACTCAAATGAATATCTATACAAATAGGTAAACGTGAATCTACTGTTCCACTACTTAGTAGTTAAACAATGCTGAAGTGTCGGTGTCTAAGCAGTAAGAAATATCAATTACAATGTGTTCTGTAGTGGTATTTACATTTATCTATGAACGCAATGTAAACTATATTAATTTCAAGGGAAACATAGTTCTCATAAACTTTATATTCTTATCGCATTATCTAGAAAAGAAATATTAGTCTCAACAATTTAGAACAATGTCAAGATAAGTCATTTAATTAATGGAGCATAACCAACAAAGTGGTATGAATATCATTTTACTGAACTAAACATAGATCAATAAACAAGATAAATCTACTTCAAAGTATGTAAATTGTGAAACATACTTTTTCACATTGATAGACATCACTTGGAATTGGTTATTACCACTAAGGTTAATGTTTCAAAGCATTCAATGATAATTACGACGATGTGTCCACAGAACAACAATCATCAGATTCTATAACCGATGGCATTACATTGTTCGATTTATCATATCCATTATTTGAAGTATCAGGTGGATTTTGTCGAATAGCTGTATACAAGGCGAAATGTTAAGGACGGAAAAAGAAATATGAGAGAAGTAATTGAATAAATGAGTGAATTCATATCATGAACAAATAAATAACTCAATAGATAGAATATTTGGATGATGTTGAAATATTAACCAAACGAAGCCCCTAGTAATGGTGACAACTAGGACCAATATGCACTCGTGGCATGTCCAATGTTGGTAATGGGTGACTGGTGTTGTGTTCATTCAAAATTGCTGACGATTTACACGTGTTTTACTTTTACTATCGTGAGAAAATCTAACATCAAGATATAAAGTTTAAAATCCTGGAGGATGTAGTCCTTTCACTACTGTCTTGCACTCCAACAGCGAAACCAATACGACAACAGGGTATACTCGGAAGTGAATCAATATGAACCTCAATCTTCCTCGGAGTTTATGAACACGATCACATATATGAAGCAGAAGAGCATATAACTCTATTCAATATGAAGTTTTTCAACAAATCTGTTTATTAAAGAAAACGTATAAGAGGCATACCATATTGTAAAAATGATTTCCAGATAAAAGTGAAGCAGTGAGCCAACGGTTTGCCAAAATTCATCATTAGAAATTGCATTTATTTCGATATGTTAGGAATAACGAATATTTTTATTTCTATTCAGTATTATGATAGAAATATTGATGAGACTAACTTTCTTGACTCTGAGTAGTCAAGCATCAATCTAATTTTGTCACATGAGAACAACGTTATGTTAGGGTGATAAGATGACAAGATAAGAGCTTACTTTTGTGTTGGTTACGCTATTTGAGATGGATGGTTTAACTGTGGGGGTTTCAATGATGTTTTAGTAAGAGTTTATTTAGTTCGGGTTGAAGTATGATTATGTGGATGACTGATGATTTCCATATTCAATATTAGTTCTCCCAATGCCGTAGTGTTTAGTCAGTGATATCTAAAGTGGAATCAGACACATCGATGGATATTTTTGACATTTTCTCTGTACGTATTGATAAATGTGATAACACGGATATGAATTTAACTGGTAAAGTGTCAAAATATGCAATCCAGTAAGCTAAAAAAAACCTAGAAAATATCTTGAAGTACGGCATTCATGTTACCTGACAATCAATAGACATATCGAAATAGATACAAATGATCAGTTTTTATGATGAATCAACCAAATGATGATTAAATTAAGAGTAATAGATTTGTCACATATTAAAAGTTATTTTTTCTCAAAGAATTTATTAATTTTGGCAGTCAGTTAGGTACCATAAAGTTCAATAAATGAAATGGTGTTTAGGGCAATAACTCACCTGAAATAAGTTTACCTCGATTTACCGGAAGTTTTTTTGAAAAGTCTACATTTTCACCATCCATTATACTGTTAGTTTTTCTTAAAGATTTGAAAGCATTTGTCAATTCTGTAAGCATTTCTACACTAGGAGATTGTAAATTATTTTTAGGATTAGTTGAAATTGTTGATGATAATCTTTTGGTAGGTTCCACTGCTGAATCTTCAGTAAATATAAATGTAATTTATATAAATCAGAAAGTTATATACACAATCAAGACAAAGGTTATGAAAATTATTAATATGTGTTGTATAATATACTAGATATATGAAATGAATACTTGCAAAATGTTAAAAAGGAATTAAAACCATATTTGAAAAGAGAAATAATCATTTTCCAGTGTATATATATGATGTGGTTAGTGATAAAATAATAATGGTACAATGTGAAAAAAGAAAACTTTAATAAAATGGTTTTGAGATGGTGGAGAAGATCTGTAGCTCAGGTGGATGATTTTGATGGAGTTTTGTTCTCTGAGCTGGATGGTTTGGTCGTGGAGCTTTCATCATTCTTCTGAACGACATCATCAGCACAAACTTCTACGACCAAACCATCCAGCTCAGAGAACAAAACTCCACCAAAATAAAAACGGTTTGTATATAATACATGATAATGTAAACTTTGATATATTATAACTTGGCATTTCTTTCACGTTGCTATTTATCCAAATAAATGAATCAGGTTATTTTCCAAATAAATATTAATACTACATATTGTAAAAAAAATCAAGATATTAAGTTATGAAGCAGTAACGATATATTACTGATGTGAATATACCTTACCTTTTAATTTAACTTTTAAAAAAACTTACGCCAAAGATTTAGTAGACTCTACGGACGGAAGTGTTGAATAAAATAAGAATGTACTCCTATAGTGTAAACTATATATCGACAAATGGTTCAAACGTAAATAATCAATTCTGTATGAACTTAGAAATAAAGTAATGACTGACTGATAAAAAAACTCTTTTGTCAACGAATTAATCCAATTTTTTTCAAGTAGTCAGGGGATATCACTAGACCATACAAAAACATGTGGCTTGAAATACATTACACGGGCCTGTATTAGCTATGGAGTAGGATTTAAAACATTTATTATTATTTATTTATTTGAAAAAAACATTGATACAATGTGCGCCATACTTCACCATTCGATTTGTGTGAGGGTTGGAATAATCTCCAGACACCCAAACCGAATCGAATGATTTTCTTGGGCGAATATTGCATGAGCCTTTGACCTAGAGGTTTAATCAACAAGGTAGTGGAGTAACGTCAGTAGATGCAGTCCCATGGTATCCGGTGACCAACAATAGGTTCATATGCCATTTGTTCCCTAACGAACCTGAAGTCTATGTGCTCCATTAGTTTGGAATCATGGTTTTCCGACTTTCCTAGATGGATCCTCCATATCCACCAACCCAGTTAAAGTACTGGACATTCGCTTTTTCTCCTCTTAGTTTCATAAACAACACCCTCGCCACGAAAAGGCAGAGAGTAGGACTTCCCTGTCAGTGGCTGTATACACGCGGCCATGTGAGAGGATTTCGAGGGGAAGAGAGGACTCTCCTCATCCCACCCTCGGCCGTACCAGCGCATTCGGGGGAGTAGGATTTAAAACTTATTTTATTAATTATTATTTTCAGCTCAAGTTTACTTATCGCTGTCACTGATGTATATATCACAGATGTGATCAGTTTTCATTGTGAAACAGATGAGTACAACCATAAAAACAGAATTATTTTCAGTAACATATAAGCGCCATATTTGTGAGATAAACATCTTTCTTCCAATGAATTTACCCCCCCCCCTTCAAAGCTTATGAGATAATAATTTCGAAAAAAGAAAGAGGAATCGTAGGACAACAGCATAAAACTCTATCGTGACATTGATAAATTAAAGCGTCAGCGTAATCTATGATACGATAATCGGACACGATAACAAATACACAAAGTCAGGAGAATACAAACAAAAAGACCAAATTACAAGAAACGTATATATGTTATTAATAAGATTTGTTAATCATATATTACATATTATATCCTAGGTGAACACTGATTATTACTATGATAAAGAAATGTATGACATAGATTTAATATAAATTCAATCAAACTTAATACAAAATCAATTGAATTAGGATGATAATCTGTCTACCTTTCACTAATTGACAAACAATCATTAATATATTCACTATTTTTCCGACCACAGCTTAATACTTTAAACTTTGTAGGAGAGTAGTTTAGCGATACTTCAACAATATACATTCAAAGTGTAAAACGTTTTAAACCAATTTCTCGCGGCATCAAAAAAAGTTGAAATCTACACTGTGCATACAACAAAATAGTTAGGGGTGGAACTATATTCCCCCACAAACACATACATATAGCTACACGAGTTTCATCGAACCACAATACACAGAACCACATTTGCATCAATAAAATATTCAGAAGGTTCATGGAAAACGTGAAAACAAACGGAGGAGCTCACATAGCTTCGGATCACCACTTTCTCGAGACCGAGATGAGATTGGAGCTAAAAGAGCACTGAACAGCAGAGCAAACAATATTACAAAAGTTTGATACAGTCTTTCTTCGAGATACTGACAAACTCAATTAATTCAAAATAGGTATCAACAGCAGGTCAGGTTCCAACACTTACAACATTAACTTAAACAAGAGGAAGCTACTATGAACAACAACTGGAAAGGGATGAAGGAAGCACTGGGAAAAAAACTGGAAAAGACAACCGAAAACACTGTTGTTTTGTGAATACTGTTTGGCAGTCTATGCCCCACGAGCAGTGACAGGCGCAATTAAGTAAGTAATGCGTTGATCTTAATCTCATAAAATATTTCAGCAAACCATGTCTTGACACAACGTATAAAAACAGGTGGTTATAAGTTAAGGTGAATGCTAAGTAACACCACATTAATTAGCAAAAATTTGTTTACTATTCTAAAAAAACCTTATCAATAAGAGTAAATGCACATTGAAACTAGTGAATAGACTACAGTTACTGAAGGTGATTAAGAAAAGACGTTATTATTTGAGATTGTAATTTGATATATGATATAAGTATCCATTACAGAGCAATTGAAAGTATTTTAACACAAACCCAAACATATGAGAACTCTAACAGATCGAAGGTGTATCATACAACTTTCAAAGGTAATAATTTACGTGCTAATATCAGGCCAAGAGAGGAGACTGGAATTTCAGGATAGCTTAATATTCTGAATAGAAGTCTAAAATTGAATAAAATCAGAAAAATAATTGAGGCAGAAGAGTATGAAGTCGTTGTATTTTGTGTTTTCTCATTAACTGCTTACGACCATTGATGTGTAATAACGTGCAACACTGAGATATGATATAATGTGTGACAATATCTCAGCATTTAACTGATAGCGGGGATATAATCGACAATTCCCAATTATTAAAATCTATCGGTTTGCCGACGCAGTAGCAATTCAGAAACTTGATTTATGTCCCCAGATAGGGACAGTTATCCACCACCCTGATAAATTCACAACTTTGATTAATATCATCTGCAAGTATTTTTGTTATCATTATTTTACAAGTGTTTATTTTGTTATGCGGCTTTTGTTGAACTAACTCTTACCTCAACTACGCTAAAATCATACTTTCATTTATCAGTTTTTTACTCAATTCACCGAATTCTCTAAACTTATGTAAACTCAACAAACTTTGTACAATTATTACGTAACCCTTCGATTGTTAGTTCTAGACAATTATTACTCAAATTCTTTCTTTCATCAATGTCGATTACTTCATATCATTTCATATATCGATGTTGCACTTTAATACAAACACAGTTGTGCAGCTGTTGAGAAACCACGATGTATAATGAATCCACAGTATTCTGCCTCGACTGTTGTCATGGCTTTAATCAAATTTGTAAAAAGAACTAATTAGTGAAAATCCAAAATCCAAATGGAACACAATAAATGACAATAGATAAATGGAGAGCGGAAGACGATGAGGAAATAGAAAATAGAAAAAAAATTATCGACTTTGTACTTTGAAAAAATAATAGGGAATAACAAGAAAATAGATAACCTGAGGTCTCCTTAGCTTAAAACAAACTTAACTTTTAGGAACCCTTAAAGTAATGAGCCTGTGCCTTTTAATCTTGTATCTGTAGAACGACACGGTAAGATTAAAAAAACAAGATAAACAACCTCATAATGGTCAGGTTATTCAAGCAAATAAGTAAAATTAAGACTAGTGTACGAATTTCGGGAAAGAAAGATATGAAACTTAGGGGCTTGACTTATGAAACAATAATCTCCAACTCCAGCAAAATTAATAAAAGTTTGCCAAAAACAAGGTAAACAAATAGTATAAATTTGGATCCGCCAGTGTTGCTTACGACCTGACAACAGAAAACGGAACAAAATCAATCAATATCAGAGCAGGAGCGGTAGTGGTAGACATAGCATTCGTCGTAATGACATAGATTATTCAAACAGAATATGATTCCACAAGAATGAGTTGACGCAGTAAAAAAGTAGAACAAGTTTAAGATGTAGTAACACGCGACAGATATGGAACTAACATAGCTACAAATAACAACGAATTAAGACAACGACACAGAAAATAGCGTCGTGTAATCTAACAATCAAAACCATAACAAAATTACTAAGTTACAAATGTGGAAAAGTCAGTGGTAAAATTAATTTCTTAAAAATGAAAAAATTGATTTTTTAATTAATTACAGCAAAACAAAGGATCAGTTATCATTTCGTGAATCACTCATTTCAACAAAGTACCAATCGGACTTACCTGAATCTTTAAGTGATGGATCCGAATAATTAGCACGCATAGTGGAGTTCCGTTGTAAAGACGATGGAGCTGGTGGTGGGGGAGGTGGCGGTGGCGGTGGTATTGCAGAATGACATTCTTTCTCAGATTCCTAAGAGCAGTGAGAGAAAGTATCAACTACAATCACGTCATGTGAATAAAAATGACAAATTAAACTCAAGTACAACATCATCCGATTAGACTGATCAGACATTATGTTTACATTGCATACATACCAAAAAACATTGATTTTCCACATCCACATGGAAAAGAGACAATGAAACAGTCACAAATGGAATCCGCTCACCATAGAAATACAAAACCACAATAATACATTTGTTAAACACAACTCAATGTTTTAAACGCAATGCAACACAAATACAAGGCAGACATAAGAATAAAAAGCACCTGAGAACAATTGGAAAACACTGCCTAAGACGGATTTGATTGGAGAATACTGGTCAACAGCCTATGCTTCACAAGGGGTAACAAGAATAATTAATCAAGATAACGTTGTTCAGATTACAACTATTTAACCCAATCTAATTTACTGTCTTGTACATCCTTATCTGAATTAATCACAATTATGATTATAGTGTATTGATCAGATAAAATGATTAAATGGTCGTACCAGATGTAGGAATATAATAACGCTTTATGTAGTGAGTAAAATCAAAGTCAGAACACAACACACAACATCGTCGTCAAACTACATTTTGTGAACAAACAAGAATACCACGACCAGATACACAAACTCAACAAAATCATTCAAATAAAAACACAACACTCCTTAGAATATATGTTTTTCTAGGCAATATCCATAAACAAACCTTCTTTGTAATGGACGTCATTGTGGTAGATGGTTTACACTCATGAGAATTTGATTGATTGTTCACAACATCGACAACACTTGACTTTGTAACTATTTCTTGAGAATGATTTTTGGGCGCTGAGCCTTTATTTGATTTGCGGCCTAGTAAAGCACACAAATAATAAAGGTTACAAACCATTATAACACAAATAATTTAAACATACTATAACATTCTACATACAAAGATGTATTTCAGCAGAAACATGATTTTCATTGATTATGAATATGTAGTGGACATTGACCAGTAATACTGATCAAAAAAATAAGTGTACATCAGTTGTTGACAAAGCATGTGTGCCCTTTACCACAAAAACTACATACATAATATATGTTCACATCACAAAGCGTATAAATAAATTAACGTTATTTTAGCGTCTTCAACAATCTTAACTATTCCATTACCGTACCTACGATAAACCAGTTGGAAAACAAGTTTTCACTTTGGACATTCGTCTATGAAAGTTCAGACGAAAAAGGAGCTAGCAATTAGAGCACGTAACTGACAAAGTAATCACTTTAAGTCTGAGTTCACTGTAGGTTCGACTTGACCAATAGCATTCAAGTAACGAGATTTTAATAGGGAAGTATAATTTTGGCACGCCACTTAGAGATGGGTTCTAATGCTGAAAACCATCTACTTCAGAGAAACACGACCACAATAGCAATAATTTACGTATCCTTAGAGCTTCATACTTGCCAATCACTATCATCGCCCACTGAAATTTATGGGACATTTGTGGTGGTAATTTTAGAACAGACTTACACTACGTAATCACCATTACTTAATCTGTCGAAATAAATACGAAAGATATCGGTTGTGCATGACACGAATTCAGAAAATTGCTGCACTGAGCCAGATATCATTGTTTAAAATGAACGGACAAGATGAAATCCACAATATTTTAGTCTGGATAGATGTACCAAGATTCATATGTTGAAAAATAACACACAGAATTGACAAAGTTGTTTACCTTCTTTTATGAATTCATCATCTAGGCGACTATCCGTTTTAAGCAAGTGCGAATCAGATTTACGAGAGTCTTTATGTGTTGACTTGGGCATGTTTGGATCATTACCATTAACAGGTTTATTGAGACTTGGAAGTATTTGTGGTGGTGGTGGTGGTGGTGGTGGTGCAGGAGAACGATATTTTTTCTCGGATTCCTAAGAGCAGTGAGAGAAAGTATCAACTACAATCACGTCATGTGAATAAAAATGACAAATTAAACTCAAGTACAACATCATCCGATTAGACTGATCAGACATTATGTTTACATTGCATACATACCAAAAAACATTGATTTTCCACATCCACATGGAAAAGAGACAATGAAACAGTCACAAATGGAATCCGCTCACCATAGAAATACAAAACCACAATAATACATTTGTTAAACACAATTCAATATTTTAAACGAGTTACTCAAAACGCTAATGCGTGCGTAGAAAGGAATCTAAGGTCATTGTGACTGAAAGAGAAACCAACACACACAGTACAGCTTCCACAAAAGATAAATAACAAATCGTATGATGGATTTCGAAATAACACTGATCACTCTTTTTAGTCTATTCTAGAGATCAGAATCAATGGTAAATATATTTATTTTATGAACAAGTAGGACATAAATTATCTGAAAATATTGGCTTCAGTCTGTCTGGCGCAAACTCAGTGTCTGGAAGACCATTTATAACTCCAACTTCAGCCCTTCTAGGTTCACTGCTAGTCCCAAACTCGGATAAGGAAGCAAGTTTGGACATGGGTTTATTAAACCTTTCTGAAAAATAGCTAATCAGAAAAATCATTTCAATCATTCAAACTCTCTCCTGTGAGCTGAAGGACATTAATTCAGAAGAGTTATGACGACCCCAAGTGGAAGACGAGATTTTCTAGAAGTCATGAGTCCGATGCCCCTTCTGACAACCAGAGCGACAATTATTATAGGTACATGGAACATCCAAACAGTGGAGGAGACCGGGTGAACCAGTGAAATAGCTCCTGAAATCAGGAGATAAAACCTGATGGTGTTCGGAACAAGTGAACGCACTGCACCAATGATAGACAGAAAAAATCACTTTCAAGAGAGTAGCTATTGTACTCTAGTGGTGAGGGAGAAAATCTGTGGCATACACAGAGTTGCACTGATGATTTTCATAGAAATACGAGAACTCATGAGATTGGAATCTCATGGACCTAGGATCATCAAAAGATACTTCAAAACACAGAAGGGGGGATCCTAATGAATGTTATCCAGTGCTATGCGCACATCAATCATAGCAACGAACACTATAAAGAACAGTATTATGAGAGGCTCTAGTCGATCGTAGATAAGTGCTCACTAAAAGACCTGACGGTCTAGATGGGACCTAAACCCCAAGGTTGGGATGGACAACATCAGGCATGGAGATACCATGGGACGACATGGACTAGG
Organism: Schistosoma mattheei; assembly: GCA_944470405.2. Taxonomy (NCBI): domain Eukaryota; kingdom Metazoa; phylum Platyhelminthes; class Trematoda; order Strigeidida; family Schistosomatidae; genus Schistosoma; species Schistosoma mattheei. The sequence continues at coordinate 79,556,496 of OX103947.1, forward strand.
AGAAAAAGGAACGAAAATTGTGAGACGTTTGCAAATTTATATGCATTCAACAAAATGGTTAGGGGTGGAACTATATTCCCCCACAAACACATACATATAGCTACACGAGTTTCATCGAACCACAATACACAGAACCACATTTGCATCAATAAAATATTCAGAAGGTTCATGGAAAACGTGAAAACAAACGGAGGAGCTCACATAGCTTCGGATCACCACTTTCTCGAGACCGAGATGAGATTGGAGCTAAAAGAGCACTGAACAGCAGAGCAAACAATATTACAAAAGTTTGATACAGTCTTTCTTCGAGATACTGACAAACTCAATTAATTCAAAATAGGTATCAACAGCAGGTCAGGTTCCAACACTTACAACATTAACTTAAACAAGAGGAAGCTACTATGAACAACAACTGGAAAGGGATTAAGGAAGCATCAACGTCAACATGACTGGAGCTGCTGGGTTGCAAGTAGCACTGTCATAAACAGTAGGTCTCTATTGATATCCTGAACAAAAGTAAAGGATGGAAAGAAGGAAGTACAAGAAAACAGTAATTACGAACAGCCGAACAACAGCGGAGAAAGCCAAGGCACAAGGAGAATATACCGAAGCAAACAAGTGAGTGAACAGGAGCGGAAATATGTGGAACGCCAAGTGATGATAGCGGAAAAAGTCGCAAGAGAAGGAAATATGACACAGTTATATAATACAACGAATAATCTACCAAGAGAATATAGTAAAACACAGTGTCCAATCAAGGACAAAGAAGGTAAACCACACATTGAGATTTAAGAACAGACGAACAGGTGGATAGAACATTGGAGATCTCTTGAATGAGCCAGCTCCACTGAACCCGCTGGACATCGAAACAGCACACACAGACCTTCCTTATAGCTGTCACTCTACCAACAATCGGAAAAATCGGCAGGGCCATCCGACAAATCAAGAGCTGGAAAGCAGCAGGACCTGACAATATACCAGCTGAAGCACTGAAGTCAGACACAGAAGCAACAACAAAGAAGCTACACGTTCTATTCAGGAAAAATTTGGCGGGAGAACAATTGCCGACAGACAGTAGAGAGGAACATCTCATCATGATACCAAGGAAAGAAAATCTCAGCAAGTGTGAGAACTATACAGGCATCACATTACTACCAGTACTAGGAAACGTTCTCAACACAGCGTTGTTGAACCCGAGTAGACGCCCAACAGGCTGCATTTCATCAAGTTTGATGGCATACCGACCAAATCGCGGCACTACAGATCACCGTTGAACAATCAGTTAAATGGAACACATCGATTAACATCAACTTCCCCGACTATGATAAATCAATTAACGGTGTAGATAGGAGAACCTTATAAAACTTTCTTTGACATTGTGGTGTTCCTGAGAAGATATTCAACATAAGGAGTTTTAACGATAAACTACACTATAAACTCGTGCATGGAGGGTAGAACACAGATCCATTCCAAGTGAAGACGGCTGTCGAACAGGACAGCTTATTATCATTTCATTTTCTTTTGGTGGTTGACTCGATTCACACCTGAGGGAAAACATGGAATAAAATGGACAGCTCGGAGTCAACTAGAAGACTTTGGAGATGACCCGCCTCTTCTATATCTCATACACAAACTCATCAAAATCATTCAAATGAAAACACAACACTCCTTAGAATATATGTTTTTCTAGGCAATATCCATAAACAAACCTTCTTTGTAATGGACGTCATTGTGGTAGATGGTTTACACTCATGAGAATTTGATTGATTGTTCACAACATCGACAACACTTGACTTTGTAACTATTTCTTGAGAATGATTTTTGGGCGCTGAGCCTTTATTTGATTTGCGGCCTAGTAAAGCACACAAATAATAAAGGTTACAAACCATTATAACACAAATAATTTAAACATACTATAACATTCTACATACAAAGATGTATTTCAGCAGAAACATGATTTTCATTGATTATGAATATGTAGTGGACATTGACCAGTAATACTGATCAAAAAAATAAGTGTACATCAGTTGTTGACAAAGCATGTGTGCCCTTTACCACAAAAACTACATACATAATATATGTTCACATCACAAAGCGTATAAATAAATTAACGTTATTTTAGCGTCTTCAACAATCTTAACTATTCCATTACCGTACCTACGATAAACCAGTTGGAAAACAAGTTTTCACTTTGGACATTCGTCTATGAAAGTTCAGACGAAAAAGGAGCTAGCAATTAGAGCACGTAACTGACAAAGTAATCACTTTAAGTCTGAGTTCACTGTAGGTTCGACTTGACCAATAGCATTCAAGTAACGAGATTTTAATAGGGAAGTATAATTTTGGCACGCCACTTAGAGATGGGTTCTAATGCTGAAAACCATCTACTTCAGAGAAACACGACCACAATAGCAATAATTTACGTATCCTTAGAGCTTCATACTTGCCAATCACTATCATCGCCCACTGAAATTTATGGGACATTTGTGGTGGTAATTTTAGAACAGACTTACACTACGTAATCACCATTACTTAATCTGTCGAAATAAATACGAAAGATATCGGTTGTGCATGACACGAATTCAGAAAATTGCTGCACTGAGCCAGATATCATTGTTTAAAATGAACGGACAAGATGAAATCCACAATATTTTAGTCTGGATAGATGTACCAAGATTCATATGTTGAAAAATAACACACAGAATTGACAAAGTTGTTTACCTTCTTTTATGAATTCATCATCTAGGCGACTATCCGTTTTAAGCAAGTGCGAATCAGATTTACGAGAGTCTTTATGTGTTGACTTGGGCATGTTTGGATCATTACCATTAACAGGTTTATTGAGACTTGGAAGTATTTGTGGTGGTGGTGGTGGTGGTGGTGGTGCAGGAGAACGATATTTTTTCTCGGATTCCTAAGAGCAGTGAGAGAAAGTATCAACTACAATCACGTCATGTGAATAAAAATGACAAATTAAACTCAAGTACAACATCATCCGATTAGACTGATCAGACATTATGTTTACATTGCATACATACCAAAAAACATTGATTTTCCACATCCACATGGAAAAGAGACAATGAAACAGTCACAAATGGAATCCGCTCACCATAGAAATACAAAACCACAATAATACATTTGTTAAACACAATTCAATATTTTAAACGAGTTACTCAAAACGCTAATGCGTGCGTAGAAAGGAATCTAAGGTCATTGTGACTGAAAGAGAAACCAACACACACAGTACAGCTTCCACAAAAGATAAATAACAAATCGTATGATGGATTTCGAAATAACACTGATCACTCTTTTTAGTCTATTCTAGAGATCAGAATCAATGGTAAATATATTTATTTTATGAACAAGTAGGACATAAATTATCTGAAAATATTGGCTTCAGTCTGTCTGGCGCAAACTCAGTGTCTGGAAGACCATTTATAACTCCAACTTCAGCCCTTCTAGGTTCACTGCTAGTCCCAAACTCGGATAAGGAAGCAAGTTTGGACATGGGTTTATTAAACCTTTCTGAAAAATAGCTAATCAGAAAAATCATTTCAATCATTCAAACTCTCTCCTGTGAGCTGAAGGACATTAATTCAGAAGAGTTATGACGACCCCAAGTGGAAGACGAGATTTTCTAGAAGTCATGAGTCCGATGCCCCTTCTGACAACCAGAGCGACAATTATTATAGGTACATGGAACATCCAAACAGTGGAGGAGACCGGGTGAACCAGTGAAATAGCTCCTGAAATCAGGAGATAAAACCTGATGGTGTTCGGAACAAGTGAACGCACTGCACCAATGATAGACAGAAAAAATCACTTTCAAGAGAGTAGCTATTGTACTCTAGTGGTGAGGGAGAAAATCTGTGGCATACACAGAGTTGCACTGATGATTTTCATAGAAATACGAGAACTCATGAGATTGGAATCTCATGGACCTAGGATCATCAAAAGATACTTCAAAACACAGAAGGGGGGATCCTAATGAATGTTATCCAGTGCTATGCGCACATCAATCATAGCAACGAACACTATAAAGAACAGTATTATGAGAGGCTCTAGTCGATCGTAGATAAGTGCTCACTAAAAGACCTGACGGTCTAGATGGGACCTAAACCCCAAGGTTGGGATGGACAACATCAGGCATGGAGATACCATGGGACGACATGGACTAGGAGAAAAAGGAACGAAAATTGTGAGACGTTTGCAAATTTATATGCATTCAACAAAATGGTTAGGGGTGGAACTATATTCCCCCACAAACACATACATATAGCTACACGAGTTTCATCGAACCACAATACACAGAACCACATTTGCATCAATAAAATATTCAGAAGGTTCATGGAAAACGTGAAAACAAACGGAGGAGCTCACATAGCTTCGGATCACCACTTTCTCGAGACCGAGATGAGATTGGAGCTAAAAGAGCACTGAACAGCAGAGCAAACAATATTACAAAAGTTTGATACAGTCTTTCTTCGAGATACTGACAAACTCAATTAATTCAAAATAGGTATCAACAGCAGGTCAGGTTCCAACACTTACAACATTAACTTAAACAAGAGGAAGCTACTATGAACAACAACTGGAAAGGGATTAAGGAAGCATCAACGTCAACATGACTGGAGCTGCTGGGTTGCAAGTAGCACTGTCATAAACAGTAGGTCTCTATTGATATCCTGAACAAAAGTAAAGGATGGAAAGAAGGAAGTACAAGAAAACAGTAATTACGAACAGCCGAACAACAGCGGAGAAAGCCAAGGCACAAGGAGAATATACCGAAGCAAACAAGTGAGTGAACAGGAGCGGAAATATGTGGAACGCCAAGTGATGATAGCGGAAAAAGTCGCAAGAGAAGGAAATATGACACAGTTATATAATACAACGAATAATCTACCAAGAGAATATAGTAAAACACAGTGTCCAATCAAGGACAAAGAAGGTAAACCACACATTGAGATTTAAGAACAGACGAACAGGTGGATAGAACATTGGAGATCTCTTGAATGAGCCAGCTCCACTGAACCCGCTGGACATCGAAACAGCACACACAGACCTTCCTTATAGCTGTCACTCTACCAACAATCGGAAAAATCGGCAGGGCCATCCGACAAATCAAGAGCTGGAAAGCAGCAGGACCTGACAATATACCAGCTGAAGCACTGAAGTCAGACACAGAAGCAACAACAAAGAAGCTACACGTTCTATTCAGGAAAAATTTGGCGGGAGAACAATTGCCGACAGACAGTAGAGAGGAACATCTCATCATGATACCAAGGAAAGAAAATCTCAGCAAGTGTGAGAACTATACAGGCATCACATTACTACCAGTACTAGGAAACGTTCTCAACACAGCGTTGTTGAACCCGAGTAGACGCCCAACAGGCTGCATTTCATCAAGTTTGATGGCATACCGACCAAATCGCGGCACTACAGATCACCGTTGAACAATCAGTTAAATGGAACACATCGATTAACATCAACTTCCCCGACTATGATAAATCAATTAACGGTGTAGATAGGAGAACCTTATAAAACTTTCTTTGACATTGTGGTGTTCCTGAGAAGATATTCAACATAAGGAGTTTTAACGATAAACTACACTATAAACTCGTGCATGGAGGGTAGAACACAGATCCATTCCAAGTGAAGACGGCTGTCGAACAGGACAGCTTATTATCATTTCATTTTCTTTTGGTGGTTGACTCGATTCACACCTGAGGGAAAACATGGAATAAAATGGACAGCTCGGAGTCAACTAGAAGACTTTGGAGATGACCCGCCTCTTCTATATCTCATACACAAACTCATCAAAATCATTCAAATGAAAACACAACACTCCTTAGAATATATGTTTTTCTAGGCAATATCCATAAACAAACCTTCTTTGTAATGGACGTCATTGTGGTAGATGGTTTACACTCATGAGAATTTGATTGATTGTTCACAACATCGACAACACTTGACTTTGTAACTATTTCTTGAGAATGATTTTTGGGCGCTGAGCCTTTATTTGATTTGCGGCCTAGTAAAGCACACAAATAATAAAGGTTACAAACCATTATAACACAAATAATTTAAACATACTATAACATTCTACATACAAAGATGTATTTCAGCAGAAACATGATTTTCATTGATTATGAATATGTAGTGGACATTGACCAGTAATACTGATCAAAAAAATAAGTGTACATCAGTTGTTGACAAAGCATGTGTGCCCTTTACCACAAAAACTACATACATAATATATGTTCACATCACAAAGCGTATAAATAAATTAACGTTATTTTAGCGTCTTCAACAATCTTAACTATTCCATTACCGTACCTACGATAAACCAGTTGGAAAACAAGTTTTCACTTTGGACATTCGTCTATGAAAGTTCAGACGAAAAAGGAGCTAGCAATTAGAGCACGTAACTGACAAAGTAATCACTTTAAGTCTGAGTTCACTGTAGGTTCGACTTGACCAATAGCATTCAAGTAACGAGATTTTAATAGGGAAGTATAATTTTGGCACGCCACTTAGAGATGGGTTCTAATGCTGAAAACCATCTACTTCAGAGAAACACGACCACAATAGCAATAATTTACGTATCCTTAGAGCTTCATACTTGCCAATCACTATCATCGCCCACTGAAATTTATGGGACATTTGTGGTGGTAATTTTAGAACAGACTTACACTACGTAATCACCATTACTTAATCTGTCGAAATAAATACGAAAGATATCGGTTGTGCATGACACGAATTCAGAAAATTGCTGCACTGAGCCAGATATCATTGTTTAAAATGAACGGACAAGATGAAATCCACAATATTTTAGTCTGGATAGATGTACCAAGATTCATATGTTGAAAAATAACACACAGAATTGACAAAGTTGTTTACCTTCTTTTATGAATTCATCATCTAGGCGACTATCCGTTTTAAGCAAGTGCGAATCAGATTTACGAGAGTCTTTATGTGTTGACTTGGGCATGTTTGGATCATTACCATTAACAGGTTTATTGAGACTTGGAAGTATTTGTGTGGTGGTGGTGGTGGTGGTGGTGCAGGAGAACGATATTTTTTCTCGGATTCCTAAGAGCAGTGAGAGAAAGTATCAACTACAATCACGTCATGTGAATAAAAATGACAAATTAAACTCAAGTACAACATCATCCGATTAGACTGATCAGACATTATGTTTACATTGCATACATACCAAAAAACATTGATTTTCCACATCCACATGGAAAAGAGACAATGAAACAGTCACAAATGGAATCCGCTCACCATAGAAATACAAAACCACAATAATACATTTGTTAAACACAATTCAATATTTTAAACGAGTTACTCAAAACGCTAATGCGTGCGTAGAAAGGAATCTAAGGTCATTGTGACTGAAAGAGAAACCAGCACACACAGTATAGAGTTCACAACGATGAGTAAAAATTCGTACTATATGTTCCGACCTAGAGTTTTTTTTTATAATTGGCGGTCCATATAAAAGAATGTATTTATTAGGAGGTAGTAATTATATTTGAAGTTGTTATATTTGTTGATTATACTTGTTTAATTTTGTGATAATTAGAATTCAGCTTCTTTATTATGATATTCATTTATCAGTGGTAAGTGCTACACAGTTTAATTTACTCAAAATGTGGCTGTTGTTTATTGTAAACAAAAGAAGTTTTAGAATGTTGTTTTTGATGTATTTCTAGTGTTATATAAATATTTGTTCTGCGTACCTGTCTTTTTCCTTGTATTGTATCATATCAGTTTTGTTTATTGACAGCACAAAATGAATAATGAATATGTTGGAATTATAAAGCAGTAAGACAAAAGTTGTCTGAAATTATTGGCTTCATACTATCTGGCTCAAATTCAATATCTAGTAGATCATTTTTGTTAAGATAAAAACTATTCAAAGCTCTCTGATTTACTGTCTTATACATCTTTAACTGAATTCATAACAATTATGTTTATGGAGTATTGATCAGGTTAAATATTTAAACGATTGTAGTGGGCGCAGGAATATTCCTACGCCTGAATTAATAGGTATAATCGATGCTGGTACAAAAAGCACTACATTTCTGACAAGTTACATCCTTTTGTTTTGTATTATCACTAAAGGGGCTGGAATCTCTCGACCACGGGCTTTGTATTTACCAAGATTTGTCAAGAAGCGCTTCTGAAACGTTTAGAAAAATTATGTCCGCCTAGATGATTCTCGAAACATCGCTTAGTGCTCCAGTCATTTATTATTAGTTAGTTATTTAGTTCCCGAACTGAGCTGTTTGGTCTTGGAGTAGTCACTTTCCCAGTGCTTGTAAAAATTAATTAACCGAGGAAGCAATGTTTTTGGTAAGTGAACCAAGATATGCCCACGTTTCTAATTTAATATTATATCAACTTAGTTTTGACGTAGTTTGTTGAATACAGCTGCGTTTATGTATCTTCTAAATTAAAGAAATACTGTGGTGCGTGCTACTTATATTGATATGAGTAGTATATAACGTGAGTCAAAAGAACGTAATGTCTGGCAGCAGAAGATGGAGAAGATCAAGAAAAGAAGAGCGAGAAAACAATGGAATTTGTAAGAAATCGCATGAACAATGAAATGCGAGACATCAGATATGATAGAATGATATTTTGCAAATTAACGATTTACTATATGGTTTTTCTATTTTACCAAGTAATTCTGTAATTTGTCCTAAATACAATTTGGTTGTCCTCAACCGTGTTCTTCTTCACTACAATACTCTCCCCGAAATGTATATATTGTCAAGACAAAAATTCATGAGACAAAATACAAACACGCAAACCTTCTTTGTATTTGAATTCACCATGGTAGACGATTTACGCTTGTGCAAATTTGATTTATCTTTCACAATAAATGATTTACTCCGTAATTCTTGAGAGCAGTTACTAATTGAGTCCTTATTTGCTTGAGATCCTAATAAAGAATAGGAATAATACAATAAATGAAAATCAATTCAGTATGAATTATCTATAGTACGTTCAGAGCGGTGATACCACAGTGAACAATAAATCACTTGAATAACTCTATAAAGTTTAAAAATGAGTGATATGTATTACTGTAGACTAAGTTCACTGATTAATAACCACTTACATTTCATTAGTTATAAATTAGCATTCCTAAAACTACTTTGTAAAATTCTAAATGATTAAAATATTAGATGTTGGATAAGTCCCAAAGATCATTCAGTGGAATCTCACCCACACACGAATTAGATAACAAATACTAAATGTTCAATGCTTTTTAAAACAAATTACCTCAGTAACAAAGAAGTAATCAATCTTTCACGACGAATTCTTAGACTAATTTATTACCTATTTATTTGTCTGATTTATCTTTTTCTGTGTAATTAACAATATAACTGTTTAACAATAACTTGAAGTACTGTTCAGTTAGTAGGTATCATTACCAAGGTTTAATTTGATAATTTCGAATAAATCGAGCATTGGGTAGATTGTCATAAATAAGTTAATATATTCGCAATGTCCCAAAGAGTAGAAAAATGAGATTTTCTGACGTTTCGTGACTTAGTGTAAGCCACTTCTTTAGAGAATAAACAACCAAATTAAAATTCTTGTTGTTCTGTTGTACTATTTAAACTTGGATTTATTTCAATTTTGTTGTTTATTCTCTGAAGAAGTGGCTTACACTAAGTCACGAAACGTCAGAAAATCTAATTTTTCTACCTACTGGGATATTACAAATATCTTATTTACTGTTCACTTATATTTTATTTTTTTATTTACAGAAAGAATATAGGAAAATACAGAACTGACCAGCCCAAAAATGATCAACAGAGACTAGGACTTACCAACAACTGAATTTCGTTTATCGTCCAATCTTTTATTATCATTTTTCTTACTTGGTAGTGTTACACAACTAGAAGACTGTACCTTGTCAGGTACATCGGCAAAAGGTGATAAATGTCGATGAGTTATTTGTTGTTTAGCAGGTACACTTGGTGCTGGACGCCTTTTATGCTTACTTTCAGTAGAGATCTTAGTTAACAATAACAACACAGAAAAGATTATAAATTAATTAAACAGCTATTAGGCCTAGAAAAATTATAAAGTATTGTACATAAAGCTTGCAATTCAACTATATTTATTACTAACTTTTACCATATATTCATGTTAAAATTACTTATCAGAAAATTTATTTTAAACCAACTCAATTAATAAGCACTTGATCATGACTCAGTATATCATAGTTCAAATGGTTGCACAGTTAGAAGACAGCCGTCATTACAGACAAAAATACCAGGGAAACCTGAATGTTGATGACTTACAATTCGATGTAATGTTGTAATTATGGTTTGTTGAGATGTTTAAAACAAGGACAGATATCTAGTGGCTACTCGGTTTGGGTAGTTCATTAGATGATATTAGTCTATGATGAACACGTTGAAAATGATAAAACTGTGAATAAACGCCAAAGTGAGCTAGTATGATTATTACTAGTAATTTCTTCGCTTCATATGATTCATTGTAAAAAAAATTCTCTTAATTATTAACGCATAATTAACGATAACATTTATCCCTGTTCTTCAATTAAAATACACACAGATTTCCAGATGACCTTATGTAATTAATGACAAATTAACTATTTTTCGACTTTTCACACTATCATAATTCCTATTATTACGGCCCACCCACCCTTTATTGAGTAGCATTCTTGGACAATACTTCACTCAACAAGTCTCTAAATCAGAACACGGTTGAATAGGAACGTAATTATATTCCAAATAACAAGGTTGAATAGAAGTAGGAATCCCAACAAGATAAACATCAGAATATTTATAATTTTCACATGAGAAGATTCTTCTCCAAGTCTCCGCTAGCGCTGATTGCTCAAGAAATAGCCGACCAGAGTGCCTCAACACAATGCTGCACGGAGTATGCTTCAATTCAATCTATGTACCGCTAACACAAACTTAGTCTCTTGTAAAATAATATTCTGGTGTACTATTATTATTATTACTACAGATATTATAAAAATAAATTTTGTTTACTAGAGAGTACTCTGACCTAAAATGTTAATAGTCTAGAAATCATTATCAGAAATGGGTTTTTTGGAGATTGTAGTAATTTAACAGTTGAATTCATGAGTGGATTAAAGCCAGACCACCTTGGAAAACCTAGAAGCACTGCATGGCCGTTTCGTCCTAGTACGAGACTCCTCAGCGATGAGCATTCACGACCCCGCTTGCGGGATCCGAACTCAGGACTTCTGATCCCGCGTGCGAACGCTTAACCTCTAGACCACTGAGGCAGCATCCAACAGTGTAAATGTCTAACTTCAACCAATCCACGAAATCGCGCCACCATGGATGCGCACTTCTGAGGAGTCCCATACTAGGACGAAAAGGTAGTCCAGCGCTTCCAGGTTTTCCAAGATGGTCTAGCTTTAATGGACTCGTGAAGTCTAGAAATTATCTTTAAACAGCAATGTGACGTTAATTAATTACAAAAAATAAAACAGTGGTCTTCTAGGTTGAAACATTCATTTAGAGTTTTCAAATCACTATATCAGAGGCGAAAAATGTAAAAACTTAAGAATGTGTGTCAATAGTCAATGAATTTAAGAATTGATTCAATGACATGAGACTTTTTCATCCCACTACTATGCTGCAAATCGCTGGCTAGTGATATGTAACACGAACCTAAACAAATTCACTCGTTGGAAATCCAGGACTGTCCAAAAGACTGGCTACTAACATAACTTCTTTAATACTAAGTCACTTATGTTATCCACTAATTCAATATAAATGATGGAACTCAAGAGGTAACTGAAATGGCCATTTTAAAGACTAGTTGAACAAAATTCTTACTTCCACTTCCAAATTAGATATCACAGAGTCATCATTTTGACTCTTTTTGTGTGACTTTGAGTTCTTGCTAGATTTAACTTTTCGTTCTGCAAGATAAAAGATTTAAAAAATCATAACAGACAGACACCAAGATTTTAATATAGGGAGTGATTTGCAAGTTTTAACAATTTTTAATAGCTGTAAATTCATACAATTGGAGAAATTACATCAAGCGGCTTTCTCATCTATTTGTTTACAAACAAGCGTGCAAGTAACCGTCAAGCAGCGATTCAGTTAGGCAAGCTTAACTGTTCAAATATCACTGCCTAATTTTTTGAACCATATTTCTTATGTTTAGCCTTACATCGGAACAGCCATTATTATTATTTTTACCGTTCTTTCCATTCCAGTGATATTCTTTCGCATAGCTCTTTATTCAGTAGCCACATAGAACTTTGGTTGTTCCTTGAAGATAAGCTAAGAGTTAACTTCAGTTCTCACACTTAAACTACCATTGCTTTTCATGTTATTTTCCATACTATGCTTTCCATTTTGTCTGTTTCCTCTAGCTGCATTGATGCAAGCGGAGGCAACTTGGAGTGACGCAAACCCATCCCAGGTCCTACATAGATAACGACTAATTGAGTGACTGATTACTTAAAGATAAGATCAAATAATTTTAGTTTTTCTAGGTAATCAACCTTTGACGACCACGTAAAGTGGCTACATATTGAGAGAACAATAACTCATGTTCAAAATGAACAGTCTCGGAGACCAAATATTTCGACACTCCTGCGAATGTGGCAAAATGGTGAAATAAAGTAGATTTAAACGTAATACATGCTATTGGACAGTAACCATGTCCCAAAAAGAATAGCAAACCACTCGGCCATTGGTTGATTAGTGATATTATTATAACTATGTAGTCTCAAGTGGTATATTACAATTGTTTGACACTCACTATAACCGAACTACAAAAAGACTCTTGAAACAAATATGTCACTGAAATTTTTAATCCTTAAAATAGCTGCCAGGTTCTACGTTGTTTATGACTGACCTTAGAACATAGTCACTAAGGAAATGATAGAAAGGATGTTTCAGAATTAAGAAAGAATAAATAAATGATAAAAGAGCCATTTCGTAAACCTGAAATTTAGCTAGTTTTTTAATCACATGATTACAATTCAGAATTAAAAGATCATGCAACCAAGGATTTTAATCATTATAAGACCATAATCTTTCCAGTAAAGACAGGAAGAATTAAGCGCCAATTTAAATAGCCCTTGATGGTCGTTTTGAGCAACTCTGGCTGGCGGGTTATCGAAAGCTATCGGTTTTATTTATATCACGTTTGTTACATCTATATCAACTTTGCAGAAGCTAGTAACAAGATAATAAATGGGTTATTATAAAGAAATCCAAACCGAGTTACCAACCTTTAAGTTCAATTTGGTCTGCATTTTGATTTAAGAATGTATCTTTTGGATCTAAAATCGTTCCCTTTTGGGGATCAGTAATGTAGTAGTCGCTTAATTGAACATGACGCTCCGAAGACACCTGAAATGAAAGCAAGGCAAAATCGATGGCGCTAAACATGTATATCGTCAGTAATTGAATACATCACACACCGAATAGCACACGTTAGTCCCTAAAATTGTCAAAAGATTCAGCCCACTGAAAATTAAAGGAATAAGTCGGCAGATTCAGACTACGATATATTTACCGCCTCAGACAAATCATACCACTTAAAGGTCTGGATCGGTCAATAAAAAATAAAGCACACAACCCGAGGAAGTTAGACCGGCTTCAGACCTGGTTATCGATGTACTGAAAGTCTTCGCCGTTCAGTAGGTTTGAAAACATAGGCACCTGTACTACCAGCCAGTTGTGACCATGTTTATTAACCTGAAAAATCAGTAGTCTAAGTCGGTCACCTTTGGTGCCGACGCGACATTTGAGAAACATAAACAGAAGTATGACATAATACAAATGTGTATCAGTTCAAATCTTCTACGTTTCGTACTGCCATATCTAAAAGAAATTAGAACGACAAGGAGTGGAAACAATGATACTGACGGTGATAAATGATGTAAAAATAGAGATAACAGAATTCAAAGTACAGAACAAATCGGCAAAGCTAAAGAAATAGTAAGTTGAGGCAGCATCGCGCCAAACCACTATGCAAAATTCGACCGAAAAATGCTTACTTTTTGAAGTACTTTACTAATAGGTTGATCTAAATGTCCACGAACGACAATTGTGCAGTCTTCTGGTAAATGCACAGTAATCCGATGTCCCAGCTAATTTTAGAAATGCAGATAAAAAACCAGTAATGTAGTGCATTAACAAGTATACATTTACAGAACAACAGCTTTGAAGTTTTTCCTTCTACTATACAGCAGTAAAAACTGTATGGCAAGAACCAGTAGTGGATAAAACGAAAAACAAATAAATGAAATCATTGAGACGTATAAATGATTCAGAGGTCAAACCAGTTTTAGGGGATTAAGAAATGAACGGAATTTACGAATTATTATTGCAGTAGAATACCCCGTGAGCTAAGATCAAAGAAAAAGCAAGTACTGCTTGACAAACACATTAGACCAAATGGTAGTTGTCTAAAAACTGTAAATGAGCACTTTGAAACCAGTTGTTACCATCATTAATAGTGGTATGATTTTGGGAGAGAAAATTGAAACTGCTGACTACTGAATTATGTGATTTAGAGCTGATCTCCAATAACTTTGACACAAAACATGTTTATAAATACTTTTTTCTTTTTGTGTCTACTTAAACCACTGTTCAAAACTTTGTGTCTAGCTTATGAAATAAAATCCGACAAGGTCATTAGTAACTCAGTAAACGGAAAAAAATTATTTATAACTCACTTCGTTTAAAAAATCTCTCCCCGTTTTTAGGAGTGTAATAGGGTATTTGAACTTCGTGTCAAGGAATGGATACTGATAAAGCTTAGCAGACTTCTTGAAACAGCATTTAGCAATGAGCCTAACCATAGATGGTAGCGTTGTTTGAGTTGTATCAGAATTAACCCAATGGCCAAGCCTACTCCTAGAAGGAGCAGAAAGCCAAAAGATGCCTGAAACTCCAGAAAGGCCCTCGCAAGGAACTAAGAAAGTGTAATCCACTGCTTCTAAGCCACATAATGAGCAAAGTCGAACGAGGAAATCAGAACATTGCATGTCGAAGTTCACACCATAAACGCGAATAAACTCTTCAGTAGCGATACACTCGACGTCGACATACGATCCATTATCACCACAATCCATATAATAAAATCTCGTGGGGTCATAATTTTCAAAACCCCGGGAGTTGCTGCCGAATTCTGAACGATCCTTAGAGGACTTCGAGTAGATGATGTTCTTAAGCTTTTCAATTGCATCAGCCAAACCCATATCCTTACTTAATGTGTAGTATTAAATTTGAAACACTACAGTCCCCACAGAAATTCCCAGCAAAATTGACAAGAGTCGTCAGTGGACTAGAAGAAAATGAAATAAATATTTGATTTAGGAATTTATCCCAGATTTTAGTTTATGTTTATAAACTTTCCAATGTTACCACCTAGAAAAAACTTCGACAAAAGCAAGACAATTCGGTTTTGAGATAGAGTACTGCCTAATATATTTATTTCCCAAACTTAGATAAAAGAGAATACACTACGTACAACAGCATTCTTAAAAGTCGTCAATTTTGTTTTGCTGACAAAGACGATTTTAACACAAACGATGTAATCATATATAAATATGAGTATTTACTGGAATGTTTTTTAATTACAAAGGTAACAGATGTCTAGATTTTCAGTGATATTCAAATCCCTAGTTCCTTCAACTTTATGTTTATTCACTTTTATACACTTTATGCATATTGTCATGTTATTCCTCACTATTGCTTCGATTTAAGATGACAAAAGAACGCTTTTGAAAAGCTAAAGTAAAATTAAGTTGATATGACCTCACGAGTAGTAATTATTTCAAAGTGAAATGATATGCAGAATGTCAACAAGACAAAACACCGCCTTGTTTCATAAGGTCACCTGAGGAAGACCGTATTAGTAATGGTACAAAAAAACAAACTACAATGTCCAAGAAAACTGAATTTTCTGTAATTTGTTGCGAAGTCATATTTGTGTAATACGCTTTCAAGTTACGAAGTTAATAAATACCCAAAATAGACAGTCCTGTACTGGTAGTGTTGATGGTTGTGCACTACCGAGGAGTACCGTAGTGAGACGAAATAGCCGTTCAGTGCTTCCTGTCTTCGATAGTAAGGATGGGAGAACAACCCACCTATCTCAATCCTGGCAATTTATAGTACCGTGAAGATCCGATCTCTCGCTGAATGTATCAGGTGCTGACAGTACGTGTTCTCGAAAGGAACATTAATTCACTACTCGGTTTGATAACTGCGTAGCGGCAAATAAGTTCCCGAGATAAATGGCTAAACAAGGCTTCGGCATTGACGATGGTCTCATTGGTTTTACTGGGCACACCCTGACTGAAGGCTCTTTGTCACACATCCAAATCAGACCACGAGTAGGCACGCCGTGCTACTCATCCTTTTTGACTACCAGCCAGGTCAGATTAAGCGCTCCTCAATACATCAACAATCTTCCGAATATGTGCTCAAGTCTGTTTATATTTAAATCTTGCTTTAACAGGGCTGGCACACTTCCATGAGCAAGGTGTTACGGACAAGAGCGTTATCAGACCCTGAAAATCTGAGGCATATTTGATTTCAAGATCATCGTCAGTGTACGGTAAGCCAGTATTAAACCAACCTGTAATCTGTGATAAAATGACAGAAGTAGGACGTCACTTCTCAGTCTGTCTTCATAATATAGGCTGAACAGACTACTCATTATATTGATCCTTCTCTATAAAACAAGCGAATAGTTGACGAGGTCAAAATATGACTTGAGAAAAATAAGTAAATTAGTCCGTTTTGAAGCTAGAAAAACCTATGTGGGTTGATACATTACTAGCCACTACAAAGATACATTGTAAGAAGTGGCACAATAATTTGAAATAGTTTGTTTTCGTTAACACTAAGCAACGAGAAATATTGTTCTATATCAGACAGGGTACAGTATCAAGTAAGGAGTGAGTGTATAATATGAGAGTGACATATCTATGTAAACAACGAATATGAATATTACAAAAATGCGGACAAAAAGGGAAAATGTAGGCGTTTGATCATGAACAAATTAATTAGCGAACATGCATACACTTATAGCACAATTATCCTAACGAACAACATTCTTTTCAACGATTTCTCATCAAGTTCTACAATCCTATATCCAAATAAACAATCCATAAAATTGGCCAGGTTTAAAGCAGAGTTACTTACTTACTTACTTACGTCTGTTACTCCTCGTGAAGGAGCATAGGCCACTCACCAGCATTCTCCATCCAACTCTGTCCTGGGCAATCCTTTCTAGCTCCGTCCAGTTGTAATTCATCCTTTTCATATCTGCTTCTATAATCCGACGCAATGTGTTCTTTGGCCTTCCTCTTTTTCGCTTCCCTTCAGGGTTCCAAGTTAGGGCTTGCCTCGTGATGCAGTTTGACGATTTGCGTAATGTATGTCCTATCCATTTCCATCGTCTTTTCCTAATTTCCTCTTCAGCTGGAAGTTGGTTTGTTCTCTCCCACAGAAGGCTATTGCTGATGATATCCGGCCAGTGGATGTTGAGTATCTTGCGTAAGCAGCTGTTTATAAATACCTGTACTTTCTTGATTGTGGTTGTTGTACATCGTTGATATTATAACATGTGAATTAAGGATTGTTTGTAATGTAAAATCAAATTGTTAATGCTTGGGTGTCGAATATAAGGTACTAACTTGAATAAGCTCATACATTAAAGGAAATTGTGAGACCAATCATCAGAATAAATATGGTCAACATAGAGCAAGACAGAAAATAGTATATTTACAGATCGGAAATCACATAATATGTACCATGATACGAATTAGACAAGAATAAGTAGATAGAAGTGAATGCTGAATAAATATCTCAAAAGGTTAGCCAGTGTAATAATAATGATAAAATGATAATAATAATAATGACAATGGTAAGATGTGTGGATAAGTTAGGTTTATGATATAAAAACGAACATCGGTTAAATTACGTCACCATATCATAAAAAATTAATAATGACTAGTTGGCTTCGAAGTTGGCCAAAGTGAAAGGAGCGGCTGAACATGTTTCTTTTGGATGCAAAGCTCTGGCACTTTAGTCCGAATAGCAATTACTTCAACCGTCTGTAGAATTCCCAGTATAATGGAGTTAGGGAGACTGTTGTTAACATGATATATTATTATGAAAGATTGCTCCATGTTGGTCGTTTATTCTTTTCGGATTAAATGAGCTTAAATGGAGCTGTTAACAGTTTTAACTGTGCATTTGCTTAACCGCACACATACATTTATAACATGTTCGCATAAGCGATTCGAAGTGGCGTGAAAACAGAGTAATAAATAGTTTATGGGCATGACAGGAATAATCCGTGAGAGTAAGTAGAGTGGAATATTACAGATATTGGCCTGTAGTGCAGATAGAATATGAGGATAAAGATTAATTGATTGTAAAATAGTTCCAATAAGCCTCAGTAGAGTAAATAGTGTCGATTAGTTTCGTAGGACAAGAATAATCCAGCCATAAAATGGTAACTGCATTGATGAATGAAATTTGTTGCTGTACTGTAATTGGCACTAATCATAAAATGCGAAGCCAGTGTTGTTGTTGCTTGTGTCATAACCAAATGAATCGAGTTATCGGTAAATATGCATTGATAGAATGACCAGAGGAAGAGAGTAGTGCCTTCGAAGACGAGATATAAGGAGTCGTGTTCTTTTTTGTCATGCCTAGTATTGTTTGTGTAGTTAGAGGGATATGTACTGGACTTAGTTTGTTACAAAAGCGTACTAAGGCGTGATAAAAGTGTTAATACATATGACTATCGATGACGGGGGAGTGAGACTGGCTTTGATGTGACGAATAAGAGTATGTCTTTGAGAGACTAGCTCTGTGCTCTGATCTACAGTGTGGCAAGGACAGAATTTTAGTTTCAGTAATCAAGTACTGTTTGCGGGTAATGAGTGATGCAGCATGCAGTTTTACATGTGAACACTTAAATAAGATTAACATAATTGTCACTTATTGGCTAGTAATGCAACAACGAATATTTGATGCATGTGTGGACAATAAGGCAAGGATCATCGAATAAACAAAGAGGGGCGGAAGCTCTGTTTGTTTTGTCGTTAAGAAAGTGGAAGACAACGATTGCTGCGTAATAATGCAATGAATGGGCATTAGTTTCATATCGAGACCCTAACTTCGCGTTACAGAGTGTATGACTCCAAACCTGTGTCTGTAATAGCGTTGTTAACCGTTGCCAGTGATATGGTAGCTGCGATCGTGCTATTTTCAGCGTAAACAGGTTCACTCGACTGTTAAAACTGACTATTTATATGCCTACGTGAGTCGCTAGACCGTCAATTCACTTAGCATGTTGCAGGTTGTTCGATGTACAAGTAGCTAGTAAATAAGTTGAAGACAAATGACATGCTATTACCGTATATCCGCAAAAGTGAACGATAATGAATGGGTCATTGGTGTGGCAGGTACTTCTGAACATTAAAAAAGCTAAAAAAAAAACGTGGTTGCAGAATAGTATGAATTCAATATATTCGTGATTTTATAGAATTCTGGTCTACTTCGTTATTAATACTGCTATAATAATAGAAATAACCCTGAAATTTCAGATTTTTCATAGTATGACTGTCTAGTCATTGAGATTACACATGGAAGTCACATCTCTCCACGCTGACTCGTCGTATCATACTGAACACTTTGAAAGAACATATTTTGTCTGGGGATGGAATAATAAATTCAATAGGTATCATTACAAGGTTTAAGTTGATCATTTCAAATAAAATGAGCATTGGGTAGATTATGGTAAATAAAAATAATACATTTGTAACATCCGAATGAGTAGAAAAATGAGATGTTCTGACGTTTCGTGACTCAGTGTAAGCCACTTCTTCAAAGAACAAATAACCAAATTAAATCAGTCCAAGTTCAAAAAGTACAATGGGATAAAGCAAGAATATCAAGTGCTGTCAACAAGAACATGTCTGAAAAGGTCAATGTGATGTCATTCTGATCAAGATGTCTTATATTAGACATGTGTGTCACTATGGAAGAGCATCTGAAGCAATAACGACAACTATTCATGCAACTACGAAAGCATGGAATCTCTGCAAACGTTGAGATGTGTGAGTTCGGAAAGGGATCCCTGTAGTTACTAGGTCACATAGCAACTTCGCAGTGTATTACGCCGATCTCAGCAGAAGTCCGTGACATCAGAGATTGTCCATTATCCGACTCTTGGAAGAACTTACGACGATTTCTCGGGTTAGCAAGTTATTATAAACGCTTATTCTGAATTATGCAGCAATAATTCAACCGTTGACTGACATGCTCGAAAATTCTATCTATCAGCAGAGACGACACAAGCATTTGAAAGCGCCAAGAAGGCAACAAACAAAGAGACAACGCTGGCTAGACGAAAGAGCGAAACACCATTAACTGCCATGACCTGTAACGGTATTAAAAATCATTACACCTGACGTTACCAACGTGAGTTTGTTTTTCTTATTGCAGGGCAGCAGAGAGTAAACATACTGGGAGGAGAGTAACAAGCCCTATGTAAGCTGAACCTGCAGAACAATGGGTAAAACTATTTTGTAGTAAGTTTCCTTTTTCGTACTCGAACCGCGCCTTTCGATTTTCAAAAATATATCTGTTGTGCCGATACCCCTCAGGATTTACTGATCATGACTGTTGCGTTGTTGTTTCAGATTACTCCTGGTTCCAAGTGAATGCTAATATAATGTGCTACAGACCGATGGATTGAATGAGGCGGTAAGAACCGTTTTACAACCGCTTCCATTTTTTCTCGAAGAGACTGAATCATACACAAACGAGACATAGCACTTTCGTAAGAGAATTACCCGCAATTAACTTGGCAATAAAACATCAACATATAGTGAAAGGTACAAATTTTACTGCGTACACGTGCCACAAATCACTCACAAAAGCACTAAGCGCAAAGCAAGATAAATTCGACAGTTAGAATTTATTTCCCAGTTCACGTCCAATATACGATATATTGAAAGCCAAGAAAACGAAGTAGCTGACGCACTATCAAGTAGGACGATAAACGCGTTTTTTCCAGTTGGAATTTATTATCACGGTCCGGTGAAGTTGTTAGAGACGGATAGTGAATTAAGTAAGCTAAGATCCGACGATACATTATCATTTATATTCGAACATGTTCATTTCGGTAGTGCAAAAGTGATATGTGATGTGTCGACAGGCCGACCACGACCATTCATCATGAGACCATTACTACGGAAATTATTTGGAAGTATGCACAACATATCGCATCCGGGAATAAAAGTGACAGCTTCGTGTGAACAAACATGAATCGCGAGGTGCCTAATTGGACATAGACATGCATGAAGTTTCAAAACGTCAAAGTACGTCGCCATACCCGCCCCTCAATGGGTTCATTCTCTCACCCAGACACTAGATTGGTACATATACACATCGATATCGTGGGACCACTGCCGGTTTCGAATAGGCACAACTATATTTTTACATGCATCGATAGATTTACACGATTGCCTGTAGTGGTACAGATAAAGGATACCTCATCCGAGTCTGTAGCCGAAGCCCTAGTCGAAGATTGGATTTCTTACCACGACGTACCAGAGGTTTTCACAACCGATGTGGGAGCTCATTTCGAAAGTCGACTCTTTCAGCAGCTTACAGAACTCCTCAGAGTTAAATGGATTCGCACGATATCTTGCCATCCAGTGGAAAACAACCATGGGGCTTATAAGCCTCTTGTCGTGCTGGGTCTAAGAATAACAGCTAAGCAGGATATGGGATGTTGTCCAGCTGAGTTGGTACATGGAACTATTCTATGTCTACCCGGAGAATTTTTCGTTTCAGGCAAGTGTTCTGACTGATGTAGCCAACTACGTTGAACGCCTGAAAGAGCACATGAATGATCTAAAAATAACACTTCTCAGACTACAACGACGGCGGGTTTTCATGCCGCAGGAATTACGTAATAACACTCACGTATTCATCTGAAGAGGTAAAGTACAACCACCTCCTCAGCCATATTACGACTGTCAGTTTAAAGTGATTACGAGAACAGGTAAGGAAGTTGCCGTAGAAGAGGCTGGAAGGACAGATGTAATCAGCATCGATGGAGTGAAATGATAGCGATTTTCATTTGGCAAGCACAGCCCCATCGAACTAGATACACAGCACACATTAACTTCATCCTAATTTTGTAAAAGCTGATATCTCTAAACGACTGTCACTATTCTATTCAGTTAACCATTCTTTGTGGGATTTCACGAACTTAATAGTCCTCTGCACCCTTCCGATTCTTGCCATATGCAACAAATTAAAGACATTAAAAACGCGATTCCAATATAGAGACTATGCAAACGCTGACTGGGAAAACTTTCGATTTCTAATAAAGCACTCTGACTGGGGCAGTTTCTTTACCAGTAATAACCTCTTAGAAACATTAGAAATATTCAATATCACCACCAAATCTGCACTAGACACTATTATACCCTCTAAAATTGGTTTTAAAACAATTACTCCCTATGTAAACTAAAAGACTAGGTCTAAACTACGAAAACCGAAAAGGATGTACTAAATATAAAAAGACTTCAGTGCCTGCACCAGATGTACTCTGTACTTGACGGAGTACAAAGTCAACACAACAAGCATAAACAGGTAGAGGAACGCACTGCGCTCGCTGCTGCATCTAAAGCCCAAGCCCTATGTCGTCTCCTCACGAAACGCATAAGAAAGAACACAGACCATAACATTCACTCCTTACTGCACGATGGAGTAACGTATAATGACCAAACCGTCATATGTGAACTATTAAGTGAATGGTTTTCTCACAATGGGAATACATCTGATGCTCCAGATATCGACATAAAGTGCACCGGCAAAAACTATCTTAGTACCATAAACTTCGACATTAGGAGTATACATACCGCCATTAAAACCCTTAAGCCGAATGCGAGTTCTGGTGCCGATGACATCCCTTCAATCGTTTATAAAATGTCAGGGCCGGACATACAGACGCTACTACTCAAAATATACACATCATCTTTAGAGACAGGTACATATTCGGAAACCTGGAAGGTAACGTATGTTCTTCCCAAACACAAACCCGGACCGAGAAATCTGGTTGAAAACTACAGACCTATAAATATCACTCCAGTCATATCAAGATTAACTCTAATACATCTACACCTCGACCGATAACCAGTGGTGTTGTGCAGGGTAGTGTCTTGGGTCCATTGCTCTTTATAATCTACATCAACAATATATGCAGGTGTTTTAGCACAGGTAAGACCTACCTCTATGCCGATGACTTAAAAGTCATCTATAAAACTGACATTTGCGATTTACGCAGTACTATGCAAACAATCCAACATGAACTCAACATGGTAGATGACTGGTGCAAACGCTGGAGGTTAGAGCTCAACATAGAGAAATGCGGCTGGTTATGTATAGGAGACACGTCTCTTAAAATGAAACTAACACTTAGCGATCACACACTGCCCAGACTGGCATCAGTAACTGACCTAGGGGTACATTACTCACACAGTCTTAATTTCTCTGAACACATCTCAGCCAAAGCATCCAAAATGCGGAAATTGCTTGGCTTCATTCTCCGTAATTTCTATCAAAATGAATCTAAAATCCTTCTTTACAAAGTTTGTGTAAGACCTATCGTTGAATACTGCTCGTTCTTATTTTCCAACCTACGTCTATCTGATATACTAAAGGTGGAAGGAATACAACGAGACTTCACCCGCAAAGTACTTAAGACTGACTCGGTCATTGACTACAGTTCTCGATGCCAAATCTTAGGAATAGCACCCCTTTGGGAGAGAAGGCTTAGGTCTAATTTGATTCTCTACTTCAAACTACTCAAAAACCTTACTTACTCAACATGTCAGATAATTCTTGCCCGAGATTCACATGAATACGGACTTCGAAACAAAGTATCTACGGTCAAAGTTGAGAAATACAGATCAAAAACTCGGGAAAACTTCTTCCTCACCAAGTATGCAATAATATGGAACAGTCTTCCTTCCGAGACTCGCATGGCAGATGAACTACATACGTTTGTCAAACTGCTTGATCAAGCCCTCACTCGCACTGATCTTGCACGTACGAACACATCTGCACCCCACTCAGACATCATAGGCTCTCTCCATGTCTAGACCAAAATGGACTTCAAGTTCAGTTTGCCTTATTTTTCCTACTTTGCAGTTGTATTAATTACTTTTTCCACCCCATTTCTTCACTTGAAGTAGACAGGTAACTCACTGGACCTATCATTACTGTTAAACTAAACTCGGTCGATAAGGGACACTCACTACCACCCTAAAAAGTCAAGAGGACCGCACAATCGGCTGCCTACTACCAGTGGTCTTGCATCTATGGAACCTGTTACCAATCAACTGGTTAAGACAACAGAAAATAACATCAGCACCAAGTTACTGTGAGTTCCTTCCTGTTTATCCTGTATTAACTTTTTACTCTTCTGTACACTATGTTGACTAGCAATTAATATTATTTCTCCACTCGTTACCTTATCTACAACTCATATATTTCTATACTTCTCCGCCTGCTTTGGTAAACAACTATCCTATAATATACCCTTCTTATAGCCTTTACCTTGATCGGCAACCTATACTTTATACTACAGTCAATTAAAGCATTGCATCGGTGACTTACCCACAGTCCATAATTTATAACTGCTTGATAAGCTTGTAAAATGGTACTTATAGAAACAGTGTTTTCCAACAGGATGTGAAACACAGAGGATTGTGTGAGGTATGACATATATACGAAAATAAGCTTAAATGAGCCTAACATCACAAAAGGAGGGAGGGTGGAGTTGTAACAGAAGATCGAAATAAAGACCTATTCACTACTTGTCTGGTTTCTTCTATCAATAGCACGAGGGTTACCTTAAGGCACGAAAGAGTTACTAACCAGCAAGCATTGATGATGAGGGCGATGATTTCAATCCACCCGTGTTTGTGGGGCAGAATATTTGTATGTATCAGGCTCTTTATAATTGAGAATAAGACAGTCAATCTAAGATATAGATTGTCTTCCTACGCTCACCAATCAGACTCATGTTTCCAATAATATGCTGGATTAGCTATTCTACTAAGACAACCTATAACATGCTAACTCGGACTTTTACACTACGATTGCGTGGCTGACATCGGATGGACAAAAAAAGAAAAGAAAAAAGACAATAGATCATGCCTGTAAAAACGGTGTGTACCTGCACATGCAGAAATATATTATTATTATTATGGTATTGATGCTGATTTATCACGCAGAATACCTCATTAAATCGTGCTACGAACGTTGAATTGGTTTCACTTCCTACCCAGAAATCTATTACAAGCAAACTAGACAATTCGCTAATATACGAAGCCTACTCAAGACCCTATAATACCGGAAAAAAAATTATACAAAAAAAATGAAAAGGGCTCTAATAGCTTCGATAATAAAAGGAAGATAGCCAATGTATATCACAATACTGTTTCTAGCACTATATTTTATTTTATAATCACACATAATCCCGTACTTTCAGCTCCTTTCCGAATCGCCTCCATTTGTCAGTTGTATGTCCACTCACACCTTGTTAACATTTATTTTCTTTAACCTATTAAAATGCTCTTTCTTAACAAATACTTTAATAAAAGAAAATTAGACTGAGTAATCATACCTTGAACATTCCTTCATGAATATTGGCTACTCTGCCTCTCGTGTTTTCTTTTACTTGCTCCCTCATTCAGCCCCCTTGTGATAAGGAACGAAAGATTTATCCTGCACCATCCTCAAAGCCTTAGACATTCCAAAGGGACATAAGGTTGCGACATTTAGAAGCTCCCACCTTCAATGGACCTATCCTTGACCATCAGTCGCACATTCGCAACGCAACTTTCGTGAAGCGCACCAACTGTAGTACTGATTAAATCCATCTACATTCATATCTTATAAATTATCAACGCAGCTATGTAATTTACTACAGTGGATATTGTATCATTTGTATCAATTTGATCTTGCCTGTAAACTGGCATGCCTCATGTAACAAACTGTTATTTGAGAATAAATTACTATTATTATTATCAAAGACATTCTTTCATATAACTTTATTTGCTGGAGTCATTTATTATAGTAACTATCCTACAACCAATTTTGATTACAGTTAATTTTGGTTGAGCCCTTTTATTAACTTACTTAACATACAAAGTTGTTTGAACAGTAACAATTCGTCTAGTTCTTTCTACTGTTATGATCAATAGATCACATGACAGACTCTAGCTAAAACGCTGATCGCTAAAGTACCACTCGATAATTCATCCTCCTCCCCATGTATATATATACTCAAATCCTATTATTACTCCTTGCTTTGCCTTGCTGTGCCCTTATGCAATTTGGTTATAAATTTGCCTCCGTATTTGCTCGCATATATATTAGCCTCTTTGCTTCAAATCCGTCTGATGTGCTTAAAGCTTTGTGATCTGCGCTATCCGCTAATAAACTGTAGTTGCCGCTTCTCATTACCTTCTGATCTTAAACACCGTTGGCATTTCATCCAATTAGTTCCCTTCATGAATTTAAATAAAGCCAGAACAAATATTGATGCAGAATAATATAAATTCATATATTTCGTGGTTTCTCGTCAGCTGTTTACAACTAAATATGAATTAGAATTTTACATTGAGACAAGAAACAACATGGAACAATTGACACAAGTGAATGTAAAGGGGTTGGAATGACAAAGGTTATCAATGATAACTATATATATATATGCAAGAACAGGTCAGAGGTTATTTGGTGTTGGAATCAACGAAACATAAGAGATATGTGGCGTGATAATGGAGTTCAGAGATATATAAGATAAATTGTGCGATAATTTTAGAGGTAATAAAGGATTCATGGAATTAAAAAATTGATGAGATGGGTTACGTAATAAATGGATAGAATTTGAAGAGTTCACATAATTTAAGAGAATCAAATGAGTGGAAATGTGTGAATAAAAGGGTGGTTTGAAAACTCGGTGATGGGAGAGGAATAAAACTAATAACCGGAAACAAAATACACAACAAACTATTGGCATTTATAGTATAACAGTTATCCAGGTCATTGATTAACCGCGGAAAGGAAGAACTCCAACTAATGTTTGATACGGTTTATTTAGTTAGGACGAGATTTTCTCGACCTCATTTTGCTTGACCTTGATAGAATTTAGTAATACTGAAGTTTGTGCTGCTTAAGTCGACATAAGTAGTACATAACGTCAATCAGGAATAGAATGTCTGACAGCAGAAGGTTGAGAAGATCAGGAACAGAATGTAATTAGTATGGAAATGAAAAAAAAAGAAGTCTGAGACAATGGATATTTTGCAAATAAAGTATTGGAATATTATTTCGACATTTTAACAATTAACTCTGTAACTTTGCGCTAAAGTATAATCGCTTGTCCCCATCTGTGCTCTCATTCACTAAATGCTACTAATATATATGCATGGTTATCAAACATTCTTTAAATGAATTAGTGATCATGTGAATTTTAGACAAATAGCTCACAGTAATTTCTTAAGTATGAGTGCGTTCATGAGAGATATGCTCCAGTCTAAATGTTTTGTTGTACAATAAACCAGTTGTTTCTATGTATATTTACCGGCTGATGGTGCATACAAGCAAGTCCCAAGTATGGAGTTTAGCATAAAATAGAAAACGAATTATTTGAAATAAAGTGACTAGGAATTACTGATATCGATAAACTCAATGTACCAGAAATGTAAGTGATGTGGAGTTACACAATGCTTCCAGGTGAACAAATCCTTACAAGATGATAAACAATGAGTGATGCTTATGTGGTTATCAGGGGGAACATAAGCTGTAACCAAGGGAAGTACAACTCCAAACTCATATCTGTGCTAATGGCTTGATCCTTAGTCAGTGTTAGGGTAACTTTGATAGTGATATTTCAGTATGCAGGAGATCGGCTCGGCTGCTTATACTGGTGAGCTGAATGCATGATTGTGTCGCTGAACTTCTAATAAGACTGACAGGGCATTAAGATATTCAATTATGTACGAAGATCCAAAACTTGTCACAGAATTATTTAGTGAACATTTTTGTTTCTCACTAACTAACGAAAAACCATTTAATGATTCAGAACCAATCCCAGTAACTCCCTGTGAAATTACTAATGTAGAATTCAGTGTACAAAATATCTCCAAGGCAATCAGTACATTGAAACACTCCTACACTGATGGACCAGATGGTATTCCATCTAGCATGCTAAAACGTGGAGGTGATGATATGTGTGTTTTGCTTCTCAAACTATTCGCGATATCACTCTCTTCAGCGTGTTACCCTACTGCCTGGAAAACTACACATATCATTCCCAAAATTAAAACAGGACCTGAAGCAAACGTTGAAAATTACCGGCCTATAAACATAACTTCAGTGGTATCCAGAGTGATGGAAAAAGTAGTTAAG
The DNA here is from genome assembly GCA_944470405.2 of Schistosoma mattheei. NCBI lineage: Eukaryota > Metazoa > Platyhelminthes > Trematoda > Strigeidida > Schistosomatidae > Schistosoma > Schistosoma mattheei. The sequence goes on from OX103947.1 coordinate 79,585,019, forward strand.
GCGGCTGTAGTCCAACATCTACTTAATAATCTCATCTCGACCTCCCAGCATGGATTTCTTAGGTCCAGATCATGCGATACATGCCTAGTAGACTACCTGAATGATATAACTCTGAAACGAGACAGCGGACTCCTTGTATCAGTCCTATTCCTAGACTTTAAGAAAGCCTTTGATAAGGTCCCACACAAAAGGCTACTCGTCAAACTAAAGTCCTTCGGAATACACAACCCACTGTACTCATGGTTTGCTTCGTTCTTAACAGAACGTAAACAGATGGTAAAGTACAATGACTGTCTCTCGTCCCCTAGACCAATCACCAGTGGAGTCATCCAGGGAAGCGTATTAGGTCCACTTTTGTTTCTTATGTATATAAACGATATATGTAACACCATAGAATTTGGGAAACCATACTTATATGCTGATGATCTCAAAATAGTATACAGCTATAAGCCTGAGACACTAAGCGAAAGTGTATCCCAGATCCAAAAGGACCTCAATAACTTAACTATATGGAGTGAAAAATGGCAATTACCATTTAACCTCAACAAGTGCGGGATCATGCACTTTGGAAAGCATCCCTATAAACCGCGACTTCACTTAAATGAATGTAGAGTCCAAACACTCGAATCAGTACACGATTTAGGAATTAATTACACAGGAAGCCTAAACTTTGAAGAACATGCCTCCTCTATTATTTCTAAATCTAGACGGCTAATTGGTTTTATAATGAAAAACTTTTTCACAACAGAGGGTAAACTTACTCTCTACAAAATATGTGTACGACCCACCCTTGAATACTGCTCTTTTGTCTTCTCTAATATGAATATCGCAGACAAGATAAGAGTAGAAGATGTTCAAAGACGTTTCACACGTCAACTACTAGGATGTAACTCGAATCTCGATTACACAGACAGATGTAAGCATCTATCTTTAGAACCTTTATGGCACCGTAGGCTAAAAAAATTTAATATTTCTCTACAAAGCGATATATGGGCTCTCCTTTCTAACCTCCTGCCCGACTATCACCCACGACCCAGCCTATAGACTTAGAAACAACGCATATACACTACTTACCGTAAAACACCAAAAACAAATGCGTTGTAAGTTTTTTACAGTACGGTACAGTTTATTGTGGAACAGGCTGCCAATGCCTATCCGTAACTGTGATACGTTTACCAGATTCAAAAAGCTAATAACCCTATTTCTAGACTCCAAAGAGCTTCAACATTTCCTTGAACTCCCGCCCACCAATGAGGCACTTTATTACGGACCGCCTAGTATCTAGAAAGAACAAAATTATAACAAGTTCGACTGTTACTAATATGAATATAACCAAATCACAGAATATATGGCTTATCCTTTCCTATTATTCATTGTTTATTAATCATGACTTCATGCTCCTAACCCTAGCTTTCAGTCCCCAAATCTCTACAGGTTAAATGTACATTATTCTTCCTAAAAGTCATGCTTTTTTTTCTACTGCAAGTAGACAGATAGCTCAATCTTATGGATGCTGATCTACTAAGGCCGATCACACAAAGCTCAAAATTTGGCCACAAAGTCTTGTGAGTTTCTCAATGTTTTATTTTTCTTACCCTAAAATCTTTTTTTCTACAATTTTATACCCTCTCATATCTTTTGATTTGCTATTAGTCCTTACTTCTTTAAACCATTAGTTATTTTCATAGCAGTGTGATATACTATATGGAAATCCAACCTGTAAAACAAACTTTTTAACTATCTGATTTGCTTGTAACATGGACCTAGTAGAGACAGTGTATTCCAACTATGAGCTTTGATTAAAGCAGTATTCATACTTACCACAAACGTAAGAGAGCCTAACATCACAAAAGGAGGGAGGGTGGCGTTACTGACCAGCAAACATGAAGGTGGGGAGATAACTTCAATCCACCCATGTCTGTAGGGCAGAACATTTTGTTTAATTACGGCTCCTTATGGTTTAGTGGGATGTCACGGACTTAAGGTATTAATGCTGATTTATCACGCAAAATACCTCTTTAAATCGTGTTACGAACGTTGAATTGGTTTCACTTCCTACCCAGAAATCCTATTACAAGCAAACTAGACAATTCGCTAATATACGAAGCCTACTCAAGACCCTATAATACCTAAAAAAAATAATAATACAAAAAAAAGATGAAAAGGGCTCCAACAGCTTCGATAATAAAAGGAAGATAGTCAACTGTATATCACAATACTGTTTTTAGCACTATATTTTATGACCACATAATCTCATACTTTCAGCTGCTTTCTGAATTCCCTCCATTTGTCAGTTGTATGTCCACACATACTCCTCATGTTTTACAGAGTCAACAAACCAGCTGCTCTCCGTGGACTTCGACCAAAACGATGTGGTTAAGGCTCTTAGCACCTAAACATGGAGAAGTCAACAGGACCAGATGAACTACACCCCAAAATCTTGAGACATACTGCCCAAAATATCGCAGCCCCACTGATTGTGATATTCAAAATGTCACTTGACCAACGTGTGTTACCTATGGACTGGAAGGACGCCACCGTCACTCCCATACATAAAACAGGTCGACGACAAGTTCCATCGAATTACAGACCTGTAAGCCTCACCAGTGTTGTAATTAAAATACTGGAAAGAATAATCAAACGGACCATAACGGCATTTATAAAAACCAATAACTTGCTGAACATGGCATGTAAGATCCATTTTGAATGCTTTGTGTGTTTGTGAAAATCCCTCCATGTATATACTTGCACTTTGTTCCTATTGATCCTCTTAGTTGTACATTGTTAACTTTTTGATTACATTTGAATTGTTGATATTTGTATTTTATTATAGTTTTCGTTTCTGCTACACCTTCACTAATTCCCAATGTTTCTTCCCGAACTGCACTTATGTTGTTTTACTTTATACTAAGTCTGGGCGGCAGCCATTTTGGTTGGTTCCTGCTTTTGATTGCTTGACCTGTGTTGACTGGAATTGTGCATTTTGGTTGTGAATTGAAGCACTATTCCAGAATTGAAAACACTCTGTGTTATCGAGCGACCAATTATTACCTTTTGAACGAATCTGTACGTGGTCTATCCAGACAGGATAGAATAACATTTATTTGTGGTGATTGTTTAGATTTGATCAATTGAACAATTGTTGGTTGGATAGCTGAGTGGTTATATTTGGTTAGAACCGCTATCTTACCCAATTACTTTGTTTTGGTTTCGAACGGGCGAGGGCGCGTATCTAACTCATCCAGACAGCTGTCGAGCAGTCCAAAGGTAGTTTGGATCTTACATGGCACAACATGGTTTTAGAAAGGGTCTATCCTGTACAACGAACCTCCTTATAGCTAGGGAGTTCTGGATAAATGCGCTAGACAACGGAAACTCAGTGTATGTTGTCAACATGAATTTCAGTAAGGCTTTGCCAAGGTGCCAACTAATAGTCTACTATTGAAGTTGGAAAACCTTGGTATTGCCGGACCTCTTTTAAAATGGATTAAAGATTTCTTAGTTGGTCGTAGACAAAAAGTAAGAATAAATTTCAAGTGCTCCATCCGGAGACCAGTACTTAGTGGAGTAGCCCAAGGTTCCGTCCTAGATCCTTTACTTTTTATGATGTACGTTAATGATCTTACAAGTTAAGTACAGTATCCAATGTTATTATACGCTGACGATGTAAAAATTTGGCTAGTAATAATTGGAGACAAAGACGCATTTACTCTTCAGACAGACTTTAATAATATGAAAAACTGGTCTAAAGAGTGGCTGATGCCTATCAACGCAGAAAAGTGTGTCTACATGCACTTGGGGAATTCAAAGGTTAATAGGTACAACACAGGGGGTGTGTCATTACCAGTAGTCCGGTCTCATAAGGATCTAGGGGTGACAGTGAGTCATGATCTTAAGACGACGGCCCATTGCCAGGAGGTCACAGCCAAGAGGTTTCGAACCCTCTGGGCTCTAAAAAGGACATTCGCTAAGTTAAATACTACCATGTTCACCACAGTATACACATCCTTAGTGAGAAATAAGCTACAGAACTGCGTTCAGGCTGCAACCCCTGTTTAAAAGGTGTCTCGGACATACTAGCAAAAGTACAGAGGGCAGCTACCCGTGAAATTCCGGAACTCCGGGGTTTATCATACAAAGAGCGACTTGAAAAGCTGAACCTCTTTGCTCTGTCCTATCGCAGACTAAGGGGAGATCTAATTTTGAGGTACAGAATACTGAGTAATGATTTCGGACCTAACTTATTCTCTCTCTTTCTTTCCACTAGATCGGGACACCTCAGAGGACATAGCAGGCGTGTAGAAAAGCCAAGAACGAACAAAATACCTGTGGCATACAGGTTTTCACACAGAGTCATCAATACTTGGAACCTGCTGCCTGAAGCAGTGGTGTCCGCACCTTCAATTGACTCTTTCAAGAAAAGAATGGATACTCACAGAAGCATACTAGAAAAGGAATAACATAGGCCGTAGGCCTTCTGTCCTTACTACACAGATCTGAGTGTGTCGGTATTCGATCTCGAAGCCATACCCCAAGAGTACCAAGGCCCATCACTGAAGACGATTTGCAGAATGGTTTGGAATGCCAGATTTCGATCCGAATATTGAGAGCAGAGGCTTGTGACCTATGAGAAGCGTAAATCACCTACCGTACAGAAACTTGTGAAAACGCCGAACAGCAAACACAAGTGCTAGAGCTTCCTTCTCCATCTGACTGTGTTTCTTTTCTGCCGGAGTCAGTGTACGGGATGCATGCATAACAGCCTTTTCTGACGCGTCTGGAAAATGATGTGAAATAACAGCAACTACGCCATTCGTTGAAGCGCCTGCAGCTACGATGATCGACATAGATGGACCGTAGTGCGTTTACAACAATTCCGAGCTAATTATGAACTTGATTTTACAAAACGTCCTATCACACTCTTTAGTCCAGTTTCAGGTGCTGTTCTTCTTCAGGAGACGAATCAGTGGGGCTCGAATGTCATGTATAGAAGGAAGGAACGCTGCATAATAGGTAAGAAGTCCCATGAAGGAACGCAGTGCCGAGACACTAGTGGTGGGGGAATCAGTTTGATACCTCGAATGTACTCAGGATCGGTCTGCGGCCGTCAGCGTTAAAATTAAACCGCAAGTACTTTACTGACTGCAATAAAACTGGCATTTCTCCTGGTGCATTCAGAAGCCGTTGTCACCAATGCATTGCAGTAACAGTGTCGTGCGGTCCTGTAGCTGTTATAACGTCCTCGCAACAGTTAATTTGTCATCGAGATAAACCGCGACCCCCGAGATACCTGATAGGACAGAATTTATCAGTTGCTGGAAGTTAGATGGGGCAGTCTTGACTCCAAAAGGCAGACGGTTATACTGAAACGATCCTTGATGAGTATTGATAGTAAGCAGCTCTCTTGATGCTTCATCTATTCCACTTGCAACTAAGCATCAGGTAGATCCAGGTTCGAGAAAAACTTCCCCCATTCAGCATAGTGAACAGATCTGCGGGAACTGGCATACGATGAAGATGCTGTTGCAGAGTTGCATTAGGACCTGTAGGAAAGTCAGCACGTATACGTATCGTGCCGTTGGACTTCTTGATAACAACTATAGGTTATGCCCAATCAGAGTAAGAAACGGGTGTTATAACTCCTTGTTGTTGAAGGTGATTCAATTCTTCACCTACTGTTGATAATGTTGCGTAGGGCACATGTCTCTTTGGGCGGAAAAAGGCTTAGCGCCAGTTTTCAACCAAAGCGCTGCTTCCACGGCAGAACACCGACCCAGTCCAGGTTGGAAAATAGATGAGAACTGCGTCATTAGCTACGTCGTATATGCTTCAGGGTCATGTGAATGTGATATCGAGTGGCATATGGTATTTGATGGGACATCAGCTAATTTTAGCTGGTCGAATCAATGTAAACCAAGTAAATTTAGATCAGCTGGCGTTATATAACATACTCAGATAAACGTCGAATCGTGAAAAAGCACTTTATAATCTAGATGTCCCAACAAACGTAGATGATAACCGCGTGCGGTGCGAGGATTTCTGCTGTTGGCACCGTGCGTGGTCTGCAAATTTTGATCCAAGATTTTCGTCAGAGAATTGTCACGTCAGATGCAGTGTCTATTTGCAATCTAAACGGATGCCCATTGATACTAGCAGTAATAAGTTTCATTTCAGCTGATGTTGAATTCTGACAGGTTGCTACTAGACTCAATAAGTTTGTGCAGAATTTAGGGACAGTTTTCGTGGTACTCCTGGAGCTGTTCGGCTACTTTTTTTGACAAAACCCATTGTAACGACCGAACTGCCAGTATTCGGTTTGAACGCAGAACTGACGAACTAAAATTTATTCGAATAGGCCAAATTACGTTCTTCTATATAGCGTACAAAGCGTTTTGAGATACTCGTTTAAATTGAGCACAGATTTTGTGCTTTGATATAATTTATTACGAGTATCTCAAAAACCGAATACTGACAGTTCGGTCGTTACAGTTCTCAAACGAACAGTATTCACAAGTGAGAAATACTGCAATGCTTAGAAAACTCAACAAGATGAACGAAACCCTGGTGTTGGGCCATCAAGAAATGCAATCAGATGCGCCTCATGATATACGGCAAGTTCCTTTTGATACGTCTTAACTTCATTGCTCTAATACTAGTCTGATAAGTAGGCACAGCAAAATTAGCTCTGGCATCACCTTACCAGAGTTAAAAGAAAAGCAGTTGAGGAAAAGACAACTATCAGAGATTAGAGACTTGAAAGGTAGGCAGATGAAGCAACTGTTGTGCCTTCAGAGGGAGTTAGGGTCGTTAAGACTAAAAGTGAACATGTGTAGTGAAGTATATTTTGCCTCCAATCGTGATGACAGAGGACAGGAGTATGTTGACACTTTCATAAGCCGTTCTCATGACCTTAGAATCAACTCTCCAGAAAAGCCAAATCTGTTAGACTGTCGAGGAACGAAGAAGGGCCAAGTGACCTTGACTTCTCCAAATGTGGATCTTGAGCTCCCAAAGGTAGAACTAAGTAATTTTGATGGACAGCCAGCCAAATACTGGAAATTTACCAAACAGTTCGAGTTATATGTGGTATTCTAGGTCGAAGACGATGGTCAACGGCTCTTGTTCTTGTTACATTATTGTAATGGAAAGGCTCGAGAGGCCATAGAAGAATGCATGATGCTTTCATCATCATCTGGTTATCGTAGAGCGTGCGATATACTGAAGCGTTTGTTTGCCAGAACACAGGAAGTCGGGCTTTGCTGAAAGATTTGACTGAAGGTTACGATATAGAGCACAACGACGAAGAAAGTCTATCTAGGTTAGCGATAAGGATGCAAAAAAATTTCTATAACATTAGAACAAATGTATCATTCAGCGGATCTCAACTCTATAGGAACTATAGAAAGCATACTCAAGAGGTTACCAACGGCGTTACAGATTAGATGGGCAGAAAAGGTCGGGAAGATAAATAGCAGGTGGAAAAGAGCCTACTTTTGCCGAGTTAACAGAATTTGTATCATATTGAGCAGAAATTTTACTCATCAGATTCGGGCAGATTGCAACAGCTAGCAAACTAGTTGTAAGCGAGGTAGCCTGTTCTACATAAGGGTTGTCGTTCGGTAAAATTGTTAGCAAGTCACCTTGTGTTATCTGTGCAGAAAATCACACGATTGGTTAATGTTCCCAATTCTCCACATTAGCAGTCAACGATAAGTGGGTGGAAGCGAGAGAAAAAGGTCTGTGTTTTTGTTGCCCTAGAAGGGATCACAGATCAGTGGATTGGGGGATCGTGTTTTGTGTACTATCGAAGGTTGCAGGGATCGGCATCACCCGTTGTTGCATAAACCTATTAAAGTTCAGGGTGGTTCGAGTGAGCGGTTGAAAGGAAGTCATTGTGGGTACACGGAGTCACTAAAAGAGGATATGTTTCTTGATTTGATCTCTGTACGCCTTAGAGCTGGTAATAAGGAAGTTAATGGATATATGTTTTTAGACAATGGCTCAGATACAACCCTAATCAAGTCAAGTACCGTACGACTTTTAGGTTTGTCGCCAGAGAGTGCATCGATTACCATCAAAGCAGTAAACGGATGTCGCTATTCAAGCAGTTTTGTCACTGTATGCATCTGGTCGTACAACTGGTAAAGTGCTGGAATCAGGTGAGGGTGTGACCAACACAATCCCCATTTATCAAGGCTATGCATCGCCTTACGCTATTATGTGTCTGGACCCTGCTGGTAGAGATCATACGACTTCACGATGATCCTGACTGAGACAGGCTGCAGTCCCTCTGTCTATTCGTGGAACATACTCAGGCGCAAACCTCCGGACATCGTTTTGCTTTATAGTAAGTTACTAGTTTTAGTGAGAAGAGGAACATATAGGGAAGCTGTGAATGCTTTGATTTCTGGAGGGGGCCGAACAGCAGTAGATTGTGTGTTAGGTTTATGGGTGTACAGGCGTACTGTTGTAAGTCCTGTACATCCTGTTGATATAAAGGAGTTAGTAAGGATAGCCATGACATGGATGTATTTAAAGGTGTATTTGCGTAGCTGGAGGGATTTTGGGGCCAGAGTAACGGAAAGAAAACGATGAAAATCCCTCCAAAGCCTTTTTGTTGAAGGGGTCTGTCATTTATTTGTTTCTTCTCCGTGTTGTGTATTCTAACCTTTGTTCAGATCTCGTTTAACCACACCTTTTGTTCTTCAGTTTTCCTCGTCTGAGCCTTTATCACGTAATTTTGATTAAAGACTTATTCTTTGTTACTTAATTTTCTATTGCATGTTGCCGGACTATTGACAGTAAGTTCGTGTTTGACTAGGCTCAAGGTCACGGCATAGTTCAGTGTGTGACTGTTAACTTTTTGATCGTCTGCTCGGGAAGATGGCTGGAATCCCTGCAGATAGATATTTGATCTCATCTTGTTGGGAATATTTTTATTGATTATCAGCGCGCTACTTTGCGTTAGAGAAACTTCCGAATGTATAGCACAGGCTGTACCGTTTGAGAACTGTAACGACCGAACTGTCAGTATTCGGTTTTTGAGATACTCGTAATAAATTATATCAAAGCACAAAATCTGTGCTCAATTTAAACGAGTATCTCAAAACGCTTTGTACGCTATATAGAAGAACGTAATTTGGCCTATTCGAATAAATTTTAGTTCGTCAGTTCTGCGTTCAAACCGAATACTGGGAGTTCGGTCGTTACAGCCATCTTTATGACCTACAGCTTTACGTTTCCTACACCTATGTTGTTTATATGGACAACTTCGAACAAAATGCCATGTACTGCAGTGCCAGCATGGAGCAGGTTGCTTTATTTTTGCCTGTTGACCTGAACTAGGTGTAGCTAAGGCAGATTTATGCGGGTTGGGTGGTTGTTGAACTACATGAACTTCGGTATGATCTGAATCACCACGCTGGACCATCGTAGTGTCACGCTTCAGATTGATTAGACGTTGATATTCGTTTGCAATATCATTAAGAGCTAGTTTCGGGTCTTGGTCCAATCGACTTAGCAAGCGTGTTTTAGTGTTACTGAACTTCTGCGATCGAAGGCTGCAGATGAGAATAAGGGCTTTGAATTGGTCTTCAGTAAGCGGCTTCAACCGAAAGCATTCGCATTCTCGGTTGACGATACCCACATATGTGAGAAAATCAGCATCTTCTTTTATAGTCAGCTTCAATCATCGATAACGTGCGTTGAACAGTGAAGTTTTCTCGAAACTGTGTTCAATGACTGGACAGTGTCCGAGAATGAGCGGTCACGTGGGTTTAGAGGCAGAATTAAGTTGCAATATCTATCTAATTCACTAGGACCTAGTTTCCAAAGCAGCAAGGGGACATTCCAAGCATCATCCTGATTAGCGAAGTCAAATTCGAATAAGTCTTCATAACGTCGAAACCACATATCAAATGTGACATTGGAATCAGGGTCATAATGAAACTGAGATACTATTCGCAATACAATCAACTGACGGTGCAGTAGTAGTAGTATTAGAAATGCTTAGTTGCGTGTTAGGCGTAAGCTTTGTATCTGCTAACATTAACATTAGTTTTAGGTGCTGCTTGAGCAATAATTCTACTTTTGAAGGGTCCGTGTTTGCTCCGACTTCGTCACCAAACTAGCTAGGTTTGAAGCGGTTACGAGTCTGAGTTTCGAAGACGATCAGATACCGTCGTAATTTTGACCATAAACAATGTCACCTGACGATCCGCGTTGGTTCTATAATTGACATCGCGGGCAGTCCCCGGGAAACCTTTAAGTCTTTGGGCTCCAGGGGGAGTATGGTTGCAAAGCTGAAACTTAAAGAAATTGACGGAAGGGCACCACCAGGATTGGAGCCTGTGGATTAATTCGATTCAACACGGGAAAACTCACCCGGCCCGGACACTGTGAGGATTGACAGCTCTTTCTTGATTCGGTGGGTGATGGTGCATGGCCGTTCTTAGTTGGTGGAGCGATATGTCTGGTTAATTCCGATAACGAACGAGACTTTAACCTGCTAAATAGTAGACTAGTCCTCTGTGCTCGTTTATGGCGCGGGTTCTATTGCTTCTTTATGGAGCAGTGTGGTCGTGATCCGGCGGGTGCGGTGCCAGTTTTTACTTCTTAGAGGGACAAGCGGCACACTCAAGTTGCACGAAATTGAGCAATAACAGGTCTGTGATGCCCTTAGATGTCCGGGGCCACACGTGCGCCACAATGACGGTGCCAGCGAGTCTAAGAACCTGGCCCGAAAGGGTTAGACAAACTGTTTCATCACCGTCGTGACTGGGATCGGGGCTTGCAATTATTCCCCGTGAACGAGGAATTCCTGGTAAGTGCAAGTCATAAGCTTGCGCTGATTACGTCCCTGCCCTTTGTACACACCGCCCGTCGCTACTACCGATTGAATGGTTTAGTGAGGTCGTTGCCGCTCGACTGATGCTGAGATGACCTAATTTGACTATTTAGAGGAAGTAAAAGTCGTAACAAGGTTTCCGTAGGTGAACCTGCGGAAGGATCATTATCATAACCCAAAAATATATAATGATGCATGCACCTGGCTTCTTGCTGGGCTGTATGTACCCTGGCCTGGTGGTTATTACCCTAGGCTCCAGTGGTTAAATATGGCATGCACCTGGCTTCGTGCTGGACTGCATGTACCCTGGCTTGGTGGTTATTACCCTAGGCTCCAGTGGTTATTATTTTCTGCGAACGGAACAAAGACTCGGTGACCAAAGACCAATAAGCTAGCTATTTGACGCGTCCCAGCCCCGCTAACTAGAGGAAGAAGTCCATGCTCGAAATGAGGCACTATATTCCGCAAACAGCCAGAAAACAAGCTTTAGCAACGGACACAAATCAATACGTATATATACAGCACTAATCCGTCCTTCGGGAGAGTTACAAAATAGCATACTAAACGAAGAAATTCAAATTTTCTAAATAAAACTACAAAATTGGGTCATATTCCAAGTGAGTTCTGGGGATCTAACGTCCCCAACATAAGTAACGCCTTCAATAAGGTCCTCCATTCCGGTTCTAAATTCAAACTGGGAAGTTTTGGAACCCATTATACAGTCATAGACTAGATAAGTAACTTTCTCGATGACAGGAGGCAAACGGTAAGGGCAAATGGAGTTCTCTCATCATGGGAACCTATAGAAAGTAGAGTCCTCCAAGGCACAATCCTCGGTCCACTTCTCTTTTTACCTTACGTAAATGAATTACAAACTGTAGCAAATTCATCCGTTCCACTCTTCGCCGACGACTAAAAGATTTGGAGACCCGTACACAGTATATCAGATAGAATAGTATTACAGGATGCTCTCAACTCATTGGTGGTATGGATGGGTTGATGGTCACTAAAAATAAATTCTAACAAGTATGGTGATGCAGTTAAATAACTATGACGATTCATATCACTACCAGTATGTGCAGTTGTGTTACCTAAAGTAATGGACTATAAAGATTTAGGTGTCATGATAAGCAATGACCTCAAAACTGCGAGCAACTGAAAGGCTTCTGCCAAAGGCTTTAGGGTATTATGGGCTATCCGTAGGTCTTTTCAGCACTTAGATGAAGAAACGTTTAGAGTATTGTACTCGAATTTCGTGAGACCACATTTGGAATTTAAGCAGTAGGTCGATGAACCTCCTATCCTTATTACTGAAGACATCTGTCAAGACATTCTGATATGGTGAACCAATCAGATGCAGACAAATGACGTCAATCGATGGCAACTAGAAGTGACCAGAAGGACAAGTACGTTTGACTTGCTAAAAAATGAATTTTTAAGGGGTAGTGATATATAGGCATAAATAAGTATTTGTACATCTCCGCACAACTAATATCAGGTGCTGAAGATCTGTAGCTCACGTGGTTGATTAAGGTGAAGTATTTTTTTTCTCTGAACCATCATTACTTCCTTTGGACTCGAGGAATTTCTATGCACAGCTTTCGAACTGAGAAATGCTGCACAACCCTTTCAGAAATTCGTCAATAACATATTTATGGGTCTCAATTTCATGCACCCGTATGTTGATGACTGCTTGATCGCATTTCCGGACAACGTATCTCATCTCCAGCACCTGACCTTGTTTTTGAAGGACTCAAGAATATATCATCATGATTGGAACACATAATTATGGAGCTTCTACTCAAACCTGGAACATACGTACACTCACCAAAGTGACAATTCGTATGAGGTTGTATTTCTAAGTAAATTATTATAACTGTAAATTAATTGTACAGTTCTAACAAAAAAAACCTACTTAATATCTAGTTCGTGAATCTGCATGAATATCATGTCGTATAGTTCTACTGATTTCGCCTTTCTACTTGAATAGCAAATTATTTTTAAACCCATGTCGTAAATCATGCCTATAAAAATAGCGTGACCCGCACGCATAGAGCCATGGGTTTTACGTCCCATTACTCTGAAACTATTATTACATACACCATGCAAACTGTTGAATGTTGTCCTGGAGTTGTGCATCAAGCCACTGTTAGAATATTATCTGTAGATCTGTACAAGAGTGAATCAGCATAATAGATGAACGATATACAACACTCTGAACTAACGTAAGTGTATAAATGCCGAAATCTAGTGAAAAACAAGTACACTCTCAATAAAAAGCTCATCCACCAAATTAACTGAAATATTTGGACAGATAAATCTTTTCATAAATAGAGCATAATTACATGTGAAACAGTTATTACATACATACACATAAAACCAACCGGTTAATGCGAAAATCTTATGAAGTACCTGTTATGCAATCACAATGTTTAACACAACTGATGCAAATTCATTGAATTCAATAAGAATATGATTATGACGAATTCTTCACGTCCATAAAGGATATTTATAAACAAAGAGTGGAAAAGGAACGACAGAAAAATGAAAATTTGAAGGAGGCATTATCTTTTCGTGTTTAATATTCATGTAAACACCTAAAATGAAAAGCACAAACTATCACTAATACGAATTACTAAAACCAAAGAGATCATAAAAGAATACACGGATAATAGCTGAAAGTTTCCATTGAACATCAAAACACATCAATAAATATTCTTTCTCTTGTTTTTTTTTATTACTTTAAATATACTTGTATTATACTGACAGAAAAAAAGCCAATGAAGGTTGGAACAATAAAGGTGAGAGAGTATTTATGTATAGACATTTTAAATACGGTAAATATACAAATGTGCCGAATATATATATATATATATATATATATATATATATATATATATATATATATATATATATATATATATATATATATATATAATTCACAGTTTATGAAAAGCCATATATATTCAATTCATATATCACAACTGTTAGAATAGTATGAATAGTAACAGTAATCAATTTCACCATTGGTTAATTAAAAAAATATAACCATTTCAGAATCCAGTTACAAGTTAATTTATAGGAATTACAATTTATTTATTTTTGTTTTTTTTTTAAATGGGAAGAGAAAAAGTTGGAGTTTTTTTCTCTTTGAAATATAAGATACACAAAATTAACTCGAGTACATTCACATTAAATGAAAAAAGAAAAAGGCAACGAAATGCAACAGTCCATTTTATTTACCAACCAACCATCAGTAAATAAAAACAAAACAAAAAGTATTCATAAGAACAATAACTAATGTATTTATTATGATTTGAATAAAGACTTTGATAAGTAAACTAATCTTCATTAAATTGAAAAAAAACAAAACAAAACATCACATTCATCATAGAACAATGAAAAACAAACAAACTCGGTCTAGTTAAATTATTCATTGATCAATAAGTAATATCAGTCTGATAAACAGTGAATAATTTATTTGAATGAATGAATGAATAATGATACAGGACTTCTCTTAAATATAAGCACATATATATATATATATATTCCATGGGAATAACAGTGAGAAATTATATGTAATAATCAATAGGAAATAATAGAAGGAAAAAAAATATTTATCTGATAAAAATTGAACATAAAATTTGACAAGTATTCCTAGTCCATGTTTTAGTTTCTTTTTAATTTTTCTATCGTCAGAATACATTATAGACAAAGTAATGAACACACATACACACACACGCGCACGCATAAACAAGTAAACATTTCAGTATGAATTACAGTAAGTGCCAGAACCAAAATTAATTTTATGGGAAATAATTGAATAATGAGAAATATAAAGTTATCACACATACACACACATAAACATACACGTTATCGCTCTTTATCTCTTATTGTTTATAAGGAAAATTAATATCAGACTATGAGCATTCATTCAGGTACAATGACTTGATAAAATTGTATGTGTACCGCCACCGGATGATTTACTCCATAGAGCATCATGAATTGTTATAGCGTCTACAACAGGACTTAAGTGTTTTGTAGAAGTGATTTCAGTGAATTGTTTTGAACCACTATTATATCTGTAAAGAAATAAAGCAGCGTTAAAACATAGAATATATATATATATATATATATATATATATATATATATATATATATATATATATATCAGTATGAGTTTGTGGAGATTGCTAAGATTTTTAATCGAGATCATGAATCGATCAATGTTAGACCACTATTGAAAACTTGTAAGCAGTGAACGGTCGTTTCGTCCTAGTTAGACATTAACATCACCAGATGACAGTTCATGGTCTAGAGGTTAAGCGTAGGAGTGCGAGACGGAAGGTCCCGAGTTCGAATCCCACATACAGGATTGCTGATTATATATATATATCTATATAACAAACGAATACTTAATAAAATGAGCATGGAAAATTGCATATGTCAAGAAGAAATAATATGATTTATTATAATACTAATTAATGAAATTGTGGATTATGCCAAACGTTGAAGATTTTTATACCGAAATATTTACCATTAATAACCAGTGGTACGGTATTAATTTTATTCACTTTATTATAGAAAACTTCATTTGATAGACCATACACGGTTGAACACAATAACGTGATATAGTAATGATCAAACTACTAGCATAAGTTATATATACGAGTAAAAACCAAATATTATTCTAAGTCGGTTAATAGAAATATAAACGACAAACAAAAATCTCGTATCATTTCAAAAGTAAGCTTGAGCAAAATATTTTAATTAAAAAAATCCAAAAAGTATCGTCCTTTAAACAGCCTGATCAGAGAAAAAACTTTGATTGTGAAGATGACGATGAACATAAAACTTACTTAAAAAATCGATTGACCATTTCGTGTGTAATTCGTCTTGGCCCATTGCCACAAATAATTTTTAATTCTTCTGATTCTAAATCGAAGGAATACACAGCTCGATACTGACATCGAGAATCACGAAACAATATCATAAAATGTGTACCTTCAGTGGCAGCCAACTCCTATAAGGCAAACACAAAAGTGTAAGGAAGTATACGCGTACATATATGGCAACAATTATCCTTATGAAGACACCAATGAAATTACGTAAAAATTTGATCATTGATTACATATGTAAGTCTTCATTTATGAAAGAAGTAAACATATATTATGTGTTGAAATTAAATGTGTTACATCTCATCCGCTTTAATTGACGAAGATCTTCAGTCTCAGAAAGTTACAATTACGAATTAGTATCACATACTTAACCCTACTCGGCGATTCCGTGATATGGCAGGAATAGTTGCAGACATCTGTTATTAAACATTAAGAAATCGTACACGCTCAATACACTTATAGGCCACAGGTGTAGGACAATTAACTGTGCGATGTGCTTGCACATCGACAACCCGACTATAACTATGACTACAACACAATTCGCAAAACTTAGCGAAAGTTAACCCAACTTGTAAACATCTCTAGATAATAGCTATATAAATAAATCGTATTTCCTTTGTTTACCACAAAAATCTTTGAGACATATAATTATTTTGACGGTCAAGAATTTGGGAAAAGACACATGAGTTAAAAAACTCTAGGCAGTGGTTACGATAATCGTGCGGACTCCAACTATACAGTCTGGATCTATCGAGAGGATTCAGTTCAATGAACGATAACTTCATGAAATGATGCTACGTCTTGATTTTGCGCCTCTAAGTTAATCGATAAAGGATGTGTTCTATCAGAGACCTAAACTAAGTTCAAAGCCGTCACCGAACAGTTCCCGGTTATGAATCAGCTTTATTCTTTTCAGCTAGTTTCCTTTTCGTGGTCAAAAATAAACTTAGAATTTAATCATTTCCATCAATGTTTGTTTGGTTCTTAAGTAGTGATCAAATGCTATAGATCAAGTTGCAACGTGACCATTAACCTAAGTGACACAGCATCACGTGTTCAGATGTTAAGTAATTGGAGGTGGTCAGAAAGGAACTTATAATGAGTATACTTTGTTGATGAATGTCAATTAAAACTGACCTTAGGTCTAGGATTTCATGCTGATTACCTTTAATCACTTAAAAAAGGACAAATAACATATTAAATGAGACATTTGCTAGTGTATGGAGTGTTTTAGATGATCTGAAATGATAATGAATTAGTGACAAAAACCAAAGAAATCCGAGTTGTAAAAGGTTTAAAATACAACTTCATTCACCAAAGTCAAAAATTAACAAGCGGTGTTCTAAAACAGATCAGTTCATCATTTAAATACTGAGAGAAAAAATTGTAATATAGTTGAAAAAAGTAAAACAAACTTTAAGAGCAAGCTGTTTGGTAGGTTCATTGACAGTTCCAGCTAAACAACAGTGACTAATTGCATTAACTACTACAGTTCGATTGGACTTCGCTTTGGGTTTCACAAATAAACGTGGCTGATTTAAACATTGAACGGGTACACCAGGACCACTAGATGGAGATTCTAAAGCGCCAAGTCGATGTAATGCTGGAGAATTCAATAAAATAAAAAAGTATGTCCTTTTTTTAAAAAAAGAAGTGGGTTTACGTGACTGATAATATTTATAAGAGGATTTTGTTTAGAATCATTGAATGTCGAACGATTAATAGATATATGGGTCAAATATCCACTAATTTTTGGAATTTTATTTTTCGTAATATAACAGAAACGACTTGTCTTTAGTAATTTAAGTGAAATAAAGGATTGGTTTTAGAAACAACGAATAACAAAACAAAGCTTGTGGTGAATTGTAGGGAAATTTCGGTAGGTGTTGTGTTCTCAGAGCTATAGATGGTTTATCTATTAACTGATATACTGAAAAAACCTATTCTAGACATTAAATTTCCATTGACAGTGAAGAGCTACAAAATATAGGAATAATTGAAAACTTTCATAAACCTAAGTGAATTCACATTGCATGATTAATTGGGTTCGATTTCAGTAGCTTGAATTGGGTGAGTATAGTTCCCATTGGATATATCGGTAGTTTTCTAATAAACTGAATAAAGAAAAGCTAAGAGTATTATATAAATAATAACGAAAGAAGTAGCTCACATTGCTGAAAAAACGACTATTGTGCAGGCAATTATTAGGATCATGAGAATGACATAACTTTAGCCAATGTGAAAATGTCTACTTACAAGTTGTTCAACAAATATGAATAACTTTAGAAACAATTTTTATTGTGAACAATCAAGCGGTCATTTAACATCCGCTTTAAAAACCCTCAGTAAAGAAAACTTTTATCGCTACATAGAATCAAATTTCTACATTCTACCTGTTGTGTGTATATATATATATAGTTAAGAGCTATTAACTTACATGACAAACTAATTCCAGAAGGAAGTGGATTACGACCAGCCAGATTATTAACAACAGACCTACCATTGACAGGACGATTATGAGTTACACGAGCTTTTGTCTCACGGAAAGAAGAGCTATCACAGTCAGGTTCAGTATTTGGTTCCACAGCTTCACCATCACCACTACCACGTGTAATGGCCGATGGATGTGGTTTAGATTTAGCAGAATTCAAACGAGAATTAGGTTTTGATGATGGAAAATTGTCCAATGAAGCAGCGACTAATCCATTTCTGTCACGTTTAGGAGTAGCGGATAATCGTTTAGTTGAACTATGTTTAGGAACAGTTGAAGATAAATTAGCTTCAGATTTAGAAAGTGTTGATGAACCAGACCTTACAGGGTATGGATTATTACTATTATTAGTAGTGCGACAACTTGGTGATAAAGCAGCCTACAAAAGAAATTCACAATACAATTTGTTTTAAGAGAAATAGATTTTTCGACATAAATCTACAGATATATTGAAATAGGTTTACAGTAAAATTTGCTGCAATAGCGTAATGTTCAGTGCAAGAAGATTTTAAATCAATTTCTGTTGTTTATATAACAATTTAGACAAAATAATTTATGTTATTTCAGTTACATACTTATGTATTTATACCTAAATTTAGTTTTGTCAGTTAATAAAATTAGAAGTAAATTGTTATTGCCTTCATCTATTTCTGTTTACATTTTTCAGATAAATGACACATAAAATTCGCAGTGATTGAATGATGAAAAAAGTCTCAGTTTGAATATTTTTAAAGCGTATAATAATGTCATTTATATAGTGAACTTAAACCTTTACATTGGTTTTCGTGCGTTAAGTATCAGTATGTATACTAAGTTAGTTTCTGTGAGTAGACTTAGTGTTATATTACAATCTATTCAGAAAACCATCTAGGCAAAATGTAGTTTTATTGAATAACTTTTTTATCAATTCAGTCTGATGTTGGTCAGCACTGATGGAAGGGGGGGCACAAATAGTGACTAGATATGTGTAGCACATTAGTCACTGAAGGTTTATGTTGTCGAAACAACTAATTTATGACTTTCTATGTAAAACACTTGTTCATATTGTTAATGTGCAGTGGACAACTGCAGAGTAATTGAAGACTAGTAGAACACTTCTCCTAGTCTTCTAGTTAGAGAAAAAATTATCGTTTTGCGATAGTCTCACTAAAGACATATTATTAATCATACTAACTGAAGTTGATTGTATAATTAAAAATTTATAATCTAATAAAACTGAACTGATTCAATGTCTTTATTTATCAGGAAAATTCCATATTTAGTAATTTCATAATTAAAATCATTTAAATGATTGAGTCGATATTTATGTGTCCACTGTAAAAACAAAACTAAACATTGTTTCTTTAGAACAAAAAAAAAAAAAAACAAACAAACGAAAAGTGAATTAAATTTTTCTCCTCTAAAAGTTTTCTTCATCCACTTAACTTATTATTATAACTAATAAGAAAAATTAATGATTAGTTCTTGATTTATGGATGAAAATGTACCCACACCTGAAGAAAACCAACAATGAATATATATATATATATATATATATATATATATATATATATATATATATATATATATCGAGACATTCAAACAATGATTCCTTGAATTCTAGCTTACAATAAGTTTATTTCAAAGTTTACTCATTATCATGATCATATAAAACACTGAAAATCAGGAATATCAAATATCTATCCAAAGTATATAAATGGGAGGTTGTGAAATGTAATGAATCTTTCTTTACTCCGGTAACAATAGTCAGTCAGTCAGTCAGTCAGTCAGTAACAACATAGAACTTCGTACGTACGTACATCAGTACGAGTTGCCACACCACATTAGCACAGAGATGCAAGTGTCGATTCAAATCCCGTAGTGCTAGATGTAGTAAAATTATAAGCTGTAATCAGAAAAATTAGGGTTTGAAGATGTTATTTAAAGAGAATAATCCAGTGAAATAAATTTGGAAAGAGAATAAAAAAAGGGACATGAAGAATTCAGAAGATTAGAATTTGGGAGAACACAGAGAGTGGATGCACCTGCGCCATTGCAAACGATTTTGAGCCATGTCATTCAGGGTCTCTAACCATCGGTTGCTATCATCTCGCGGTCCCCAACCAGGTAGTCTACACCTACCAACATGACTCAATCCACTTGTCAGTGACTTCATGGACTTGTGCCATGTTTTGGTTTGGCCGCCCCTAGCTTTCTTCCAACCTACTCCTATACCACTGAACATAGCACGTCGAGGCAGTCGGTCGTTGGGCATACGTAACACGTGTCCCAGCCATCTCAACTGATGAAGTTTCACTACTTCATCAATTGATTTGCCATCCTTACCTAGTACCCGTTTCCTAACAACTACATTACTTACTCGATGGTCCCATGATATACGAGCAATATTTCGAAGACACCTATGATCAAATACTAGTAACCTACGAATATCCTCTACTCTTACCGGCCATGTTTCACTGCCATAAAGTAGGACGGAACGAACTGCTGCGCAGTAAACACGTCCTTTGGTTGATAGACGGATATCTCGCCTACGCCATAAATGACGCAAGTTGGCAAAAGCTAGTCGAGCCTTCTGTATCCGTGCTGAGATTTCGTCACACACCAGACCACAAGGGCTGATGAGACTTCCAAGATAAGTGAAGCGGTCGACACACTCAACTACTTCACTCCCTATCATTAGTTCGGGTGTCGATGTAACCCAATCCTGAAGCAACATTTTGCATTTCGAGGGAGAGAATCGCATCCCGAACATGCTTGCATTGTTGCTTAGAGTGGTCAGAAGACTCTGCATTTTGTCAGCGTCTTCACCAAATAAAACTATGTCATCAGCATATTCTAAGTCAACAAGTGAACCTCCCGGTAGAAGTTCAACCCCTGGAAATTTAGATGAGGAAAGTGTTATCTCTAAAAGTACGTCAACGACAAAGTTGAACAAGAATGGGGAGAGTGGACAGCCCTGACGAACACCACTTGAGGTAATCAATTCTGATGACAGTTCGCCATAAGCTCTCACTCTACCAGTTGTGTTCGAGTAGAGAGCCTTTATAAGGTTAATGTACTTCTTTGGTACTCCTTTCAGTGACAAACACTGCCATAGAACCTCACGATCAACAGAGTCGAATGCCGCCTTAAGGTCGAGAAATACTACCATTGTGGGGCGTCTGAATGTGTGTCTGTGTTCTAGAACCTGACGTAGTGTGAATATCTGATCTATACAACCACGTCCAGGTCGAAAACCAGCCTGGTTTTCTCTAGTCTGCTCTTCACGAGCTTTGTTAGGCGTCGAAGTATTATTGAAGCTAATATTTTAGACACTATATTAGTCAAACTGATTCCTCTGTGATTGTCACAAGAGGACTTTTGTCCTTTCTTATAGACTGGCACAATCAGTGATTGAGACCAGTCAGATGGGATTACGTCCAGTTCCCAAATTCTACCTAAGACCTCAGTTAATCTCATTGCTAATACTGGACCACCATCCTTAAAAATCTCAGGAGTAAACCTGTCAGGGCCTGCTGCTCTCCCTCGTTTCAGATTTCCTATGGCTTTTTCAACTTCGTAAAGAGCGGAGGACCTACATTAACTTGCCATTCAGGTTGACTGGAGATCGTGGGAAACCGAAGTGTGGCTGAAGGCCAGTTGAACTGATCCCTAAAGTGTTCTGCCCATCGATCCAATCTCCTGGATTGAGAATGTATAATATGTCCATCTTTCTCTGAGATTGTTTCGCTAACAGTCGGTTTCCTTAACGAGTCTGAACAATTGTCTGCTATTACCTATTGCCGCTGCCTTTTCCATCTCTCTTGCTTTCGCTACCCACCACTGTTCACGATCATTGCGTAGACTTCTTGTCAGCTTGCGCTTAAGCTGACTCCGCTCTTCATTATGTTCAGAGCCAGGTGGAATGAGTTTCCGAGCATCTATCAGTGCGATAGATGCTGCTGAGATCCAGTGTTGCTCCCTAACCTTACGGTTTACCTTACTAGCAGATATCACTGCTGTTTCCACAGCTTTTCGGATATCATTCCATGCTGCCTCGGGGTGGGCATCACATACATGGCTGCCTAACTGTTTTCCTAGTTGTTCCTGAAATATACTCTTAGCTTGACTATCATTAAGTAGGCCCTAAGAGGTTTCCTTGCAGCGTCTTTCCTACGTCCAGTAAGACGCAAGCAAATACGCGCTCGCACTAGAGCATGATCTGAATCTAGGCATGTGCTCCAGAATGAGCGACAGTCTTCTATCGAGCCCCTCCATCGGTGGCTGATAGCGATGTGATCTATTTGGGTCCAACGTTGGGACGAATTAGGGGGTCGCCATGTTAAAAGATGTTTTTCCTTATGCTTAAAGTTAGTATTTGCAAGGAACAGGCGGTTATCTGAGCATAGCTGCAACAGACGGTCGCCATTATCTGTTCTTTGAGCCACGACCATAAGATCCACCTAGGTGTCTTTCCCTATCGCTTAGTTTACCTACTTGAGCATTAAAGTCACCGGCCACTATTACTACATCCGAACGCCTAGCTTTTCGGAGAAGGTCCGAAAGCTTTCTGTAAAACTCATCTTTTACATCATCTGAGCTGCAGTCAGTGGGAGAATAGGCAGAGACGACGAAGAGGCAACGACGAGTGTCCCTATCTTTTCGGATCCTTACTGTTCCGTTCAGTCGGACAGCGCACAAACGACTGTCTACTGGGATCCACTCTAAGAGAGCTAGTTCTGCCCTAGGACTCAATGCTATACCTACGCCGGCGAGGCCACGGGAAGCAGAATCAGGGCTTCCAGATACACGAAGTGTGAATCGAGTCGGTTCTTTATTTTGGCATGGTGAGGTCAAATGAATGACGCTACTCGGATCCTGTATGCGCGTTTCGGAGACGCAGCACACATCGATGGCGCGAGATTCTAAAGTCCTAGCTAAGGAAGCCTGCTGTCCTATTTGGCCAGTGTTCGTACGTTAAAAGCTCCTACGTGTAGTTTAGAGCGTGGTTTCAGGAGACCAGGAATAGCGTTCCGCGTACTCGAATCGTTTGCCCTAGCGGTGCGAGGTGATAAAGAGACGTGAGGAGGGTTAGTCATGGAGATAAGAGAGGTATTAGGAGGTGTAGGAAGGATTTGAATGTGACCAACTTGGTCTCGTGTGCTGTTACGGGTATGAGGGCTGATATCACTTCCCGGCTGCCCACACCGTGGAAGGGTATTTCTTGAGGAACCTGAAAAGGAAATTGGATTAGTGTTGGTCTTGACGACCTGGGAGCGTGACCGCAGAGCCCAAGGGACAACTGCTTGAGGCCGGTCGCGCACGGCCTTTTTGTGGAAGGTTTTTATTGTGTTAGCTCCGTTCTTCAAAGGGCCTTACCGCCGGAGACGGAAATCCGTGAGGTAAGGTGAGGTGTGACATTTTTAGGGTCGACCTTTTCTAACCCCACCCCTCCTTGTGGGAAGGCAGCATCGCTGCAGATGCTGGTTGTCCGAGGGAAACACCTTACTGCTGTCACACCTCTCTACAGTCAGCAGTACGACTTCGCCCTCAGACCTTGAGTTGCTGCTTTTAGTCTTACCGTTCTCCAATCGACCTGCCTGGCATGGTAGAAACTACAGGAACATATGTTCCAGCCAATATAGCTCGGTTGGGTCATCACGATAGTCAAGCCCGACCAGGTGTCTTCGAAACATTGCTCGTATATCCTGGGACCATCGAGTAAGTAATGTAGTTGTTAGGAAACGGGTACTAGGTAAGGATGGTAAATCAATTGATGAAGTAGTGAAACTTCATCAGTTCAGATGGCTGGGACACGTGTTACGTATGCCCAACGACCGACTGCCTCGACGTGCTATGTTCAGTGGTATAGGAGTAGGTTGGAAGAAAGCTAGGGGCGGCCAAACCAAAACATGGCACAAACCCATGAAGTCACTGACAAGTGGATTGAGTCATGTTGGTAGGTGTAGACTACCTGGTTGGGGACCGCGAAATGATAGCAACCGATATTTAGAGACGCTGAATGATTTGGGTCAAAATCGTTTGCAATGGCGCAGGTGCATCCACTCTCTGTGTTCTCCCAAATTCTAGTCTTCTGAATTCTTCATATCCCTTTCTTTATTCTCTTTCTAAATTTATTTCACTGGATTATTCTCTTTAAATAACATCTTCAAACCCTAATTTTTCTGATTACAGCTTATAATTTTACTACATCTAGCACTACGGGATTTGAATCGACAACTGCATCTCTGTGCTAATGTGGTGTGGCAACTCGTACTGATGTACGTACGTACGAAGTTCTACGTTGTTAC
Organism: Schistosoma mattheei; assembly: GCA_944470405.2. Lineage (NCBI taxonomy): Eukaryota > Metazoa > Platyhelminthes > Trematoda > Strigeidida > Schistosomatidae > Schistosoma > Schistosoma mattheei. Next base: position 79,609,544 of record OX103947.1, read on the forward strand.
TGACTGACTGACTATCAAACTATTTATTCGAGACAAAATTTTATGACCTCATTAACTCTATCGGAATGTTCGCTACACCATGATACATTTATTCATCTTTCATCACCCTTTTATGTATAGTTATGTCAATATCTGTATAAACGTTGATTTTCAAATATTTTAGATCGTAAGCAGCTGATGAGAACCTAACGAAATAAAATGAATCCATTTATTATTCTGCACCAATCATTGTTCTTGCTCTCTTTAAGATAATAAAGGGAACTATGTGTATGAAAGCGTTTCTTTTTCTCTCTTAAAATGAGAATAATTGAAATTATTTACATTGAGTTTAACTGAGCAGTTCATATAAACAGTTTCTCAAAGTAGACAAACAGCTAGAAAGTTTTAAGTAAACGAATAACTAAAGAAGTATATAAATTATTTTGTAATGCAGTTAAAACATTTCAAAAAAAACATGTTTTAAATAAAACTTAACAACAAGAAACTGCTTAATGTACTCGGTTTCTAGTTATGCTTTTGAATAGATGCCCCCAAATGCCCTGGTATGGCCGAGAGTGAGGTGGGCCCGCCCTCCCTCTCGAAATACTCTCACACGGCCACGCGTATATAGCCTCTGCCAGGGAAGTCCGACTCACTGCCTTCTCGTGGCGGGGGTGTAGTTTACGAAAATGAGAGGAAGAAAAGGGAATGTCCGGCGCTTTAACCGGATCCCAAATCAATGGTGCACATGGGCTCCAGTATCCTGAGGGAACAAATGGCGTATGAACCAATCGTTGGGCACCGGCTACCATGGGAATGCATCTCCTCACGATGCTCCACTGCCTTGTGGATCAGATCTTTGAGTCAAAGGCTCGGGGTGTGGCCCCCTAGGGAAACCATCTGCTTAGGTCTGGGCACCCGGGCAGTATCACAGCCCACACACACGCATAAATATGGTGTGGCGCATATATATTTGGTGCCCTCTTGTACCAATATTTATGTGTTGAGATAATAATAATAATTTGAATAGATGTTAGTGATACAATCCATTGACTGGAAAAAAAATAGTAGTGGCAATTTTGAAATCGAAGATAAATAGTTGAAAACCGAGTATTTTTAATATTTAACTACTTTACGAAATATAAAATATCACTTACTTCTTTCTTGGATAAATGTGCTTGTAGTACAGCTTCACGTCTTTCTTTCTCATTTAGTTTCCGTTCAAATTGTGCACGGTCAGCTGCTTCTTTCTCTTTACGGCCAGTAGTACGTAATGCTTCCAGTTGTTCAGCAACCATAGCTCTCTCTGTAGCTCGACGAGCTTCTAATCTATCCTTGGTACGCTGCATTCGCTATACAATGAAGTATATAATTTGGAATTGATAATTAATATAAGTAAAGACAAAATTGTGCTATATATGTATATATACCATTTAGCAACGTGATTGTCATCATTTAGAAAAAGTATGTCTGCTAGAAAATCTCAAGTTAATGCGATGTCGTTTAAAACAATGGTTGGTTAACCACATGAATCATTTAATAAACTGTATCACACAAAAATAAGATAGAATTTTTGTGCCGAAAATCGACAGTTCATCTGATTGTTACAATACTTTATTTAGTGAATATAATTTAATAAACCAGTAAAAAGCTTTAAGTTACATTTATGTGAGAGCTGGTGATATAACCCGGCTGCCTAAACTAAGGTGGGTGTGAAGTGGTGTTTGAAATCTTTACCTGATTATTTACAGTCATGTTTGGATTACCAAACCATTGTTTAGTTTATTTCATGTTAACTGGTAATGGAATCTAGAAAGAAAAATTTATCTTATTTCAGAGAGCTCAATAACAATATCTAAAGTTAGTGCAGGTCAAAGAAGAAACTGAAACGATTAGAAGTTCAGATACATAAGGCTTTCAGAAAACTGAGAGATGATTCTTCTCAAGGATTATTTATGTTAAAAAAGATAGATATAATCCAGAGACCGAAAGTTATGACTAGAGAATAAATAATAAAATCAATTAACTAAAATATAAAAATCAACTGCTGAACCAGAGAAAAAAGAGATAATAATTTAAAGTTAACAACATATTGAGATTTGAATAAGAATAGACAAATATTATCTGATTTATAAATACACAGCATTCATGGACGTCTATAGGTGAGAAGTGGAAATGATTTTAAAATAAAACAACCAAGAGATATTGTACAAGTTTAAGATATACATTTGTATAGATTTTATGAAGAAACGGCATTGAATTCTTATAGTGGTAAAGTTTCTCAATCATGAGCATTCACATATTATGAAATTAAAAAACAGAGCATCGAATACGTTCAACAAAATATTATTATTATTGGCTTTATTCAATATTATACTTTAGGTACAATATAGAATTCTCAGCACAAAGTGTTTCAGCGAGTTTCCGTTTCTTATTTCTTGATCTATATTGACGATAAATGTTGAGCGATCCCCAGTTAGATGTTAGCATTTCAGAAATCAACATCTGAATAATGTTCATTCTTTTCAATCCATCTTGTCAGTAATCAAGTTGTTTCCGATTGTACATTTTTGTAACTTGTACTGAGAAAGATAGTCAACTTTTCGCAAACACACCCGAATAGGTTGTGTAATTAATTAACAAGGAAACAGATAACTTGTTGAAATATCTAGATGACAAGAACAGATAGCCCAGATATTCAAGCTTGAAACCAACGTTTAATGTTGAGGTTCTGAATGGATATTTAGCAAAGTGCCATTTCCAGGATTATCTCAAACTAATGACTTAATATCAAAAATAATTGAAACAGAAGATTGAATTAGGGTGAAAAACATAGAATTCAATCAAATAACTTGAGAAATATTAAAAGTATCAAAAGACAAATTTATAAACAGAATCTTACCTCTGGATCTGGTTCTTCGAAGCCAATAAAGAAAAGTTTTCCTTCTGGACTGACATTTGGGGCTTTGACTACAGGAGACTTCATATGTTTCTGACTATTTTCTACAGGTGAAGGATTTAATGGTGCAGTTGATGAGTTCGATAAGTCGGCAACATTATTAGCAGACACTGAACACTCTTGAGGTTTACCACTGTAGGACTAAAAATAGCACAAACGTTTACAATCATTATAACATTAGAATATTAGTTGTGCATAATAAATTAGATTACTCCAAAATACAACGATAAAGTACAGTTTCGTGTAATGGATTGTAAATTCTGAGAAGTGAAACTGCTTTACTAACAACATTGAAGAGAAAACAATGGAGTAGTATCATAAATTTCTTCGTTAAGACCTCAAAAGTTTATATATCAAAGAAAAATAATTACATTTGCATGACATTTACTGCAGTAATACAACCATGTTTCAAACAGAGAAGAGCTAATCAACATACTTTTGGAAATAAATACTAGTTACTATTGTTGGGTCGGCTTCCGGAGAACTTCAACGGAGCCTCCATAGGCCCAGAAAGGAGCCGAAGGGCCCTAGCCAATCAGAGCATGATGGAACGTTCGACAATTCCAGCGTGGCGTGCTACCATTGGTCGGCAGCACAATATGACGTTAACGGATTGGCTGAAATAAGATGTTGATTTAACAGACGCCAACATCTATAAATACCCTTGATTTCCTGTACTAGAATGAACCTTGGGATAAAGCGTTTTCTCTCATACTTGTGTCTTCTTTCTGGAGTTCAAGTCGCTGTGTAGTTCTAGTTTGCGGGTTACGGGACTAGCTTAAAATTCGTATATAGCGTTCAACCTACACGACTTATCAACTATCAGGAGTAATGGCGCAATATCCCACATTTTATTTATTTGAACGCATAAACAATGGTATAAGGGGGCACCAAATATATATGCGCCACACAATAACAATCAGGCCAGTATCAGTTATCATTTATTTGTGTGATAGCTGTGACACTGCCCGGGTGCCTACATAATGGATGTGAAGGTAATTGATCTCAAGAGGCTGTCCAAAACTAAAGTCGGCGAATTAAAATTTGGACATGAGACTTAGCAGTTAGAAAATGAATGACAAAAGACATTTTTGTGGTGTTCATGGAAAATATAATGAAATGTAAATACTAGCTAGATCAAGAGGTTAGCCGTTTATTTCTACGCAACAATAAAGACTATGTAATGTCAGATACTTCAGCTTATCATAGAATTGTGTAGGAAGATTCTTAATCGATAATAACAGAGACCAGTTGAAGATATATATGTGTGAAAATCTCTACTTTAAATCCAAGGTAAATTAAAGAGTCCTCAAAGCCACACCGATATCTCATTAAATGGTTATATAACGACTAGAAAAACTACGAAATGAAAAATAATTAAAACACAGTACAACTTACAGGTTCATTGAAAGCGACCATATTATGACTGTCAGCTTTAATAACAACTGGTTCATCTGTATTAATTTGATTATGTTCAACAAAATCATCTACTGTTACTGAATGATTATTATCTGTTGATGAATGAACATTATGTTGTACAATTAAATCACGAACAATAGGTCTATCACTCCATGTAGCACGTGTTGTAGATATATTAGATATGGATGTGGATAATGCTTGTGTATGAGATAATTGACTTATTGTCAGTGGTGTTGATGATTGTTGTGGTTGATATTGTTGGTGTTGCTGTTGAAAACTACTTGCCATTAAAGCAGCTGCTGTTGTCGCAGATGATGAAGCTAACAGCACTTGTTGTTGCATAGAAAGACGTTCAAAATCCGAACGTAAATCAGACATATTCCGATTAATTTGATCTAATGTAACGTTATCAACAACAGATGTAACAGATGGGCGATTATTTCCACCAACTATTGAATTTATATCAACTTTATGTCCACGTGAACTGACTACTCCGCGAGATGAAGCGTAAGAAGGAGCTGGAGAATGAGTTCTACTCTCTGATTCACCTAATTCATATCCATATTCTGATGATTTACGACCATTCGATCTATATCTGTTTCTACAAAATAAGTGTTCACAATATGAATTTAACCATAAGATATTTGTAGATCAGGATGAGGATATTAGACGTGTTTTGATCTCTGAGCTGAATGGATTGGTTACGAAGCTTTCACTGAACAATAACATTAGTACGTAATTCCATTCAGCTTAGAGAACATAACACCTTCAATAGAATTAACTGTGAAATTCGTAAAATGAATAAGTAAACAAACTATTATCATTCAGGTAACTACGCAGAAGTTAGAAATTTGCAATGAATGCTGCACAAACACGAAGTTAGACGATTTTAGCATTCAACGTCATCGTTTAGTTTAGAACAGCATTCGTAAATAAAGTTTCATTTTCGTGTAAGAAAGAAAGCTGATTTATGATCTCAAAGAAACTTTGTGAAATAACATTTGACCAGTAGTTATTTGACACGTATTTCTTTTTATAGAAATAAAGAATGAAAAGTAAAGAATAGTACTTAATTGAAAGAAAAATTTAGCATCTTGATTTAAATTGAATATGTAATTTGTTTTCAAATTTCTACGTCGAAAAGACTTAACCAATAGAGCATCATCAACCAATATAAAGACAATGACTATTTTTCTCCATACATTTTATTGTTATGGACATTTCTACGCAACAATGAAAGAAAGATATATGATATGAGGCACTATCATTCAGGAAAATGGCATAAACAGATAAATTTATGTCTAATTTGTAAGGGAACTGTCTTAATATTACATAATTTTAGTGGTGTTTCGTAATTGTTATTCTAAAGTCTATTTATCCATTTCTGACTTACTTTCTATGTTGAACTATTGAATAAAACATTGTTTATTATAATAGTCTTATCATTACTAAAACACCTGCCTTCTTACTGTCAATTTTTACTTTTTATCTATTACATGTGGTTATGCAATCTATTTCATTGCGGTTACTGATTCACAAAATACTTTGATTAGTTTAATATTTTCATATACCCATATGAATATTCATGTGTATTCGGGCAAAGCCTGATGACGACCTAATTGGAAACATTATTGTTTGCTTATATGCGTTGTTCTGCTCAGACTCAAGTTCTGGCCCACGATTTGGGCGTGGGTTCGAATCCCACCTCCAACACATACTTTATGCTCCTGCGCTGAAAGTGGATAGGACACACATTGAAGAAAGCACCCAACTGTGTCACAAGACAAGCCCTCACATGGAATCCTCAAGGCCAAAGGAAAAGAGGAAGACTAAAGAACACATTACGCCGAGAAATGGAGATGGATATGAGAAAAATGAACAAGAATTGGATGCAACTAGAAAAAAAGGCCCAGGACAGAGTGGGTTGGAGAATGCTGGTCGGCGGCCTATCCTCCATTAGAAGTAACAGGCGTAAGTAAGTAAGTTGTTCTGATCAAAAGGCGGTTAGAGTAAGTTAAGTATATTTTTTGAATAAATTTACAGTGTATGCACAAAAATTTAATATAATGTATCAACTCGAATTGATGATTACACGTATGTCCAGAAACTGTTTAATTTATAAATTCAGTCAACAATTCTAAACCAACATGTCAAGTTGGCGATGTAGTATATCTTCCTAGTTTTAGTGAAACTAAAAATTCTGAATAACAAATGTAAAATTCCATTTTTGAAACTCAACAGTTGGTGATATATCCGAAAATGTTTGCTGAAAATGGGTAAAATAGAGTATTTACAATTGACTGATCATTGAGTAGTGACTGAAGGCATGTATGTTAAGTTCTTAATGTAGATCAAACTCTATCGACCAAGTTGCAATGTGGCTCACTAATCGAGGTAACTCGATATTGCGTGAACAATGTCCAGATGTAAGGTAGTGATAGGAAGAAATCAATGGGAAACCCGGTTTGACCAAAGTTTTGTGCTATTTAGTGTTCGTCAGCAAGGTTACCTGTAGTCTTGAGGGAAATGATGCTTTATGCGAGTTATCTGTCGAGGACCTGCAACCACCTAACATCACAACATAGTACGCGAGAAGTTGAGTAACCTCGGTTAGTGAGTGTTATGTCTTGAAAATCTGATGACCAGTATCACGTCCTCGGACACCAATCACAATACTAATTATAAGTGCATCTATTATTTACTCTATAGATTGATCTCTTTGACTTAGTCAACTGTACATCTGATCAGCACTATTGATTTTGAGCTGATAGTCAAACTTCTCTTGGTCCGTTATTCGCAACCTCCTCTCTATAACCAGTCTTAAGTCTAGAAGTGGCAACCAGCCCCTACTATATTTTTCGAAACATGTGGTTTATACACAGACATACTGGACCGAATCACATCATAAAGTAAGAAATAAAAATTATGCATGAACAAGTCTAACGTGGCTGTAACTGAACGACTAGGGACAAATTAGAAACAGTAAATCCTATCACTAAATTTAAAGGGTTGATCGAAAACTTATGATAAACGGAATATATACACATTGCAGTTTAGTTGTATACTAATTATACAACAAAATTATGATCAATAATAGGTCAAAAAACCAGTTTTGACTACTACAATATTCGTCCCGTCATAACAGTAGGTAATATTACAATTCGATCGATATAGTTTGATCAGCGCTAAGGACTGGACATATAAGGCACTGGTCATTACTCAGTGATCAATCAATTGTGAACACATTTCAGTCCCACAGGAGGTTAGTCGTGGAACGGATGGTTCAGTAGTGAATTCTGTGGTCACGGAGCTAGGTGATATTGGATTGAATTCGATAAAGAACATCAGCTCTTTCAGGATTACAGGTGAACCTCGTTGATGAGTGCCACACAGTACGAAACCTAGGTCAACCAAGGTTTCTTGTCGACTACCTCCAACTACCATCTTACAAAATAGCTCACAAAATGCTTGGACTAGCCAGCCACTTGTTGGTAACCAGTGTAATGGTTTATACTGGTCATGATTACATGTGATCATGCTATAGTAAGGAACGTAAAGTTCCAAAGAACTATATTTGATAAGTTTTCGGTGGTTGAGTGCTTAAAGTACCTGGCTTTTAAATATTAATTCTTAGGTTTGCATCCCTGTCCAGCTATTTGGAATTAGATGATGAGGTTGTATCAATACCACTATAAGAAGTGTTGTGACGAAAAGTCAAACAGGTAAACCAGTACTCGATAAATGAATCATATTATTTTATATCAGATGTTTGAAGATAATCGTCAGAAAACTTGAGACCTAGGTAACTATCAGGTTAATGGAAGAAACACACGAACTGAGTAAAATAGTCCACTTGCACTATAAATCTGATTACACTTACTTTGAATGGGATTTCGGCAATCTAGATAATGATCGATGAGAGAATCGACCAGAATAAGACATTCGATTGAAATATGGGTAAGAATGATCATCATATGTTCGGATGGAGTAATCATCTTCGTCATCATCATCCGTTTCTGAACTTGCTTCATTTGAGCTACATTCACGATAACTGCTGCTGAGCATCATTTGATTCGGGACATTATGAGAGCGATGATACCGTTGAGATATATGTTTGTGGGGAAGTGGTCGCTCATCAACAGGACTTTGTGAAGGAATATCATAAGGATAGTTTTTATGGTTGGTATGGCGATGTCTAAAAGGAGACTGAACACCATGAAATGAATCAACTAAAACAAGACGATGTTCATTGTAATCACTTGTTGATGATGCCAGAAATCCTGGATACGTTTTATCTGCATAACCTCGCTGTCTCGACCCTTTATGAGTTTGAGAATATTGAGGAGGAGCATAGTGATAATTAACTTCTGTAAATAACTCAGGTTGAGGAGTAGACTCTCTTTCACTAAATCTAGACTTTGGTCTTTTAGAATCACGTTTATGCTGATGGGTAATGTTTGATAAGGTTTGGATGGATCTAAAGTGATCATATGAGGATAAGAAACATTAGATGTAGCATAGTTTGATTCTCCACTATCCGATCGCCGATTTGTTACAGATGTATTTTGGTCGAATCCCTGATAAGGTGGATCACAATGATTGTTTATATGAGCAGTAGTAGGTTCGACAGTCAGATCAGAATGATCATTCGACTGAGTTCTATCGTGATATATCTGTGGAGATTTAGAACAAGGAGGGATTGATGTTTTTGAATCATTTGCGAATATGTTAGTGGTATTGTCAACCAATCCAATCGTATCACTGGTTTCCATTAATACAGTAGAATCGTGTAAAGGCTATAACAAGTAAATGGAATGACGGGAAATAATGAAATTTCAGGTATTAAACACGGACTACTTAAACATCTTTACAATATGCAGATGGCAATTTTCAAAAAAATTACTAATACTGTATGCAAATTTAACCGATATGAAGTAGTAATGTAGTGAACAAGAACACAAGTGGGGATAATCGAATGTAATTGGACACAAAATTACAGAATCTCTTAGTACATTCTGAGAACCATACAGTAAAAATTTCATTTGCAAAATATCTGTCGATTTTCTCAGACTTTATTGTTCCTTCGTTTTCACATCAATCATTCTCTGTTCTCGTTCTTCGATCTTTTTAATCTTCTGTCGCCAGGTATTTCACTTTCAATTAATGATACATACTACTCATATCATCTCTATTCATACGAGATGATAATATTCTTTGGGTTTTATAATGAAAAGACGAGTATATTTATTAAATTCGAATGTAGAAATTAGTGAACCGGTATATAAATATACATATAATGAATATGTATATGTTAGATATTTCTGTATTCTGCAATTTGTAAGATATACTGGCTATAGTTACACCTTTTACCGTTCATAAGTTAAAGTTATATAATGATAAACTTGTAATTCAGTTATATAAGGGAAAAATCGTGGTTATGTAAATTTCGAAATCGATTATTTATGATAATAACTACAATTATATTAAACGAACAACATAAGAGACGAAAATCTTCCGATATTCAGTTGACCACGGTAGTTTGAAGAATAAGTTAAATAAATTTTGTAGTAACATGAAGGGGGGTCAATGTATTCACTTAAGAGTGAAATGAAGAGTTTTCTAATCAATTTGTTCGGATCAGGAAAAGATGCACAGCAATATGTTTATATCTGACATGCATGACAACTAATATTTGACATTTGTACAGAGTGTAGAGAATAGACATATAAATTATATAATAAAACAATTAATACAAATAAAAATGTAAACCGATTATTGTTTTTGTTCGATATTATATTACATGAAATTCGTATAGTGTTATAGGAAGATGAAGTTTACCACAATTACGACCGTGATTCACTTAAAAATCTAACTAAATCACTACGGGGGCTGTGGAAATTGTTTAATGCTATTGAGATCACGAACGAACCTATGTTAGGGAACCAACAAAAAACTTGGAAGCACATTTTGTTTAAGTATCGAAATCCTGTAAGGTGTAGAACCATGAGCGCAAAACCACTGTATTGGAATCCAACAATGTGGGGAGATCCATTATGAATACAGTGATCTTGAGTGCTGTTAGAGGAATTAGGGCGGTTATCACTCCCCGATTGCCCACACCGTGAAACGGTTCTTCCGGAGGCACCCGAAAAGGAATTCAGATTAGAGGTGGTCTTAGTGACCTGAGAGCCTGACTGCAGTGCCCGAAAGACAACTGCTTGAGGTCGGTCATACACGACCTTTTTGTGAGTAATTTTTGTGCTAGCTCCGTACTTGTTGGGACATTACCGCCAGAGACGGATATCCGTGGGATAAGGCGAGGTGCGAATTTTTAGGGTCGACCTTTTCTAGCCCCACCCTTCTTTTCCGGGAAGGCAGCATCGCTGTTATGCTGGTTGTCTGAAGGAAACACCTTACTGCTGTCGTATCTACGTACAGTCATCAGTACGACTTCGCCCTCGGACCTTGTGTTTACTGCTTTTAGTCTTACCACTCTTCAAACGACCTGTCTGGCATGTTAGAACCTTGACGAACGATTGTTCCAGCCAGTATAGCTCGATTGGTTCATCACGATAGGCAAGCCCGACCACCACGTCAAGAGAGCAGCAATGGTCATTAAGAGTAGAAGATACTCGTAAGCTACTAGTATTTGACCACAGATGCCTTAGAAATATTGCTGGCGTTTGCTGGGATCATCGGGTAAGTAATAGTGAGGTTAGACGCAAGGTCTTAGAGAATGGTAATAAATCAGTTGATGAGGTTGCAACTCTCCACCGACTGAGATGGTTGGGCTACATGTTACGTATGCCTGAACGCCGATTACCACGACGCGCATTGCTGACAAGAGTTGGAGACGGTTGGAAGAAAGTTAGGATCGGCAAAACCAAAACATGGTATCAGTGCTTGAAGTCACCAACCTCTGGACTGAGTCATGTTGGTAGGTGCAGACTACTTGGTTGGGGTCCGTGTGACTATCATAACAAATGGTTGGAGACTGTAATTGAAATGGCTCAGAATCGATTGCAGTGACGTCGGTGTATACACTCTCTGTCTTCCTTTAAACTATGAGATTAAAATTGCTTTAAATCTTTCTTTCTTCGAACGAATTCTTTCTTCCTGTATTATATCCTTATACACAACCTTGCTTTTAAACATTACCACCATTGAATTAACTACTTTTATGAATTCGGTGTTCATTTTGTTGTGCTAATGATGTGTGCATATATGTGCCTGGTCCTACGTTGTACCTGACTGACTGAGTCCAACGGTGTACACATCTTAATTCAAGCGATTTGTGATATTAGGCAAATATCCGCCATTGTCCTATGTGGACAGGAGAGGTCGTGGTTAGGCACTCCTGGACGATATCGAAACAGCCACCCAGCGCTTCCAGATTTTAAATGGTTGTCTAAAAAGTACGTTTGTGATGTGAAAAGATCATATTATTGGATTTTACAATTGCATAATATCATAAACATTTTATTATTATAAGATAAGAAGAGTAAAAACACAACATATGAATCCAACTATTGACCTCACTAATATTTGGCATTGTGGATGAAGAATTCATTGAGAAATCTTCATCTAAGTCTGTAGCATGTTCAACATTAGAACCAGATACTGTCATTTCATCTTTATCCGTTGTGAAATGAGCACCTTCTGAATCAATGCAACTAAAATTGTATTTTTCTGATTCTTTTAATTTGATAGGCAAAGAACTAGATGAATTTTCATTCTCCGATACTGTACCACCATTCGATAGTTGAGACTGTCCACTTGAAATACTTTGACGCTGATGGAACTATTAGATTGATAATACAACATAAATGAGATTAACAACACTGAATAATAACAATTGTAAAATAAATTACGATTAACAATATGGAAAATAAAAAGTAGAAAATTTGTAATATCCCATTCTACCTAATGTTCAAGTTATTTGAAATTATGAAGTCGGACCTTGGTAATGACACTTACATGGAAAATACTTGCATAGTTCATTAGAATAGTTTTAAAAGAAAATATTAGGGATTTTCAAATAATTAATGGTAAAAAAGGAATTGATATTTCCACTATAAATGATGGTTTCGATTTCGTATCGTTGACGAAATCGTACGTTATTATTGTAAAAGATGCTCTGGTACGACCAAGGGTGGGGAGAGTCAGGTCTTCCTCTAGAAATCCTAACACATGGCCACGCATATACAGACACTGTCAAGGAAGTCCTATTCACTGCCTTCCCGTGGCAGGGGTGTAATTTACGGAATTGAGAGGAACAAAAGTGAATGTCCGGCACTTTAACCGGGTCAGTGGATATGGAGGATCCATCTAGGAGAGTTTGGAAACCCTGATTCCAAACCAATGAGTACATGAACTACAGAGCCGTGAGGAAATAAATGGAGTATGAAGTTATTGTTGGTCACTGGCTATTATGGAACTGCATCTCCTGACGTTGCTCCACTGTCTCGTGGATTAGACCTCTAGGTTAAAGGCTCGGGGAGTGGTCGCCTAAGAAAGCCACCTGTTTTGGTTTGAGCGTCCGGACAGTATTACAGCCCTCACACAAATTCAATGATTCGAACAAAACAGATGTCTTACATACCCAGCATTTAACTGATCTTCAAACGATATCAGTTAGTTTTGAAAAATCAGGTTGAAACAAGTAACCTTCCTCAAAAAATCCTTATATTCATAGAATTTCAAATTTCATGTTTAGTAGTAATCAACAACACAATGGATATCATATGTTCTTACGTAAGTACACGGATTTACACTACTTCTTTGATAAATTAACACAGGTAAAAAAGAATATTCAGTAGTAAGATTATTGACAAATATAAACGATTGCTCTAGGCACTTTTGACAAACTTTTTGAGGTGAATAAACATTTTGATTTCAACAAATAATTAGAGAAAATCTGGGACAGATAGGTTTACGAAAAGACTAGGTATTTGAATGAGTAGAATATCAGATTGAGAATTGAAAGTTCCATTGTTTGAGTGATTGGTAGCTACAAAAAATAAGCAAAATGTCAAACAATAATCTTTTTCGCAAAATAAATAGTTTCTCTATAATTGCACCTTACAAGACAGTGATTGGAGGTATTTTCTGATAAAATAAGGCTTACAGAAAGCATTGCTAAAATCAATATCAGCGTAACGTCGTTTTTATACCACTCTTAAGACTAACTAAAAATCCAGCAAAGATCAACCAATAGATTGATAAATTTATCATAAATATATCTCAGCCCTAGAGGAAGTCAGTCATGACCTGGATGGCTTAGTGTCGACTACCTCCAACCATTACCTTAAAATATGAATATTTACCTGTTTTTGAAGAAGTTTAACAAATGCTGCATTATTTCTTTCAGCAGCAGCTTTGGTGCTAGCTAGACGTTCACGTTGTCTGGATACTTCAATAGCTCGTCTTCGTTGGTCCAATGATAGTCTTAAAGCTGCTGCACGTCCAATCATTGTAGCCTCTTGATCAGATTTAGTACTACTAGATGAAATGATATTGTCTTCAGTGTTAACAGCATCATTAATTTTATGTGCATGAGAACGTGCTGCCCCAGAATCTTTCCAAGTTTTCGTTCCTAGAGGTAAACTAAGAGTAATCATAATAATGATAATACGATGAATATGCAACTAGACTAATTAGAACAACGACAATTATACATTAATTAACTAATTATTTAAAAAAGTCTGTTATTTAACAAATAAAACAAGTTCTCAGTAATTAAAAATTAAAAGATAGTATGCTTAACGCTTTAACGTGAAACAGATTAAATGCTGGTAGAACTGGATCCAACATGTGTGCTTCTTTCTGTTTGGGACTCGTTGGATGGGTGTATCAGCATACCAAAGTTAATGCTTATTACAACACCAGAACAAAGTAATGTGTTTTTCAAAAGCTATTGTGTTATCCCCGTACCTACTTAGTTTTGGAAGCTATTTGTGCAACGGGTATGAGATTCAATTCAATATGAAATGGTTTGGATTATCCCTTTGTTTATACTTTAACTGAAATTAAATTAAAAATGATATCCGATGAACATTTAAGTGGAGATAATTGAATAACGCGATAGGGATTTGAATTGGAAGTTATTTGGTTTGAAACGCAGAGTGAACATAAACTCTGGGGTGCAGGTACGTCCAGCCGACGAGTCTCATATAGGACGAAACGCGCGTCTTGAATTCCACTACTAGCAATATTCCATGTATCCTATCCAAACTTAAGGAATAAAAGCAATATCGAAGCAATTCGCATCGGATACACACACCAAAAAATTGACTGAAATCCTGTCAAAATATCAACAACAGGATAAACCCAATCACTAGAAATTAAATTATCCCTAACGTTTGATTTGACAGATTTTAGTAACGTTGATCATATTGTCAGGTAACAATTATTTATAAGCGGAAAATGTAACGAGTGAAGTCACTTTTTTCCCGCTGAATAATTCAGTGTTCACAGAGAGCGCAACAATTAATTTGATTGTATGAATATTAGTAGTTCGACTCTACATCATGTTTCTGTGTTCATTGCAAAGAAAAAAAATCACTTAAATTCTTTCATGTGATTAGTTCTGCTAATAAATAAACTTTGTAAAGCAAGAACAAGAGACATTGCAGGTTAGAGATTTATTCCATTCCATATGATCTAAATGTTACATTAATTTGTACAAACAAATAAGGTGCATTACAAATGTAATTTAATTAGTTGTAATATACATTAAGTCCATTAGTCCACAAGTGAAGAATACCTATAATTACTTTCTATATTTATACAAGCTAAATTTATATATTACCACATTAAACAAAAGAAAAACCATGACGTAACTACTTGGATGAATAAATTGATGAGGGGGGTGACGGTTAAATATTTTGGTCACTAAGTCTAAAATAATAAAACTAATTATTATGAAAACTATCAACTGGAAATAAAAACTTGACTAAAATGAACAATCAAGGAGTTATTTTGATGAAACAAATGTTGGTAGGAATGATGAAGAATATTTGTAAAGGTTATAGATCGAACCAAAAATACTTTAGTTATTTTAAAAAGGTGATTGGAAAATAGGACCAAATCGACCATTATGTGAGTGATAAGTGGATTGTAGATCAGGATTGAGACGCCATTCATTTTGGAGGCAGTGGGCTGTTGAATAATCTCATTTACTGATCTTAAATGTACGTTGATAATAATTCACGATAGGGATTTTTCGAAGTATTTCCACTTCGCCGCCGAGTGAACCATCGGAAAAAATTTCTGACAATAATTCATTTATACGAGATTGGATAAAAACTACCGAAACTCAAAACTAGTCCCATCCAAGTATTGTGGTAAATAAAATGCGAAACAAACCGATTTTTATTTACCACGCAAAGGTTTATACACCTGTGTTCGAGGAACCATTTTTGTGTGAGAGCTAACGATACTATGAAGCTTTCAAAGGGAAATATATGGAGCGAGGTTCAGAACCTACAACCTAATGCTTGAGAATACATGACTAACTAATATATCACTACTTCAATTGTACACTGTGTAGCCTAATTCAAGAAACCATAACATTTCACTTTGAAATCAATCATCTATAACCATTGAATACACACTTAACCTAACGTATATTGGCGCGTTCAATATTCTATTGGTTTGAAAATTATACACTGAAATAATTTTCAGTGTTCAATTGAAATAATCGATTACTCATTTGACATTTTTACACTTCAGTGAATATTTTGCATTAGTTTTGGGAAAACGTATGAATAGATTATTGTTAAGAAAAAAAATTCCAAAAAATTAATGAACTGTATTGAATGTGATATGATAAAGATCATTAGTTTAACTGATTCTTTAAATATTCACAACAAATAGCCTTATTAATTTATGGTTTGAACAGTAACCTCGATCAAGGGGTTGAAGATGTTTAGTGATTGGTTCATAGTAAAACGATGAATATGATTAAGAGACTGTAATTATGTTATCCATGTGAAGTCAGTGGTATATATTGATACACAGTGCTGGACAACACTATACATTCTGGTTTCATTCTTTTTTACTACCTATATTTTATATTTCAAACTTTTACTATCCCTTATCACTTTATTGTTTTGTTTTTATATTTTATTCTATTTTCTTCTTCCCATTGATATGGGATATGGCAATTAGGTTAGCTGCATAATTTGTGCCAAGTCATACATACATCCATCTTATAATTTATAACTGATTATAAAACCCAAAAGTTCATATGTCAATAATTTCAATCTTGCTACATAATAGATTTTTATAATAACATCAAATAATTAGTGAACATTTGGATAATTTTTTATTCCCTGATAAAATCTAATTATCATATCAGCATAGTGAACGAACTACTAACAAAGATATCAGATTAAAAAAATAATAATCTCAAGATCTTAGTTTTATAATTAGAGATCAGTCAAACTTAAAAATCATTATTAATAATGGTAACTAGTTTATTGATTTAGTTGAAAACGTGTTTATACTAACTTATTTATAAGGATTTGACATTTTTGAAAGAAGAAAACAAAAACCCAGTTAAGTTATATCTTATTTATTTTAATACAATTGATGAATGATTTCAATAATCAGTTTTCTGTATTCATATTAAATTTATATTGTGAATATCTTTAAAATAAATTAATAAAACTATTCACATAGTTACTGTCATGTTTTAGGGATCAAATAAATTAAACAAAGTTACCTATTATATGATTATTGATTTTTTTGTAATCAGAAAAAAAGGTAATAATTGCCAAGAAAATTTTTTATATTTTCAAGTGTTAACGATTTTGTAGAAGAAATTTAAAAAAAGGACACATTTGTAAATACACAATCTATAACTTTGCTTCTTTATGTTTTTTTATTTATTTATTTATTATAAATGATGACTGATGTGAAATTTTACTCAAAGTTCTATAACATATTTCTCTCCAAACCATATGATCTAATCAAGAAAAGAAATGGTTCAGAAAAAAAAATACCAAGTAGAACATGTGATCTGTATATGTATGTACACGCATGAGAAAGAGAGAATGCGCGCTCATTTTATTTTTGTTTTTTTTCTCCTGAATAATAATAAACACAGAATAGTAAAAAGAGAATATTTTTATTGATTAATGTACCTAATTAGTATACATTTCCACGTGTTGTTATTATGATGATTACTGGAATGTTCATAGTAAAATTTTAGTAGAGTACCTGATTAAAAACACTTTTGTGGATATTATAGTAATTTAGCAGTTGAATTCATGAGTCAATTGAAGCTAGACCATCATGGGAAACCTGGAAGCACTGGATGGCCGTTTCATCCTAGTATGGGATCCCTCAGCAGTGTGCACCCACGATCCCCTACGTGGGACATCGCTAAACGTGAAAGTTTACAGACTTATTTGACAATTCATCATTTTTATCTAATAGTCTCGGCTGGATACTAACATTGATCTTCCTGTAGTTCAAACAGACGTAATGAATGGTGGTATGGCTGAGTAACTCCAATCCACTCATACTAGCTATTTTAAAACGTTATGTTTCACATCATTAATGTCACAGAAGACGGTATATTGCGCAGTGTATACGCTTTTGATAAGCAAACATACGTTTAATAAACGTAATGTGTAGAAATTATAGAAGGTATTTGCATCAATGTCATGATTTAATTAGACTCTAACCAACCAGGACTGGACTGACTGGACGTAAAATAACTGAAGTAGTCAATGCATGTAACTATATCATTTATAGGTATTATTACAAGCCAAATGTAAAGTAGGATTTTACTTTTGAAAGATACAGAATGCATATCAAAGTAAAGTGCAGTTATTCAAAATGATATAGACTGAGCTTCATTACATTTAAAGCAATTATCCAAAGAGAAAAATCGACTAGTACATAGGTCTATGCTATGAAATGTTCAAGTTTATATTTTATCATTCAATTCGGATAATCTACAAAGCTGAAAAAACTAACCCAAAACGTAGGTATAATTAAAGGTACTAAATAAAAATTAATCTTACTCATCATGGATTTTTGAAATTTGATCTACATCTGCAGCCGTCACAGTGGACATTGAACGTTTACGCTTTTCAAACTCTGATCGTAATGAAGGCAGAGTGACTTGTGAAAGATTAACATTAGTGACAGAATTCACTCGAGGTGACTTTGTTCCAACTAGATCAAAAAAACACATGAAAAAACACAAAAATAACATACTACACTAACGAATAAGATGAACAATCTTCAAGATTAAGTTAGTTTTCGTGGGAAATCAATAGATTTTTACAAATAGTTTGTTGAGGATGCTAGATCACTAGGAATCACTCGGTAAACTTATTTTTGTGACTTAATTATGGAAATAAGAATTTGTTTTCGCGCCAAAAAGTACCCGTTATTTTCTTCAGTTTTTATTTCCTGCCTGGATATTAAACGTCATTAGTTCGTTTCTTTTTTTAGTGAGCTATTGTGTGACGCTTATCAACGACATTTTCGTATTGTATATGTTACTCATGAGTTGAATGTTTGTTATTTGTTCTTCCGATTTGCTTGTGGAATATTTTCCCTGCAATACTGGTTTTCTTCCTCTAGTTAGCTGGGCTAGGACGTAGAGGAATACCTAAGCCTCATCCTGTTATTGTGTTGCTAGTTTGAATTCCGATACCAAGGTGATACCATGAATGTAATATCTTTAAAGGTTACTAGATATATGAGATAAGATGTAAAGTAAATTAGAGTAGGACAGTTATACAGGCATCAATTAGAAAACATAGGAAATATAGACTTGTTCAAAAATATCTTTCCGTAGATAACTGCCTGTAATTTAATAAAAATGTTTTTAGCTCAGAAAGCAGTAATAGAATTGACTAGTTATCTGATTGGTCCTACTAAGGAATTAGGTTAACAAACTGTGGACAGTATCAAAGATAAACTTATCATATGACGGCTAATAACACGTCTGTCTAGCTGTCAATTTGAAGTAGATATTAGAATAAACACTAAATAAATACATTGTCTAACTATGTCGACCACTAAAAGCATACACAATGATCACCAAATTCACAACAACGGAAAGACTAATGAAATATAAGACAATGATATGAACTCATAATAAGATATTAAGGAGGAAGAATATATTTGTAAATAATAGTGAATCTATCTGACAGACTTTTAAATTAACATGAACTATCACTACTTAAAAAGGTCTCGATTTCAGACCACGACTGTTAGCTTCTGAAATTATTATTATTGATAGAGCCTGATTTAAACAATGTATCGAATGATCAAGCGAACGTAGTGAGGTGTAAAATTTCAGCTGCATTATTAAGACAAAAACCGAATGCCATTAATCTATCTAAAGAAGAAATGTATGCTCCAAAACAGTTAATAAAAGACAGGAAAGTTGTTATTATGAGGGCAGACAAGGGAAACACCACTGTTGTTATAAATAATTTCTTTCATAAAAGAAAAGTCAACGAGCATCTCCACAATGCGCCTTACGAAAAAATATGAATAACATATGTAGTTTTTATAGAATATTCGATAATTTTGATGTTTGATTATATTTCCTTGAAAAAGCTTGGACCAGATTGCTAGGTGAAACGTTGGGTTTACCTCAAATCCATTCGCTGAGATTTTACAAATACTCCTTATTGTTTCACATCAACTCGGATCCCAGATACTGTGAAACTCTTTGATCAAATTTAGACGAAAGTTCTTATATCATAGTAAGATAGACTTAGTTTTAAATACAAATTTACTAGCATTATCACGATGATGTCTAATACTTAATACCGAGTGAGTTTTTACGACAGAATTCGAAAGGCTAACACTAACTTACATGGTTTGATGTTGTAACAGAGTTAAACATCGTAGGGAATCGATTACTAGGCAACGATATACTTTTATTCAATTTTCATACCTGTTAATTGTTATTAATAACTATGAATGCATTATTGCTATTTCAGATACACGAACTCACAGTTACAGACATAAAACTGATGTACGAACATCACTTGTGGATCGATTTAGCCAAGCAGGTGAATGCATGTTTGTGTATACAAATTCTTTGATTTTAGTTTAGAGGTAACATGACTGCCAAAATCTTTTAACTAATATTGGCAGAAAATGACTAAAGTAAGTTTTGACTTTTTAAGGACATAAATCTATACTTTTATCTTTAACTTTGAAGCAAGAGTAACTGGAATGCTAGCTGAGACAATAGGAACTTCAAGGATTATCAATTATGTAAATAATAATTTCATGTAATTAGAATGGAGAGGTCACTTACGTTCAGTTACTAAGGGGAAAACAAGTATGATAACCAAATAATCAGAATAACTAAATAATTAGATCTCGTTAGGCTAGTCAAATGCATAAGGATAAACACATGTAGATTCCAGTTTGAATATATGAGATTATGACTGTTGATTGTGAGCGGGACGATAAATTAAAAAGACTGAAACAAATGGTGGGACACACACTTACGACGTTTTAATGGATTATTTGGTTGTGACAGACTGCCAATCGATGCAGTTTACTTGAAAGACAAGGAGTTGGGCGCTAAAATAAATAGAAATGAGAAATAACAGAACATAAATTTGTGGAAATGAGGGAGTATAAGCCTAACAAGCCAAAAGTTCATAACCAACTTCTACAGTGACAAAAACACGAGCTATATGCGCTAAGTATTAGATCTCTCTACATTTTTTATCTTAGATAATTCTATTTAGTACTTAAAAGTGAAAATGTTATGGGATCAACTCGTTTCATTCGGGACACGCTAATATTTTTAAATGAGGGATAAAATATATTTTGTTAACACGCATTAATTTTTATCATTGTTGGTTTTATACTTACAGCTCTGTTGTTCTTAGTTAACGAAACGAAGTATAAGGAAATCAAACACAAAGAGGAGATAAGTGGTGTCATTAAAATGGAGTTTAACAAGGATTAGGTTTAGTACTACCGGGAAAGACAAGAAGACAAGTGACGAAAGAGTAGAGCACTTCAACAGGACGACAATATTCGCCTAACCATTATCTGTTGTGAAGACTGTTAGCCATCATTGAAATCATGGATCGATCTAGCTTAAAGCACCACTGACAACCTATAAGAGGTTAGATGCTCACCCAATAGTCTAGAAGTTGTGTGAGAATTAGGTTAGACTTTGTAAACCAATGAATATGATGCCTTAATATATAATTTAGTTATTTATGTCATAGTTAAGTATGCAGTTAGCTCAATTTGAACTCTGTTTCAGGATTGACGGTAACAAAGAGAAAATGCATGATAATCACTATGTGTAGGAAGTATGCTAGTTTTCTAATGGGAAATGAAATCGTTAGACATAGTGAATTAAAAGCTTGTAATAAGAAAAGTAAACCACGTAAAACAGTGATAATACTTCTGGATTTTCATTCCATCACGTTTGTGCGGACCACAGTCATTTTTCAGCAAAGAACATAAGAATAGGTGTTTTACAGAATCACCTCTGCTTAGCTAAGATTGAGAACAAACTTTAGTACACTGATCTACAAGATGAAGATCAATATCAAGTGAAAATGGAAGAGATTCTGAAAGTTTTCAGAAAATTATAAAACATTGCTTTTCATAATGAATAGATTATGGTATGTCATGTAGGCGAACTGTCGTTAGAATTGATTACCTCAAGTGGTGTTCATCAGGGTTGTCCACTCTCTGCATTCTGGTTTAACTTTGTCGTTGACGTACTTTTAGAGATAACACTTTCCTCATCTAAATTTACAGGGGTTGAACTTCTACTGGAAGATTCACTTGTTGACTTGGAATATGCCGATTACATAGTTCTATTTGGTGAAGATGCTGACAAAATGCAGAGTCTTCTGACCACCCTAAGCAACAATGCAAGCATGTTCGGGATGCGATTCTCATCCCCGAAATGCAAAATGTTGCTTCAGGATTGGGTTGCATTGACACCCGAACTAATGATAGGGAGTGAAGTAATTGAGCGTGACGACCGATTCACTTATCTGGGAAGTCTCATCAGCCCTTGTGGTCTGGTGTGTGATGAAATCTCAGCACGGATACAGAAGGCTCGACTAGCTTTTGCCAACTTGCGTCATTTATGGCGTAGACGAGATATCCGTCTATCAACCAAAGGACGTGTTTACTGAGCAGCAGTTCGTTCCGTCCTACTTTATGGCAGTGAAAAATGGCCGGTAAGAGTAGAGAATATTCGTAGGTTACTAGTATTTGATCATAGGTGTCTTCGAAGTATTGCTCGTATATCCTGGGACCATCGAGTAAGTAATGTAGTTGTTAGGAAACGGGTACTAGGTAAGGATGGCAAAACAATTGATGACGTAGTGAAACTTCATCAGTTGAGATGGCTGGGACACGTGTTACATATGCCTAACCACCGACTGCCCCGAAGTGGGATGTTTTCTAGTGTAGGAGTAGGTTGGAAAAAAGCTAGGGGCAGTCAAATAAAAACATGGCACAAATCTATGAAGTCACTAACAAGTGGACTGAGTCATGTTGGTAGGTGTAGACTATCTGGTTGGGGACCGCGAGATGATAGCAACCGATGGTTAGAGACCCTGAATGACATGGCTCAAAATCGTTTGCAATGGCGCAGGTGCATCCACTCTCTGTGTTCTCCCAAATTCTAGTTTCCTAAATTCTCATTGTCTCTTCTTTTTCTCTTCCCAAATTTATTTGATTGTATTGTACTTCTTGAATAATATCTTAAAACCCTAGTCTTTCAGATTACTGCTTATACTCTTGCTACCTCTACCACTACGGGATTTGAGTCGACAACTGCATCTCTGTGCTAATGTGGTGTGGCAACTCGAACTGATGTACGTACGTACGAAGTTCTACGTTGTTACTGATGACTGACACACCCAATATGTGTTTATTTTACAACCTCTACTTCTTTTGTTTCACTCAGACTTTTTGCCGAAAAATCTGGATTACTCGATTGATCATTCTGGTGTAAATTGTAATCATATTCTATTTATTATGAATAATTATAGATGAGAAAACGTGGAAAAGTTGAATTTTCAGTATGAGGCTTCGAACTAATAGATACTGATGACTTCCTGCTTGGTCAAACCTGTGTAAAGAATAGTAATTTCTCCGGAATAAGATATGTGAATCACTAATATACGTACGTACGAAGTTATGCGTTGTTACTGACTGATTAAACTAGTCACACTATCTCAGCAATCAACAACTGATCAATCAAGATGGGACATGTAAAAACAGACCAAATGGAGATATGCCAATATATTATCTTAATGTGATTAAAAAAGAGCATATGATCTACATCAAAACAAAGCCGTATTATTTCACGAATTAGGTTATCAGTCATATTGTACATATCACATGCCAAAATAGAAATAGTTCAGAAATTATGATCTCAACAGACAAAAAAATAAGGAAATAAAAGCACTCACCTTATTAATGTGACATATAGGGAGCTACGCTTAAATGATTGGATATCATCGTCAACAATAGCATTAGTAGTGGTGTCAGATATTGTAGTTATTTCTGTCGTTGTAGTAGATTGATTAACAGGGTTACTATCAACGTCTAATTTAGAATATTTCTTATTTAGATAATAATGACCATTCGTTGAAGTGTTTATTTGCTGTTGTTGTTGTTGTAATAATTTATCCTCATTGTTAATAACAGTTTTACATGGTGTGGAATGACTACGATCGAATGCAACACGAGCAATATCAGTTAATAAATCATTAGTTCCATCATTGGTTACATTGTAGACATTTTTAATAGTATTATTACTAGAAATCAAAGAATTGTCAACATTATTATTAGATTTTAATTTATCAAAATCAGTGGAATGTGTATCTACATCAGATTTCATATTACTAATAGTGGTAGCAGCAGCAGCAGTGGTAATACTATTATCATCAATCATAGTTTCTGTATGACTCACTAAACTAATAGGCGAGCTAACTAATTGATCTACAGTAGATTGATTTACAACAGGAATAGGTTGATTGCTTGGATGGGCTGGTATTGCAGGTTTAGCAACAGTGCCAGATGCACGAACTAAATTGCGTAAAACTCCTAAAAATCAAATAGAAGAAAACATCTAATTAAAATAATGGGTAGTATAATATGAATTATTTAAAAATCCTTGATTACCAAAAACTGATAGACAAGAAATGTTTGATTTAGTTATACGCAATCTAGAACTAGGTATACATGCGGATCAGATGAAGTTGCTACATCATATTAGCACAGCGAATCGGAATTGTAGCAGTAGCAGTAGTGGTGAGTGTATCAGCGCCAATGGAAAAGACTGAGTACAGACAATCTGATTCGAGATAAAAGGATAAATTACTAAAATACAAAAATATAACATAGTTTTAAAACTCAACATGAAAAGGAAAATATAGTGTATTTGCGCAATTATGAGAGATTCGGGAAATATCAGTTTAGAAAGTTTTAAAAAGATTTAATTTAGTCCTACATACAAATATACTTACTTTGATTGTAAATAATGAGAAACGGAATAAGAACACTGGAATTGATCTATAGATCTCTATCATAATTTATGGTGATGATAACAGAAAGCATGAAACATACATGTTTCGTAAAATGAAAAATGTCAAAAATTTATATCACTGAAGAATCACAACTGTATAATAATTTGAACCAACATTTTAAGGAGACAAATAACTGTTCAATAAATTTTATTTCATAACTAACAATGTTCTATTTTATGGACAAAAGCTTGAACTTTATTTACTAAACTGAACACATTTTACACTGAATTATGAGTACAATTTGTAAGAGAATGAAAAAAAGGAATAATTAAACACCTTTGAAGGGTGACCAAATGTTTGGTGGCAACAGTAACTTACGCTGCATTCTTGAATGAAACAAACAGAATAATCGACTGACGATGAAAATGTCATTGAATGAGATTACAATATAATTTAACTTAAAAGCGGAATACTGTTTAGGATTTATAAAATGAAAATACAATTTAATTTCATGGTATGTTTTCTCGATTAAAAAACTCTAATAAAGTAAGAATGATAATAATTCGTTTAATTCATAGATTCTTTTCAGCTGCTTACAACCTGAAAACAATAGTATTAATGCATAGGTTAGACTTGACAGTTTCGATTAAATTGAACATTGAGTAGAAAGTTAACAAAAAATTGTGGTGTCAGTTATTACGTTAAGCCCATATACATATTTCGGACGGGCCAATCTATTCATTCTCTTTGAGTCACATTTTGACCTTATTATTTATCCACTTATCAACCGTGATTGTTTTTATGTAAACGTACGTGTGCCCTTCTTATCTCATTCACCACATGTCTGTAGCTTAGTTTTGTGTGACTATAACTATTGATTAACGCTTGGTTAAAAGGGAATTGGTTCATATGCCTTCTCCACTGCGCGTCGTCTCACCCTCTCTTCTTCACTTCCTTCGCTACGTCTCTCTGATTATCTCTTCCGATCAACGATTGTACAAAATATATGTATTGGAAAATCCATCCTCGTATTTGACTTATTTAATTCCGTTACTCACTAATGCGATCTAAGTCGATAATTATATACGACGATTGATGATATATATATCTCAATAGCGATCAAAAACGAACTCACTGGAGTCAGATCCGGGGTCACTAAAGTAGTGAGCCCGCCGCCGTCGAACTCAACGCAGCAAGCTACGGAGATGAAGAGACTTCTGCACTCTATACTTTCAACAAACAAACTCAATTGTACGTGAACTGCTATAAAATATATTTTTGTTATATCCCGATCAGTAGAAAATTGTTTTTCTGACATTCCGTGACTTAATGTAAATAAAGAACATGACGTATAAGGACAGTTACAAATGTGCTGAACAGTGCAAAGGAATAGAAGATATGTATCACCCTAAAAACAGGGTTTATTTAAAAGGGGATAAGATTATGGTATCCAAAATTATGTTAATAAGAGTTTTGTGATCTCAATTCACTTATTTATTGGATGAACAAACAAATCCATAAAGTTAACAGGAATATCCAATTATCGTCTATGAATTCGCTTTTTAAAAACATAAAATTTCAAATATTTGTATTCTGAGGGTATGAATGCTATTGAACAAACCGCGAAATCTTGTTTCCCTTCATATTAATTGAAGTAAAAGAAGTTATATGTTGATTTAAAATTGGACATTGACAGTGAAACATACCAGATAACTAGCGTTTTTAAACATTGCACTGAATTTTTCAATAACACTAATTTTAATGAAGACTACTGGTTCATATAAATATTCCAGTATGAAACATAATCTCAAGCATTAACCAAACAAACAATGAAATGACTCTTATAAACAACACATTTAAATACTTTATCCTTATGAGAATACTAATAATTTATAAAGAATAAAAGGAAACTGATAAGACTAATGTATATTTTAATAATCTATCGCTTAACACTAATCCTATCTATATATTAGTGAGCAGTGTACGTACAGCTTTATACCATATATATAATGAATAGGCTAGTCGATAAATAACTTTATACAAGGTATTTTAATTACAGGAAAGGAAACAATATACAATGATATTCATGCTTGATATATTTATACTTACAAACTACACAAGAGTAACAGACAAGCATTTATTCTATCTTAATGTATCAACAGCTACGGGAAGAAATATAAATTTATTACATAATGATGCTATCAATGGAAACTATATACAGATAATACATAAATCAATGATAGTAATATTAATCAAATAATGAAATATTAACAAATACAAATAAACTAATTTACACACATTTAAATAAAAACAAAAATCCACATACAAAATAACGGAAAAATTGAGAAGAGTATTGATTATTATAGAAAAATAACAAGAGCATGAAATCTATATACACACATGTAGAATATTACCACTGTGGTGTATGCTATTTATGTTGGCGGATATAAGTAATAGGTAGCACCACTTGCAGGCGGAAAGTAATTGTAATAACAGAGGGATTGAAAGAATCATGAAGCATGTGGATTTTTTTTATATTTTGCGAAAGCACTCTGTAATTTTGCATTAAACAAAAAATTAGCTATCTCCAACTGAGTTTTCGTTCACTAAATTACTATTGTCGTGAATAACATTAGAATACCTGTAATAAAAAGTATAATAACCGAAGACTTGTTAAAGATGAATTATTTACGATAGGTTGATGAATGGGTAGTGACCAACATGATATGTTTGTCTGGTCTTTCAGCATTTATCGAATTCTGTTGATCAAGCTGCTATTCGATCGCTGAAGTGAGTGATTCAACGTCCCAGTGGTTGAAGATAGTTGATAGGAAAACTTGGACCTGGAGATCACAAACAAAATATACATATAATCACGAAGAAACTGATATTTTCTATGAAATCCGACTCCGCGTGACGAACATTCATAGTCTGCAATGTTACCAATACACTATTTCGACAATGACTGACCGTCTGTAAAACTGAGATATTTCCAACAGAATACTCACTTGTAAGTAAGTAATGTTACGTTTCTTTAATCCTTTTAAGTTGAACGAATTTTATCGATCAACTACAAAAATAGGCCACATATATTATATGACCAGTTATCGAGTATTGATATTAAAATTTATTTATTTGAACACAAACCTCGGTATAAGGAAGCATCAAATATATACGCGCCACACTTCACCATTCGATTTGTATGAGGGATGAAATTCTATCCGGACACCCAAACCGAATCGAGTGGTTCTCTTAGGCGAATACTGCTCGAGCCTTTGACCTAGAGGTCTAATACACAAGCCAGTGGAGCAACGTTAGGAGATGTAGTCCCATGGTAGCCGGTAACTAACAATAACTTCATACTCCATTTGTTCCCTCACGATCGTGAAGTCCATTTGCTCCGTTGGTTTAGAATCAGGGTTTTCCAACACTCCTAGATGGACCCTCCATATCCGCCGACCCGGTTGAAGTACCGGACATTCACTTTTGTTCCTCTCAATTTCGTAAATAACACCCCTGCCACAAGAAGGCATTGAGTAGGACTTCCTTGACAGTGTCTGTATATGCGTGGCATTATGAGAGGATTTCCAGAAAGGTGCCTCTCTGTACTCTAGACCGTACTAGGGCAATCGTGAGCTAATCTCAGGTAGACTACCATTGGAATCCTGCGAACACTGGATAGCCGTCTCGTCCTAGTGCGGCATTTCTCCACAGCACACATCCACGAATCGCCACCTGAGAATTGAACAAATAGCTTCGCGTCTCACGCGAACGCTTAACCTCAAGATCATTAAGCCGGTATCTAACGGTATAAATGTCCAATTTCAGTCAACTGGCGATACTGTATAACCTTCATCTATCATCTCTATCTATTATAATAATAATTCATGTATTCTGAAAATAATAATTACAGAATTCACGCCAGTTTACAGGCATGATCAATTTGATATAAATAGTAACATTAGATGTAGAGAACAAACATGTCACAGAAGAAAGTTTTAAGTATACTATTTCAGTAGTTGTTTAAAGTAGTACACGTATTACAGCGATCCAATGCATCAGCCGGGAGTTTTTAATATTTCTTAAATGGACAGCCTGTTGATTTATGAATGGAGTGTGCCAGATCGCATTAATGATAATTATCTACAACTAGAGAAATTAAAACGAAAACAGAGAGCACGGAACAACAAAGCAGTAATTACCAAAATATGTCAATCAGGTCTACCAAAATGCATGTGTCATGTGACACAGTAATATACTGTTGATGTTATTCATATTAGTTAAACTTGCTGGGGACAGTGTTAACATAAAGTGACAGCAAGTAGGTGGTTTTACTTAGGGAATGCACAAATGAAAATGGCTAAACATTTCAAGTTTCTATAATATCACTTGTGGAATGAGATACACTTACAGGTGCTAGAGCATTCAATGCATTTTCAGAGGAGCAGTATGCATCGATGCAGCGAACAAATAATGGGAGTGATTCTATCGTACGGATAGATTGTGGTAGGTCATTCCAGAGTCTAGAAAATTTACAGGTAATGTAATTCATATAAAGAGATGATTTAGAATAAGTTTTTTTTACTAGTGTCAAGGAAATACGGATGTCACAATGAAAAGTTTCTGCATATTGAATCACGTGATGGGATGTAAAGGATAGTTTACTAAGTAGTTTGAAGAAAAAGATAAGATTTAATTTGAGTCTCCTCTTCCATAAAGGGTCTAGCCCAAGTTTATTACATCTAGGATTATAAGTTAAGGTACAATCAGCTCCAAGAATATGAAGTTTAAATCGTCTCTGTACTGATTCCAGCCTTAATTTATCCTTTATGCGCGCACTGCTAAGGATAAACGTGCAATATTCTACAAGTGGTTGAACACAAACTTTGTACATGAAAATACGTGACCCGTTGTTATGAAGGTTTCGAGTTATGTAACCTACAAGACGTTTAGACTTAGAGGTCTGTTTCAATATCTGTTCTGTAAACGACAAGTCTTGGGAGTATCTAAGTCCTAAGTCTACTACTGTATGAAACCTAGATAACACTTCTCCATTTATGGTAAGGTCTAGGTTCAGTGATGTATCGCTGAAGCATATCCATCCACATTTAGCCGTATTGAGCTCCAGTCGTCATTTTAATCACCACTGTGCTACCTTGTTAAGCTACATGCTGATGCAATTTTGCATATTTTTCAGCTCATATAGAGAAAATGAATATACTACTTTAAGATCATCTGCATATAGAAGGGGCTTACCCACACAAAAACTTTCACAAATATCATTAATAAACACTAAAAAGAGCCTAGGACACTACCTTTTATTACACCACTTCTAACAGGAACAGCGTTAGACAATGAAGAGTTAAAAAGTACACAGTAATCTAAAAAAGAGTTAACGATCAGATGGAATTCGTCGGTAGATTTCTGTGTACCTCTTAAAAGGTACAGGTTTAGTGAGCTTACGAATTATGTTTACCAGCTAAATATCGTAATAAACTAAGACGTCTACAGAATCGTTATTTTAAGTCAAATGACTTCAAAGCATTAGCACAAATAACAATAGTTTTTAATCAGATTAAAGAGAAACATACAAATCGAATGGTGAAGTGTGGCGCGTATATATTTGATGCTTCCTTATACCGAGGTTTGTGTTCAAATAAATTAATAAATTGGTGATTCTATCTATGAATAGATATAAATGTTTATAACCGGATTGCTGAATATTAGATATAAGTGTAATTAGGAGATCATTTTGTTATTTCCATAGATAATTCATAGACATCGTTATGTAAACAACCTCCCCTCATACGTGTACATATATCGACACCCAATCTACTTTTTCTTTCTTGATATTATTCAATTTATCGACTGATGAATAGATTCTTAGTTTTAGCAGTGATTAGCAAAGTAAATGGTTTATCGTGGTTTTTTTAGATGAATGGCTTGAGTTTTTCGGTTGCAAAATTTTAATCCTGCTGTATATATATATATATATATATATATATATATATATAATGTTATTATTAATCAAGAAGAATATTGAGCGCGTGGAAATAAGGTATCTTTTTGTCTAATACCTATTTCTTGTTATATCGATCTGTATTTATCGACAAGAAATAAAATAGTTGTACCAATGAAATTTACCATAATGTTTTTACATTTAGTGTGGTTAGTGATTTATGTGAAAGGAAAGCTCTGTAATATATATATATATATATATATATATATATAACTCGGTATCCGAAGTTCACTGGAGAAATGAATATTTATTAATAACCTCTTATCAAACTGAGATTTCTTCATATAGTATCAGTATTAGTAAGTGCCAATCGGTACGAAGTTTGAGAGGATTTGATGTGTAGAAATTATCCTGAGTTCGTGACAGTTACAGACTGAATCATATTTCTAACTACGGCAAAAATATAATGATATACAACACTATTACTTACATATCACTATAACAAGAGTATAAATGTGCATGAACTTCCTAGTTATTTTCAAGTTTTATAAGAGGTGTATATACGGACAACACAAGTTATGGCCAATTTTCTAGAACTACTCTATGCATGGCTGGCGCGAAGCTCATACCATTGAACGCATCAAGAAGTATTAATTTCAATGTAGAGTTTAAATTATTTTTTATGATTAACTTTTACAGTTTTTACAGATGCTGAACACAAACTAACGTTTGCTGATAAAAAAACAACTGTCAGAAAACATTAGGTTACAGGGATGTTCGATTAGGTTAAGTGTATGACTTTACCTAGTATCAAAATTAGAATCAAGAGACATCAAACCGATTATTATATAAAGGTATAGTGATCATTTACAAACCCTTCATTTATTTAAAAACCCATATGTTCAAGTAAATGCTATCTGGTTGAAATCTATAGAGTTTGCAGTTTAGAATCTAAAGAACATCAAAAGCTTGGATTCACTACACATGAAAAACACTCTTGGTGCACTCATTTTATTACTTTCTGTTAGCTTTTCTCTCCAGTTCATTTAGTTATCAACCTTTCTTACTAGAAAATACAAATATGATCGCTGTGAAAGTAGTTTTACAAAATGAGTATTTGCGTTTAAACAAGTGCTGAGCTAATATAATTATTGGATAACAGAGCAACAGTAATACTGCAACATCTCAACAATTCTCAGCTAAGAGTGTAGTGAACGAGAAAACAGAAAGGTCTTTGCAAGAGAGACAAAAAAATTCTATACATAATGTCATTGTTCAAATAATCTTGGAATGTTGATAATAATAAAGTTCGCTGAACAAAATAACTGAGCTCATACATATCAGAATTTTACTGATTATACGAGTAGAACAATTTTATTAAATCACTCAACAAAATTCAGTAGTTTTCCAAGGACGCATGAAAATATGAGCGTCAAAAACCATGTGATTTACACAGAACACACAGTTCATGTACTTTAAAATAAGGTAACAGAAGACCTCTAAGTCAAAATGTTGAATAGTTGACAATGAACGAAAAGGATTTATCACCACATTAGTTTGATCTTAACTTGTAATTAAACTAAAACTATTTTCGAAAAAAAACATTCCATTTAACGAACACATTCAAAAAACCTTATCAAGAATTCATTGCGTATTGTATGTTTGAATCTTCCTATTGGTGTTTAGGACTTAAATTTATTATTAGAAGGGGTTTGTGGAGATTTTAGAAATTTTCACAGATTGAAATCATGAGTCAGTTGAAGCTAGACCACCATTTAAAACCTGGAAGCACTGGACGGCCGTTTCGTCCTAGTATGGGACTCCTCAGCAGTGCGCATCCACGAACCCGCACCCCGCGGGATTCGAACCCAGGACCTACTGGCTTCGCGCGCGAGCACTTAACCATTAGACCACTGAGCCGGCATCCAACGAAACGGCCGTCCAGTGCTTCCAGGTTTTCCATGGTGGTCTAGCTCCAACTGACTTATGATTTCAATCTGTTAAATTTATTAGTCTCTCATTGATGTATATGCATCCTGTGGGGATTGCCTCGACATTATTGCAAGTCACAAGCATTATAAGCAGAGATGGATGGTGGTTAGCAGTGGGACCCAGAACAAGCGTTTCATCCTATTTAGGACTCATCAGCTTCATCCCAGAGTTAATGTTCACTCTAGGACTCGAACCTAGTACCGTTCGCTCCAAACGCCACCGCATTATCTACTTAGCTACGAAATCCTGATAGACCCATCGACTCTAAGATTCAGGCACATCCAGTTGAGTTCCAAATAGTACGAAACGCTAGTCCTAGATTCCATTGCTAGCAACCACTCATCTCTGTTTATTAAGAACATTTCTAAAAAGTAGAGCAAAGCCTTATGGTACAACTGCATGGGATTCAACCAATAATAATCATTATTATTATATTTAACAAGAAAGGAACATAAATTACTTCACTAACCGTTTTGTATTTTTGAATTATAACTTGATTGTACAATATCACTTTGAATAGGATTTGTTATAATCCCAGTTGTTGATGTTAATCCACTAGTAGTAATGGCAACGTTGACACCAGTACTAGATGAGATGATAGTTGAATTAGAATGATAACAATGACTACTATTAGTAACAATAGTATTAGTAGATATGTTATAAATCAATTGATAAATATTAATCACAAGACATAAATCATCATATTTTTCAAATCCAATTCTTTCATTTGAAGATTTTTTAAGATAAAGATTTAATAATTGTGTAATAGATGTAAATAATGAATTGAATTCATCCAATAATTCATTTGTTTTAAATAATTGTTGAATTAAATTATGAATATATTGAACATTTTCAATATCATCTTTGAATAGATCATGTTGAAAATTAGAATTGATTGTATCAATATTAAGTGTATTTGTTTCCAATAAATTGAGCAATGATAAATAATGATCTAAGCAAACTTAATTAAAAGAGATAAACATATAGAAAATACAATCATGTTAATTAGGAAATAAATAAATATTCAAGAAAATATAAATAAATAAATATCATGAATCAACATGTTCTGACGTTAAAAAGAAAAATTCAATAATTATGAAACACAATTGTACATATACACGCAACTAAATGTGTGCATGTTTACACACATATATATACACATAAATACTCAATACTTCTAATTATTGGTTTGGTGTTTTGCCTCATTTATATCAGCTGATTGATAGATTTAAGAACAAATAAATAAATAAAAACATAATTGATTTATGCAATGGGAATCACAAACAAAAAAGGTCAATGGTGTGAAGGTATAAATTTGAAGTAGAAAAAAAAAACAATAATTGCAATTATATAGGAACTATTTATTACATGATATTGATTATTACAGCGGAATTGAAAGGTTGGAGGTTAAAAAATTAAATTATTATTAAAAATAAATTTATTGACTTAATTGAATGAATTGGTAAACAATAATTAACCATTAACGTTCAATGTTGACACTTTCTGGGAAAAGAAAATTATAAATTTTTCTAAAATACAAAATCCAAAAACTTAGTAAAATGGACAATTAATTGAGGAAATTTAATTAACTACAAAGTGACAGCTCCCAATCATGGAATAGCTACAAAATATATAGACTGTGTAACTTAATGATGCATGAAGTGTTATGTTGTAAAATTCCAACCGACTACTCCGTTTAGTACATAAATTTTACAAGAAGAGTTTAGGCCTACGACATATATCTATCATGTAATTGATTGATAGCAAAGAAATGCCAAGTGTATATATTCATTATTTGCAATCAAAAAATTAGTCTATATTTCAAATCTTTTGCTACTCATATTCAATAATCTGCATCTTATGATATAACTGTGTTTTAGACAGGTTCTGTATAGTTTTATATTTTTGAACTACAAGGTCAGCTAAATTCGTTTGTATTGGTAAAAGTTTCTGTTAAATGGTGAATGAATTTGAGTAAACCAGTGGAAATAAGTAAAAAAACAGAGGGTTAGTGATGTAAAATATGATAAAAACATTAAATGGAGTACTTCATTCGGTATTAGGATCATTTTAATTCACTATCCGCGAAAAGAACCACAGTGCACAAGTCAAACATTTGAACAAAAATGACTCGTCCAATAAATTGAACAGATGAAAAATACCAAAAACAACAAAATATTTAAGTGATTATTCTATGAGATTTTATATGATGTTAAAAAAGTTTTTGATTGCCTAAAACTGTCATAAACTGGAAAATAATTTTAAAAAATCAAATGGAACTCAGAAGATAATGGGTCCCAAGTTAAGATTTTTATATATCATGCAGCACGATAAGTTTAGACGATAAACCTAACATCCTATAGTTCATGATTTTAACTCGTCTATTTGTTACTAAATAATCGCCATTCAATCTCAGTGATCAACCATGCGTTGCATACTCCTGATTACATCGACATTGCAGATCACTAGCACAATAAAATTTAAAATACTCATCTATACATTTATAGGGGTTGTCTCTTTGTTATGATTAACAAGCGGAAAATCTGAAAGATTACCCTTTACTAACTGCAAATTAAGCACAATTGCACTTATATATTACATATAACGGATAGGAATAACCTCACAGAAACAATACAATTTCGAAGAAAAATAGAGACTTCATTGATTATAAAGAGATTTTGAAATAGTGGTTCAGATAATGAATTTCCAATAAACTGAAATGTGTAATTCACATACAATATCTCAAATTCACAATTATTTAACAATAATGATGTATACCAAAGATTTTCATACCTGTTTTAAGGTATGAGAAAAAAACGCAACACAAATATTGATTAAATGCATATGCATATATGTAATATGAAGTAGTTAATATGAACAGAAGATTAAAAAGATTTTCAGCGTCCAAATAAGAACCAAACAATTATTGGAAGTATAAAGCAATTTATCGAGATAGTAGCACATTGATATGCCGCCAGATTATGGAATATAAACACAATTATATATAGCATAAATATTTTTAAAAAAATGATAATTACACAATAAAGGACGATTGAAACAGTTAGTATGGGAGTAATGTAGTGCAGAATAGAAATATTAGTAATTTGGTTATGTTCAATAAATAAGGAGCTTTAAATTGTGAAAATATATAGTGAACGAAATAAACACCATTTCACTTCTTTAATAAATTGAACCAGGGAAACTAGGACATGATTTAGAAAGCGAGAGAAATGAAAAACTTCTAAATCCGTTCATCCAGCACAGAAAATACAATTCAAACAAAAGTTTTCACCTAAGCTACAAAGCTCCATCATTTCTGAGGAATCTATCTGATTATAACTGTCGAACAAAGTAGGTCTATTTTTAAAAATTTAAATGGACTATCAATTACCACAACTTGGAAATTACTTAACCAATCAGTCTTTGAATTTATTAAACTTATACTGGAACGAAAATACCTGGCACAGTAGTTACAGTGATGAATTTGAAACACATTTATACACAGATGAAGAAAAATAACCGAAAAATTTGGAAAGAAAGTAAAATTTTATTTGACCTGAAAAGAAACTTGAAGGCGATTCAGTATAAATAAGGACATTCAGAAGAAATAAGCTGAGCAATATTACCTGAAGATGGTTTAAACGGTACACTATACAAAATATGCTTCAAAAAGTGATTGCAAAGAGTTCGCATAAGATGTCTATATGAATTATTCTCACAGATAACATAAAGCTCATTGTTTATATGATCGCTTCATACTTAGAACTCTTACACTTCTCATTACATTTCTGCACAATATTACCGTGACAGGACATAAATTAGTTGATATATTAAAAACATTTTACAGTTCTCCAGCTATATAAATTATTTATCTACAAACACAAACTTATATCAGTAAGATGAGAAATAAAAAACTTGGAACAATTAGATTATTATTACCATGAACTGAATATACGGCACATAATTTGGTGTAAGTCAAAGGAGAAAATATGAAATTAGATTTATGAAAAAACAAAGTATTTATTAAATCTGTTTCAGACAAAGACAAACGAAGGATCAAAACGCGTTTAAAAATTCAACATATGGTAATTGTTTGACAACAGTATTTACAGATTAACCAGGAAGTTAGTTTGTCGCAGTTTCTAACTTCGTAACACTAGGTCCAATAAACATGCTTGAGGACTGAACCAAAGACATTTAGATTCGGAGGTTTAAATAATGTCATCTAAAACTTGTGTCAAAGTGAAGAACAAACAACTAAATAGCAGTCAAATAGCTAAAACAAAAGAAATATTGAGGACCTATTCATAGAGGCAGTTAAATGTTTGAGTACAAACCATAAGATTTAAAAATAAGCATTTTCCCCCTTAGTTGTCCGGAAAACACCATAAATTACCTTTCCAAGAGATTTAAGAACAAGTATCTGGGTCATTCAGGACAACATTGCAAGAACATTAACGCCGAATAGTTCAAACCGATACTCAATGAAATGTGATATAGAGGATTCCAATATTTTCCGAGAGAAAGATTAATTTAAAATCAATTTTAAAGACACATCAATGTATATTATCGAACTACTAAATGGTAATGTACTGTACATGTCAAAAACAGTACAAACAATTCATACACAAATAGCGCCACACAATATATGATTGTCAGGATTCAATCACGTTATTTATACTTGAAACAACATAGCAAAATGTATCTCGATGTGATTTGTTTGATGTTTGAATATTTGGGGACATCAAAAAAGATAGGCAGTTTTTACGAGATTTAGACAAAATTTATTATCACACTAATCTTATGACTGATAGGCAGGTAGTGCAATGTCAAGTAACACACCATTAAGGGCACAAAATTAGTTGTATGTAATCAATAATTTAATGATTTAATTTCTGTTGCACAAGATAAACTGTTCTGTACAAGTCGCATCCACCAAAATCTATGAAATACAACTAATCCAACGTAAAACAATGCAAATCAAACAACAAGGTGTATAAATTACGTAAAAATTGAATATTATAATATATATGATTAGTCAAAACAATTTTATCATGTTTCTCCCTTTAAAAGAAACAACTAGAAATTGTTTACAATTATTTAATTTACATTTTCACAGTCTTACTAGGGGGAATATCAACGTGGATCAATAAACTTTCTATATTCTTTATGACTCGATAAGTGATGATAAAACGTTGTGTTGAACCTGAGAACGATATAATACAAAACAATACTTAAAGGAAGATTTTACGGGCTGGTTTATGGACTGTTATCTGAATAAGTTCATTGTTAATCGATTTATAGTATACTAAAATCTGAAGTGGCCAATTAATAGTTGATCGCAAGACCGAAATATCGACGTAAGACTCCAAATGCTTTGAGACCAAAGAAGAGAATGCTAATCGGTAGACCACGCTTTTTTTAGTAAACTAAGATGTTTGCAAAATGGTGAACATAAGAGTAAACAAAGTTAAAAGTCCTTAAACTAATAAATGATTGGAGAA
Source organism: Schistosoma mattheei (assembly GCA_944470405.2). Lineage (NCBI taxonomy): Eukaryota > Metazoa > Platyhelminthes > Trematoda > Strigeidida > Schistosomatidae > Schistosoma > Schistosoma mattheei. The sequence continues at coordinate 79,647,869 of OX103947.1, forward strand.
TATACAAAATACAGGTCATTCATTCGGAAAAATGGAATGATTACTTAACTATCAGAGTTATTGTTGCCCCGTCACATCAGGTACAAGACACGGGTCTTGTTTGTTTCATGAAAAAACACTCAGTATTTGTAAAAAGTGATAACACCTCAATTTAAAGATGTAGCTTTTTTGAGGTGTTTTTACAATATGATTGATCAACCGTTTTTCCCAGAAAACAAAATGGACATATTCTAAGTGTATCATCAATTTATATAAACACAAAATGTAAGGGTTTTTAAAGTTAGTATATTAGAAAATGGTGTTGACAAGGAGACAATGAATTACTAATCATAATATATTACGAGTATCTAAGTTTTTGGAAGAATATTGACAAACGTTATGGATAGTAATCAATCATTTAAATTCTTATCTCTTTTAACCCTATTAAGTTATCAACCATAAATCACATTTCTTTACAACACTTGATAAAGGTTTAGCATGTAATCACGAAATATAAAAAGTATGATAACTTTAATTTCCATAAGTTTAAAATTATCTTCGAAGCAAAATGCAGAGGGATGAAGTCAAAAAAAGGAAGGCATCTGGGATAGAAATAAAAGCAATATTTCTGAGTGGCCTAAAAATTGATCCAGTTAGACATACAGTAAGTCACCTGATAAATAACGATACACCACAAAAATCAGACATAACAGTTTAGGTTATGAATTTTATAAAATATAAACTGTAATTGTGCATCATCAGTTTGCATAAGTTATAAGTAGTAAATTCTAGTTATTGGTAGTGGTAATAGTTTAGTGGTTTTACTCAAACTCCATTTTGACAAAAAAGTTATATATGTTACTTATATATAGATAGCACAGAACCATTGTTTAGAGGGACAACGAAGACTTCACAATGAAGCCATGTAGCTCAATGAATGGAACTGTACTAAATTCAAACAAAACAACCAATTAAAAAACACGAACATGCCAATAATGAAACTGTAAATCAACCAACTGAGATATCAGTGAGGTAGAAGAAATCAAGTTACAACTAGTCACTTGCAAAACTTGGTTCATAATGATGCAATCATATTGAAAATAATGACTTATTTGTGTTGTATTCTTTCTCTTATGCACCTATAAAATCTATAAATCACTTCATAACAATAGAGGCGTGAAAACTGAATATTCAATGTCACTGAAACTAATTTCATTCCATTAAACTTTATCCGAACCCGTGACATTCTTAAATTACGTCTGGATAATTGTATATGGAAGAAAAGACGACATGATTTAAACAGACAAACAGACTGATTGGTTATTTATTCTTAGAAAGAAAAATAATTCAGTAAGCAATTGATCAGTTGTTATTTCTATAAGATATAAAAATGAACTAGGCATTACAAAAAGTTGACAACTAAAATTCATTGTAATTTAAATCTTTACTGATCAATAAAATCAGACTAAAAAATCCATGGAGATTTCCCTAACAATTTGTCTCAAAATCAATAATTTTAGTAAATGAATGAAAATAGACTAAAATCTAATTATTTATTCACAAAAAATGACTTTAACCACAGCAACAGGAAAAATGAACACAAACAGAGAGGTGAGAGAAGGATTACGGTTAACTGAAAAGAGAATACAATGGATTAAATGAGTATTGATTATATATAAAATTCATCATTTGTATGTTAGATCGGAAATTTGGAACGATCGGGGTTTTATCATTTATAGTACTCATCAGAGTAAGTAATCTGCAGTTTTAAAAACTACTAAGTAACCTATAGGTAATTAAATCTAACCTGTTTGGTAGAGTGGAATGAAATAAATGTTCAATATGTAAGAATAATCAGTTTAGCTACTACAATGTTTTATTACAAGTGGGTTGAAAGGCTCCCATAGCAATCGACACTCAAATCTTGTGGATTCCAAGGATATAATACCAACTTAATTGCTGTATTCCATTAATGTATCGAAAAAATTCTGATATAAAGTAAAATTGTAAATTCAGTTAGCTAGATCGATCTCGCAATTTTTTAAACTCATATATACAGCTATTCTGTTTTATCTGTACCCAGATAGTAACTCGAGATTATGTATGAAACTTAATATTCCGTAACTATAAATCATTAAACGGTTAGAAATTGTTGTAACGGGTGTGTGTGACTGCAAGTCGTGCTAGACAGCGTTATATCGATCGATTACAGTAGACACGGAAAACACGTATGGACGACCTTGTGCCCTGATTGGTCCCGCTTCGCAGTCTGTCCTAGCCAGTTGAGTCAAGAACGCAAGTCACAGCCTCTGAGTTATGAATCATTGTATTTCACACATACTCTATTTATATACCAAGCAAACAACCCACATCGTACCATAAAATAGGAAACAACATTTGTACAATATTTAACAAGTGAAATAAACATCGACCAATAAGAAATGTACATTTAAGGTTCAAGGACACCATTGAACTTAACATGGTAATTATTGGTCTCTTTTTCCGACTATCCCAACACCTCCCCTTTTTCGAAAGATGCGGAGTTCATATCTGCGTTTTAAAATTTTCTGCGTCCGTCCTCCCCCGCGAAATAACGTTGGGTCCTCATATACCCAAGCAACAGTTAGTCTGACTCTATTTAAAGCATATTTCGCGCATTGAGTAGAGGGTTCACTAACTAGATGATGAGGATTAGCGACACCAGACATGAGGTCATTAAGGTTTGATTTTTGTGCAACATATTCTTCAGACCTCTTCAAAATGCGATCACTGGATAATAGGTCACTAAAACAAACAGCATCTTTGGAATTTATACTAGATTTCTGACCATCATTTGATGCACGGGAACCATTTTCTGGCACGAGAGGTTCTTCTTGTAAGCTGGATACCTCACATGTTTCAGGCACAGTGGGATTTGAACCCACAACAGGGCATGTTTCTGGATTGGACAATTCTGGATCTCTGGACGGATCATGCGCGACTGCCACGTTTGCATTACTGATCATAAGGGATTCATAGAGGCTTTTGTTTTCATCTTCATATGTCCTGCAGTCATTCTCGAGTTCAGTATGCAGGTGAGAAATTAGTCCGTCAACCTCTTTCACATCTCCGAAACACGGGAGATTTAGCAGTCGCGTGCGCATATAGTCCAAAACTTTCAACTGGCTCTCTCTGTAACGATCTAGTAGTATCTGCAATTGATCGGAGGGGATAGTCATTTTCTGAATCAGCAGAGTAATGAGAAATACTGTAATCAACTAACAACCAATGACTCCCAAGGACGCCGACGAAAAATCTGGATACTGATTGGTCAGAACAATTATACTGAATCTCGTCCAATTACAGGGTTCAAAATTCTCTCTACCCCGTCGCCAATTGTTGTAACGGGTGTGTGTGACTGCAGGTCGTGCTAGACAGATGTGTGAACTTCAATAACTTCAAGATAAGCTACACTTAAACAGTAAGGCATCAAACAAGAAAGAGTTCATTAAAATTAAATAAAACCTTGAGTATCTGGGCTACCTACTCCTGCCATCTAAATATTTCAACGAATTATTTGTTTTTGTTGGTTTTAACACTTCATTATGTCGATAAATCGTATAACCTATTCAGGCATGTTTATGAAAAGCTTACAACTTTTCACTGTACAAGTTGCAGGAGTACAACCAGAGAAATCGAGGTGGCTGGTAATATGCAGTGAAACGAATAAATATTATTCAGATGCCGATTCTGGAACTGCCAACATCAAACTGGCGATCACTAATTGACAAGGTGGATTGTTTTAAATTTCTAGTAAGTCTAAACATTTGTCGTAATTGTGTTGAAGTCACAATTCATGAATCCTGGTTAAATGATTTCCTATATAACTCAATCAAACACAACAAATACGCTAAAATTGAATTACATTTTAAAATAGATGCGAAAAAAGGATATCTTAAATGCTGTAAAACGTGTATAGATGGTTTTCGCTTTTCAGATCCCAACAGCATGCAATGATATTTATTCGTGAGGTACTTGATAAAGGAACTGGGTTAATAGTGGTTTCGATGACCAGGCAGAGTAATCACAAAGCTCAAGGGGCAACTTGAGGCTGGTCACACGTACACTTCTGGTGAGTAGTTTTTTATGAGTTACTTGGGACAAAAATCAATGGGGCAGGGTGAAGTAGGTTTATTTTACACTCACTCTTTTCTTAACCTCTTTATATGCTGTAGGAAGATAGAATACCTACAGACGTTAATTATTTGAGGGAAACAACTTACTGACGCCATACCTCAGTACAGTGATATGATAAAAACTTAAGATATTAACACGAAACCAACATGGAACAGAGTTATACAAAAATTATGTTGAGAACTAAAATGAATTAGAAAAGTAGGTAAATATTAGTTATATAGAACAGGACCAGATGATAAATTATGCAAGAACTGTGCATTGAAATTTCTTTAAAGAGAGAAAAAGAGAAGCGAAGGAAGAGAACAGTAATAAATACAAACAACTTGGAGAACATGTCTATGATGAACTCTGAAAATCTAACTGCGAAAGACACAAATCGATCAAGTCAAAAAACCTACTTTTTAACTATACTGTACCTCACCCAGTAAATAGTCGTGCATATAGCCATGAGTCATAATTCAGGTGTGAAGACGACGCACATAAACCAGTCGTAGAAGAAGAATTAAACGAAGAAAGATCCAACCTATGATTGGAAGTCAGGTGCTTTAAGTGTATAACCAACGCCCTACTAAAACTCCCAGCTCATTTTTTTAAAAAAAGCAAGTGTCAAAAGTATCATCTAGAACTAAATACTTCAATCATCATTATAAGAGCAATCGAGAGTATTTTCCGATATCCTATTTTATAAGGACTCATTTAAAGTGAAAATAGGTTATGCAAAGAATTCCTCATCAACATGGATCATATCAATTACTAGTAAGTGAATGACATGTATGGATATGCAAATAATAACATTCGATCATAAGATAAAAACATTGATGTTAAAATCAAATTAAAGTCACATGTAATTGTACTAATGATAATAATATTACATGAATATTTCATTTTTCAATACATAAATGCAATTATTAATGAAATAAATTCATTCAATTAAAATGAATAATAATTGAATTACTAACCTTGATTTAATTTATCGTCAGTTGATAAAGCTTTTAAACTTTCTGGAATATAATAACTCAGTGCGCAAGCAAGTGATGTAGGAAGGCCAATAAATCTAGTCAATAATTCCAATGACTGAGATTCCATGTGTTCAATTTTTTTTGAAAAAAAGGGTGAAAAGACAGAGTCAATGAAATTAAGTGAATTTTTCATTACTCAAGAGTGAAATACAATTATACGTCAATTTCATGAATAATAAAAACGAAAAGGATAATAACTAAAAGGCTATGATCTAAGAATTAAAAATATGGTGAAAAGTATAGTCGATTTTCCCATCTGACTTAACAAAGGATATTAATCTACTTAGTCTCTTAAATACTCTATGATAATAATCCCACACAATAGTGAAGCGTTTTAACAAGAATTATTATCGAATAGCAAAATTATATATTTAGACAAATAGTACGATGCAGCTAATATACTAGAAACATTTAGACTGATTGGTTACTGATCAATGAACAGCATCATGTATGTCAGTTCTTTCCAAGTGCTAATGGAATCATACTGACCAACTTGTAATGTGGCCATTAACATAAATAACTTGACATCGCATGTACTATACTGAGATATTAGGTAGTTGGAGATAACCGATGGAAAACCATGAGCATAGGTTTTATGCTATTTAGCGCTCTTCAGCAAGGAGATTAATGCATTCAGTGGATTATTATTTACTGGCCAATGAATTGAGACTTAAACACCTCAATGCTGACGTCCTTAAATACAGGGTCTAATTCGTCGAGGAGTATCAGTTCCCTCAAGACTTCAGGAACACCTTTTCAACGAGTACCGAACAGCACGAAACCTAGGTTAAGGGATTCCTGTCAGCGACCTCTAATCACCTCAAATACTTTTTTACCACACAATACTACCCATGTATTAACGAAGAATTAAGATGTGATTACTATAGTAACGAAATCATATAATTATAGATTACTTTAAATGTATTAGGTGTTAGTATGAAGAATCTATTATCAATAGAAACAAGAAATTGACATGTAGTCGCTCGTAAACAAAAGCTTCCACTCCACAGGAGAGCACACAAATATTCAGATGACCTAATGAGATCCAATCATTTACACATAAATTTAATTTAATTGTAAGAAATTTAGTAAGAATTAAAGTATATATACATTTCACTCATAGTTCAATAAAAATTTAAACTGGAAAAATCTATGAGAAAATAACTAAGCAAGAAAAAAATCTTTGAATAACCTACTTATACAAACAATGTAACAGTACTAACCGAGATATAAATTAACCCACAAAATTATTTTAATAATAAAACTTAACAGTTAGGATTTTCATTACAATTCTTTCAGTAGAAGATTGAATGGTGATAGGCTTAAGAAAACTATTAAAAAACGATGAATCATTACTGGTAGGATGAAAGTTCAAAAGACAGACAGAAACAACTATATGATAATGGGTAATTTTATAAAAGATATTTTCATTGTACTTTACGTTAATTTCTAAGGTTTAAGTCGTGCTAGGAAATGTACCGAAATGTGATGGCAGGGTATTTTCTGAAGATACTCAGTATCTCCAGAGATATTGCCTCTGTACAACAGGATGGATTACAAAAGATCGGACTTAAAAGTATTATACCAAATCTTGTCATACACATTCCGGTGCTCAAGGTGAAATCTGGAAATTAAGAAGATGAAACATTCGGACTAAGGAGTCACATTCCAACGTAAACAAGACCTCCACAACCCATTGTCTTTTATAGGTCACTCAAAAGAGAAGTATCCATCCACTGGGTAGGGAACGGGAGAGCGATAACCATCCTATTTATTTATTTGAACACATAAATATTGGTACAAGGGGGCACCAAATATGTATGCGCCACAGAAAACAATGAGAATGGGGAGAGAAAAAAAGTAAGGAGCGTAAAAGAAAAAAAGAAGAAGAACAATAACGACCAGATTAATGTAAGGAAGTGTAATAATAATAATAATAATAATAATAATGCGGGAAACAGAAAAGTACAACAAGAATAAATCTTTCAGTTAAGGAACATACAACTACTTTTTATGAAGAAAGTAAAAGAAGGTTACAGCAGGATCGTCACTGGCTTCTATTCTGAGCCATATCTGATAACGTCTCTAGCCACTATGTTGCACCATCTCTCAGACCCCAGACAGGGAGTCGTGAAGGACCAACACAAGCCAGTCCTTTGCAGCTTTCTTTCATACCACGACACCATGTCATACACTGACCACCTCTCCGCTTTTTCCAACCAGTCCCAGAGTCGGCAAATAATGCACGGCGTGGAATTCTCTGGGACGACATTTGTAGAACATGTCCAAGCCACCGAAGTTGACGTTTCAAGATGATGACACTAATTGCATTATCATCTCTGTGCCCGAACACACGATGCCGAACCTCTGCATTACTGACATGATGTTGCCACTGGATGTCAGCAATCCTTCGGAGACAACGATGGTCAAACACAGAGTCGTCTAATATCCTCAACTCGGAGAGGCTAGGTTTCACAAGCATAGAGCAGAACTGCTCTCACCGACGCGTTGTAGATCCGACCTTTTACAGCCAGACTGACATCACGAAGGCGCCGAAGATGGCCCAGATTGGCATAAGCCTCTCTGGGTTTCACTATACGTGCATTAATCTCTTTGATTTGTAGCACTTCAAGAGTTGGAGTTCCTTGCGGACTTCCGCCTCATTTGGTGGGTCAGTCGTCACCGACAATGGAGGACAGGACAGTCTGACCGATGTTGTCGGAGCAGCAGGCCAGTTGAACTGCTCTTCGAGAAATTCTGCCCATTGTCCAAGACGTCGATGAATGTTAGTGATTGGCATACCTTCATCCTCGCAGATTGTTTCGCTCACACCAGACTTCTTACTGCCAGTGGCTTCGATGAGTTGGAAGAGCTTCCGGTAGTTATCAGATGCAGCCGCTGCTTCCAGCTCATTAGCACGCTCCGACCACCAGGTTTCTCGATCCTTACGCAAGTTTTGCCCAATTTCCTTACGTAACATCCTTCGTTTATGGTCAAACTCACGGTCACCCGGAGTAGACCGACGGGCTTCAATGAGTTGTAAGGAACCAGAAGAAACCCAGTGCTTAAAAGCGGGACGTTTCGCAAACCCACAACTGACTGTTCCCGCCATTTTCATGGCGTCACGCAATTGCAACCAATGCTCATCTATACTTTTCGGTGGAGTGGTAGCTAGCCTAGAGGCTAGCTCGGTTCGATACTTATTTGCAACAGAAGTTGCAACCAGCTTGCTAACATCAATCTTTTGGTGGTGGTCACTTCGTTGGCCACTGAAAAGTAAGGCATGATTGGCGCAGACCAAGGCATGGTCAGAGTCCAGATAGGTACTCCAAAAGGAGCGGCAGTCTTGTACACAACCACGCCAGCGGTAGCTGATCGCGATGTGATCAATCTGAGTCCAGGCTTGGGATGCAGAGGGAGGACGCCAGGTGACACATCGGCGATGACTGTGCCGAAAGTTAGTGCTAGCCAGAAACAGGTTGTGGTCTGTGCAAAGTTGCAGTAGACGGTTCCCGTTATCTGACCTGCGATTAACGAGTCCCCATCGGCCACCTAAACGACTCTCTTCTGTGCCTAGACGCCCGACCTAAGCATTCAAGTCTCCGGCTAGTACTACAATATCTGTCGAACGCACTTTCTGGAGAAGAACAGTTAACTGGTGGTGGAATTCATCCTTGATTCCATCCGGGCTGCAATCTATCGGGGCGTAGGCGGAGATGGCGAAAAGACATCGTTTCTCACGCCAATTTCTTCTCACTTTGATGGAACTTTCTAATCTAACAGCACACAACCGACTGTTAATGAGGATCCAATCGATTAGTGCTGCCTCAGCTCTAGCGCTTAGTGCGACATCAATGCCAGCAAGACCAGACGAAGGTGCCACAGGGTCTCCGGATAAACGCACGTAAAACAAGCTTTTTGAAGCGACAGTTGGAGAGCGAATTTGTAGTACTTCACTAGAGTCTTGAATACGGGTCTCGGATAGACAACAAACGTCGACATTAAGACTTTTTAAAGACATAGCCAGCCCTATCTGTTATCCGATCTGCATTAGTGTGCGAACGTCGAAGGAAGCCGGTTTGAATGGTGCACGTGGTTTCAGAAAAACTGCTTCAGTATTCGTATTTGGTAGTAGCATACAATTTTCAACTAGGCAGTGACTCGAAAACGTTTAGATAGAACCGAGTTTCCATCATAGGCGAGCTCCTGTATAAGTCGAAAAATAAATATACATAAAGTGGGAATAAAAGAGAGTGAATAAATGACGTAGCAAATAATAATAATAATAATATTAATAATGTGAATCGTTTGATTGTTAATCGAAGCAAGACAAGTATTTGCCATAAATATCGACATTTCATCATATTTGTGTGTGGGCTGTGAGCCTTTGACCTAAAAGTCTAACCCACAAGGCAGTGGAGCATAGTGAGGAGATGCAGTCCCATGGTAGCCGGTGACCAAGGTTGGTTCATACGCCATTTGTTCCCTAATGATACTGGAGCCCATATGCACTATTGGTTTGGGATCCGGTTAAAGCGCCGGACATTCGCTTTTCGTCCTCTAATTTTCTTAGACAACACCCCCGCCACGAGAAGTCAGTGAGTAGGACTTCCTTGGCAGAGGCTGTATACGCGTGGCCGTAAGAGAGCATTTGGAGAGGGAGGGCGGGCCCACCCCACTTCCGGCCATACCAGGGCATTTGGGGGATACCATCCTATGATGTCCAATACCACTCAAGCTTATAACAGCTTTAGAAAAATCAAGAATAAAAATGTCACGGATAGAGAGACAATCTATAATATTACCAGTCACTTTCGGTAATCAATGCATTTAATGCTTATTAAATAGTGACATTATCTTGCAAATGGTGTTTTAAGTGAAACAAATATAAACAATGCAGGACATAGTATATATGTTAATCCGTTTAATTTGCTAAAAATTAATGTCAATCAATATTATGAACGGTGTAGAAGTGACAGTAATAATATCACATTACTAAACAAAAAAAATATATCGAATATCGATGGAAGAAAAAAAGATCTGAGAATGAAAAAGAAAGGATAATACGGTGTTAGATTAGGATCAAGAGCGAATGCGTTTATACTGTCATCACCAATATCGCTCCAAATCACTTAGAGCTTCTAAACCCGACCGTTGCTACTACCTTGACGTGGTGGTCGGGCTTGCCTATCGTCATGGACCAATCGGGCTATACTGGCTGGAACAATCGTTCCTCAAGGTCCTAACATGCCAGACAGGTCGTTTGAAGAGTGGTAAGACTAAAAGCAGTAAACACAAGGTCCGAGGGCGAAGTCGTACTGATGACTGTACGGAGATACGACAGCAGTAAGGTGTTTCCTTCAGACAACCAGCATAACAGCGATGCTGCCTTCCCGGAAAAGAAGGGTGGGGCTAGAAAAGGTCGACCCTAAAAATTCACACCTCGCCTTATCCCACGGATATCCGTCTCTGGCGGTAATGTCCCAACAAGTACGGAGCTAGCACAAAAATTACTCACAAAAAGGTCGTGTATGACCGACCTCAAGCAGTTGTCTTTCGGGCACTGCAGTCAGGCTCTCAGGTCACTAAGACCACCTCTAACCCAAGTTCCACTTCAGGTACCTCCAGAAGAACCCTTCCACGGTGTGGGCAACCGGGAAATGAGAACCGCCCTTATTTCTCTAACAACACTCAAGACCATTGACTGACTGACTGACTGACTGATGTTCGATTATCGCTTACAAAATGATGTTTTATAGACCGAATACATTTACATTAGTAAAATCATGTTGATGCAATAATTCCAACTATTTTTTCGATAAGTTATTTTCCTGTAAAGAGGTTGACGTATTGATTTCTAATTAAGAATAACATTTAGATAGATACAAAAAATGTTAACAGCTTATAACTATACGCTATTCATAATATCGACATTTATTAACAAAAAACATTATTCATTATTCACCGATAACAGATGTACATTTATATGTTAACAATTGGTACATACCAAATTTAGGATAGATTCAAGATTTTATTACTAGTACCTACGGTAAGTTGTACTATGGACTAAATAATTTTAGATTGATGCATAAATCCCAACAGCATCTAATTATGATTACGATCAATTTTCAGTCACAGAATCATATGAAACTTTTACCCTTACATCAATTTTTGCCATCATAAATATTATCATCGTGTCATTTAACACGAAACACTATTACATTGTAACTTATGAGACAATCTGATTTCAAATTGTCAACATCGATATGATGATGAGAACTCTGCCTAGTAAATCTATTATTACTTTTATTAAAAGTGAAGGGAATTTCATTTATCATTCAAGCAATGTTTTTTTAATAAATTCCGTTAAATCAATCACCTGGATACATGGTTGTCTTATAAATGTTTCATTTATGGAAGGAATAATATTTAAACTATAAATTAACATATGAAACAGGATTATGAATAAAGAGATTTAGCTCAGTAATCAATAATGTGTCAAGTATTAATGATTAGTAAATAAAGTTTGGTGTAATAGATAAGTGTACGGTGTGTAATTGTAAATAATTAGATGACACAATCAAATAAATATCTTTAATTTATGGATCTACTGTTCACTTTGATTACCTTCCTATAGAGCGAACCTAATATGACAATAACAAAGATACTCAGGAAATAAAATAAACCGATCAGTTAGCTTTCGGCTACTCTCGAGAGTAAAAGTGTAAAAATTTTAATTTCCTGCAAAAACAATAAATTCAGATCATGTGAAATATAAAGTAAACACATAAACGTTAATTATGAACTGAATGAGTGATGTTTGAGTAACAACTAAGTCCTAGCACAGTCTGTGGTCCCGCTACACATTAACAGAGATTAGAAAATAGTTATGACTAAATACTTGCTACTTATGCATTTTTTACATAGGTTTTCAAAACGATACTAATACTTTTTATCTACCAACCAATCAAAACCCTTAACACACTGAGGACAATTTAAATAATTGCCAAACTAGACTTCAAAGCAGATCGACATTAAGGGAATTATTTGAATTGGGAAGGAAATGGAAAAAGTATTCCAACTACTTTTGGATCACAAATCAAAATGTTCGAAACATTTTCTACGTTATTATCATTTTCATCAAACGGAAGTACATGGCTGACGCAATCCAAGAGGATGAAAGACGCATCGAGAGAATAATTATCTCTGGAAGATTATCTATGAGGAAAAATAAACCAAAATGGGAAAATTCGGAAAATATAATAAACATCACTTTATACTGCAAACTCATATAGCACTTCGTTATCACCCGAACAAGTTTTCGAGTAACAATGCTTCAGCCATTTAATCCCCTCGTGATATATATCCTGAAATGCAATGACGAACCTCAAGAGATCAAGTATTCTTAGAAGAACCCTTCAATAGTATAGGGTTGTAAAGATTGTTGAGTTTAGATTAATATCATGTAAATCTGGGTAAACAAAGTCAGGGAGGTTTTGAATTTTCCATAATTCTACAAATGAGAAAACGCCAGATGTTTTTTATTTTAATGTCCCTTTGAGAGCGCTTATTGCAGAAAACAATTTGGGAAACAGTATTCAACTACTACTATCGTAGGCTACAGATAAGTAGTATGCATATGATACAGGAATTTTTTAATGATTCATTTATATATATAATGGTTTTGTTGAAAAGTAACAACTAAAAGAAACTAGATAACTGTTGACAGAAATTACCTGTAAGATTTCTTAAATATTCATAATTAAGAGCTTAGTGGAATTATTACATTTAAAATTAATATTTAGATGATCCCTAATACAATTGAAGACGAAGATAATGATCTCGGTAGTTTGTGGTGATTATGTTACACGATTCGAACAAACTGTTTACAAAGAGAGAATGACTGTGATGTTAAAACATGAATAAACGTATTATTCTCGAAAGGATGTAGAAAAAAAGAACGAGAAACGACAAGATTAGATAGCATATCTTCAGTGATTTTACTGTCACATCTTTAGTATGATTGATATAATCCTACAACAAATTAAAAGTTGCTTAAATGGCTTGATAATAACACATCTGACTGGTTTGTGTCGTAGTTTATGAGAGAGTACGAGTTCTTTTAAAGTTGTATGCAAGCCTCCCTGAAGATTGTTATTAAGCTGATGACCTAGATAAGAAATTTACTGTGATTGCCTCTAACTGTTAGGGACACTGAAAATAACTAAAGCAAATGACAGAAAACATTCGAGAGATAATTTCATTCTAAAAAAAAGGGCTGAGAACAAATCCTTGTCGTATAGAAGAAAAATGAAATAAGATCGGAGTCAAAACAGCCTTTAGAAATAAAATGTCAGTATTATATATCATATAAGCGCAGCTAAATATTAACAGATTAACAAATCAAACTGTTATATCCTAACACAGAATAAATGAATGGTAGCTGCTAGGAATTATTTATGGACTGTTATTCTGTATATATTCTTATTACATAACTATTAAGTAACTATATTATGTTTATTCATATTCCTTTTATTATAAGCTTCCGTTTGACATAATGACTACTACTATACGACTTACTATTCGTAAGCTATTCCCAATTTATTAGTTACAGTCTGTCACACACAGCCACTCTTAGCTTGATCATGTATGATTTTTATTTTCTGTTTTATAGTATGATGCGGTCTAATTTGCTTGCATATAAACTGCGTAATTCTGAAATACGTGATTCATCCAGTAGAAGCTGAGACTGTGTTCTGAGCTTAAACCGCCCGACCGAAGCTGCTACCTTGACGCGGTGGTCGGGCTTGCCTATCGTGATGACCCAACCGAGCTATATTGGCTGGAACATATGTTCCTGTAGGTTCTACCATGCCAGGCAGGTCGATTGGAGAACGGTAAGACTAAAAGCAGCAACTCAAGGTCTGAGGGCGAAGTCGTACTGCTGACTGTAGAGAGGTGTGACAGCAGTAAGGTGTTTCCCTCGGACAACCAGCATGACAGCGATGCTGCCTTCCCACAAGGAGGGGTGGGGTTAGAAAAGGTCGACCCTAAAAATGTCACACCTCACCTTACCTCACGGATTTCCGTCTCCGGCGGTAAGGCCCTTTGAAGAACGGAGCTAACACGTCAAAAACCTTCCACAAAAAGGCCGTGCGCGACCGGCCTCAAGCAGTTGTCCCTTGGGCTCTGCGGTCACGCTCCCAGGTCGTCAAGACCAACACTAATCCAATTTCCTTTTCAGGTTCCTCAAGAAATACCCTTCCACGGTGTGGGCAGCCGGGAAGTGACATCAGCCCTCATACCCGTAACAGCACACGAGACCAAGTGGTCACATTCAAATCCTTCCTACACCTCCTAATACCTCTCTTATCTCCATGACTAACCCTCCTCACGTCTCTTTATCACCTCGCACCGCTAGGGCAAACGATTCGAGTACGTGGAACGCCATTCCTGGTCTCCTGAAACCACGCTCTAAACTACACGTAGGAGCTTTTAACGTACGAACACTTTGCCAAATAGGACAGCAGGCTTCCTTAGCTAACTTTAGAATCTCGCGCCATCGATGTGTGCTGCGTCTCCGAAACGCGCATACAGGATCCGAGTAGCGTCATTCATTTGACCTCACCATGCCAAAATAAAGAACCGACTCGATTTACGCTTCGTGTATCTGGAAGCCCTGATTCTGCTTCCCGTGGCCTCGCCGGCGTAGGTATAGCATTGAGTCCTAGGGCAGAACTAGCTCTCTTAGAGTGGATCCCAGTAGACAGTCGTTTGTGCGCTGTCCGACTGAACGGAACAGTAAGAATCCGGAAAGATAGGGACACTCGTCGTTGCCTCTTCGTCGTCTCTGCCTATTCTCCCACTGACTGCAGCTCAGATGATGTAAAAGATGAGTTTTACAGAAAGCTTTCGACCTTCTCCGAAAAGCTAGGCGCTCGGATGTAGTAATAGTGGCCGGTGACTTTAATGCTCAAGTAGGTAAACTAAGCGATAGGGAAAGACACCTAGGTGGATCTTATGGGTCGTGGCTCAAAGAACAGATAATGGCGACCGTCTGTTGCAGCTATGCTCAGATAACCGCCTGTTCCTTGCAAATACTAACTTTAAGCATAAGGAAAAACATCTTTTAACATGGCGACCCCCTAATTCGTCCCAACGTTGGACCCAAATAGATCACATCGCTATCAGCCACCGATGGAGGGGCTCGATAGAAGACTGTCGCTCATTCTGGAGCACATGCCTAGATTCAGATCATGCTCTAGTGCGAGCGCGTATTTGCTTGCGTCTTACTGGACGTAGGAAAGACGCTGCAAGGAAACCTCTTAGGGCCTACTTAATGATAGTCAAGCTAAGAGTATATTTCAGGAACAACTAGGAAAACAGTTAGGCAGCCATGTATGTGATGCCCACCCCGATGCAGCATGGAATGATATCCGAAAAGCTGTGGAAACAGCAGTGATATCTGCTAGTAAGGTAAACCGAAGGTTAGGGAGCAACACTGGATCTCAGCAGCATCTATCTCACTGATAGATGCTCGGAAACTCATTCCACCTGGCTCTGAACATAATGAAGAGCGGAGTCAGCTTAAGCGCAAGCTGACAAGAAGTCTACGCAATGATCGCGAACAGTGGTGGGTAGCGAAAGCAAGAGAGATGGAAAAGGCAGCGGCAATAGGTAATAGCAGACAATTGTTCAGACTCGTTAAGGAAACCGACTGTTAGCGAAACAATCTCAGAGAAAGATGGACATATTATACATTCTCAATCCAGGAGATTGGATCGATGGGCAGAACACTTTAGGGATCAGTTCAACTGGCCTTCAGCCACACTTCGGTTTCCCACGATCTCTAGTCAACCTGAATGGCAAGTTAATGTAGGTCCTCCGTCTTTACGAAGTTGAAAAAGCCATAGGAAATCTGAAACGAGGGAGAGCAGCAGGCCCTGACAGGTTTACTCCTGAGATTTTTAAGGATGGTGGTCCAGTATTAGCAATGAGATTAACTGAGGTCTTAGGTAGAATTTGGGAACTGGACGTAATCCCATCTGACTGGTCTCAATCACTGATTGTGCCAGTCTATAAGAAAGGACAAAAGTCCTCTTGTGACAATCACAGAGGAATCAGTTTGACTAATATAGTGTCTAAAATATTAGCTTCAATAATACTTCGACGCCTAACAAAGCTCGTGAAGAGCAGACTAGAGAAAACCAGGCTGGTTTTCGACCTGGACGTGGTTGTATAGATCAGATATTCACACTACGTCAGGTTCTAGAACACAGACACACATTCAGACGCCCCACAATGGTAGTATTTCTCGACCTTAAGGCGGCATTCGACTCTGTTGATCGTGAGGTTCTATGGCAGTGTTTGTCACTGAAAGGAGTACCAAAGAAGTACATTAACCTTATAAAGGCTCTCTACTCGAACACAACTGGTAGAGTGAGAGCTTATGGCGAACTGTCATCAGAATTGATTACCTCAAGTGGTGTTCGTCAGGGCTGTCCACTCTCCCCATTCTTGTTCAACTTTGTCGTCGACGTACTTTTAGAGATAACACTCTCCTCATCTAAATTTCCAGGGGTTGAACTTCTACCGGGAGGTTCACTTGTTGACTTAGAATATGCTGATGACATAGTTTTATTTGGTGAAGACGCTGACAAAATGCAGAGTCTTCTGACCACTCTAAGCAACAATGCAAGCATGTTCGGGATGCGATTCTCCCCCTCGAAATGCAAAATGTTGCTTCAGGATTGGGTTACATCGACACCCGAACTAGTGATAGGGAGTGAAGTAGTTGAGTGTGTCGGTCGCTTCACTTATCTTGGAAGTCTCATCAGCCCTTGTGGTTGGTGTGTGACGAAATCTCAGCACGGATACAGAAGGCTCGACTAGCTTTTGCCAACTTGCGTCATTTATGGCGTAGGCGAGATATCCGTCTATCAACCAAAGGACGTGTTTACTGCGCAGCAGTTCGTTCCGTCCTACTTTATGGCAGTGAAACATGGCCGGTAAGAGTAGAGGATATTCGTAGGTTACTAGTATTTGATCATAGGTGTCTTCGAAACATTGCTCGTATATCCTGGGACCATCGAGTAAGTAACGCAGTTGTTAGGAAACGGGTACTAGGTAAGGATGACGTAGTGAAACTTCATCAGTTGAGATGGCTGGGACACGTGTTACGTATGCCCAACGACCGACTGCCTCGACGTGCTATGTTCAGTGGTATAGGAGTAGGTTGGAAGAAAGCTAGGGGCGGCCAAACCAAAACATGGCACAAGTCCATGAAGTCACTGACAAGTGACTGAGTCATGTTGGTAGGTGTAGACTACCTGGTTGGGGACCGCGAGATGATAGCAACCGATGGTTAGAGACCCTGAATGACATGGCTCAAAATCGTTTGCAATGGCGCAGGTGCATCCACTCTCTGTGTTCTCCCAAATTCTAATCTTCTGAATTCTTCATGTCCCTTTCTTTATTCTATTTCCAAATGTATTTCACTGTATTATATTCCTTGAATGACATCTTCAAACCCTAATTTTCCTGATTACAGCTTATAATTTTACTACATCTAGCACTACGGGATTTGAATCGACCAATGCATCACTGTGCTAATGTGGTGTGGCAACTCGAACTGATGTACGTACATACGAAGTTCTACGTTGTTACTGACTGACTGAGCTTAAACCCGTAGGGTTAGCGAGGAAAACTAATAGGGACTCAAAGTTGACTCTAGGCTACTCGTACTGGTTTATGTGTCATTGATTTGGCATCGTGCCAAGTCGTGGCATTTGACAGGGCGCAGTACATAACATGAACAACTTAAAAGGTAACACCAGATATTTAGAAGCGATCTGAAGAGAAAAAACAAACAACTGTAATTTTCGTATGATTCAAATCCTCTTGTGATTTTATCATTTCTTGTGAAGCTGAATAATAGTTTTAATAGTCTATGAAAGTCTTTCAAGAATACCAAGAATCCATTTCATCAGGACCTTATACCCAGAGCACTGGATAAACATTTTTGGCTAGTTGGGCAGTGAAAGGTTACATCACTGTGACATATGTGCATGATTACGGTATCGCCACGTCTCTCTATAAAAAATGAGCCTTAAATTGATGCTCCGAAGTGAAAAAAAAGTGTAAAACATTTAACAATCCATAGCATTTCCGCCAAATACCAATAATAACATTTTTCAAAAAAAAATGATTCACAATACAACTGTAGAGAACACGGATTGAGACAACAAAGAAGGGTAAAATGCATTTGTATTCACTGTCATCAATCGTTGGGATTATTTGCCACTGGAGATGATAAGTATTCATGCAAAGACGTGAAAGTTTCTTGGATGGAGTCAAAGAAGTGTTAATGAATTAATGGTAGGATGATTCAATACTCATTATAGTGATAGAATTAATTTTCATTTCAGCACAAAATACACTACTGATCGTTTGCATACCCTTCTTTTACTTGGCTGTAATACGTCTCTCTACTTTAATTCCCTTTTCGTGAGGTAGTAAGACACAGGAGATATGAGCTGAAGCATGTTTGTATAAGATAGAAAATTGTATACTGCTTGTTTAAATAACAAAAATCTAAGACTGCCCCCCTGGTAAGGCCGAGGGTGGAAAGAGTTAGCTCTCTCTCTCTCTCTCTCGAAATGCCCTAACATGGTCACGCGTATAAAGCCACTGACAGAGAAGTCCTACTTACTACCTTCTCGTGGCGAGGGCGTTATTTACGAAATTGAGAGAACGAAAAGCGAATGTCCGGCGCTTTAGCCGGGTCAGTAGGTAGAGAGGACCTCCCTATGGGAATTGGAAAACCCTGATTCCAAACCAATGGTGCACATGGGCTGTGAGAGAACAAATGGCGTATGAACCAATTATAAATAAAAATAATATATTTGTAATATCCCAATGAGTAGAAAATTGGATTTTCTGACGTTTCGTGACTTAGTGTAAGTCACTTCTTCAGAGAATAAATAACCAAATTAAAATTAATCCAGGTTTTAAACCTGGATTAAGTCACGAAACATCAGAAAATCCAATTTTCTACTCATAGGGATATTACAAATATATTATTTTTATTTATAACAATCAACCCAATGCTCAATTTATTCGAAAGTATGAACCAATTGTTGGTCACTGGCTACTATGGGACTGCATCTCCTGATGTTGCTCCACCGCCTTGTGGATCAGACCGTTAGGTCGAAGGCTCCGGACGTGGCCCCCTAAGAAGACCACCTGCTTCAGTTTGGGCACCCGGGTAGTATCACAATCCACACACAAATCAAGTTACTTGTGTGGCGCATATGTATTCGGTGCCTTTTTGTACTAATATTTATGTGTTCAAATAAATAATAATAAGCAACTGGAGGACAGCCTAACATAGAACTAACAAAATTCGGATGTTAATAAACTTTGCCAAAATGACATTCATAACCCTTAACGCCTCCACATTACAAGGGACGAATTATAAACGTTTTCGCTTTGGGAAAAAGAATACATAAGACGGAAACAAATTTACCTTATGACTTGATGAGAATTTAGCAAATGTATGGATCACAGCATTCAAAAGCCAGTGTTCTAAGGTTTGTTGATGAGTATGTAGTTGATCTTCTGTACTGGATACAAATGAGTTGCCACTTGTATTTAATCTTGAAATCGTTTTCAACTCTGGAGGTATGCTGGTTCGATGATTTCTAGAGCACATAATTTAGCGACATAAAATGTAAAAATCAGCATAAAGACTGACGTTCGCCCAAAGGTAGAAAATAGAATTAGATACTATGTTTAGACACATGCAGCAATAAATGTTCAGTAACCTGTTAATCGGATACTCTGAGGGTATCGTATTTGATATTCTCAGTCAGTCAGTCAGCTACAACGTAAGACCAGACACATATATGCATCGGTCCAAGTTGCCATACCGCATTAGCACAGTAAGATGAACACCGGATTCATAGGAGTGGTTGAGTCAATGGTGGTAATATATAAAAGAAAGATTGCATATAGGAACATAGTACAGGAAGAAAGAATTAGTTCGTAGAAAAAAAAATTATGAAGCGATTTTAATCTATTAGTTTAAGGGGAGATAGAGAGTGTATACACCGACGCCATTGTGGTCGATTCTGAGCCATGTCACCAAGAGTCTCCAACCATTGGTCAAGATGGTCACGTGGACACCAACCAAGTAGTCTACATCTCCCAACACGACTAAGACTAGACGTTAGTGATTTCAAGCACTGATGCCACGTTTTGGTTTGATCACCCTAACTTTCTCCCAACCATCTACAATACCAAACAGCATTGTACGCCGTGTTAATCGGTGTTCAGGCATACGTAACACGTGACCCACCCATCTCAGTCGATAAAGATTCACAACTTCACCAGCTGATTTACCATCATTCCCTAACACCCTGCGTCAAACCTCATTATTACTTACCCGGTGATCCCAACAAACGCCAGCAATATTTCTGAGGCATCTGTGGTCAAATACTAGTAGCTTACGAGTGTCTTCTACTCTTAATGGCCATGTTTCGCAGCCGTGAAGTAGAACAGAACGGACTGCCGCGCAGTATACTCGTCCTTTTGTTGATAGATGGATATCTCGCATTCGCCATAGGTGGCGTAAGTTGGCAAAACCCAGACGAGCTTTTCGAGTCCGTGCTGAGATTTCGTCAGACACTGACCCATTAGGGCTGGTCAGACTTTCAAGATAAGTGAAGTTGTCAACGCGTTCGACTACTTTACTCTCTATCTTTAGTTCAGGTGTTGACGCAGACCAGTCCTGAAGCAACAACTTGCATTTAGAGGGAGAGAAGCGCATTCCAAACATTCTGGCATTGTTGCTTAGTGCTACCAGAAGACTCTGCATTTTGTCAGCGTCTTCACCAAACAGGACTATGTCATACTCTAAGTCGATAAATGGACCTCTTGGAAGGAGATCAATACCTGAGAATTCAGTCGACAAGAATGTTATCTCCATCAGTAGGTCTATGATGAAAAACAAAAATGGAGAAAGTGGACAGCCTTGACGGACACCACTTGAGGTTGCAAAAGCAGATGACAGTTCGCCATAAGCTCTGACTCGACTGGTAGTGTTCGAGTAAAGAGCCTTCACAAGGTTTATGTACTTCTGACGTACGCCTTCAATGACAGACACTGACACTGCCACAGAATCATTTGATATTCTATTTCAGTGTATATCCAGAAACGTATTTTGACACACCTAAGAATTAACTGTATATGTGTTATTAGCTAACAATCTGTTTTCATCAAGCAGTTAAGTTTCAAAGAAGATAATGTACAATCTAAACCATGGAGTAAACACGTTCATATGTGTACTCATCTATATATCTTTAGTACCTATCTTGCCCTGTTAATGGTCCACATTAACCAGCGAGTTGACCTTTTTTTCTACTTAAGGAGTCGAGTCGCCGTTCACGGATTGTTGACGAATCTTCACATGAATATAAAAGGGTTGCTTCAAAACTACCCACCTATATCATTTAGGAAGCTCCTTATGGAAAACGGAAGTCGAAGAAAAGGATAAACGGTGACTGAGAGCACTATATCACAGTTATCGTCAAAAGATTATTGATGTGTGCCTGAATAACTAATTTAGGCGAAGAATTCTATACAACAAGAAATAGTCGATGAGGCTACGAAACTACATCCACTAAGGGTTATTCTGAGTAGCATAATAAGAGGTTATCAAATATTAAGGGTTTCTAAACCAAAAATGGAGAAGAAATTCTAAAATGATATGGTTTTGCATTAGATTATGTTGCCTTCCCTATCATTGTTAACTTTAGATTCGGATCAACAGAATTTACAAATGAATGACCAGTTTTCGATTTCAATCACTACACTGAACAAATTAGAATAAACAATAAAGTGATGTTTATAAATGTGAGTCAACGCTTTTGAGTAATATGAAAAATTTATGGTTAGTTGACTCAAGTTAGTGGCTTTTATTGACTGGGATAAGAGTTTAAACCACAATTATTTTACGAAGACCATGAACCTCTAAAACACGAGTGGCCCAAACTTAGTTCATGAGCTGAAAATTAGCTACTGAGTTCCACTAGATGTCAGAAGAATGAATGCAGTACTTTTGTTTAGTTCACTGGGTAGCATAACTAGTGTTTTTATCATTCAGAACTGTGACAAAGTGAGTCGAAAACTGAGGAGATAGTAAGAGAATATTATATTACAATAGAAGGTTAGCTGTTTATGGACCAAAAAGACCGCGTGACAAAGTAATCGCAGTTATATTTGTAGTGTTGGAATTTTCTCACTAACCTCTTCAGAGGTCAATCTGCAACAATACAAACAGAAAATTGGTGAAACTTATAAGATAACACATCAACAATAAGAACGTGCAAGGATGTTAATTATGAAACTATTGATTCTCTTTGAAAACGACTGCTGATGAACTGAATCCAGGAAAGCCATCTGAACACACAATCCCAGTTTGGAAACGACGGAGCGATTGAAGAAAATGACTTTTAATGACATTCACACATGTTTAGGACAATGGAAGCAGATGGGATAAATCTCATGTCAAATATAAGGAGTATTTTGAAGTGGATAAGATAGATGTGCCGTAAACATTTTAACATAAAAATATTATGATCTAAACTCGCACATTCATTGGACTGTATAGTGAACAGAACGATTTCTTTACAATACTTTGACAATCAAATAATATCTAGTACTTGGTTCAGTTAGTCAGGTAATTAATTAGTGAGTCATTCCAGAGCATTATTGTATGTTTAAATGAACTAGGCGCTTGACGATTTTGTGGTTTTTACTGAAGTCGTCAACATCCTTGTGACAAAAATATATGGTTTGCTTTTGGTTTAAAATGCTTATAGTATTAAACTTGATTGATCGATGATATTAAGGTAGAAATATTTCATAAAAGTTGAGTTGAAAGTTTTTGAAAGCTGTGAACTCATAGTTTATTGACGGGGCATAGAAGCTAGTCAGAAATGAAAATTGGAGTATGAAAGGACTCACGCAATGGGGTTCTGTGTGTTGTTTGAGCAAGAGAAATTTCGTATATCAGAAGTCATTTAAATCCCATCTGAAATGTAAAGAACATATAAATAATTGAAATATCCGAAATAATTTTGGCACCACTTTAAGATGAGATAAGCTAGAAACAATTTATTTCCAACATTTATTTGGAATAGTTAACAAACTAGAAAACTGAACAAACGTTTGTAATTGTTATTTTTCTTGAAAAGATGAACCATAAGGCCGTTTCATAATGTTTACGGCCTGAAAACCAACTATTTACACCATAAACTACATACAATTGATAGAAGAACAGTACTAGAAACGGCATCACATAACTTGATGTTAAAGTAAATGACCAAAATCTACAGATACTGCTGGCTTTTGTCAACTTGAGTCACTTGTGGGTTAAGTGAGCAAGTGTGTTGTATGAAAATACAAGATATAAGTGGGGAGCACGTTTCTGATTACGGATCCCTTCAAAATATTGTTCACACATCGCCCAACGACCGAGTGACAATGAGGCGGCTACATATAGGGTACTATACAAACATGGAAAACTGACTGACAAGGTTGTGAATCACCATCGACCGAAGCAGTTGGAAAATACGCCAATTATGCTTAATCACTGTAAACCTCGACGCACACTTAAATGGTGTATAAGTAGATTGGAATAGTGTCAGGGATGGTCAAACCAAAAAGTGACATCCATTCATGGGATCATTGACGGTTGGTCTATGTTATGCTGGTAGATATAAACTACTTGGCTGGAGTCCACTCGATCATTACGATCACTACAAATATTCCCATTCGTTTGTTATACATCTCGTTATGATTATATGATATGGGAATTCAGGCTAACGAAGATTTGTGCCAGGACTTAAGTTGGTTATCACGAACATATGGTTTTAAAACTCTGCGTCTGAAAAGCTACTAGGCCCTTGCTAGCAACCTCTTGTTTACGTAGATTAGTTTCATCCTAGAAAATGGCTCGGTGAGACTATAATTTATGGACGATGTTATGGTCTCGCCGAAACAACTAATAAATTACCTAGTGATATGTTTTCCATGGTTACAGTGCTTGTAACATATTAACTACCGTCTGGCACAACTAAGTAATTAAAGCACAACTGAGTCTATTAGTAATTAGTTTTTGACAAATACATAGGCGATTTAAAGACAATAAGGTCGTGGTTGTCCTTATTATCACAATGATATATTTTCAGCCTACTGTACTTAATGACTGTGAAAACTCACATAAGCCGATTCGTGGAGTTATTTTTCTTAGATCTGGTGGAATTTTAAGTCTACGTCAGTCAGTATGTAGGGTTATTCTATCCCTCAATCATGACTATTGTAACTGGCAAGCCAACCACGATACTAAGTCAGAACTTATAGATCGGCCTACAAGAGTGTAAACTCACTTATCACATGTGGACTTATCTATGTTGCAGTCATAGACTATGTGAGGGATTGCATTATTGTTCAGTGTTTAAACCGTTAGTATATGTTGTGTGCTTTGGTTCTGTTACTCATTCATTGAACGCCTCACCACAGCTAAGTTAACCGTATAGAATAGGCTAATTAGGTTGCCTTACAAGAACACTATCCTGTTTCATTTAAATAACTTCCGTTAAAGAACAATGGCATTTGTGTCAAAAACCCCTTCAAACCATAGTTTGTACATCACTACTTTTATTATTGCTGATAGATCGACTTTGTGTTATAAGAAAACTATTTTTGTGTTTCTTTAAAACTATTTGCTTGACAAGTTTGACATACCCCACTTTACTTCTTAAATGCATACTGAGAAGACACTTATTGCTTGCGTAGCACTCGCATCATACTAGGCGCTCAGTGTAATTGTTTACACTTCTCTTGGCAATGGTTGCCAGATTTCTGATGATGAGCGTTCACAATTTATTGAGGGAGATGAAGTTACATTTCAAAAACCCTTTGGTTCATTATTTTTTCAACCGTGCCTGGACTGTTTTCTGTACTGTGGTGATATCTATGCAGGTCAGGTCTTGGACTGGATGTATTGTAGCATGTTTAGATCACCAGGGGTATAGGTGGTATGATATATCGTTAAAATGTTTTTATGTCTTTTCAATATCCTCTTCAGTATAGGTTTCGATTGTTCAATCTAGTGCAAATGTGGTTGTCTTGAATGAAGAGAAATAAATGACAGTGCGTAAATGAAGAGACAAAATAGAGACTGAAACAATGCCCGTTTTGATAAAAGGTTCTTGGTGGATACACAAACAGCGCCGAATTTCCCGAATTACGACTTCACCCTAGTCTGGCTGGAAAAAGCTTGATCTCATGGAATATTATTTTGAGCACTTCAATAGGATCAAACGACTTTCTTCAAAAATTAGACCAACGTATGATTTGGAAAAGGCCGGAGCATTCATTTGTGGCATCCTATCGAATAAGAGGACAGAAGGAAATGTTGGGCCAGGGTTATATAAAATCCTTAAATTGATCCTAGCAATGGAGGAAAATGATATAATTTGTCAGCTAGTGTTCTAATTCAAGATAAAGTTAACACTCTGTGGTGTTGGTATGAACTAATGCTTTTTTCGTACTTGACATATCCCTGGTTTCAAACTTCAAATACAATACGTTCTTTCGTGTTTGTCGAGTACCTTTTGGTGTAAATGGCATTATTTCTGGGACTCAAATACTTCACACACATTCTTTAGGGACCGTAAATCTCCACAAGATATAATAAAAATGAATGCGGTGCGAGCTGAGCTAGGATTCCGTGAAGAAAGCTTCCGCCTAGTGGGCTTTCACGTAGTCGAGTCTTGGAGGCATAGGCCGCAGAACACTACGCTTTGCCACTCCCAGATTAAAGACCGAGTCTCACGGATGGTCACACCTCTTTCGTGTCAGTGTTGGCATGATAGCGAACCTTTAAGGTCACATCCGTGATGTGTAAAGGAGGAACATATCAGCGCTCCGTGGTTCCCATCATTAGATACTTATGGTGGAGTCTTCTGGAATATTTTTTGTGGCAGTAGGTTTGGAGTTAACGAAACTTTATGTTATTCTGCGACTTACAGAACACATATCATACGCACGGTCGTATCGGACACCAAGTATGATTATTTGTCACAACCTAGAAACATATTTGAGCGACGAGCTTCTTTGTGTAGTACTAGATTGCCTGCAGTTACTTCGAATGTCGAGGAAACGGGTTAATGTATCACAGAATTCTGTATTTACGTCTAAGGCCGACCGAAGCTTTGCTTTGACGTAACAAACCTCGATTCAGGGCTTCTTATGATTCCTAGAATGAGATTGGAGGATGAACTTGTATGTCACTAGCCTTGATTTGAAAGGAAACGAGAACCGATTTAGTTTGTGGAGGAAACCTCGATAAAAAGTTTCTTATTGAGGCCTTAGTCTCCTGTTTTCTGCCCGATGACATCTCCCGCTTGTTCTACTACTTGCCACTGAGACGCTTCCCAGTTCAATGTCCAGGAAGACCCTCTTTTGACCGGTTGGGTTTCCATGTTTAATGATGGCTTTTTTGTTTCGTAAGGTTCTTAAACATTGTTCATAAACATACTACGTATACCGCGTGAAAAAATTCAAACTTGGTTAGTTTTTCGTGCCTATGGAAGCTTGCATGTCGCAGAATCAGCCTTTAATGCTATTATTTCAGGATGATATGAGTGGTAAGGTGGGGCAGTCCTAGTACTTAAGATCTTCAGACATAGTAAGGGCAAAATATGTGCAGGTAAGAATAATCTGGGAACACAAAATAATTTCACGACATTTTATTGTTCACATTGAATGGATTGAATATTGTTGGTGTATCATATCATATTTAAGCTCACTAATAGGAATATAACGGATACACAGCGTTTATCCGAAATCTGTTCTTCTATGAATACACAAAACCCGATAAAACCAGAAGTGAAGAAGGAAAACATATGATAAAATATTTGAATAATGGTCTGACAGACTGTTGTAAGAGAAGCTATGCTAAGCGTACCCAAAATCTGATCCGTTCTGATGTTTGGTCAAGCACTTTCAGTTATAGACCTGGACAGAAAAATCAAACTAGAAAGGTATTCGTTTTTCCATTTGTTTATCGCTATAAACTTGACATTGAGTATGAATTCTAGGAGCATAGTAACGACTATACAACTTAATGGGCTTAAAATCACAAGTTCAGTCAGAACTAAAAGCGAATGGTGCTTTGAATCCAAGTAGAGGCGAAATATTTGGAGAATATGCAGAATTGTGTTCAAGTGAAGGTAAAAAAATGATATCAGGAGTTCAAAGTGAGAGGGTTGACCAGTCAGGAATAAAGGTTTATTGAGGCTTCCAGTGACTGGTTCCAAACAATAGAATATGTGATCTCTTTAGCCATGAGTACTTTATAGTCCTGCTAACAATATATTGCCAGCATGTGAGGTTGTGACTAAAAGAGTATAGTGACCTACTTTTGAACGGTTTCATCGCCAACTTAAAAGTACTCTTCGAGCACACGAAAACAACAATTGGTACGAAACATTACCGCTCGTTCTCTTAGGCATCGGGACGAGCTTTAAGGTGGATAATCAATGTTCTGCCGCTGAAATTGTATACGGCACGACATTGCGTCTGCCTGGGGAATTTTTCACGCCACGCAGCCGGAACGATCTTGGTAAATCAGACTACGTTGAACGATTGTCTGAATATATACGAACATGGCCGACGGTGTCAGCTCGAATACAGCATCGACAGGTTGCTTTCACTCGAGAGTTATCCACCTGTTCACATGTTTGCATTCAAGTAGATTCGGTACGCAAACCTTTGCAACAGCCCTACGAAGGAACTTTTCTCGTGATTTCTCGTCACAAAATGACCTCCAAGGTTTATCGACATGACCGCGTCGAGGTAGTCAGCATCGATTGTCCTAAGCCAGCATACGTCCATAACAGTGTCGTCACTGATAAGTCGAGACCCAATGCTAGACCCATCGAACCTACCAGCGGATCCCTACATCTACTTCGGACCCCACACTGGATACATCGGATACCTCATTCTCACGTCCAAGTCAACAGCACGTGTCATCCACACCATCTACGGACGAGACTTCAATCTCACGTTCAGATAAGCAAACCACTCCGCCCTTGGCGTCGGATGAAATCGCAGTCTCATGAGGTACGAACAAGACTACCATCTCACGTTCCGGTCATCAAGTGCGCCCACTCGAACGCTTTCACGACAAACCTCTCAATCATCAATGGATACGGTATAGGACTCTGTCCCTACACCAAATGCATGCTACAACTTTCTCTTTTTCTTTGATTTTTTTATCCTGAGCCCACGCCTCCGACCTTATTGTTACTGTCAACTTCAGCCAATTTTGGCGAAAGCTGGCCTGATCACCAACGCTCCTGTCAACGCACTCATTCGATGTTCTGGCTCCGAATTTGTCTGGCATATGTTTGGTCCTGAACTTGGTTTTTATGGCTCAATGTGGTTCCGTCCTACTTCTGCAGCTCTTTCTGGTCCAGACCCCTACAAACGTGATTCCCAGATTCTGGACACAAACCGCTCTGGTTTGGTACGCTAGCTCGAGCAACAAATATAGCATGTTACTCCTGGTACCGTCCTACATAAAAGACCTTCGGCGACAACTCGAGGATCAATGATCGCTTTCTGTTAGTCAACCCTTTCGTCCTACGATCTCACGTTTGCGATCAGGCCCATGAACAAAATCGCTACGTGTCGAAAGTGTAAATCCCTACTAGCGGGGGCTCATATAGTGACTTACTTTTATGAAAAGAACGCGATTGGTATAATGGAAACGGTTATTATTATAACCAATTGTGCCAATGATTGTTTTACTGTACATATTGGTTTAAGTGTACTAAAAAGGACACTCTTCCTCGGTTCGCACGAGCTCTCGTAAGCTCAGTAGTCTCGCTTGTGGATTTTGGCACCATCTCGGTGTTGTTTCGATATCACGAAATTGCTAACATATACATCTTACAACAACCTTCAACTACCCTCTGATATTTAGCCTGCAGAGAGGTCTAACCTAGTAACTGGCACGTAGTCTTCCTGTAGTGGTTATAATAGTCGACCGTGAACTGATGCCTACTACAAGAGATCGAACATGTGAAGTGACTGGGACTTACACTTCACAGAACCTTAGCAGGTTGACAGCCCGAGATGAGAATAATCAGCAGAAGTGAAAAGAATATACCCATTCGTTCCTAATCCACACGAGCGAATTGAAATGCACAATAATCTGGATATCAAAGATGGATTGAGAAGTAGGAATAACCACAATTGATTGATCACTGGGTGGTGATCACCGTTATGTGTGTCAATTCATTCTTAGTGCAGATCGATTGCTTTCGACGAAGATGCAATGTGGCACCTATTCTAGGTGACTCGAAATTGCGTGCACTATGTTTAGATTAGATGGTGGTTGAAGGTAGTCATCAGGAAACACTGGACCCGAGTTTCGTGCTACTTGGCACTCGTTAGCAAAGTGTACCTGTAATTTTGAGGTAACTGGTGAAAATAATTTCATTTTCTCTGCTCCAAGATGGACGGAATGAAGGTCATCCAATACTCTAGATCTGAATGTAGGATGGATGATTATTTTATCGTTAAAGCACAAACGGCTCTCAGGATGTAGTGATTTATCTTCTCTCAATTTTTAAAATACAAAATACTTGTGCTTGCACCGAATATTCCAATCCCTCTCACTGAACCTATGAGCATCCTTTAAATCTTCTATTATACGAATAGGTACTGGTTGAATCAACTTACAGTCACTTTCTCTAGGTGGTCTTTCAAAATTCGCACATGGTTTTCTTCTGATCACTCAGTTCTCTTTGCTGAAAACCAAATTACTCAACTCAAAATTCGATATCTGGGCCATGGGTCATTTCCCATTATCCTCAACTCTCTGTTGACTACCTGCAAACAAGATTTTGGGTTTGAACTAATTTTGTCCCGGAAATGTGTCGTAACAAAAAGAATCCAAACTCATTGTTTAAAGGAGTACTTCCATGGGTAACTTGGCAATTTTCAACTGATTTAGTTTTAAACGGCTTATGTCTACTCATATTTATTTTGTGTTATGCTTAAGAAAATATAAGTATATATTTTGTCTTTAATCAGACGTCAATTACTTGTCTTCTAACTTTGACATAATTAACATATCGGTGAATGACATCAGTCGACGAAATAAGTTTTGTAAACGTTTTGCATTCAACAGTATCATATCAAGTATTTAGGCAGAATTTTCAGTAATCCAGTTGTGTTTTTATGAAACGATTACTTAAAAAATCTGGCAAACAGTTTCTTCAATGGTTGCCAAATACAAATTAGTTGAAGTTTAAAAGATTGTAATTCTGTCGTAACTAACAGCACGATGATCAAGAAAATCTCCTTCTAAGGTCTTTAGATGAATTTATTTCAACCTTAAAGTAAACTAGTATGGTTTGTCTAGAAATTTGCTAAAATTGAAGAATATAATTATTTTCTTCCTTATACTATATACTAATATGATAGGATAAGAAGACTGGCGATCGAAGTTATACTGTCAGTATACTTGATACTTTATATACAGATTGTGATCATATTATACAAGGTACACGAGTCAAGACCATTTATGGAGGACTGGAGTATGAAATAGACAATACTTGGTTCAACGAAAGTACAAGCAATTCTCACTTAGTGGATTCAGAGTAGGAATCACTAGTAGGAAAGAAACAACATTAAATAAATATTAGGCTAAGAATCTATCTGTTTACACTCAATGACCAATTACCTCTTTCACTAATCACACACTGAAATTTCAAGCCCAATTGATTCTTACATATCTCTAAAAACTATTTAAGTCCTTCTCGTGATTTATCCTATCAGTTCAATTAAGAATTTAAGGGCATAAAGACGAAAAGTATTTGAATTACTTTTTTTCCGGTTGGCGTTTTTTCAGTGAGTTAGTTTTTTTGGGGATGTTTTCTCTAACCCCATGTCCAACCTTCCTTCTTTGTCCGGTCTTGGGACCGGCAGTGGATTCAGAGGGGGCTCCAGGCAAAGTTAACAGTTTTTTAAATCGTAATTTAGTTATGAGCTTCTTAGTATAATTTAAAATATTTGAACGATATAATGCATTAAAATACTAATGAGATTAATGTAAGTAATATTTTTCTTTGTTTATTATATACTGGTTAATGAAATAAGATAATAAAAGAAACTGTAAAGATTTTACCGATTTAAGGTAAGACATTTACATCATTGGATACCGCCTCAGTGGTCTAGTTGGTTAAGCGCCTGGCACGAGACCGATAGGTCTTGGGTTCGAATCTCGCGGGGTGTGGAATCGTGGATGCGCGCTGCTGAGGAGTCCCATGCTCGGACGAAACGGCCTTCCAGTGCTTCCAGGTTTCCCATGGTGGTCTAGTTTCAATTGACTCATGGTTTCAATATAAAAAAGTCAAATATTAATTCTTATGAATATTATCATAAAAGGGGTTTTGTGGATGTTATAGTAATTTAATAGTTGAGTTCATGAATCAATTGAAACTAGACCTGTAAGTTCTAACATAGAACTCCTCAACAGTGCATATCCACGATCCCGCCCAGCAGGATTCGAACTAAGGATCTATCGGATTCACATGAGAACGTTTAACCTCTAAACCACTGAGCTAGTACCAAACGATGTTAATGTCTAACTTTAACCAATCCACAAAATTGAGCTCAATAAATTAAATATAATATAAAAGAACCATTAGAATTAATCAAAAAGAATTTTTTTTTGTTAAAAAAGAAGTAATTTCATTCGACTTCAAAACATTTTAGATAACTTCAATTAACTGGACAAACCAAACAAATAAGGTCGAATTTCTTGCATGAACTAAAATAAAACACGTATTTGTTTGATTAATTTCAACGAAAAAAAAGAAGGAGAATGCATGAATCAAATATAGAAAATAAAAATAGACAGATATCAGACTAGAATAAAAGAGAATAAGAAAACTAATTTAATTATGATACTATTGAGATAAATTAAATTACAATGAAATAAGCAGGAAACAATTAAACCAAATGAGAAAATGATATAAAAAAGAAAAGAAAAGAAATATTTCAAAGGACGTTTTCTTTGTGTTTTTGACAGAAACAAAAATTGGACGACGTGAAGTTTTTTTAACTTAGTGAGATATTTTAACAAATAATAAGATAAACTGAAATGTAAATTTATTTAATTGATGAGGAAATGGCTCAATAAGAAGTTTAATAATTGAACACTTTGTGAACATGGGTCATTCAATCAAGACAAACTCTGTGTTCAAAGTCATCTGCAAGATAAGTAAAAGTCTTCTCAAGACAATTAGATTGCATCTTTTTTGCATTGCCGAAGCAATAGCCATACATTTGGGAAAAAAAATTGTGTGCGCAAAAGAGATTGGTACAACCTCTTTTTCTACCATGGTCTTAATGTCTTACAATTTTTTTCCATTTTTCTTTTTTCATACTCTTTTTCCTTTACAGCCATCTGCTTCAACTTTCATCTTCCCCTTAAATCTTCTACTCCCAACTGGTTTATTTCTGTTTCTACGATCCTCCTGATTACATTTATTCTCAAGTTCAACATTTTATCTTATCATGCTGAGCCATCCTTTCCCAATGATAACTTCCCTATCTATCTTTTGGTGAATATTTAAGACATTAATAATCAAACGATTATCAAACTTTCGTTGTTTTAAATTTTTTAAAATTTTTTAATACTTTCGTTCATTTTACCTGACTGTCACCATGTTTAACAGCATTTTATTATTCACTTGGTATCGTTTAGCTTGTATCTTCTCATCGAGGTTTAAGACTGCGATTGATCAGTCTGTAGTTAGCATATGTGCATACTGTGCGTATGCCTCGATATTGCCTTAATTCACAAGCTTTTTGTAAGCAATGATGCATATTAGCTATCAGTGGAATCCAGGACGCGTGTTTCGTCCTATTGACTGATCAATTGCAGTCTTAAACCTCAATGGAAAGATACAAGCCAAACAATACCAAGTGAATTTAAATTCACCCTATCGCTCAGGCAAGTGGCTATCAGGACTCAGTAGCTGAGTGGATAACGCGGTGGTACTGGGTTCGAGTCCCAGAGTGAACATCAACTCTGAGATGCAGCTAACGAGTCCCGAATAGGACGAAACGCGCGTCCTGGATTCCACTGCTAGCCACTATCCATCATTGTTTACATGAAGTTTATTATCATTAATAGTATAATTATTATCATTCTGAAAAATAAGTATATATATTTACGATTGTACAGCCTTGAAAATGGATTCGTCGAAAAGTAAACTCTTCGCTGAACTAATCTTTCTTATTTAAATGATAATTCACTGACTTGAATGTTTACTTTTATTGTCGATTTAATGGAAATATTTTGGTTCATAAATTTAATATGTTTTACAGGATCAAAAAGAAGAAGTGCGAAAATGTCATTTGAATATGGTTTATTAAAAAGACTAAAATTAGCGTGTAAATTATTGGAAGTGCAGAGATAACTGAATGGCTAATTTATTTTAGTTTTAGACTTTTTAGTAGTGCGCATTTATGAATGAGTAAATGAGGAAACCAGTAAGTCTGTTTAGAATTTCTAATAAGATATTAGGAATAGGCTTTTGATAAGTTACTGAAATAGTGTCTTAGTTACAGGTTTCATTCATATTGTATCTGTAAACTTGAGAATAAATACGAAGTATATTCGATGTTGTTTTGTTAGTCTGTATAAATGAGCGATAATTTACAACAAAGTAAATGGAGGAAAATTTATTTATCCTTTTTTCTTAAGATCATAAATTGTTAGAGGTAATCAGTAGTATGTTATGAAACAAATTTTTGTCCTGGTTGCATTCGTCAACAAAGAACATCTGAAATTGTAGGATAAGTTACTCTACGTTCGTAATTAGTATCTTTAAGTTAATGGTTTCCCATCGACTGAATGAAGCCACTAGAACTAGAATTGGCGGCTAGATTTAAACATGATCAGTAGAACACATTTATTCTAATTGATTGTATAGGGTTCAATAACGAATAAAGATCTGCACAACTCTTTTATTTTATCAGACATAAAAAGTAAGACGTAATAGAATTAATCTCCGTAAATTGTACTGCCTTTTTAAATACTGTGTTCAAGTTCTTGTCTGGCTAAGTAACTAGGAAAGTATACAGTGTTTGACCGCTAGATATATAAGTCAATTAAATTCAATTGACATGTTGCTTTCGAATAACTTGGATTTTAAGAAATTATCTAGGAATTAATCAAGAACCGAATGAAGTTTTAATTATGGTATTAACATTTTCCATAAACTGGCGATGATTCCATCTTTACGCAGTTGCAATCATTTTATCAGTACGTTTTTTAAGTACATGAAGAGAAAGAGAAAATGATTTTTAACAGAGAATTTGTCGTCTTTCTGACTAATCTATAGTTTGATCATTACAGACCAAGTCAACAAACAAAGAAACTAATTTTGTAAATCATTTACGATGTCACAGTTAATTAAACCTTAATAGGCTGTGACGAGTTGTTGTGTTGTGGTACTGTTTGTAAAAAAATATCGTACACCAGAAAAGTTATTGTACGTGATTTGCCTAAACTTGTGAATAGAAGTGTTTATGTTATTTTGAATTTAGTTGTACAATAATACTTGAAAAATAACCTAAATTGATGCCATTTTTGTTAACTTTACGTCATAATTTCATTAAATGCTTTTACGTGATGCTTTGTGTTTACATCTTTTGCTTCAAAATCAATCAATCTGAAGAGGATATTTCTGTTGCTTCCATAATAACTAACTTTACAGGATCAATAAGACACTCATCAGCTGATTGTTTCAAACAAATGAATAATACTGTCCTTGATTGAGATCATGAACCGATTGATGTAAGATCATCATTGAAGACCTGGAAACACTGGACGGCCGTTTTATCCTGTTGTGGGACTACTCAGCAGCAGGCATCCTCCATACCGCCTCTCGGGATTAAATTCCAGGGCCTTCGGTTTCATGCGCGAACGCTTAACCTTCAGATCACTGAGCTGGTCGGGATTCAGAGGTATTAATGTTTAACCTCAATCAAGCTACGAGTTTGCGCAACCTTATATGTTTTATGATGTTAATCATTCATTAGTGAAGCAAAACTATTAAGTAATAGTATATTACAATCAGAGTTTTGGAAATATTTTAAATATATATATATATATATATACATATTCCAATAGTTTTCTATCTGTTTTAAAATGTATGTCGAACAAACAATAGAACACCTAGATTTTCATTCATTACGATTCAGTATTTTTGAAAGATTTATTGAAACAAAAATGAACAAACAATATATTTTTTATAAGGGGTTTTGTTGAGATTTTAGTAATTTTATAGTTGATTCATGAGTCGATTGAAGCTAGGCCATCATGGAAAACCTGGAAGCACTGGACGACCGTTTCGTTCTAATATGAGACTTCTCAGCAGTGCTCAATACTGACTAGCTTCAAAAGGTATTTCCTGGAGTTCTGGTGAGAAGCAATGACCAGCGGAGTTCAACCGGATCTGTTGTGAAATAGTAACTCATTCAAAACAACGGTGGATGGTGGCCCAATTTCGTGAATAAGTTGAAGTTAGACATTAATACCATTGGATGCTGGCCAGCTCAGTGGTCTAGAGGTCAAGCGTTCTCTCGCGCGAGACAGACTGGTCCTAGGTTTGAATCTCGCGTGGTGGGATCGTGGATTCGCATTGCTGAGGAGTCTCACATTAGAATGAAACAGGTGTCCAGTGTTTTGAGGTTTTCCATGATGGTCTAGGTTTAATTAACTCATGAATTCAACTATAAAATAAATTTCATATTAAATTCTGATTGTTGTTGATAATGTTTAAAAATCTGTTTTATTTCAATGTATTATTTACAAGAGAGGATAAATATGAAATACTATATGTGAGAATAATTTCAGATCTATTTATTATTAGTTAAACCATGTATTTATCGTGTCAATTATAGCAACTGATTAAAACTGACAAAAAAGACTCAATATTTGTCACTTATGATTAGTATGATAAAAATGAAATGTTAAACTGTGCTGTGAAAATTGATTCAGAAAAATATAAATGTACATAATTTATGTCTCAGAAGTAACGTGGAATCTAATATAAATGTAAGTCTATCTTATTTACCAGATCTTATATCGGATTCGTAAAAGTAAAGAACCACTACGATTTGTTTTGGCTTAAGTCACTTAAAGCCTATGACCAGTTAATTACGATTATCATCTAGATATCAATCATAAATTGTGGCCAGCCTATTCGTAGACTTAATCTATGGTAACAAAAATCATCAGTTGATTCATGCTTTATTAGTGTCCCACAACAGGGTTAAGTAGTTGATCAAACAATGAATTCATAGTAGTGCCCTGGATATACTATGTTTAATCAACTCGTTCTCTCAATGCTAGAATTTCACTAAAAGTATTCGTAAAATTTGGAATCCAAATAAAGTGTTTTACTGTCATATTCCTATACTAAAACTTTTACAATTCTTATTATCAATGGTGTTATTAGTCTCATAAAGTAAGCCCGCTAATTATTTTTAAAATGTTAAGCTTAATAAATAGAGAGCACTTATTTTGAATTCAGTGACCACCTAAGGGTAAAACAGAAAGTTTTCAATGGAATATCTACATTTTTCATCACAAGATTTGTGTATATATAACAGAAATTCTGTAATTACAAACAGCACATTAAATAAGATGACTATAAAATGTTATTATCTCAAAAGGAAGAAAAAGCTTTCGAATCCTTGCTAGCTTTCATTACCTGTCTAAATTAGATTGATTTGTGATATAACTTACTTACTTACGCCTGTTACTCCTCGTGAAGGAGCATAGGCCACTCACCAGCATTCTCCATCCAACCCTGTCCTGGGCAATCCTTTCCAGCTCCGTCCAGTTGTAATTCATCCTTTTCATATCTGCTTCTATTATCCGACGCAATGTGTTCTTTGGCCTTCCTCTTTTTCGCTTCCCTTCAGGGTTCCAAGTTAGGGCTTGCCTCGTGATGCAGTTTGACGATTTGCGTAATGTATGTCCTATCCATTTCCATCGTCTTTTCCTAATTTCTTCTTCAGCTGGAAGTTGCTTTGTTCTCTCCCACAGAAGGCTATTGCTGATGGTATCCGGCCAGTGGATGTTGAGTATCTTGCGTAGGCAGCTATTTATAAATACTTGTACTTTCTTGATTGTGGTTGTTGTAGTTCTCCAAGTTTCAGCTCCATACAGTAGAACTGCCTTGACGTTCGTATTGAAGATTCTCACTTTGATATTGGTTGAAAGTTGTTTTGAGTTCCATATGTTCTTCAATTGTAGGAATGCGACCCTTGCTTTGCCGATCCTCGCCTTTACGTCTGCATCTGAACCTCCTTGTTCATCGATGATGCTTCCTAGGTATGTGAAGGACTCTACATCTTCCAGAGTTTCGCCATCAAGAGTGATTGGATTGCTGTTTTCCGCTTGAATTTGAGGACCTTGGTTTTCCCTTTGTGTATGCTGAGGCCTACTGATGCAGAGACTGCTGCTACACTGGCTGTCTTCATCTGCATCTGTTCGTGTGTACGTGATAGGAGGGCTAGGTCGTCTGCGAAGTCCAAATCGTCTAATTGATTCTGAGCTGTCCATTGTATTCCGTGTTTTCCTTCAGATGTCGAGGTCTTCATAATCCAGTCGACCACCAGAAGAAAGAGGAAGGGAGAGAGTAAACAGCCTTGTCTGACTCCAGTCCTTACTTGGAATGCATCTGTCAGCTGTCCTCCATGCACTACTTTGCACTGTAGTCCGTCGTATGAGTTCCGGATAATGTTGACAATCTTCTCAGGAACTCCGTAGTGTCGAAGAAGTTTCCATAATGTCCTCCTATCTACACTGTCGAATGCCTTTTCATAATCAATGAAGTTGATGTATAGTGATGAGTTCCACTCAACTGATTGTTCGACGATGATCCGTAGTGTTGCAATTTGGTCTGTGCACGACCGATCCTTACGGAATCCAGCTTGTTGATCTCGAAGTTGGGCGTCTACTGCATCCTTCATCCGGTTCAGCAACACTCTGTTGAAGACTTTCCCTGGTATTGACAGTAGTGTAATGCCTCTGTAGTTTTCACATTTGCTCAGATCTCCTTTCTTTGGAATCTTGACGAGGTGTCCTTCTTTCCAGTCCATTGGCACTTGTTCCTCCTCCCAAATCTTTTTGAATAGAAGGTATAGCATGCTTGTGGTTGCTTCGATGTCTGATTTCAGTGCTTCAGCTGGTATGTTGTCGGGTCCTGCTGCTTTCCCGTTCTTGATTTGTCTGACGGCCATTCTAATTTCTTCCGTCGTTGGTGGGTTGACATCTATAGGAAGATCTATGTGTGCTGCTTCGATGTCCGGTGGATTCATTGGAGCCGGCCTATTCAGGAGTTCCTCGAAGTATTCCACCCATCTGTTACGCTGTTGTTGAATTTCGGTGATTGGCTTGCCTTCTTTGTCTTTGACCGGCCTCTCTGGTTTACTGTATTTCCCTGCTAGTTTCTTCGTTGTATCGTGAAGCTGTTTCATATTTCCTTCTCTAGCAGCTTTTTCTGCCGTCGTTGCTAGTTCTTCCACGTATTTCTTCTTGTCGGCTCTAATGCTCCTCTTCACTTGTTTGTTTGCTTCTATGTATTCAGCTTGTGCTTGGACTTTCTCTGCTCGTGTTCGGCTGTTGTTAATTGCTGCCTTCTTGTTCTTCCTTTCTTTGATCTTGTCCAGTGTTTCTATAGAGATCCATTCCTTATGATGGTGTTTCTTTAGGCCCAGAACCTCTTGACACGTTGAAGTTAATGCTTCCTTGATGCCTTTCCAGTTGTCCTCCATACTAGTTTCTTCTTCTTTCAGTAGATCTTGTAAGGCTTGGAACCTGTTGTTGAGAGCTATCTTGAATTCATTGAGTTTGTCAGTATCTCGAAGGAAGGCTGTATTGAACCTTTGTAGTGCTGTTTGTCCACTTGTCCAGTTCTTTTTCAGCTTCAGTTTTAAATTGGCTACAACTAGGTGGTGATCTGAAGCTACGTCAGCACCTCTCCTGGTTCTCACATCTTCCATTGTCCTTCGGAATTTTTTGTTGATGCAAATATGATCTATTTGGTTCTCTGTAGTGTGGTCCGGTGAGATCCATGTAGCCTTGTGTATACGCTTGTGTGGAAATATTGTGCCTCCTATGACCAATTTGTTGAATGCACACAAATTTGCAAATCTTTCTCCATTTTCGTTTCTTTCTCCCAGTCCATGTCGTCCCATAATATCTTCATATCCAGTGTTGTCTATTCCGACTTTGGCATTTAGATCTCCCATCAGAATAGTTAGGTCCTTTCTTCGGCATTTCTCAATGATTGACTGCAGCCGCTCGTAGAACTGATCTTTAATGTCGTCGTTGCTATCATTGGTGGGTGCATAACATTGGATAATATTCATTAAGATCCCCTCCTTCTTTGTTTTGAATGATGCTTTGATGATTCTGGATCCGTGAGACTCCCATCCTACAAGTGCATTTCGTGCTACTTTGGACAGCATAAGAGCGACTCCCTGAGTGTGTGGAGCATTGTCCTCTTCGTGACCGGAGTATAGCAGCATC
This sequence comes from Schistosoma mattheei, assembly GCA_944470405.2. Lineage (NCBI taxonomy): Eukaryota > Metazoa > Platyhelminthes > Trematoda > Strigeidida > Schistosomatidae > Schistosoma > Schistosoma mattheei. The sequence goes on from OX103947.1 coordinate 79,687,745, forward strand.
TCTCCCGTAGCTAGCCTTTTCTGTCCAGCTTGGGTCCAGTGGGTTTCGCTGATTCCCAGTACTGCTAAGTTGTATCTCCTCATTTCCATTGCTATTTGACTGGTCTTCCCGGTTTCCCACATTGTTCGAACGTTCCATGTACCTATAAAAATTTTTGCTCTGGTTGTTAGAAGGGGCATCGGCCTCGTGGCTTCCGAAGGAACTCGGCTTTCACCATGAAGCGTCATAATTCTTCTAACTGAAGACCTTCTAACTCCCAGGGCAGAGTTTAAATGGTTTGGATTATTTTTTCTGGTAAGCGTTTTTTTAGCGAGTTAGTTTTCTACGGGATGGGGACGCTAACCCCATGCCCAACCCTCCTCCTTTACCCGGGCTTGGGACCGGCAGTAACCCTGTTAGAGCTACAGGCGGAGTTTTGTGATATAAACAGCATGAAAATAATTGATAGGAAACCATGTTTATTGTTAATAGCATAGTACATATTTAAGAAAAAAACAGTAACGAATTTATCATTAGACTTACCTATCGGTATTTCAGTATGGAAATTTTTAAGAGACCCTAAATCTGACTCCAGTTAGATAGTTTCTGATGTTATCGAAACATATATTGCACGTTTCTCACACATAGTTATCAACTTGCTTTAGTGATTAACGGCATTAAATTAAGTCAAATATGAGAATGAATCTCGAATGTATGTATTTCATACAGTCGTTGGTCCAGACAAACGATTGGAGGAACGAAGCGAAGAAAACAAAGAAAAAAGAGCTAAGAGAAATGACGCACGGTCGAGACGGTGTCTGAGTCAACTTATTTTAATAAATCGTTGCTCAATATTTATAGTCAAATCGAAACGGGGCAAAACATATAATTAACAAGGTCAAGATGTAACTCAAGAAGAATGAATGAATTGGCCTGCTCGTAAGCTAGACTAAGCTATATGGGCTTGACATAGTAACCGACACTACAAGTTATGGTTACTACTATGTATTAAATACATTATCATGTATCAAAATATTTTAGACTGTTGGAATTCGCATTGTATGGTCTTTCATCCTAATCATCAATATTATTTTCATTTTTAAAATTTTTAATCGTTTCAGGTTAATTCTTTGATCACTTACTATATATATAATTTATAGCAGGATAAACCTTAGTTCCCGATTTTCTTTTGACAAAAGATCAACAGATTGAAATCATGAGTTAATTGAAGATAGACCATCATGGAAAACCTATAAGCACTGGACGACCGTTTCGTCCTAGTGTGGGACTCCTCAGCAGTGCGCATCCACGACTGACTTCAAGAGATACTCCTGGAGTTCTAGTGGAAAGCCGTTACCGATGGAGTTCAACCAGGTCTGTTGTGAGATATCAGCTCACTGAAGACAATGGTATACGGTGGCGCAACTTCGTGAATTGGTTGAAGTTAGACATTAACACCATTGGATGGTGGCTCAGTGGTCTAGTTAGTTAAGCGCTCTCGCGCGAAGCTGGTAGGTCCTGGTTTCGAATCTCGCGGGGTGTGAGATCGTGGATGCGCACTGCTGAGGAGTCCTACACTAGGACGAAACGGCCGTCCAGTGCTTCCAGGTTTTCCATGGTGGTCTAGCTTCAACTGACTCATGATTTCAATCTGTGAAAATTTCTAAAATCTCCACCAACTCCTTCTGATAAAAACATCAACATTCATAAAATTCGAACTGATAAATGACTATCACATAAGTTGATATCAATTTCCGGAAGTGAAACAAATATGTATTTCAACTCACATTACTCAAATAACTGACTGAGCAATGAAAAACCAAAAAAAAACTAATTGATAATAGAGAAGTGGTCAATTCTTTTTTCTTTTCATCATGATTTTTCATATCCTAGTTGAAAGAAACAAAACAGAATAGTTAACATCAAAATATATTGAAATTTCATTTTTGCTAGAAAAATAAAGGGAAATTATATCCAACTTACTGTTTTATTTGTAATCAATCATTTTTATAAACATTTTTTTGTGTGTTTAACAACACAAAAAATAAATAAATAAAATAAGTGAAACATGTGATAATCTCGTTTTTGGGAAGAAGAAAATTAAAACAATGAGGAGATATTTTAACTGAACTGTACCACCTTATAACACCCCACTCCACCCCCAACCCCGACCAAGAAAGTAACAATTTTTTTTTCTCTTGTTAGTTCATTTCATTATAGTTATTGTTGCTTTACTCGACTTATGCACATATTCTTTTTAATGTCTTATTTCAGTTTAAAGATAAATAACTGTTATTATTATTATTATTTTTAATGTTCTCTTTTGTTTACATGGTACTCTTTATGTTCTCATAATGTGTTTTTATCAAAATATAGAGTGAAGAGAATAATGATATGAAGAATGGTTTTACGAAAAATAGTGACTTTTAAAAGACAAAAATAAGATAAAGGATAGGAAGTAGTAGTAGTAGTAGTTTGTCATAAATTAACATCAAAATCATTATGAAGAGGAAACGTTGAACAAAGTTGTTATCACATTTCCTGAGTTTTGGACATTGTTCATTTGTGACCTAAGATAAGAACATCCTCAAGAGAGTTCTACAATGTTTTACTGGTAAGTTTAGTGAGATTGAATTACTGGTGAAATTTTAATTGTACATGGGAATTTGGAAGTATCTGATACTTGTTCATTGGTTTATTGGTATCGTTCACGTGAATATGTTGGAATTAATATTGTCTGTAGTTGAGAGTGTGTGATACTGACAGTTTTTAGGCTACGACAAGACGAGTGTCTAGCGCTTCTTCACTTATTATATTTCCTTAGTTAATATAACTAGGCAGGACTATGTCTGGCAGGAATTAGGCATTTACAGGGTGAACACATGGATTTATAAACTATAATAGCTTGGTGTAGAACTTAAGGATAACAATCATTTTCTATACATGAGACTAAGGTTGATCAAGGTACGATAAGATTCTGGACGTTTTTTTTTCAAATACATTTCTTCTTAGTTAATTCTTTGAAGAGACTCGTAGCACAATGCCCAAAAAATATTCAGAGTTTAGTTAATCTGAGCGATATCAGATATTTTAAAAAAATATAATTTAGCTTGTTATATCTCTCATTCTGTGAGTTCCCAACTGTTGTAAAACTATTCATTTATAATTAAACAAAAATTTGTATAAAACTGCACAACTTCCTTCTCAAAATTAATATTGCTTCTGTCCTTTGAAGGACTGTTATCCTGACCAACATCAAATGTGTTGAGAGTTAGTTGGAAAAAATGACCAGAACAAGAAAAATTCAAATATAAGTAGTTGTAGTCATTAGAATACTTTAGAAATGTGTCTTAAATTTGGCTATTTCATCCAATGAATAATTTAAATGTGTAACTATAGAACTTGATGAAAATTTATTGGAAAGAATACTTTTTCCCCAAACATCAGTATTACTTACTTACGCCTGTGACACCCAATGAAGCATAGGACGCTGACCAGCATTCTCCAACCCACTCTTTCCTGGGCTTTCCTTCCTAATTCTATCCAATCCTTGTTCATTCTTCTCATGTCTGTCTTCATTTCTCGGCATAATGTGTAATTTGTCTTTTCTCTTCTCCTTTATCCTTGAGGATTCCAAGTGAGAGCTTGTCGTGTTACGTAATCTGGTGTTTTCCCTAATGTGTGTCCTATCCACTTTCAGCACTTCTTCCTGATTTCTTCGTTAGCTGGAATCTGGTTTGTTCTCTCCCATAGTAGGTTGCTGCTGGTAAATACGAACTATCACGTTTTTGATGGAGTTTTGTTCTCTGAGCTAAATGGATTGGTCGTGGAGCTCTCATCGTTCTTCTGAACAATATCATCATCACAAACTTCAGGTAGAAGTGAAGCGTTTGTATTTCTCCACATGTGGTTCACGGCTTGTTGTGTACACTTCGATGTTGATTGGTTCTTGTTGACCTTAAACTTTACCTTAAACCACCTGAGCTTCTCCACTATCTCAAACTACCATGTTGGTACGATTATCATGGAAGTTACTTGATTTATGTAGTTTTTCATGAAATAAAATGAATAAAATAACTAGGATAATACACGAATTTATTGAAATGATTACTGGATCAACTAAACGAATCGGAAACTGGTAAAACTCTCGGGATGATTTTCAGCAAACAAATCACTTCGAAAATATTGGGAGTAAAGAAATAATAAGGTTATTATCAAAATAAGTAATTGTATTTTATTAGAAAAGAAGATTTGCAATCTTTCATTTACATTATAGTTTACACGATTATCTAATTTAAACTAGATAATAACTAAAAAGAAGAGAAGCAGTAGCTATTAATTTCTTACTAGTATGAGACTCTTTAAAAGTTCTAACCCATTCACCTATCAAAGATTAAACTTAGAAGCAGTAGGCCTTATAGAAAGTTCATTAACTTTAGAATACTGAATAATGAGATTGTATTGATTTGTAAGCGTTTTTAACTTTAGGCAGAAATGACTATCTAATATTTTTCGGTTTTGAATAATTGAATATCTAACATCAGATCATTTTATAACTTATAGTTTAGCCTCTAGTAACAGTACCGTACGTATCAATCTGTTTTCCTTATATCTTTTGTTAAATGATTCTTGAGATATGTAATATAGAGACTATTGTTTAGTACTTTGTTGTTGATTTTAAAGATGGCTAATAGTCTAGGTAACTCGATATCACGTTCACTATATTGAAATGTTAGGTTGTTGAATGTACTCGCTGGTAAAATTTGAGTCTGATCAATACTTAGTGACCAAAATATCTTAATCCTACAATGGAATCTAGTTGCGTCCCTGATAGTTCAGTGGTAAATTCTTAGGCAATGAAAGTTGGTCACTTGAGATTAGATTTTCCATAAAATATCAGCTTTCCTGAGATTGTGGATATTTACTACTAACAAGTGCTGAACAGCATGAAACTTAAGTCGAACGTTTCCTGTTCATTACTACCAATCAGTAGATCAAAACCGGTGGAAATGAGATTTTCAGATTAACCAGTGAAAATATTTTAATTATCTAGGTTGTTTCTTGGTACCATATTCTCATAAAAGACAAATACAGGCATCCTCTTACTTTAGAATTCCCATACTGCAATGAAATAGATGTCCAGTATTATTTTACATTTTCAAAGGCTGTTTAATTTAGTTCGGATCATGATCTTATAGAAATAAAAAACAATTAATTTTCACTGTCAAATTAAAGCAATAAGTTCGATGCTATACAGTACATTGTTAACTGATAATGTTTATCACTAATAGTTTAAATCAAAGTTAATAATGAAATATAATCAAATAATTTAATTTGAACATGATAACTATTTAAGCATATTTTTAGTTATTTAAGTAGTAATTTCTAAAATATTATACAATTAAAACTTCATTCATTTTTAAGTGTTTAAGTTTTTTTCCCTAATAAGTATTAGCCAGACACTCATTAAAGTACTTTACTATTTTAATGCATTATTTAGTGAAAACTCAATGAAACTATCTTTAATTGTAATTGAGTGTATAATTTGTTAATGTGGATTTATTTAATCAAAAGCTTAAATGTGTATTCGGTTATAAATAATGATTTTATATGGTCATAAATATCTCATACACATGGTTCCCTTTAACTGCAGCTTAATTGATTGTCCTGTCCAAAACAACATTTTCTTTGACACTATTAAAATATAATAGGTGTCCCTTTCATGTTATTTACCAACTGTGTATACAAATTTACATATACCTGTAACAGTAGTTAAATTAGTAGAACAGAAAAGAGAGCCTGCCTCCAATTCAAAGAACATACTACAAGAAGTTTAAGATAAAATGGATTAAAAGCATTCAGCAATGCCATTGCTAGACATCTCCTTGACACAGGACATGAAGTCGATACACTAAAGTCCTTCAAGGTGATTAACAAATAGTCAAAATTCAATCTTTTGAAATTTGCCGAAGCAACAGCAATCAAACGTTTAAAACCAAATCTATGTATACAAAAAGAGATAGTAATAAATCTTTCTTTGCCCTGGTAACAATAAACCCCCCTTTTTATTTTTTTATTTGTATTTATTACGTCATTCATTATTCCAACTCTTTCTGAAGTTTAAAATTACATCATTCATAACCGACTGATTTCAATTTATATCTTTCCATATTACCATTAATCTACTTTCAATTGCTTCATTACACTATCATCTAATGTTTGTTAACTCCATCAGTTCGAATCACCATTTCAGTGTTCTAGGACCTTCCCTCCCAAACTTTTTTATGACCATACTAACTCTATTGAAATTTTCACTACATCTTGATACATATATTCATCTTTCATCACCCTTTTATTTATAGTTGTGTGAATATCTGTATAAACGTTGATTTTCATATATTTTAGATTGTAAGCATCTGATGAGAATCTAACGAAATAAAATGAATTCATATTATTCTGCGCTAATCTTTGTTGTTGCTCTCGTTAAGATAATAAAGGGAACTACGTGTATGGAATATATATATATATATATATATATATATATATATATATATATATATATTGCTAAAGACTAATGTTCCATTATATGGAAAACTTAGAAAGTAAAATACTTCCAGGTATACCAGCGCATTATTTAAAATTTAATTTACATTCAAGTTATTATTTTCTAAATAAGTAATTATTATCTTTTATTTACATTACAATTATGTTAGAATATAATTTTGGATAAGAATACGATTAGTTATTAAATAACTGGAATATAGAAATAATGTAATTTTGAAGTGACTTTGTAAGATGCAATATCATATCATCTATCTAAGTTGAACGATAACACTAGTGTTACATAACTGTGAAAGTACATTAGAGAATTGTAGTGAACAAGAACACGAGTAAGGACAACCGACTATACTTGAAGATTTGTAGCTTAGATGGATGATTTAGTTGGAATTTTCTTCTCTCTTAGCTGAATGGTTTGATCGTAGTGCTTTCATTGTTCTTCTAAACAACATCATCAAAACAAAATTTAGGTAAAAGTGAAACGTTCTAATTTCTCCACATATGACCCACAGTTTGTCCTACGAACTCCCATCTTGGTCGATTATTGTTAACTTCTAAACTGTCATTGTCATCATTACCCGTTGATCCAAATCTTAGTCTCATATTTGTTCATGGTTTTTTTTATTATTGGTTGATAGATTGAATTGACCTTGATGTGAGATCGACAGAGCAAGTCAAAAGTCATAATTCAAGAAATTCAAACATTACTTCTATCTGAAAAACTATGCTAATCACATTGTTTATCAGAAGAATAGTAAAAGCATAACAATTAAACTATCTAGCTCAATGAACAAAACTCCACTTAACGATTTATTCAAATATGATTTGAAATATTTTTAAAAGTTGCTATAATCAAGAAGGAGGCACGGCTCGATAAGAAGTTCAATAACCGAACACCTTGTGAACACAGGTCATTCAAACAAGACAGACTCTGCGTTCAAAGTCATCTACAAGGTAAGCAGAAGCCTTCCTAAGACAATCAGACTGCATCTCCTCTGCGTTGCTGAAGCAATAGCCATACATCTGGAAAAACCAGATTTGTGTGTGCAAAAGAGACTGTTACAACCTCTTCTTCTACCATGGTCTTAATGTATTTAAAAAAATTTCCCTCTTTTTCATACTCTTATTCCTTTACAGCCATATGCTTCACCTTCCATCTTCCCTTTAAATCTTCTACCCCCAACTGGTTTGTTTTTATTTCCACGATCATTCCGCTTACATTTCATCTCTGTTTCAACATTTTATCTTATCATGCTAAGCCATCCTTTCCCAATGATAAGTTCCCTATCCATCTTTGATGAATATTTAAGCCAATAACAATCAGACGATTATTAAACTTTCCTCGTTTTAAAAAAAATTTTAACACCCATTTTTATTCAACCTCACTGTCACCATGTATAACAAGGTTATCATCAATATTATTATCATCTTGTAAAAAATAAGTATTTATATTTACGATTGTGCTGCTTTGAAAATCAATTCGCCGAAAAGAGAACTCTTCGCTGAACTAATCTTTCTTATCTAAAAAAAACAATTACACATATAATGAAACATATTCATATTTTTTATTTACATTTTACTGACAAATTTCTTGTTTACTCAACAATTTCTCCTTTATTTCTTTGTTTATTTTTCTTTCCATCTTTCTTATTTCAAAACATTTCACATGAATTAATTCTTATCTGTAAGGAAAGAAATGTTGTTTATTTATTATATTTTATGAAGAATGATGAAGTAATTAAACAAGCAAACAGACAAACAAACAAACAAGCAAACAAACAAGCAAACAGACAAGCAAACAGACAAGCAAACAGATAAACAAACAGACAAACAAACAAACAAGCAAACAAACAGACAGACAGACAAACAAACAGATGGAAACAATGTTTATTTGAGCTTAGCTTATGTAACTATTTTCATTTCGTTTATTGATAAATCAGATAATTTTAGTTTTGTTGTCATCCCTTTTTTTTGTTGTTTTTTTATCTATTTTTTCTTAAAAAAATTTTGTTACTCAATTAGAAGTTTTTTTTAATATTTTTGTTTATGTTGTGTTTATTTTGTTGTTTATTTCTTTTAATTGATAATTACAAGTGTATTCTATTCATAAACAGATTACAAAATTTGATCATATTAGTATTAGTAAATTATTGTATAATGATAATGATTATTTCTCTGTATTTTACATTATGTTTAAGAATGTTTTGTTAATCTCTAATTATAATTTTTGATAGAATGATCTAGAAATTTATTCAACGCCTTGTTAGATTGATTATCAAGAGAAACTAGAACAATGAAAGAAAAGTTATCCTTTTGGTGGAGTTTTGTTCTCTGAGCTGGATGGTTTGGTCGTGGAGATTTCATCGTTCTTCTGAACGACATCATCAGCACAAACTTCAGATAGAAGTGAAGTGTTCAAATTTCTCCATATGTGTTTCAAAGCTTGTTCAATTAGCAGTCAAACGCCATGATATCTCCTCACTTATATCAATACACGTAGACAACTGTGGACACTCATTCGATTGGAAAAATGTGGAAATCTTAGGCAGAGGAAACTCCAAGAACACCAGAAAACTTTTAGAAGCCTGGCACTCAGGTCAATCAGCAATCAACATGCATATTGAAATCAATCCAATTTAGCAACCAATCAGAAAAATCAAGCATAAATATAGGAACAAAAATCAAACCAATGGGAGACACAACCAAAACAAAGAAGTAAACAATGACAAATTTAAGGTCAATAAGAACCATCTTTTTCAAATTTAATCTCTTCACACTGAAATGTAGCGATCATAGAACACAATCCACGTTAACTATCTTATTGTCAATATGATTTTTAATTCCTGGTAAAAACTATCTTAAAATCATACAAATTCTCACAGAATACTTAATTCAAGAATGATAGAGCTCTCATCAGTGATAAGTTTGTAGATGAATTCTCAAAGGATTAATAGAAAGTCATGAGTGATGTGGTTGCATCTTGTCAACAGTAAGATCGACCCAAATAGTCGAAACATCAAGTTTGGAAAATAACTGAAGTTTTAGTGGAGAACTACTGGAAAAATGAAACAAATGAGATACGTTTGCATCAGAATATAAAATTGTCCATTCATTGGTATCTCATTTTGCTGGATTTTACCCTTTAAAATGCCTGTTGACATCAGATTCATTCTCATTACCATGTCTTTGTTGTTGTTGTATGATTGTACTCAGTTAAAGCCATTGTCTTCAGCTCATTCCAAAATCTTTCCAAAATAGTCTCACTCAATTATAACTATTGTAAAGAAACATGTATTAAGATGAATTTGATTGACTGACATGTAAAAGTAAATTACCACAATTAGTAAATTTAGAATAATTCGACAACTCCACAATAACACAATGTAAGAACACATTAATATCAGAAGGGTTTTTTATGTGTGTGGATATAATAGTAATTTTAAGGGTTGTGATCATGAGTCGGTGCCGTCCAGTGCTTCCAGGTTTTCCATTGTGGTTTAGCTGCAATCAACTCATGATCTCAACCATTGAAAGAACACATTGATAAAGAACATTAAACATTTTATTTAGTAATTTCACAATCAATAAAGATTGTGCTAATTTTTAAAATAACCTCCAGTCTTACTACTTATCTGATCACAACCATAATATAGAAAATATTTTATTATCAGAAGGGGTTTTGTGGAGATTTTAGAAATTTCAAAAGTTGAAATCATGAGTCAATTAAAACTAGACCACAATGGAAATCCTGGAAGCACTGGACAGCCATTTCGTCCTAGTATGGAACTACTCAACAGTGCGTATTCACGATCCCACTTCCCACGAGACACAAACCCAGGACATATCAGTCTCACGCGCAAGCACTTAACCATTAGACGACTGAGCTGGCCGTCATCCAACGGTGTTAATTTGTAACTTCAACCAATCTACGGAATCGCGCCACCGTACATCATTGTCTTCAGTGAGCTGATTGAAGTCCACTGGACATTTAATTTTATTTAATTCTACTTGAAAATTTTCTTTTCAAATTTTGACTTCAAGTTTTTTTTAAAAATCTGATAGGAAACGTAATTTAGTTATGAAAAAAGCTAGAAATAATATTATGAAAGAATTTTTGTAAACGTCAATTGAATTTGGACAAAACTGAATTGATTATGAAATCTTAAAATAAAAATATAATCACTGATCGATAATTGATGCAGGTCACTTTGGAAACGCACATTAATCATTATGATAAATAATCTCTATGTGTCCGTCTGTCGCATATATATATATATATATATATATATATATATATATATATATCTGGAAACATCTGTTGAACATACTGCCATTCAAACTAGAGTTTATTATCACTTTCCCAAGGCAATTGTGACGAATTCTAGTTATTTTTTGTTTCATATTTTCTTCTTGAGAAGATAAACAATTTTTGAGTGAATTGTTCTTTCATATGTTTACTTTCTTCACTCCATCATTTTCTTATTGAATTCTTACTGTTTATTCATTATGTTATACAATTATAACTGTTAATGATCTTCTTTTGAGATGTTTTTTTTATTTTACATTATTGTTCATTTTATTAATGAATTAGTTGTTGATCCCTAATTATTACAAGAATAGATATGTATCATGTCAAATTATTCAATTCATTAATTAATCAATATGTATAAATGTTTATGTCATAATGGATGGAGTTAAGAGAAAGTAACTGGTTATTGGACTGAACATTACTTTAGGTGGTTGATTGTGAAGAAAAATTTTATTTTACGTTTGAATTGAATGTAGATCTTCAGAATTTGAAATTGAGAAATGAACTCCTTAAGTTTAGCTAGGTTTATAGTGAGACATATTTTACCAATCAAATGCAGTGCAATGAATTGACTGAAGTTAGAAGCTCAACCAAATCTATGTTGTATATTAGAGTTGAAGAAAGTGAGCCTTCGAAAAAACCTAGAGGTCATGGGTGCACTGAAGAATAGTATTATACTTAGATTAAACACCCGTTCCATATTCCTAGTTTTGACAGGTTGCTAGCTTAAGTTCGTCAAAGAAAATGAACGAATAAAGGTATGTAAACAATGAACGAATCGGAAAAAGGATATAAAAATCACTTTATTCAAACGTTAGAATCAAAAATTGCAACAACATAATCAATGTACATATGATTTTTCACTATGCTTCATAAAGATGAGATTTTATAGTTGTTCCATAAGTACCACTAATGATTTTTAAATGCATTATATTTCATTTAAATTTTTTTATTTATTGGTTTCATGGTTTTCAAATTGTATAAATTTTCTCACCCACCACCTACCATCATTGAATTAACTACCTCTATGAATTTAGTGTTCATCTTGTTGTGCTATTGAGGTATAGCAACTTGAACCGATGTATATATGTGCCTAATCCTCCATTGTAGCTGACTGACTGACTGGCTTGTACTCAACCAATAGCCTACAAAATACTTTATAATCATATATTATAAGCACCTAACTATTAACAAGCTTTTCGTTCATTATTTTTTAAAAATTTAAAACGTTATTCTGTTGCTACCTATCTATGAATTTCCCTCTTAATCTTAAATAATTCACTGACATTATACTAACTTTGTATCTTTAGTTTTATTCAATAATTTCAAATGTTACCCGGTAAAAACGAGATTCAAACTTATATTTGAAAAATATTTTCTGTTTACTTGATTTATATTGTCCAAATAAACGTGTATACATATGTACATAATGTACCTTTGTATCATTATTAACGGGACATATTAAACTGTAAAGAATGTACATTACTTAAATAATCGAATGTTGCACATTATGTTATGTTTATTACAGCTAAATGGAAATGTTTTATAGTCAAGCATGATTTCATTAGTTTTATTTTATTCCTCAAACAAAAAATGGCCTTTATAACTACAGAAAGAATTCCGATGCTATAGTTTCATACATAACATTATAAGATGTTATATCTTCTGACCGCCGACTAGAGAGCAGTGATTTATCGATCGGATCAATGACGCGTAAAGCACGTGTGAGCAGTCTAGAGTCCTGATTGATCCTGCTTCCTGTCTAGCCCAGCTAGTTAAGTCCAGAACACCAATCTCAGCCTCTGCCATATGAATCATTATATTTCAAACATACTCGGTTTATAAACCAATCAAACAGACCAAAACGTACCAATAAAATATGAAACAACATGTGTACAAGAATTAGCCAGATGTGGCAGTGAATGAGGGAGGTAGTAATTAATATACTTGGTATAATAACTCAAGAATGGTAAAACGTATAATAATAGTTTATGAGTCAAAATAAAGCTTATAATAAGAGGAACATGAATATGAATAGTTTAGTTATTTACCAATTATACGATAAAAATATACGTTTAGTATTTGTCCATAAAAGGATCCCAAAGTTACCATTCATTATGTTTCTCGGGTCCTAACATAAGGATGATGTTATTTTGATTGATTTATAAAATAACTTACTTAGTAATGTGGAAAATAAAGCTATGATATGGATCATAGATTTTAGATCTTTAATGTTTTAGATTTGAATAAATATTGTAAAGTCATTATACAGTTTTATGAGTAAATAATGTACATGGATATGTATTTTTTCAGTAGTACTTCTAGACAGAACAGTAGATAAAAGTTTTATTTATAGATGTGTTTACTGGAAAATTAGAATGATTTGTATTTCAAACATTCGTAGTCCAAATAATGTCTTTTTTAATTACAGCTGTTGCTTCTCGTGGAGGAGCATAGGACGCCCACATGCACTTTCTATTCAACCCTGTCTTCGGCAATCCTCCCAGTTTTTTCCAGTTGTTTTTCATTCTTTTTATAACTTCTTCTACTATTAAATTAATATACGTATCAGAATTAGTACTTGAACAATAAAAATATAGTTACACAATTCGTTCTTTGATACAGAGTATAGTAGTTAACCATATGCTCAAAAACAGATAAATATTTCAGTTTATAGTTAGCTAACAATCATTCACAGGGAGTGTACTGGATATTGTATTACATAAATGATAATATTTGTACACAATGTGAAACTTCAGAAGATGTAGTCTTATCATTGAAAGCATAAATCAATCTAAGTTAGGCCTTCATTGAAATCGTTTCATGTTTATTATTTTATCAAATTTGGATTCTCTCTTTAACCAATTACGGCTAAGTTATAGATACATTCAGTCGAAAAGTTTCAAACTGGATAAACATGTGTCTTAGTTCAACTTACAAGCTAACATCTAATTCTAACAACAAATACTTGTGCTTAAATCATGATATTAAAGCAACCAACTTAGGATGCATATCAACAGAAACTGATTAAATTCAATCATTAAAACCTACAACGAAAGTAAAATGCTTTATTTATTTCGAAACAAGAATTGTAAAATAATTTCCATATTTTTAATTGTACTAATCAATTTCACTTGGTGTTATTTATTTATATATTCCTGCGGTTGTTTAGGACTGCAATTAATCAGTCTCTTGTTGGCATATATGCATTCCGTGCGAATTGCTTCGATATTGTCATAATTCACAAACATTATAGGCAAAGATGGATAGGGGTAGCAATGAAATCCAGGATGCGCATTACATCATATTCGGGACTCGTCAGTTGGATGTATCTGCATCTCAGAGTTGATGTTCACTCCGAGACCCGAACAGCACCAAGTGTATTTAAATATCACCCCACCGCACAGGCAGATAGCCACTGTCCATCTTCGCTTAAAAAGCTTGTGACTTAAGGCTATATCGAGGCAATCCGCACAGGATGCACATATGCTAATAAGACACTGATCAGTTGCAGTCCTAAATAACGATGAAAAACAAGAAGTAAAACAACACCAAGTAAATTTAAACTTTACCCAATTGCACAAGCAAGTGGCTATCAGGACTCAGTAGCTAAGTGGATAATGCGATGACATTTGAAGCGAACAATACTGAGTTCGAGTCCTCGAGTCAACATCAACTCTGAAATGCACGTACATACAGTTAATGAAACCTGTATTCCACTGCTAGCCACTATCCATTTTTGTTTATAGTACTAATTACTATTTTATTGAATGAGTTTTTATCTCATTATTTGTTTTCCCACTTGGTCATTATGTATCGATAAAATTCAGTGAACTACAAATGTCTTTCTCAAATTTTGAACTACAAACAGTTAGACATAACTTTTCATCGATTTTAAAACGTCATCAGTTTATTTTAGAGCCAACTGTTAAATAACCAATGATAGATAATGGCTAGCAGTGGAATCCAGGATGCGCGTTTCGTCCTAAATCATTGCTTACAGAAAGCTTGTGAATCAAGGCTATATCGAGGTAATACGCACAGTATGCACATATGTCAAGAACAGACTGATAAATTGCAGTCTTAAACCTCAATGGGAAGATACAAGCCAAATAATACCAAGTGAATTCAACTCTTAAATAGTTCGAATGAAAATAGCTCCTATCAACGTATATATATATATATATATATATATATATATAATATTGAAAAGAATTTTGAATGAAAGAAATCAGTGTGTTGTAATTGGATGTTTGACCTGTAGAAATCTGAAAACTAAGAAAAGAAATTAACGAAACTAAGAAAATGTGAGACGTATCTACTAAGAAATATTCTATCAATATTCTATTTATAAAAGTAGGGCAACTTATCCTTTGTTTATATAACTTAGAATGAATATAATTTTAAATGTTTTTGAATGGTTAAGTTACAGAAATAAAATAACCAAGTCTTTTTTCATATAGAAGTGAGAAAAAACCCTAAAGTTTAAGCAATAAACTGAAAGTAAACTTTTGTTTCTCCCATTTCATTCTTACAAAGCAGTTTTTTTACTAACAAGTTAAACCATAATTTAATAATAAACAATGCGTCTTGGAGATTATATTCTAAAAAGGTGTTCCTTGAATTGTGATATAAACGGTGAACTTCAGAGACAACCATGTATGGATTTGAATTATAATTCGATGATATTAGTTTATTTATTGTAACTTTATTACAGTAAAAAGGAAAAATGTAATTATGAATCAATCGCATGTTACTCGAAAACGGAAGTCTCAATGCAAGATCTTAGTTAAGTATATCTGAAGAATGATAAGTTAAACTAAACATCCGTATTTAGTGAGGCAGGTTATAAGTTTTCTACATTTTTTTGGTTTTAATACTTCGATAAAGTTTGAAGGTATATAAAAATGCATTAATTTTAGATTTGAATGAAGAATCGGTTTAGTTGACGAAGTCTGTTAAATTGTTTCCATTATGCAGTTCCTAATTGTCCTACAATATACACATGATATTAACTCATGATATGACATATCAACAATTCAATACAACGAACATAAATGATGAATAAAGTATGCCTAACAGTTGCTTAGAGAGAAAAACAATGTTTTTTGCTTTATTCAGAAACTTAATTAGGCTGCAAATTGAATCAATAAATTGTAGTCGTGACAAATGAGGAATAACTATGTTGGGTGTTGGACAAATATCTACCAATGGAAGACCTTTACTCTATATCGCGACCTGTGTGAAGTCCAAAGCACAAACTATTGAGAGATAACGCAAGACCTTATGGTTGTGTTTTTTTTTCAATGTTATCATAACTGGGTTCCATTAAGAAGTCCCATTCTTGAACCAAACGACTGTTCAATGCTTCTTGTTCTTTACTGGTTATCTGAACAACATCACTTTGTGATGTAAACTATGAAATTTAACAATCCTTACAAGTCCCCTGTATTAAAACACAAACCAGTCGACATTCTGAAAAAAAATTATTACAAATCTTATTGTAGAACCATCCTTTCGAGAGCATTAAGAACCAGACAAGTAATTCACAATGTTTATTCATGAATCCAAAAAAGACCTCTTCCAACCTCATTTAATCAAATTATTTAAAAAGGAATTATAACAGAGCAGTAATACTAGGCAAATACTGTTTGGCAATCTAAACAAATAAATGATATCTAAGATAATTTAAAAAGTGGACAGTTGCTGGAAATTCTATTGAAAAATTCAAAAAATCAGACGTTGAATAAGAAAGATTAGTTCAGAGAAGAGTTCTCTTTCCGACGAATTCATTTTCAAAGCTGTACAATCACAAATATTGATGCCTATTTTTACAGGATGATAATAATACTGTTGATAACCTTCTATTAGGCATGTTGACAGTGAGTTTAAATAAAGAAAGTTATTAAAAAATTCTTTTAAAAACAAGAAAAGTTTAATAATCTTTTATTCATCAGAATGGGTTTTGTGAAGATTTTAAAAATTTCACTGATTGAAACCATGAGTCAATTAAAACTAGACCACCATGGAAAACCTGGAAGCACTGTTTCGTTCTAGTATGGAACTACTCAGCAATGCGCATTCACGATCCAGCACCCCACGAGATTGGAACCCGGGACCTATCACTCGCGCGCGCGAGCGCTTAACCATTAGATCACTGAGCTGGCTGGCACCCAACGGTGTTAATGTCTAACTTCAACCAGGTCTGTTGTGAGATATCAGCTCACTGAAGACAATGGTGTAAGGTGCCGCAATTTCGTGGATTGGTTGAAGTTACAAATTAACACCGTTGGATGACGGCCAGCTCAGTCGTCTAGTGGTTAAGTGCTTGCGTGCGAGACTGATAGGTCCTGAGTTCAAATCTCGTGGGGGGCGAGATCGTGAATACGCACTGTTGAGTAGTTCCATACTAGAACGAAACGGCTGTCCAGTGCTTCCAGGATTTCCATTGTGGTCTAGCTTCAATTGACTCATGATTTCAATCGGTCATATCTTTTATTTGTCAATGGTATAAGTACTCATCAAAATATAACTAGGGAAACGGATAGCTCAGCATGATAAGATAAATGTTGAAATTGAGATTAAATGTAATGGGGATGATCGTGGAAACAAAATGAACCAGTTGGGGGTAGAAAATCTAAGGGAAGATGGAAGGTGAAGCAGATGGCTTTGAAGGAAGAAGATTATGAAGAAAGAGAACAGTTTAAAAATAAATAAATAAACATATAAGACACCAGGACCATAGTAGAAGAAAGGGTTGTACCAGTCGTTTTTGCACACACAATAATGGTTTTTCCAGATGTATGGATAATGCTTCGGCAGTGTAAAGAAGATGCAGTCTAATTGTTATTGCGAGACTTTTGCTTACTTTGTAGATGACTTTGACAGCAGAGTCTGTCTTGACTGAGTGTCCTGGGTTCACAAGGTGTTCAATTACTGAGCTTCTTATTGAGCTGCTTCCTCCTCTTTTTAGCCATGCCGGACAATGTTCTTGAATTCTTTTGGATAAAGTATGCATCAAAAGACCTATATACCTAGCTCCACATGAACAGGTAAATTGATAAATGCACAATGAGTTGGTCAGATGTGATAATTTATCTTTAAGATTATTGGTGAACAATGACCGACTGGAAAATACTATTTGCGATGTTGCTGCGGGAAATGTTCTTTTTAAAGAATCGGAATTTCTCCTCATTAGGGGGTGTGTGTGGCTCTGTCGCCCTTGAATTCGATGTTCACTGTCAACATGCCTAATAGAAGGTTATCAACAGTATTATTATCATCCTGTAAAAATAGGCATCAATATTTGTGATTGTACAGCTTTGAAAATGAATTCGCCGGAAAGAGAACTCTTCTCTGAACTAATCTTTCTTATTTAATGTCTTAATGGGTGTATTCCGTTTATTAAAATCAAACATGTTTTGTAACAGTCGTCTTATTATTATTTTAATTCACGTTATCTTTAGCATACAAATTGACAAACAAATCAGTTCAAATAGATAAATATAATTGGTAAATGTTATACAAGTAGATTAATGATAATTTGTGAACCATAAATTATTTGAAGTAGCAACTGAAGTATGTGAACACAAGTGAAGGTTGATTTATGTCTATGGTATAAATGATGGGTTAAAATATCTTTCCCCAACTTCCAGTGAAAACAGAATGTTGACTTATTATAAAATTTTATAAAAATGAAAATTGCTTTAGTATAAACATGATTTTAGATGAAGCTTTGTTCTTTAAGTTCAGTGGACAAAACTTCACCTGAATTATTCACCTGCGCTACAAATCTCCACCACCTCAAACATGATTCTAGCAGTCTACAATAAATAAGGTAATATTCCACTTTAAGTTATTTCACAATTTATTTAAAGACGGCCGTTTCATTCTAATGTAAGACTCCTCAGCAGTGCGAATCCACGATTTCACCACGCGAGATTCAAACCTGTCTGTCAGACCTGTCTGTCTCGCGCGCGAACGCTTGACCTCCAGACCACTGAGCTGGTCGGCATCCAACGGTATTAATGTCTAACTTCAACTAATCCACGAAATTGAGTGACACATCCACAGTTGTCTTGAGTGAATTACTATCTCACAGCAGACCAGGTAGAATCCCACTTATCACTGCTTCTAACTAGAAATCGAGGAAATATTTATTGATGCCAGTCACTAATGAGCAAATATTGATTAATATCAAAAGGGGTTTTGTGGATTACCATAATATCCACAAAGTCTTTTCTAATAAAATTAGTTGTGTCTGAAATATTTTAAATATAATTAACACTGGCAACTGATGCTCTGCAAACTAAATAGTTTACTTTCAGTATTTCTGAAGAACTGAGGTTTGACATAGTTGTGATCATAGGGTCTTTGTTTATAGCAATTTTAATATTACTGTTAATCATACAAAAAATATCTGAGTTAAAAACAATAAAATAACAACTCAGAAACAGTTGCAATTCAAAGCTACACGGTTATAGTCGTTTACGTATTAAAGCAGGTTTTTAAG
This sequence comes from Schistosoma mattheei, assembly GCA_944470405.2. Classification (NCBI taxonomy): domain Eukaryota; kingdom Metazoa; phylum Platyhelminthes; class Trematoda; order Strigeidida; family Schistosomatidae; genus Schistosoma; species Schistosoma mattheei. The sequence continues at coordinate 79,707,103 of OX103947.1, forward strand.
AAGCAGATTAGAGTGATACCTTTGAGGCAGCTAGTAACCCGGTTACTTTGAAAATGGTCTGGTGAGCACTTCTGTAGTGAGTTATAGTAAACATTTCTGACGGGTGACTTTGTCTTAAAACAAATATCAATAAACAGCATGTAAATCAGATAGTTTCGATAACAAGCGAGTATTGATTTTTCATGAATTCATCTTATAGATGACATCAAAATGACAATTTAGATGTGAGTTGAAACATAAAACGCACTTGATGAAACTAGTCTTCTTAGACTTTAAACACCAATGTAATCAATCTCTGCATCCCTTGATGAACTTTAAGTTTGTACTATTCAGATATAAGAACAAAATAATCTGTAAATATGTTTCCATTCATATGAGTGCATGACATACCAATATCTTGACTTCCAAAATGAGTAAACTGATCACCAAAAGACACAGAAGATTTCAAGAAAAATAGTTGGTTAACATTTTTTAAATGACTATTTCACTAAATTAATAGGACTATAAATATATGTCAGTACACTATAGTACGGAAATAACAACAGGAACATATGGCCACTATTTATTTTCATCTATTCATAAATATGTTGGGTGTGATCAGAATTATAGTTTATCAACAGTTACTCTTCTCATAGTATAAGAAAGGTTGTATCTAGGGTGTGATAATTTTTTTAAAATTTTACAACTAATAAGAAAATGTATCCTGTTTTATCAGTGAACTTTACTAAATAATCAGAAATATACTAATAGGTCATATAAAACATAATAGTAAAAATACCCTAGAAGTACCTAGAAGCATATATATATATATATATATATATATATATATATATATATATATATATATATATATCAAGAGTTGACATAATTCATCCATGCTTATTCTGCAACCAAAGTTTCTAGACTAAGTTATTTTACCAAACTTGACGAAATTTCAAGACAAGTTAATTACAAAGTAATCCAAGTTAAAGAACACTTTTATATAGGTATCTATAGAAAAAACAATTAAAGGTGATTACTACCCTATTTTTTATGCTTTGATGGAGTTATGATGAACTGTACAAATGATAATGATCTAGCTGTTACACTTTTTAAAATCTTTTGAGATTCGAAGGTCTAATGAATAATTATTCATAGATAATTCATTTTCATCTACATTATTCAGCTCAATATATAAAGCAAATAGTCACTTATGATTAATGTATTGTGAAATGTTTATCTTTGATATTAGTACATTTTCACATTTCTATGCCTGTTGATTTTATGCTTACCCATGTTTATGGGTTAAAAGGCTTAATTCAAGTTGTCATGACGTAAATCATTTTAACATTTCATATGTAGTGCTATGTAAACCCACAAAGCTTATTCTAGCTTCCGAATAGACCAGTTTATTCACTTTTCTTGAATCACATCTTGATCTTGCTAATTATTTGCTTATCGATCTTGACTGTTTTTATACCAGCGTATGTGTATTTACTACTTACCCTATTCATCTTGAGTCCGTAACTTATTTTATCTGACTATAAATATGGATTCATGCATGGTTAAATTGAGTATGCTTACATGCTATCTCCATCGCGTGTCATTTCGGTTCGCTTTCTCCTCTTCGCTTCCTTCGGTTTGTTCCTCTGAATATCTGTCTAGAGCAATGAATGTACAACACATACATATTCATTCTGTTATTTGACTTATATAATTCCGTTGAGCACTAACGCGAGTTAAGTCGATTACTGTATACGAGAATAGACGACATGTGTATTTCATTACCATTCATTCATCCGATCTAACTGCAGCCAGATATTCCAGTGCCACAAAACATCGTATTTATTTAACTTACAATGGTACATTTTTATATTATATGTAAATGAATATATATTTACAACAAAGTTGGTCAGGGGTATTTCTGTTAATTTAGTTGAATCGCTGTAGGACATAATGAGCAATCCTTCAAATATAATTTTATGCGTATATACATTTATATCTTATAATAAACTGTATGCGTCTTCATCTTAATATACTGCATTCACGAGACTGGATTTATTCTTTTCCACTGAGGCTTACACTAGGATTGTAAATTTGAATGAAATGCAATTTAACACTATTACGCAAATTGTGTTCAAAATCAACTTTGAATTTCCATTTTTTGACTGTCGTTTAAAAGATAGTTTAGACGGTGACAAACAACTCAATCCTAGACTTGTTTGGTCTTGTCGTGTGTTGAATACAATCATATCCGAATGTAAATTTTTTCTCAAAGATTTGAACTCGACATTATTCATCGAACTATTGTATTAGAATGGTCAGCCACTTTTACTGGTACTGATATTTGAAAGTAATTTGGACGAATCAGTTTGTAGATTTAATTTGTTGATACACATTAATTTATTCCATTCTGTGTACAATCGAACGAAAATTTGGAATTCATAAAATTAGCCTTACAAGTTGAACAGATGGTGAAGTTATTCATCTCGTGGTAGCTCAAATAAAACAAACTGATTATAAAAAAAAATTAAAAAGATCTTGTTTGTCTTTATTGCAGAGTGTAATAATTGCACTACTGTAAGTCAGCCGTTTTACTCATTTTTTGATGATTATATATATATATAATTCTATTAAAACTATGTCCATTAATGAATCTTTCATTAAAGTAATATATTACGAATGGTACAAAACTTATTGTCTGCTTTATTGGACCTAATCGTAAAACCTATTAGTATTGTGCTGGATGCTAATTATGCTGTCATATATAAGTAGTATATAGCATAAATCGGAAGTGGAAGGTCTTCTAACAGAAGAACTTGAATGGAAACAGAAAACAATTGGAATAACAACAGAATTGGACCAATTATGAAGTATGTAAACGAAAAATGAAGCAAGTTTAGCAAATAACGTATTTAATGTATGTTCCCATACACATAAAGTGATATGTTAACGATTGAATCTTCAGTATTTGTTGAATACGTTTTTATGAAGTAACTGGAACATTTTGCGTTTTATAACATCTGTTTTCTAAATGACATATACGACGTTAAATCATTTGTTAACAAGAACGATAAATATCTTCATATTTAGTAATAAACCAATATGGCAATTTGTTTCAGCACCTATATATAGACATTCTAATCTGTATACAAAAACGTTATCCTTTGCAACGTTAAAATTTAGACGTTAGGTACACTCAAAAAACACAATATTTAGTCGTTTCCATAACATTAATTACAAAGCTATATAATTTGCAGTTTTTATGGATTTAAAGGAAGAATATAATTACACAGTTTGAAAAGATCGTGGGTAAGATTTTGACGCCCAGAAATATCGGGCATTTTACAATATGTATGTCTATTGAGGATAGGTGACATCGAGAAATTCACAGCTTATATATATAATATGCACAAATGACCTTAAACTAGAGATGGAATTATCTTTGAATCAGTGATTTCAAGCTGAATAATTTCTATGATATGGAACCTAGACAAAATTTTCACGTTCATTTCTAAGTATGGAAAATACAATTTTTCCATAAGAATTTACTTGTAATCATTACGTCGTTGACTAATATTTCATTTGGCATCTTTTTGTTCACTAACTTAACATTTATAGTGAATGTGTTTTCATTGAATGTTTTTTTGATGACTCAGTTCGACATGAATATACATAACTTATCATCATTCCTGTAACAAATAGGCACTTTTGCATAACCAATATTTTTTATTACAGTTTGTTACCTTCATCAAGATATTAAAGGTAGTTTTCATACAGAAACAGTTAGAAGGAATCAAAGTATAGTATGTCACAATATTAGGTATATTTATAGTCTAATCAGTTTATCAAAGTACACCTGTTTTCCTTGCTTTTTTCTCAATACATCTCCTGTGATACACTACAGATACACAAAAGATCTTCACACTGTCGATGTAAGCTCAAATAATCGGCTGTGCATCGCTTTGATCATGGATAGTATTAGCTTTTACCAAATGGAAAAAGCAATTAAAAATTATGGTTTAGTGTCTAATGTTTCTTATTTTCAACTATTTATTATCAAACAAAACGTAAATGTATATAGAATCTTCCATGATAAATGTCTATGCTACAAGCAGTTATCATCAGATTTCAAATGACATAAAGGAACGATGAATTCTATATGTGTGATTTTTTCCATAAGTATATATTTTATATGTGGAAGTTCTATAAGGCAATACAATTCTTTCAAGGAACTTCACATGATATTCATAACTATTACAACAGTTAAATGTAACTTTAAGTTAGTATTTGTATCCAATTGCGGCTTATGATAACAGCAAATTCCAGATAATTTTAACAGTTATAACCTATAAGGTAAGTTTCAATTATTTATATCATTTGTTATTGTTCCAGTTCCTTTTAAACTCTCATCTAAGTGATTAAGAATACTTCAATACTCTAGAGATCAAATTGAAGTTACTGTCTTATTTCGCTCATATAAAATATAGTTAATACAACAGAGCTAAAAAAATCGAATGTCTGCAACCACCAGAACAAAGATAACTCAATTAATGATTAGAAATGATTGATCCTAGTGTGTTGTTTCTTAAATTATATAAGTATTTATTTCTTCTGTGAAGATTTCATAATATTGTAAGGAAAAAGATGAGACAATTATTACTTAGCAATTAAATATGGGCCACTAAACATGATAACTTGGCTACGAGTCAACATGAAACTAAAAAATGAACATTCGATGAGTTAGTTAATGTTATAACTTGTGACAGCCGATTAGAGAGCAGTGATTTATGGATCGGACCAAAACACGTACGAGCAGTCTAGAGTCTTGATTGACCCTGTTTTCCGCCTAGCCCAGCCAGTTAAGTCCAGAACACCAATCTCAGCCTCTGCCATATGAATCATTATATTTCAAACATACTCGGTTTATAAACCAATCAAACAGACCAAAACGTACCAATAAAATATGAAACAACATGTGTACAAGAATTAGCCAGATGTGGCAGTGAATGAGGGAGGTGGTAATTAATATACTTGGTATAATAACTCAAGAATGGTAAAACGTATAATAATAGTTTATGAGTCAAAATAAAGCTTATAATAAAAGGAATATGAATACGCATAGTTTAGTTACTTGATAATTATACAATAGAAATATACGTTTAGTATTGATCCATCAATAGATCCCAAAAGTTACCATTCATTATTCTTATCGAGACATAACAGTTAACTTAAAAGCCAATGAAAACGCCGTAAATATAACTGGGTATTTTTTACTTCGAAACTATAATTATTCATAATAAATATGTAATAAATACTGGTTTTAAATTAAGATCAGTCATAAATGAAACAACACTAGCACAATTTAGTAAAATTTAATTTTTACAGATCTCATATTCTAGTAGTTCCGTACTTTTGCATCGCTTATTACTTAAACTTGAAAATGAGAAACACCTACAATTCTCACGACACAAAGAAAGAACACGAAAGACGGGGACAAGTGAACATATCTTCAATCCGAAACACGATGACTCTAGACCAAACTATACTCATATATGTAGTGATATATACAACTAGTTAATTCTTAATTAGGAAAAGGTCATATATATGAAATTATAAAAAAATTGTATGCTGCATGTCATATTGAACTTTATTTCATGCTAATTTAATGCGAAGGGTTGATTGATAATATCTTTAGCAAAGCTTTATCTGATATTATTTTGAGGAATTATGAAACACCGTTTATTCTATTTCGTGTCAAACAAACTTACCTAATTTACAAATACAATCAAACATCATTCTTAACATTGGGTGCTTGTTGATTGAAATCATGAACTGATCGATTGTTAGACCACTATTGAAAACCTGGAAACACTGGACGGCCGTTTCACCCTGTTGTGGGACTACTCAGCAGCGCGCATCCACGATCCCGACACATTGGATTCGAACTCAGGGCCCTTGGTCTCGTGCGCGAACGCCTAACTACTAGACCACTGAGCTGGCCGGCATCCAACGGTGTTCATGTCTAACTTCAATCAATCCACGAAACTGAGCGACCATCTTCCATTGTACTGAGATAGGAAATATAATCATGAGTAATAAGGAAAGTAAGAAATATTTTCATAATATACATATGTAAAACATGTTTTTACTGTACTCTGCTTACATATAAACCACTAGACGTTCCATTTACTTTATTGTTTTACTTAAAGAAAGATTTTTCAAAAGAATAAAATTTACACGTAAATAATCACACTTGACAGAAATATACAAGTTTTGAATAAGTAAAGTTAAAATTATAAATAAACAAATGACCGAGATTCATTTAAATTGATTAAAGTTTCACAGGATGTTAATTTATCAATGATTTTGACTGGTATTTATCACTGAATAATAATTTTCCTGTCGAACATAACTTGAAGTGATAATTCCACCATTACCTCTACAGTAAAGCTAATACTGAATGAAATAATTTTCTTCAGTCTGATTTCATATTAATCCTCGTAAAGACAAAATGGTAACATGAATGTATGTATGATAGACTGTCCACTGGAATTTTATCCATTTTTTTACCTTTACAAATTACACGATAACTTTTGAGTACTTCATCTTGACAGTAAAGTTCCAATGTAAACAAGTTTATTGTACCAAATCTTAGTTGGATCATTAGTAAAGTCGTGATTACACAATGTTCTGACTTCATAACAACGATAAATCAAAGCATCCAGGTGTTTAATGTCTAACCTCAATCAATCTACGAGTTTCCGCGATCATGTTCCATTGTACAAAGGTAGATACCTATATCTACCCGACACGGATTAGCTCCACCAGTCACAGCTTCTCACTAACATCAGTAGTTTCAAAATTTCAATCGATAACTTAATAATCTTCACAATTCCTATACTGATAACTAACATGTGCTCATTAGTGACTAGCTTCGTGAGGGAATTCTAGTGAGAAGCCGAGACCAATGGAGCTAATCCGTGTCGGGTAGAGACAGATATTTACCTCAGTACAATGGAAGATGGTCGCGCAATTTCATGGATTGGTTGATGTTAGTCACTAACACCATTGGATGCCGGCCAGCTCAGTGGTCCAGTAGGTTAAGCTTTCACGCTCGAGACTGAAGGTCCTGGGTTCGAATCCCGCGGGGTGGGGTCGTGGATGCGCACTACTGGGGAGTCCGACAATAGAACGAAACGGTCATCCAGTGCTTTCAGGTTTCCAACCGTGATCTAACACCAGTCGGTTCATGATCTCAATCGAAGACTTAATCATCTCCATAACCCATATACTGATATATAATGATTTTGTAAATTATATGACTATTTGAATGATCACATACAAACACATCTAAATATTTCAAAAACTATTTTCTTAGCAGAAGAGCCAATAAAGCATTACAATTTTTTTCGGGATTATTCTCTATAATTCATAGTGATTTTGGAAAATGATACCAAACAAGCATGGGAACATTAGCTCAAAATGAGATTATCTATTAAAATGTATTCTAACATACATCACTTGTAAAGCTTAGATGAAACAACAAATAAAAATAAGACAATTTAAACCTGAACATTCAATAATTATCAAATCTTTATGGATTACAACATAAAAAATAGAAAGTTCTGTCTGTTGACAATAAACTGAATCAAAATTAATTCATTAACAAAGAAAATGTAAGAATACAGTGAAATACTGACAATCATAACTTAATTGAAGTGTTGGGATTTAAGTCACTAGGTACATAAATAGGATCATATTTATAAACGATACTCTTTTCCCATGAGAAATATGAAAGATTTTCTAAGTGAAATAAAACAAAAACAAATGAGTGACATTTAATTTTCAGAAGGGGTTTTGTGGAGATTTTAGAAATTTCAATAGTTGAAATCATGAGTCAATTAAAACTAGACCACAATGGAAATCCTGGAAGCACTGGACAGCCGTTTCGTTCTAGTATGGAACTACTCAACAGTGCGCATTCACGATCCCACTTCCCACGAGACACAAACCCAGGACATATCAGTCTCGCGCGCAAGCGCTTAACCATTAGACGACTGAGCTGGCCGTCATCCAACGGTGTTAATTTGTAACTTCAACCAATCTACGGAATTGCGCCACCGTACATCATTGTCTTCAGTGAGCTGATTGAACTCCACTGGACATTTAATTTTATTTAATTCTACTTGAAAATTTTCTTTTCAAAGTTTGACTTCAAGTTTTTTTTAAAATCTGATAGGAAAATTAATTCAGTTATGAGGTAAAGCTAGAAGTGATATTATTTTTTTCTAATATTCCAGATGATTTTGAAGGGATGCCCAATGTCCCGAATTTTTCGGGGTGGAGTGTGGGAAATTTTGATGTTTTTTGTGCCATTTTTTCAAAATTTCCCCAAAACGAATAAAACTTTCCCGAAAATTCGGAGATCACGTGTCTAGGGAACAAATTTAGCTATTATTTATCTTATTCTATCTATAGTTAAATATATTGACTTTCATGATGTAACTGTATGCTTCATTGAGGTCAAGTAATAATTATTTTCATTTTGTGATCAATAAAAATTAAATTTTTTCACGAACAAACCAAAGTAGTGATGCTCAGTTTGATCTCGAAAATAATCCTAAATTAAATATCTCAGTAGTTAAGTGGATAACGCGATGGCGTTCGAAGTGACTGGCATTGGGTTCGAGTCTCAGAGTGAACATTAACTCTGAGATGCAGGTGCATCCAGCTGGTGAATCGCAGATAGAACGAAACACACGTTCCGTATCCCATTCCATTATCTATTACAGGAGTAAAACAACTGAAATACATAACATAAAACTAAATTATTAAACGATCACTATTCATACAAACTTTCGATTCATTAGTTTCAACTATTACGATGGTTTGAGAAATACATTGTTTACATTATAAAAACTACTTTCAACGATAGCTTACTTGAAGAAATTGATTAGAATTATCAAATTTTGATTATGTGGGTTGTGATACTTGTTCATTAATGTTATGTCATGAAAGCAATACCAATAATATTGATTTTGTTGCTTGAAATTAACTAGGAATATAAAGAGATATAATCTGTTGGTTTTGAGAAAATAAACAGGGTAGAAGTTATTTGGATGAAAATCTAATAAGTATGCTTTAAAAGTCTACTCATAAACGAAATGAGACTGATGATAAGGAAGCAAAGAAATACAAAGAAGGAACATTAAGTTATGAACACTGGTTTTTGCAAGAACATTTAGTTAGTTTAGAAATATTAGGAGGATATCGATGGCTTCTAATACAGAAACAGGCTTAAGATGCTTTCATAGTAGGGACTTTTGTTAGACTATATTAAGATCCTTTGTTATATAACGACTGTAAACCGTGACAATATATCAATGAATGCAAGTAAGTAATGTAGAAGTGAAAACTCCACCAATGAACTATCTAGCTCAGAGATCTCAATTACACTGAAAGCATATACATCACTTAAAATTCTCTTTCATCATTTCAAAGTTTATACTGTATTTGATCAAATCATATGCTTAGTCGTCTTACGGTATGTGTATGAGTGGTATAAACTTAAAGCATTTAGCATACATCACACAAGATTAGTTCATTTAGACAAATCATATATGAAATGAAGACAGAAAATATATTAAATCAGATAATGTTATCTTAACAAACAGATGTTCTAGTTTTCTTGTCACAAAAATAAAGAGTTTGATTTCCTAGAATAACAGATATTTTCCACACATATCTGGATATCGACTAATTTTTAACAAGAAAAAAATAACGATGCATCACATATAGCTGACGTTCCCATATGTCCTCTAATCTTCAGTCAAACATAACGCACTTATAAATTAATTATTAGTAACTAAATAGATATGTCTGTCCATTAAATGAATATAATTTCTACTTGTTATGTATTAGTGATAAATAGTTCACCAACATTGTATAAATGATAAATAACAAAAGATTATTGCATGAAGATTTTTCTCACTGAAATCGACAGTTTACTCTGTTAAATCTAATTTAATTTACTGGATTTCATTCAGTTTACATTATGGAAAAGTTAAATGAGTAGTAAATATTATACAACTGCGCCTGGAGTCCCTGCGGGGGCTACTGCCGGTCCCAAGTCCGGATAAAGGAGTAGAGTTAGGCATGTGGTTAGCGACCCCATCCCGTAGAAAACTAACTCGCTAAAAAACGCTAACCAGAAAAAATTATTCAAACCTTTTAAACTCTGCCCTGGGGGTCAGATGGTCTTCATTTAGAAGAGTTATGACGCCTCATGATGAAAGCTGAATTCCTTCGGAAGTCACGAGGCCGATGCCCCTTTAACAATCCAAGCAACCATTTATTTAGGTACATGGAATGCTCGTACAATGTGGAAAACCGGAAGAGTCTTCCAAATTGCTGCCGAAATGAGGAGATACAACCTAAAGGTTCTTGGGATCAATGAAACACGTTGGACGCAAGTTGGACAACAATTATTGTACGTTCGTATTTTAAAAACAAAATAGTTTGTCCGACTATTTATAGTTAAAATTCAAGATATGGAATAAGTTATGATATGAACAAAATGATTCTTGTTATTGACCTTATAGATAATCCTCTAGTGACAGAATCCCCAAAAAATCAAATTTCTTATAGCTTATAATTTGAAAACCTTTTTATCAACTTTAATCGCATACTTAACTGTAAGGCAGGACTATAATTTAAGGACGAACCAATTAGGTATAAGATAAAAAGTCTCGGATTTTGGCGCAAAATGCACTTATCCATTTGGATAAATTAGGTTTTGGCATTATAGCTGATATCAGTTCGTGATGAAAACTCTAAATCTGATTCTTAACCCTAACTATCAACTGTCAATCATAATTCTAATCCTGCATAATGTTTCACAACTCTCATTTGGTCCTAGTTATTAGGTGGACACTCTCAAGGTCACTTTAACCTCGCTCAAAGGTCGTCCATAAATTATAGTTTCACCTACTGTAAAACTTAATAGTAGCTTTAAAATTATCTTTCAAGTTTACTGTAATTATACTCTTATCGTCATTAATTAAAGTTTTATTGGTCGTCGCTTATATGAAAAGGTGCTTTGATAGTTAGTTTACAAAATACTACGTTTATTCTGAAGGGAAAATTCTGAAAATATAAATTATATCTGCCTGATAGCAAAGGCAAATACTTATTTATTTATTTATTTATTTATTTGAACACATAAATATTGGTACAAGAGAGCGCCAATATATATGCGCCACACAAAACAATGAGAATTCGAAGAGAAATAGAAAGAGAAAAAAAAAACTAAGGAACGCAAAAGAAAAAGAGAACAATGACGAAGAGATTGGAGTAAGGTAGTGTGGTAGTAACGACGGAACGAAAAGGTACAATCAGAAGAAATCTTTCAGGTAAGGGAGACACAACCACTTTTTATGAAGAAAGTAAAAGAAGGTTACAGCAGGATCGCCACTGGCTTCTATTCTGAGCCATATCTGATAACGTCTCTAGCCACTGTGTAGCACCATCTCTCGGACCCCAACCAGGGAGTCGTGAAGGACCAACACAAGCCAGTCCTTTGCAGCTTTCTTTCATGCCACGACACCATGTCATGCACTGACCACCTCTCCGCTTCTTCCAACCAGTCCCAGAGTCGGCAAATAATGCACGACGTGGAATTCTCTGGGACGACATTCGGAGAACATGTCCAAGCCACCGAAGTCGGTGTTTCAAGATGGTGACACCAATTGAGTTATCATCTCTGTGCCCGAACACACGATGCCGAACCTCTGCATTACTGACATGGTGTTGCCACTGAATGTCAGCAATCCTTCGGAGACAGCGATGATCGAACACAGAGAGTCGTCTAACGTCCTCAACTCGGAGAGGCCAGGTTTCACAAGCATAGAGCAAAACTGCTCTCACCGACGCGTTGTAGATCCGACCTTTTACAGCCAGACTAACATCACGAAGGCGCCAAAGGTGGCCCAGATTGGCATAAGCCGCTCTGGCTTTCACTATTCGTGCATTGATCTCATCACTCACACCCCCACCAGCACTTATGCAGCTACCCAGATACACGAACTTCTCAACTACGTCTATCTGCTCACCGTCCAGGGTGAGTACAGGATTAGAATCCTGCCAGTCTTGTAGAAGTACTTTGCACTTCGAAGGTGCAAAGCACATACCATACCTACGGACACTGATTGCCAACTGATTAAGTGCGGATTGCATGCCTTGGGCATTATCGCACAGTAAGACAATATCGTCCGCATACTCAAGGTCGAGAAGTCTTTCTCCAGGCAACAGATCCACACCACCATTACTTACATTCATCAGAGCTGTTTCCAGAATGTCATCGATGGCAAAGTTGAAGAGGAATGGTGAGATTGGGCAACCCTGCCTAACCCCACTGCTCGAATGGAACAATGGAGAGAGGTGGTTGTATGCCCTCACTCTGCCTGAGGTGTTTTTATATAGGGCTTTTAGGATGTTAATAAACTTCTCAGGCACACCCTTCTTCAATAGACAATCCCAGAGAACAGTCCTGTCCAACGAATCGAAGGCAGCCCTGATGTCAAGAAACACTACGATTGTTGGCCTTTGAAAAGTATGGCGGTGTTCTAACATTTGGCGGAGGGTGAAGATATGATCAATACATCCTCGACCAGAACGAAACCCAGCCTGCTCCTCGCGAGTCAATCTTTCTCGGGTTTTGAACAACCTACGAAGAATGACGGAAGCCAATAGCTTGGACGCAATCGGAAGTAAACTTATCCCCCGATAGTTGTTACAAGAACGACGTGAACCCTTTTTAAAGATAGGGACAACTATCGACTCATTCCATGACGTTGGTACACTCTCTAGTTCCCAAACCTTTGTAAACAACGTCGTCAATTCCTTAGTCAAAAAGTCACCACCATCTTTAAAAAGAGCCGGAGGTAAGTCATCTGGGCCAGGTGATTTGTAACGCTTCAAGAGTTGGAGTTCCTTGCGGACTTCCTCCTCATTTGGTGGATCAGTCGTCACCGGCCATGGAGGGCAGGACAGTCTGACCGATGTTGCCGGAGCAGCAGGCCAGTTGAACTGCCCTTCGAAAAATTCTGCCCATCGTCCAAGACGTCGATGGATGTTAGTGATTGGCATCCCATCATCCTCGCAGATTGTTTCACTCACACCAGACTTCTTGCTGCCAGTGGCTCGGATGAGCTGGAAGAGCTTCCGGTAGTTACCAGATGCAGCTGCTGCTTCCAGCTCATTAGCACGCATCGACCACCAGGCTTCTCGGTCCTTACGCAAGCTTTGCCCAATTTCCTTACGTAACATCCTTCGTTTATGGTCAAACTCACGGTCACCCGGAGTAGACCGACGGGCTTCAATGAGTTGTAAGGAACCAGAAGAAACCCAGTGCTTAAAAGCGGGACGTTTCGCAAACCCACAACTGACTGTTCCCGCCATTTTCATGGCGTCATGCAATTGCAACCAATGCTCATCTATACTTTTCGGTGGAGTGGTAGCTAGCCTAGAGGCTAGCTCGGTTCGATACTTACTTGCAACAGAAGTTGCAACCAGCTTGCTAACATCAATCCGTTGATGGCGTTCACTTCGTTGTCCACTGAAAAGTAAGGCAAGATTGGCGCAGACCAAGGCATGGTCAGAGTCCAGATAGGTACTCCAAAAGGAGCGGCAGTCTTTTACACAACCACGCCAGCGGTAGCTGATCGCGATGTGATCAATCTGAGTCCAGGCTTGAGATGCAGAGGGAGGACGCCAGGTGGCACATCGGCGATGACTGTGCCGAAAGTTAGTGCTAGCCAGAAACAGGTTGTGGTCTGTGCAAAGTTGCAGTAGACGGTCCCCGTTATCTGACCTGCGACCAACGAGTCCCCATCGGCCACCTAAACGACTCTCTTCTGTGCCTAGACGCCCGACCTGAGCATTCAAGTCTCCGGCTAGTACTACAATATCTGTCGAACGCACTTTCTGGAGAAGAACTGATAACTGGTGGTAAAACTCATCCTTGATTGCATCCGGGCTGCAATCTGTCGGGGCATAGGCGGAGATGACGAAAAGACATCGTTTCTCACGCCGATTTCTTCTCACTTTGATGGAACTTTCTAATCTAACAGCACATAACCGACTGTTAATGGGGATCCAATCGACTAGTGCTGCCTCAGCTCTAGCGCTTAGTGCGACACCAACGCCAGCAAGACCAGACGAAGATGCCACAGGGTCCCCGGATAAGCGCACGTAAAACAAGCTTTTCGAAGCGACAGATGGAGATCGAATTTGTAGTACTTCGCCAGAGTCTTGAATACGGGTCTCGGATAGACAACACACGTCGATATTAAGACTTTCCAAAGACATAGCCAGCCCTATCTGTTGTCCGACCTGCATAAATGTGCGAACGTTGAAGGCAGCCAGTTTGAATGGTGCACGTGGTTTCAGAAAATCTGCTTCAGTCCTCGTATTCGGTGGTAACATACAATTTTCAACCGGACAGTGACTCGAGAACGTTTAGATACAGTCGGATTTCCACCAAAGACGAGCCGCTGTATAAGTATAAAAGAGGGTGAATAATGTGGAAAATAATAATAATAATGATAATAATAACAATAATGACAATAATAGTAGTAATAATAATATTAGTATTAATAATGACAATAATTGTAATGATAATAATCTGAATCAATTGTTTGTTTTTCAAAGCGAGAAAGGTAATTTCCATAGGCATAAAGAGTTCATCAATTTGTGTGTGGGCTGTGATACTGCCCGGGTGCCCAAACCGAAGCAGGTGGTTATCTTAGGGGGCCACTCCCCGAGCCTTTGACCTAAAGGTCTAACCCACAAGGCAGTGGAGCATCGTAAGGAGATGCAGTCCCATGGTAGCCGGTGACCAACGATTGGTTCATACGCCATTCGTTCCCGCAGGATACTGGAGCCCATGTGCACCATTGATTTGGAATCCGGTTAAAGCGCCGGACATTCGCTTTTCGTCCTCTCATTTTCGTAGACAACACCCCCGCCACGAGAAGGCAATGAGTAGGACTTCCCTGGCAGAGGCTGTATACGCGTGGCCGTGTGAGAGTATTTCGAGAGGGAGAGCGGACTCTCCCCACTCTCGGCCGTACCAGGGCATTCAGGGGGCAAATACCGATGCTGATAAGTGTCATCTGTCAACTGGATACATAGAAATATACATAGAAAAAGGTATTTGTTTGAAAACTGAATGTTGTTCGGTTGTTAATACATGTGGTCAAGTATTTACGCCACTTCTCTACATCTTATTTTATGTTAGTTTTTGAAGTCTTGTTGGGATATGAAGTAAAGTAGATGGTGGAGAAGATTTGTGGCTCAGGTGGATGATTTTGACGGAGTTTCTTTCTCTGAGCTAGATGGTTTGGTTTTGAGGCTTTCATCGTTCTTCTGAACGACATCATCTGCACAAACTTCCACTTGAAATTCAGAAGAGCGATGAAAGCTCCACGACTAAACCATCCAGCTTGGAGAACAAAACTTCATCAGAAATAAAGTAGATTAGTACTTTTTTAAGAGTATAAATGATTATTTTATAAGCTGAGAATTGTTAATGGATTCTGTTGATGCTTATTTCGCATTGATGCAAATCTCTTTAAGTCTGACATAATTTGGTGTCATTTCAAACATGTTTAAAGTTCCACACTAGATAAGTTGTATTGTCGTATAAGAATTTTTAAGTAAAAATATTCATTTTGCTGTGTACAACTTAGAGTGCAAAATGATCGGTTATGACAACATGTAAATGGATTAAAAAATCTTGTCGTTGAATAAATTTTAATATACTGATAATACTCATCAGGCAAAAGGAGTTCTCAAACCAAATTTATGATCAAAATGACCCTTAGTCGATAGACATTTGGCTTAGAATATTTCGCACATTCAGCACTAAAATGTGGGATTCAATCCTCAGAATTTCGTTGATGAGCAAAGCTGGGGAGCCTTGTATGAAAATGAAACGCTTTTTAAATGTTTCCATTATTAAAAGTTGGATATTTTCCATGATATATTTCAGGATGCACAAAGAAAAGACTCAAAGATCTTCAGGTAACAAATTACAATCTATAAATCAGTATAGGAATTCGTGGAGATTATAGAGTTTCCACTGGCTTTATGCGACTAAATGATTGTAGTATGAACATGGTCAGTCGTTTGATCCTAGTATGGAACTCCTAGTCAGTGAAGATCCACAACTGAATATCCGAAAACCAAACTCAGGAACCCAAGTTCAGCATGAAAACATTTGACTCTCAACCACTGTGATTGAAGGTTTCGAACTCGATTCCCGTATGTGGATTTGTACATCACCATTGTTGAGGAATTATATACTAGAATGAAATGGCCTTCCAGTACATTTTGGCTTCTAACTGTGATCTATCTAAGATCATTTCATGATTTAAAAACTACAAAAAATTAGAAATGAGCTCAAATTCTGTAAATCATTTTGTTCACACGTAGATATACATGGGAAAATTCGAACTATTTACAAATTTTGTTTACTTAATACTTAAAAAATTTGAAACTGGTTGAGAGTATGTGTGACTATAGCTGGTTTTCAAAGATAAACAGTAAATCGACATTATAGTCTACCATTCATAAATTTCTAAACTAAACAGTAAATGCTTTATCAATGCAAAATTTTATTCAATGATTAATCAAAAAGTATTATGTAGGCTGAACATATTCAAGCAGGCCAATATTCACTTGAAATTCGAATTTCGTAATACATTTCGTAATGTAATTACTTTTAATGAAATGGATATGCTTCAAATAAAAGGGGGGGGGAGGAGTTGTAATTTTATGGAAAACGTTTATTTCGTAAATAATTTAATTTCATTAGTTTGATTGTATCGGAGTACATTAATGATCCCCCCCAAAAAAATTATCTTGCTATTTGTTCATTATTGAGTTTATTGTAATGTGAAAACATATAAAACGGTTATTTAGACTAATCGATAAGTAATAACTGTCTATTAATTGAGAAATAAATAACTGATCATAACCTATTAGGAATGAACATAAAGTTATTTTAGAAATTAATTTTAATGATTATAATAAATGACCAATACGTTTTTATAATCATACTCCTGAATGTACTTTTTGCCAAAACAGTAAGGGTTTTTGTAATAAGAAAATGATTAAATGTACCTGTTTTTTTCATAAAAAATAATCCCAACATATTTAAACTAAAACTAAATTGTACTTTTCTTTTTAGGAGCTGAAACGTTGAGAACTATTACAAAATCATTGAAAAAGTACAAGTATTTATAAATAGTTGTCTGCGCAAGATACTCAATATCCGCTGACTGGATATCATCCTCAACAGCCTATTTTGGAAGAGGACAGTCAGTCATTTAGCTACAACCTAGGACTAGGCACATATATGAATCGGTCCAAGTGGCCATACCTCATTAACACAACAAGATGGACACCGGATTCATAAAAGGAGTTAGTTCAGAGGTGGTAATATATAAAAGAAAGATTGCAATAAGGATATAGTACAGGAAGAAATAATTAGTTGATAGAAAGAAAGAAATGAAGCGACAAACCAACTTTCAACTAAAGAAGAAATTAAGAAAACAAGTTGGAAGTGGATAAGATATATATTGAGGAAACCATCAAATTGAATCACGAAGCAAGCCTTAATTTGGAATCGTGAAAGGAAACGGAAAGCAGGAAAATCAAAGAATACACTGTATTAAGAATTGGAAGCAGATATGAAAAGAATTAGTGGCAACTGGAAAAGATTTCCCAGGACAAGACTGGATGGTGAGTGCTGGTGGGCAATCTTTGCTCCTTCATGAAGAGTAACAGGCCTAAGTAAGTAACTTGTACTTTTATTGAATTAAAAATATAAAAATCCAATTGTGTTGCATTATTAAAGTTTATTTTAAAAATAGGAAAATAATTAATTTATTATTCAATGTTAAATTATCAATAATAACAAAAACATTATGATAAATGACAACTAAAAACAACAATCAAGTGATTACTGCCTCAATATATATTCTATGATTAATAACATAATGGAAGGAAGCATGATTTACCATATTTATTTGTTTGTTTTTAACGTAAAATAAGGTTAGAAATGTTAGATTTTTGTATAGATCTCTTTCTATGAAAAAATGGAATAGAAACAAGCTGATGGTAAAACAAATTAGTGCTGAGAAATTTCTTACCCATAGAATATCTCAACTTCACTAAATTTAAATTAGGGTTGATGGAATATTATTCATTAAAGAATTGAGTAGTTAAATGGTTAAGCCGATTTCAGGTATATATATATATATATATATATATATATATATATATATATATATATATATATATATATATATATATATATATATATATCGTTCAGGCTTGAAATTTACATGTAGTATATTTGGGTTACTCCTCCACGAGGGTTATAACCTTATCCGATTCGCGTCACAGATTGTCATCAATTATAACGCATAAAGATGTAGGCAAAGATTGATGGTGGCTAGCAGTGGAATCCTACTCGGGACTCGTCAACTGGATGTACCTGTACCCTAGAATTGATGCTCACTCCGACACTCGAACCCGGTAGCGTTCGCTTCATACACAATCGCGTTATCCACTTAGCTATTGAGTCCTGATGGCCACTTGCCTGTGTAATGGGATAAACTTTAAATCCGCTTGGTATTGTTTACTTGAGTCTTCCGATTGACGTCTAGGACTGAAATTGATCAGTCTTTTATGCAAGTATGCCGATAAGAGACTGATCAATTGTAGTACTAATCATCAATGTAAGATTCAACTAAACAATACTAAACGAATAAGATGTGGATTACGAATTGGATTTTTTTTATCTCGAACTGACATTAGTTATAATCCAAGTATGCTTTACAACTATTTTCTTTAATCATGGTTGATATTTATAGTCAGGAATCTGAGTAGAATCGAACAACCTCTTTATACATTGAATCACATCATGTACTTAAGAACTTGGGCGCTAAATTTAATGAATAATCTGTTCCAGGAAAAGGTATTTCTTGCATTTTATCTTGAGCATTGTACCATATCCACTGTTTGGTCATATGGTAAAAATTTTTATTGATTTCAGTTAATTTAGGATTATCACATCGGAAGAGGATAGACAAAAAGATCAAAAGAATGTAATTAGCATCCTAAAATTTAATAATTTTCCTATGAAGATTAATAGAAGTAAATTAAAACAAGACTTTCCGTTGAGTAATAATAATAATTCGAATGAAATACCACGGTTTGGTACTGCAGTTTTAATATACCGTCATGGCACAACAGAACTCCAAAAAATCTTAAAACAACACAGAATTAAAGTATGCTACAAAACAACGAACACTCTCCGAAATACTTTAGTTCGCCTAAAAGAAAAAATCGCCTTCATGTCAACACAGAACTGCGTCTACAAATTAGGCTGTGTCGATTGTGATGCTTTCTATATTGGAGAGTCATCTCACAAAATCTTGACTCGAACCAAAGACCAATTAGGCACACAAAGAAACCGCCTAATAATCCCATAGAAGCGGATAGAATTCAAATTCAATAGACAACAGCAGTCCATCCCTTTTTCAACAAACACCAAATCGATTTCAAAAATACCTGAATATTATATAAAGGTTTTTCCAATTACAAAGAAAGGAGAGTAGCTGATGCGTTCCATATAATGCTTAATCCTACTGTTCACAATAGAAAAGAAGTCCTTATTATACGTCCTACTTGGACTATCTATCCTAACCACTTAGTCTGACATTATTCACAATTCACACTATTATCTTACATAGAAATTAAACTCTATCGTTTCTCACCACAAAGGTGACACATTTTTCATCCTTAACAGTTCACATATACTTACACACACACAAATTTACAAACAAGTCGCTTATGAATCACCCTGACAGGAATGACATGACATTGATTTGTTCAGACCTGTTGTTTGATTGATCAAATAATATCCTTGTGTTGTTCCGTTGTACTATTTAAACTTGGGTTAATTTTGATTTGGTTATTTATTATCTGAAGAAGTAGCTTGCACTGAGTGATGAAACGTTAGAAAATCTGATGTTACAGATTTATTAATTTATTTACAATAATCTACCCAATGTTCAATTTATTCGAAATTATCAAGACAAACCTTGGTAGCGATACCTATAGCCTAAGTATTTGTTTAGCTTATCCACTTAAATATAATTTCTTAAAACACTTGATTTGAATATGTATAAATATTTGCTTGTTCAGTTATATAGATTTATTAATCTATCTCACTATGTGCTTGTTGATGGTTTATTTTGAGCTGTTCGTTGAAAAAGTATTCTGCCTACTTTCTTTTACTTTCTAGAAATCGTACACCATAGAGAATCTTAGTATAAGCAATCCAATCACTCCTGATGGTGAAACTCTGGAAGATGTAGAATCCTTCGCACACCTGCGTAGCATCATCGACGAACAAGGAGGTTCGGAATATTAAAATATGAAAGAAGTAAGATTAGTTCTGAAATTGTTAATATCAACGATTGTCTGATTAAAGCATAGGAAAAATTATACTAATGTTCACAAATAAATGTTATTATTATTATTGTTATTAAACTATGATAACGTACCACTTCGCTGAGTATGGATTGTTTAAAATGTTGCATCATGTAATAAAAAAACTGAGTCAATAATGCACCAGTGGGTAGCTTAAACTTATCAACTATTAGATTCATTAGCATATGTTGAAAGATTCCTATTGAAAAGATCTATTCACTTGTTCTATTATACGGGAATACAATTGATATATATGTGATCACAAATTTCTATACTTTAATAGAAAATGTTATTCCATTTAATATTCTTAGTTTGCTAAACTTGATTGTAAAAATTCAACTAAAATATTAATTTTGCGAGCTTTAAATTAATACGCAACATAAATATCCTTCCCTAGAAGGATAGTCCTGGCTATCTTCCTCATTTTGACTGAAAGTTTTACAATATTATGTTCATAAGAAAGCTTATGATATGAAACAACTTTCTATATCTCTTCTACTTTATTCTCAGATAATATTTGGGCTACTTGTTCTTGGCATCTAGATATTTCAACAAGTTATCTGTTTCCTTGTTTACTTTAATAGATCATTATATTAACTGATTGCATAATTGATTCATATGCGTTTGTGAAAAGTTTACGACCTTTCGTTTGCACAAGTTACAAAAACGTACAATCACAGACATCGTGATGACTGGCAGTATTGATATTATTCAGATGTGGACTTCTGAAATGCTAATATCTAATTGGCGATCACTCAGTATTTATCGTCACTATCAATCAAGAAATAAAAAACAGAAACTCGCTGAAATATTTTATGCTGAGAATTCTATATTGTACCAAAAATTATAATATTGAATAAGGCGGAGAACAGCAATCCAATCACTGTCGATGGCGAAACTCTGGAAGATGTAGAATCCTTCGCATAACTGGGTAGCATCACCGATGAACAAGGAAGCTCAGATGCAGACGTAAAGGCGAGGATCGGCAAAGCAAGGGTCGCATTCCTACAATTGAACAACATATGGAACTCAAAACAACTGTCAACCAATATCAAAGTGAGAATCTTCAATAGGAACGTCAAGACAGTCAGTTCTACTGTATGGAGCTGAAACTTGGAGAACTACAACAACCACAATCAAGAAAGTACGAGTATTTATAAATAGCTGTCTACGCAAGATACTCAACATCCATTGGCCAGATACCATCAGCAACAGCCTACTGTGAGAGAGAACAAACTAGCTTCCAACTGAAGAGGAAATTAGGAAAAGACGATGGAAATGGATAGGACATACATTACGCAAATCGTCAAACTGCATCACGAGGCAAGCCCTAACTTGGAATCCTGAAGGGGAGAGGAAAAGAGGAAGGCCAAAGAACATATTTCGTCGGGAAATAGAAGCAGATATGAAAAGGATGAATAAGAACTGGAAGGAGCTAGGAAGGATTGTCTAGGATAGGGTTGGAAGGAGAATGCTAGTGAGCGGCCTATGCTCCTTCACGAGGAGTAACAGGCGTAAGTAAGTAGATAATTAAGAATAATAAATAAAAAATACCAATAAATCAAATCTATAATGAATTATTTTTGTTCCAAGTTGAATTCATGAGACAATCTCAGCTAAATCACTATCATAAACCCGGATGTACCGGACGGTCATTTATTCCTAGTATAGAACTACACATTAGTACGAATCCATAATCTTACATAGGGAATCAAACTGAAGACTTTCGGCAAATCAGTTAATTCAATCTTCTGAGTTCAATTTCTCTTTCTCAAATATATTCTTATTATTTATCATTATTGATGTGTAACTTGATTCTAATTGAATCACTGATTAAATATTAAATCATCAATCATTTACATTAAAATGAAACTGTAGAACAAATGACATCTTTTTTTCTTTTTTCTCTAATTACCTTGTTTATATATATAAATGAGTTAATAAACAAATCAACAATAGTACAATGTATTATATATATGAAATGTGTTTACTCAGTAAACAAACTAATTACCAATTAACAACTTATTTATTAAAATAAGATTCATATCAGAAGGGGTTTTGTGGATATTGTAGTAATGGTTGAGATCATGAGACAATTGAAGCTAGACCACCATGGAAAACCTGGAAGCACTGGACATCCATTTCGTCCTATTGTGAGACTCAGCAATGCTCATCGACAATCCCGCCCCCCAAGTGATTCGAACTATCAGTCTCACGCGGGAGCGCTTAACCATTAGACTACTGAGCTGGTCTGCATCCAACGGTGTTAATGTTTAACTTCAACTAATCCACGAAACTGAGATTATTTGTTCATTTCATTCAATATTCTTTTAATGTGGTTTCATTCTGTTAACGTTTTATTCTTCTCCTTTCTATTTTTTTTCGTTTTCATGAATGTTATATACATTAATACAATTACACGTATCACAACATTCTGTAATATTAATTATCTTGTTGATATTTAATTAATCTTTCTATTAATAGGAAATTGTAAGTAAACAAAAGGAAACAACTAGGTTGTATAGAATGATCAATTGTCAGTTAATGTCTATCTATTTATTCATTATTATTATTGCTACAATTAATAATAATAATAGTAATAATAATAGCAACTATACGTGATGTTAAGGTGATTTAATGAAGAACTGCTTGTAAATTCATGCTGTTCAAGCTTCCCTAATCAATTAAGTAAATTGCTTAGAAAAATCTACAAGTTACTAAGATTGACACCCAAAAACTAATTATCTGATAATAGTAACAAGTGAAAAATTTATGATTTATTTCACTATGGAGATGGGAAAAACCTCATTTCTTGACTATCATTATTCAATAACCAATATTCATCTCCCTTCTTTAATTGAATAAACTGTGTGTAACTTCTATAGTATATTATAAAACAACAGGAAACTGGACTCTTGATGATTAGGAATGTATCTGGGACATTAAATACTCTTAATTGGTGCATTCTCAGCTACTTACAACCTGTCATATTCTAAAACATCTAAATTATTATGAAGTTTAAATATGTATAAAAGTAAAAATGGATATGTATCATCATTGTGGAGTAATGAGACTAAAAACAAATGAAGAGTGTTGTAAACAACTATGATATGTAAGAGAAGATTCCGGACCGTCACATGTTGTAACAAGATATTATTAAAATAAATAATAATAACAATGATATTAATATACAACCAATTGTTCAACGAATTTAAAAGAATAATTTATAGGACTCAGAATGCATCATTTAGGAGTATTTAGTGTCTCAGATACGTCCCGATATTTCATAAATCAACTAACTGTCAAGAATCGAGTTTTCTGAATCTATGATATAATGTTCAATTCTTTGTTGTTGCTCATTTCAAGATAATGAAGCGAACTAGATTTATTGAATTATCATGCATCCAAATAGTTAGCTTTTTTTACCTGTGTAAGCGTAACACTATAATAAATCATTTGATAGAAACTGTGAAAAATGTGTTAAAATGAAATCTTTGAATAATAAGTGAAATATTTCTATGCTAGTTTGTTTGGCATTGATGAACATGTAAACACTTCTGTTTTCCGTGATTCAAATTAGAAATCAAGTTAAATCTTTTCATTTGAGTTTTCTTTTTATTTAGTTTATTTAAAAGTTGAATCCGTGAATCGATTTAGGCTAGACCACCACGGAAAACCTGGATGCACTGGACGGCCGTTTCATCCTAGTATGGGACTCCTTAGCAGTGAGTACACACGATCCTACATCAAAGGAACTCGAACCCATGACCTTCAGTTTCACACGCGAACGCCTGACCTGTAGACCATCTAGTCGGCATTCAATAGTGTTATTGTATAACCTCAACCAATCCACGATATTGCGTCACCGTCTACCATTATCTCCAGTGTGTAACTGCCTTACAACATACACAGTTGATTTATTATCAATTAAACACACATACAACAACATTAGTTATAATCTCAGTACACACTTCTGTCCATCATTTCGCTTTTCAAGCTTCTTTGTAAAATAATGAATCTAATTAAAATTCTCTAGATCATTTATTAATCAGATTATTGTATAATAGAAAACAATAGATGTTAACAAATCGTACACTATCAACTGGATAATATAAAATAATATTTTCCCACTGGATAAAAGTATTAAGATTACTTGACAGAACAAGTTTGGTTTGTAATTGTTCAACAGTATCTGTGATTGAAAGAGATGATAGATTATAGTGACTCACGTGCAATTGAGTTTATTCTCATTTAACTCAGTTAAGCCCTTTTGCTAACTTATTTAGTGGACAAAGTCATCCGCACTATAACAATTTATTGTACCCTTATTATTTTGTGCTTGTATGAAATACGTATGCTTGAATATTGATTACTGCCTACGCATTTATTCACTCTGCTGGTCTAACTAGTAACCGCTTATTTGATTCGATTACTCATTCATTTCACTAGGTATATATATGTCCATGTTATTCATATTCAACACACACACACACTCTCGTCTTGCTCTTGCTCTGGCTCTCGCTAGCTTGCTTGCCTTTCGGCACAACTCTTCTATGCTTGTTTAACGCATCTGTACATTTGGATAAATGTGTGTGGTCTCGCAATAAACGTAATCAACACTTTGTATTTGCCTTCTGATTAATATACCGTTGGGGCGTTATATAGAACGGTTATCAAGACGAACTGTATACGAAGTTAAGGATTATATCGGATACCGACCACCACAAGTTTTTCAGCTCATCTTTCAACAAATTTCAGATATGTTTAAAATGTCATTTATACCATTTTTTGTTAACAACCCTCAATTCTAATTCACTTATCATATAGAGAATTCGACATTAACTTGATTGATGAAAGGTATTACTTCTAATCTGAACAATAAAACGAAATTAGATTGACTAAATCATTTCAAGTTTATTTGTTGAATAACAAAAATCTTAGTTGTAAAGCTGAATATTTTATTTGAGTGAATAGATTCTAATTATTAAGTAACAATAATAAAACATAGTTAAACTTGTAATTTATGCATTGAAATGTTGTTCTTGTAGTGTCGGTTACTATGTTAAGGCCATATAGCTTATTCTAGATTCCGGACAGAACAGTCTATTCCTTCTTTTTGAGTCACATTCTGACTTTGTTAATTATCCACTTATCAATCTTGATTGTTTTATATGAGCGTATGTGTGTGTACACTTCTTATCCTACTCATCACATGTCATTTTACTTCGCTCTCTTCTGTTCGCTTCTCCGATCTTTTGTCTGGATCAACGATTGTATGAAATATACATATTCGAATCTCATTTTTGCATTTGATTTATTCAATTCCGTTATACACTAACGCAAGTTGATCATTATATACAAGTATAGGCAACATATATATTTCAATAATAGTCAATCATACGATATTATTCGAGTCAGATCTCAGCTCACATTCTCAACTTCTCATAATCTATTTCTATTGAGAGACATTTAAAAACGTGTTTCTGATATGTAAACATAACAGCAAGATCAGTGTTTCCATGTTTTATTTAGAAATTATGACATAATTAAGTTTCTTCGTCACTGATCTTCATGTTGACGTTACTACTACCTAGGATATATACACTTCCCTATCAGCATACTTAAGTTAAAAAGGGAAACATTTCGGAAAATCAAGATATTCCTGTTATTCATGTCTACATATAACTATCCTCAATAGTATAATAAAATAATAATTAATAACTTAATGAAATAATGTCAATCAAATTGTTGCCAGTTATTTTCTCAAATATGGAGATTTGATTAGACTTTTCCGTTCACAGGCTAGTTTTAATTTTCTGAAATAGTTCATATTGTTCTTTTAAATTTATAGCCAGAATACATAGTTAAAAATTCTGATCCTATTGATTTAATTTATAGAAATAGAGAGTTTTTAGAGACGTAATCCGTAGGTATACTGTGATAGAAAATTTCTAATTCATTTAAAGTATCAATACTTTACTTAACTGACAAAATTATGTAAAATGAGTTGAGACTATAATTTATAGGCGACCTTCGAACGACTCTGAAGTGACCTTGAGAGTGGACACCTACTGATTAGGACTAAATGAGGGTTATAAAGCAGTTAGTATTTTTATTTACGGATGATGGTTAGGGTTAAAAATTAGATTTAGGTTTTTCATCACGAACTGACGTCAGTTTTATAATGCCGAAACTTTATTTCGTCAAATGTATAGATGAATTTTGCGCCGAAATTCGTGACTCGTTATCTTATAACTGATTGGTTTGTCCATAAATTGTAGTGTCGTTTAAAATCGAATGAAAAAAATAATAAATGCGAGTTGAAAAGTACTTGCGAATATACATGTACAATGAAGAAAATGTTATGAACAAGAGATAACTAAATTCACTTGATATTATTTGCGTGAATCCATCTGATGAGCCCTAAATAGGACGAAACGCAAGCCCTGTATACCACTGCTAGCAACTATCCATCATTGCTTATAATACAAGAGAAAACTAGTTTTCTTTTGTGAAAACCTAATAAATATGATCTGTTATTAAGTGATGACTATCATAAGTCATAAAAATATTGTGAATGCAATAAACGCCTTTAATTTTTTTTCTTTTTAAAGATGTAATTTAAACAATCAACAATGATAAATTTTAACAAACAGTCAAACATGGAAGCATTCTAATCTAGATCTATCAACGTATTCAAATTGATGATAGAATGTGTTTATTGTTATTTTTTAAAAATAATTTTCAATAAATATAAAATCGTATATTATTACTCCTCTTCTATCAGAATATTAATTTTGTGAAGCAAGAAATTAACAATGCTTTTCTTTTCATGGTGGCCTACTTGAATATCTGGGTTACCTGTAGCTGTCATCTAGATATTTCAACAGGTTATCTAATATTCATGAGTTGAGATTATGAGTTAATTGAACCTAGACCACCATGGCAAACGTGAAAGCACTGGATAGCCGTTTTGTCCTATTGTGGGACTACTCAGCAATGCGCATCCACGATCCCGTCTCGCGAGTTTCGAACCCAGGACCTGTCGGTCTCACGCGCAAACACTTAAACCCTCGACCACTGAGCTGGCCGTCATTCAACGGTGTTAATGTTTGACCTAAACCAATCCACGAAATTACGCTTTCTCATTCCCTCAAAATATCATTAATATACCTCAAGTTACTAACACCCAAAATTGTTTAATATATATGTCTACTATTTTTCAGACTTGAATTAGCTTGACTTCACAGATAAAGTAAATACTTAACGATGTGTTAAGTTCATACTTAGTTGTTTTTTTCAATCTTAAGTACTAAAGATCGTTAATTGTTTTGTAGTTCCCTTGTTAACTATAATTCACTTTATTCTGTTAATAATTCATGATAAATTTGGAACTAAATCAATTAAATAGTGATTAGATAAGAATTAAATTTTGTCTTTTTTGAAAAATAAAATATAAAAGGCGCGAAATCTCACTTAAATTAAAAACTTAAGTGGATAAAAATTTGAAAAAAAGATTCGAAATTTCAAATATAATAAAGTGGTAGTTGATTTTTGTGAGCAATGATGGATAGTGGCTAGCAGTGGAATCCAGGACGCGCATTTCGTCCTACTTGGGACTCGACAGCTGGATGTACCTGCATCTCAGAATTGATGTTCACTCTGGGACGCGAACCCAGTAACGTTCGCTTAAATGTTATCGCGTTATCCACTTATCTACTGAGTCTTGATAGCCACTTGCTTGTGCAAAAGGATGAATTCAGATTCACTTGGTATTGTTTGGCTTGTATCTTGTAAATTCACCTCATTGCACAAGCAAGTGGCTATCAGGACTCAGTAGATAAGTGGATAACGCGATAACATTTAAGCGAACGGTACTGGGTTCGAGTCCCAGAGTAAACATCAACTCTGAGATGCAGTTTCATCCAGCTGACGAGTCCCAAATAGGACGAGACGTGCGTTCTGGATCCCACTGTTAGTCACTATCCATCATTGCTTACAAAAAGCTTGTGAATTAAGGCAATATCGAGGCATACGCACAGTATGCACATATGCTAACTACAGACTGATCAATCGCAGTCTTAAACCTCAATGGGAAGTGTTATGACCTTGGGTGTCTGGTTTTTCTGTCACACGACTTATCTACCAATCCGAATACGACTTATACGAATCTTCACACTAGGCCAACCAATGACGTTTAACCGGTGTGGGCAGTTTAGTGTCCTTATTGGTCCTATGTCCTACGAGCCCTTCCACTTGAGTCCAGAACAAGATACCAGCTTCCGAATCAGAGCAGACCGTTTATTTCAGGCATACTTGGTTTATATATCAATCACACAGACCGCAACGTACCATAAAATAGGAAATAATATTTGTACACAAATAAGCCCAGAAAGTGGCTGTGAATGTGGGAGGCAGTAGTTAATAAACTGAACATAACTTAAGAACCGTAAATCGTACAATAATAAATTATAGGCCAAAATAAAGCTTGTCATAAGAGGGATATAAATATACATAGTGTAATTGTTGAGTAGTTATACAATAAGAATATTTATAGAATATTAGTCCATGAATAGTCCTCGGAAGTTACCTGTAATTTAATCTCCACTCGGATATAACAGGAAGATACAAGCCAAACAATACCAAGTGAAGTAGTAGTTGAGTTACGTTTTGCGTTTTAAATAAATTCCGTTTATTCTTTGTAAAAAAAATGTATGAACTACATATTTTCTTGATAATGCATTTTCAGGTAATGTAACTTGAGGAATAGAAATATATAAAACACATTATATCTTACTGAACCATATATAATTACGGAGAAATTCCATTCACAAATAATAGTTTCGTTAATATGGCAAATCAAGAAACTATATTTTTATACCATGAAGCTAATATTTAGTCACATTTGTATAACTTTTATCACGTGAAAACTTGAAAACGGTTCAGATATACTAAACTAAGGAATGACGGTCATGTCGGCCAAAATAATGTGAACGATTAATTACTTACTGCCGGTCCCAAACCCAGATAAAGACGAGGGTTGGGCGTAGGGCTAGCAAACTCATCCCGTAGAAAACTAACTTGCTAAAAAAACTCTAATCAGAAAAAAAATAATTCAAACATGAAAGATATTTTTTCGTTTATTTGATAAAGGAAGTTCTCGAAAAAAAAGGGAAAAATGAACACACGGTGGTTCTATTTACTTGGTCTATTACTTTAACGACTAAAATTATGATATTTCAAACGGTAGTAAAGTTTCAATTAAGCAATTTGCTCAAACTGTCAAAGATTAGTTACAATTAAAATTTATGGTAACTCAATAAACTGAGCCTTTTATAATTAGTTATGCGAGTAATTTTCTAAACAAATAAACCTATTTTTCATATTTAAAAAGAGTTTGATTGTACATCAGGCCATCAACTGTATGAATGAAATAATAGATACTTTAATGTATAATCAAATCAATTATATATATAGGTTTTCCATGGTGGTCTAGCATCCAATTGACCCTTTATCTCAACTATTGAAATTACTAAGATCTCCACAAAACCTTCTCGGATACTAATTAACATATTCTCACTAGTAACGGTCTTCAAGATATATAACCTCAATTCTTGAGAAATACTGAAAGTAAACTATTTAGTTTGCAGAGCATCAGTTAGCAGTGTTAAATATATTCGAAATATTTCAGACACAACTAATTTTATTAGAAAAGACTTTGTGGATATTACGGTAATCCACAAAACTCCTTCTGATATTAATCAACATATGCTCATTAGTGACTGGCATCAATAAATATTTCCTCGATTTCTAGTGAGAAGCAGTGACCAGTAAGTTCAGCCGGGTCGATTGTGAGATAGTAACTCACTCATACAATGGTGGATGTGTCACTCAATTTCGTGGATTAGTTGAAGTCAAACATTAACACCTTTGGATGCCGACCAGCTCAGTTGTCTAGTGCTTAAATACTCGCGCGTGAGACTGATGGATCCTGTGTTTGAATTTCACGTGGTGTGATCCTGGATGTGCACTTCTGAGGAGTCCCACAATGGGACGAAACAGCCGTCCAGTGCTTCCAGGTTTTCAAATGGTGGTCTAGCTTCAATTGACCCATGATCTCAACTATTGAAATTATATATGAACCAAATCGATTTTCAATGGTTAGATAAAACGTGCCTTTATTAAATCTATCTTTGTAAATGTTCTCCACCATCTCAAAAATTAAATGATTTCTTGCAAATTTCTCATTTTATGATTTTATAGAACAATGATAATTATAATTGTAATAAAATAATATAGAATAATACATTTCGCAAATTCTTTTCAAGAGATTATAAACTAGCATCATTAGTACTAATTATGTAAACCTCATGTGCATGTATTGAACGAATACTTGATGGTGAAAATTGATTTATTGTTTAACGTAAATTTATAGAGTACCTTAGTAAAACGTAAAAAATCATACATTAAATACATCATTTGCACATTTTATTTGTGTTGTCCTTTACCCATTTCATAATTTCTTTTAATTCCATTGCTAATTCAACTGCTTTCCGATTTTCCTCCTGTTCTCTTTATTTCAATCTTCTTCTACCAGGCATTCCACTTCTGATTAATGTTACATACTACTTATATCTGACTGCAGAAGAAACATACACTACATTTAAATATAAATGAAAAGGTAGATAATATTATTTGAAAAACAATCAATGTTTTTTAAAGAGTAGAAACAATCATGGCACATTATCCAGTCATTTATTTTAGGTATAGACTCAAGTGAATAAATTAGTTAATTTACAGAGTACTCATTTTTTTAAACTTAACTGTCTAAAATAAATAAATTTGCCTTTGTTACTACAGTTCTATGCACTTGATATCAGAATACATTTTTGTTATATTCTCATGAGAATAATGAATGGTAACTGTTGGAATCTATTTCTGAACTAATACTATGCGTATATTTTTATTGTATAATTGTTAAGTAACTAAACTATTTATATTCGTATTTCTCTTATCATAAGCTTTATTTTGACTTATAAACTATTATTGTACGACTACTATTCTTGCATTATACTCAATTTACTAATTACAGTTTCTCAGATTCACAAACACTGTTGACTAGATCTTATACAAATATTATTTTCTATTTTAAGCTACTATGTGATCTGTTTGATTTGTACGTAAACTCAGTATGTCTGAAATACAGGATTCATATTGCAGAGGCTGAAATTGATGTTCTAAAGTTAACAGGCAGGACTAGGCAGGAATCAGGATCAATTTAGACTGTAGACTACTCGTACAGGATTGCGTATCATTGGTCCGGTCAATAAATTACTATTCTCTAATTATCGGCATCATTACGTCATACATTGAGAGGGGCGCAATCCCATATGTTATGACAACATACTTATTATTTCATAAATAAAATGACAAGTAGTCAATTATTGACGATTACCTGTATTTTCACAGATTGAAATCATGAGTCAATTGAAGCTAGACCACCATGGAAAACCTGGAAGCACTGTTCGGCCGTTTCGTCCTAGTGTGGGACTCCTGAACAGAGCGCAACCACGATCCCGCACCACGTGGGGCTCGAACCCAGGACTTAATGGCTTCGCGCGCGAGCATTTAACCATTAGATCACTGAGCCGGCATCCAACTGTGTTAATGGTGGCGCAACTTCGTGGATTGGTTGAAGTTAGACATTAACACCGTTGGATGCCGGCTCAGTGGTCTAATGGTTAAGTGCTCGCGCGCGAAGCCGGTAGGTCTTGGGTTCGAGCCCCATATGGTGCGGGATCGTGGTTGCGCACTGTTCAGGAGTCCCATACTAGGACGAAACGGCCGTCCAGTGCTTCCAGGTTTTAAATGGTGGTCTAGCTTCAACTGACGCATGATTTCAATCTGTGAAAATTTCTAAAAATCTCCACAAACCCCTTCTGATCACCTGTATATACATGCAGAAAATAGTGACACACAGAGATTATGATGTTATCGACAATAAAGGAATCTGTGAGAATTGCTATTATTAGGAATTAAAAGTAAAAAAAAATAACAGGGATTATTACTAATTTGAGTGAAAAAATCATAATAATGACGATAATAATACTATATTTAAATAATATATGTCACTGATTGAACTTAGCTGAGGTACCATTAAAACTCTGAAAGTGTAACATAGTTATTTCGCATTAGTACACAATCCCTCAGCAGTACACGCTGACGATTCGCCTAGAGATAGAATCTTGAAGCACATCATTGGAATTCTATAATGAATGTCACCCATAAATAAAATGATGCGTCACAAAATATTTACCTCATCGAAGAGATTTAATTGTGTAATCAACAGATACTTTCCACAAAATACCTTTCCGATATAGTAGTGAATTGTTGTGACTGATGAAGCTCATCTATATAGTGAATAAAGCTTATAGGTCAAGTAAAAATAGGTAATTTAACTTCTACAGATTATGATGAAACATTGTACACTGTTACATCAAATCTGTAATATAAACAGTGTCAGATCAACCAGAAACTCTTCTGACAAACTGTAGTGCTTGAATGAACTGATGAATCTTTTGTACTTGTTAAATGCTTGATTTCAAATTTCAAATACAGTACATTCGTTCGTGCTTTTCGAGTACTTCTTGATTCAATTGAGTTATTTCTGGGATTCTTAGTTTGTACTATAATTCAAATACTTCTAATCATCATACAAACATAAGTTGAGATTTAGATGAAATAGCTGCTACTTTTGAATAAATTACCTGATTTTAATTCCGAACTATTTCTAAGAATCCTACATAGTCATTTAATAGTAAATTATAGATTTGAATGGTCAGTTTTTGATCATCATTGAATAGATCACTATGATTTCAATACTAATACATATCAATATATTACTAAAACAAATTTTATATATATATATATATATATATATATATATATATATATATAAATCAGAAGGGGTTTGTGGAGATTTTAGAAATTTCACAGATCGAAATCATGAGTCAATTGAATCTAGACCACCATTGAAAAACCTGGAAGCACTGTTCGGCCGTTTCGTTCTAGTATCGGACCCCTCAACCGGTAGGTCCTTGGTTCGAATCTCACGGGGTGTGGGATCGTGGATACGCACTGCTGAGGACTCCCACGATAGGACGAAACGGCCGTCCAGTGCTTCCAGGTTTTCCAATGGTGGTCTAGCTTCAATTGACTCATGATTTCAATCTGTGAAATATATATATATATATATTTTCTTAACTGAAATGTGTTGTAATCCAAAAAAACACACAAAAGTTAATAATAACTTGTGCTTATTATCATTTCACCTTTTCACAAGTACCGAATAACTATTATTAATTGTTGACATAAAATCAATATTATTACTATTAATGTCAATGTAATGATAAATTACATCCGATTTATTGAATTTATTTTTCTTATTAATAACTTTTACTATTTTATCTTATTTATTATATAGTTCTAATGGAATATGTTTTCATTGTCTGGTTGATATTTCAGTAGCCAAGTATGGTTAAATGAATTTGTCATTGATGTATGAATATTGAACAGTTAACAATATGAAAAATTAGAAAGAAAAAAATTAAGGAAAATATGTAGATGATTATCTATGACGGTGTTCTTTTACATTAATAATCAAATACAATAATGTTAAGAGAAAACTAAAATGACATCCGAATTTCGAAAAACACAAACATTAGAAACATTTTTTAACTTCAGAAACTCTATTAAATAATAAACACGCTAAAAGGAGAAAGAACGAAGATTGATGCAGAATAATAAATGGATTCATTTTATTTCGTTAGGTTCTCATCAGATGCTTACAATCTAAAATATATGAAAATCAACGTTTATACAGATATTCACATAACTATAAATAAAAGGGTGATGAAAGATGAATATATGTATCAAGATGTAGTGAAGATTTCAATAGAGTTAGTATGGTCATAAAAACGTTTGTTTCGGATAAATAAAGTTTAGGAGGGAAAGTACTAGAATACTGAAATGGTGATTCGAACTGATGGAGTTAACAAACATTCGATGATAGTGTAATGAAGCAATTGAAAGTAAATTAATGGTAATGAGGAAAGATATAAATTGAAATCAGTCGGTTATGAATGATGTAATTTTAAACTTCAGAAAGAGTTGGAATAATGAGTGGCGTAATAAATACAAATAAAAAATAAAAAAGGGGGGTTTATTGTTACCAGGGCAAAGAAAGATTTATTACTATCTCTTTTTGTATACATAGATTTGGTTTTAATCGTTTAGTTGCTATTTCTTCGGCAAATTTCAAAAGATTGGAATTTGATTGTTTGTTAATCACCTTGAAGGACTTCAGTGTATCGACTTCATGTCCTGTGTCGAGGAGATGTCTAGCGGTCGGATTACTGAATGTTTTTAATCGATTTGATCTTAAACTTCTCGTAGTATGTTCTTTGAATTGGAGGCAGGCTCTCTTTTCTGTTCTACTAATTTAACTACTGTTACAGGTATATGTAAATTTGTATACACTGTTGTTGGTAACATGAAAGGGACACCTATTAAACTTTGATAGTGTTAAAGAAAATGTTGTTCTGGATATGACAATCCATTTATCTGCAGGATAAGTTCTTGTCAATGCAGTTTTTAGTCTCATTTTGATTGACCCTGTGACACCATCACTTTAAATTTAAATTGAATAAAAATAGGTTTTTTATTTCTGTAGTTTCTTTGCGTTTTTTTATCTTCACGTTCTCCATATCTCTCCAAAAATTTCAGTGGATATCAGTTGTTCTTTAAACATTTTTTTAACATCTCAAACTTTCTCTTCTAGTGTATCAGCAGTAAATATTCTTTCTGTTCTGTAAAACAGTGTTTTGACAATGCCTTTTTGTAACTGATTGGACAAAAGCTACTGAAATTGAAATAAATCCAATTGCATATGTCTTTCTTATAAACTGAATGCTGAATTGTACCATCCTTCCTTCGTTTGATTGAGATACCAAGAAAATGAAAACTGTTTTCATTTTCATGTTGCATATGAAATGGATATTTGGATGGGTTTCGTTGAAAAGTTTTAGCGGATTTGTTGCAAGTTGTTGATTATTACATACGATAAAGGTATCATCAACATACCTCAAATAATACATCGCTCCTTTGAGCTTGGTTCTTTAAGGTTAGCCAGGAAAATATCTGTTAGGACAGGACCTAGCGGACGTCCCATTCTACACCATTGGTTTGTCGGCATATAATATTGTTGAACTGAAAGTGAACATTATTTGTACACATGAGTAACAGTCGTTTGAATTCTAATGCCGGTAGTGTAGGATGTCAGAATGCTGGCAAATTATGTCTATGGTTTCAAGAAGTGATATTTTTGTAATTAATGATGTCGCATCAAGTGAAAGCATAAACTTAACAGCAATATTTATATTGTTCATGCTGTCGGTAAATCCGAATGAATCCTTTAACATATACATGGCTAATCGTTAACGAACTGGTTCTAACTTATCCTCCAACCATCGTGCAACTTTGTGATAGGGTGAATTGACCATTGACAGAATAGGTCTAAAACGAATGCTTTGTTTATATATTTTAAGTAAACCATATATGTGAGGCAAACGAGACCCACGAAGTCGTAGATTATGGTAAGTGGAACTATCGATCATCATCTTCTTCAGGAGATCCCTGAGTACTTTTGTGATCGTTTTTTCAGTTGAATGAGTTAAGTCCTTGTTACTTGTCATTTTTCCTCAGTTCATAATTGACTGATTCCAATTCATATCTTTCTTCATTACACTATCATCTAATGTTTTTCAACTCCATCAGTTCGAATCACCATTTCAGTATTCTAGTACTTTCCCTCCTAAACTTTATTTATCCGAAACAAACGTTTTTATGACCATACTAACTCTATTGAAATCTTCACTACATCTTGATACATATATTCATCTTTCATCACCCTTTTATTTATAGTTATGTGAATATCTGTATAAACGTTGATTTTCATATATTTTAGATTGTAAGCATCTGATGAGAACCTAACGAAATAAAATGAATCCATTTATTATTCTGCATCAATCTTCATTCTTTTTCTCTTTAAGATAATAATGGGAACTACATGTATGAAATAAACATGTTATTGTAGCTAATATGTAATATAAATATTGTGTTATAATTGGAATATAATGTATTTTTCAAACAATACTGATGGAATTTATGTTTTTGTGAAGATAGATAATGGATTACTGGTGGTTTTTTGCATTCGGAACTTCCTTAAATATATGAGAATATCATTTTAAATCCATCTGTTCAATTTCATAAAATAAAATATTACAAAACATTCTCTAGTTATTTCCTTTGGTGCGTTCGATGCTAATGCACAAGTTTATAACAGTTTATGTTTGTTTATAAAAAAACTCCCTACACTTGTTCCGTTTTCTATGATTATTTCTTTACTGTAGACTTTTAAGCATTACTAGTATAGGGGTTGTGGAGATTTTTAAGTTTTTGATTGAGATCATGAACCGATTGATGTTAGACCACCTTTGGAAACCTGGAAGCACTGGACGGCCATTTGGTCCTGCTGTGGTACTACTCAGCAGTGCGCATCCACGATCCCACCCCGAGGGATTCGAACCTAGGGCCTTCGCTCTCGTGCTCGAACGCTTAACCTACTGGACCACTGAGCCGGCCGGCATCCAATGTTGATAGTGTCTAACATCAACATTAGTTTGTAATGCACTATAGTTAGATTCATCGAAATCCATGTATTATCTGAGAATTTTTACACATGTACTACTGCTCTGTGTTTTAACTACAAGAGGTAGACATAGAAAATTGAACTCAGACTATCTGTTATGAAAGTACAAAATAAAAACTTTGTGTATTGGAATCTTCCTACTGAATTTTATGAATAGGCACTAAATAATTAAAAAACTAATATGTAAATAAACTAACCCATTGTGTCATTGAATAAGAAAAGGATAATTCAGTGAAGAAAATTTTCTTTTCGACAAAATCTATAAATTTACTAGCTCATGTGGGGCACGTTACATAGGCCACGTAAAGCGATCATTGTCCAAACACAGCACTGTACACTATCCAGCTTGATTTTTAAAAAGAAATTATAAGACAATTACTAGTTCTATACAGGAGTGTTTAATTAACTGTGGACGCCGCTCCAAAAGTTTCTTCTTTTAAAGTAATCCACAAAGTCAGAGGAACTGGATCGAAGGGGTGTCGAATTAATATTTTATGCGCTGCTGAGGCATTGGCAATCCACGAACTCAAGCCTGAACTTTGCGTGCAGAAGCGATTCGTCCAACTTCTAATCCTTCCTTAGCTCTAATTGCCTTAATGAGTATGTTTCTAGGTTATTTGTTTGCATGTTTTTCTGCACTTTTATTTGATTATCATTGGGGTTTTTTAATTATTGTTTTGGAATTTTAAACTCTAATCGGTGATTATTATTATTAATACTACTTTATACAAGTTTTCTTGATTATTATTCAGCTGATTATCATGACCTTTGTGTTTGTCGTTTTTCTTCATATCTGTCAATTGGACCATTAGCTGACCTATAAACTATTTCCTTCCTTATCTCTTGATTAGTATGTAACCTCATTTGTTATGTAGTCTCGAATCCATTTTTATGATGCAATCTTTTCTATCCTCCTATAGATATATTTTCCAGATAACTATATTTGCACGAATGTACAGCTTAAGTAAATGATTTCGTCGAAAAGGAAATATTCTTCGTTGAATTCTCTTTTTTCTTATTCAATGTAAATAAACATTTAAGGTAACCAGAATTGAATAATGTACAGTTATATATTTAATAATATGAAAGAAAATATAGTTCCCTTTACTTTTAAAATCTGTCTATAACAGATTGAAATCATGAGTCACTTGAAGCTAGACCACCATGGAAAACCTGTAAACACTGGATGGCCGTTTCGTCCTAGTATGGGACTCCTGAACAGTGCGCATCCACGGTCCCCTCTCCACGATCCCGCACCCTGAGAGATTCGAACCCAGCACCTACCTGCTGAGGAGTCACATACTAGGACGAAACGGCCGTACAGTGCTTCCAGATTTTCCATGGTGGTCTAGCTTCAATTGACTCATGATTTCAATCTGTGAAATTTCTAAAATCTCCACAAACCCCTTCTGATAATCTGTCTATAAATTTTATGAATTCAAGTTTTAGAACAATTTCCTTTTTTAAAAGAATTAAAGACCACAGGATGTAAAACTAGACATTTTTAGTGTTCACTTGAAAGAATTCATTCGAACCATTGTTAATGTTATCATAAGATGTAGTTGTTAGTCTACTTCTTCGAAAAATAATATGTAACTCATTGATTTTGTCTGTTTAAAACAGTTAAATGGAAACTAGCAACTACTTTAGTAAATATATCCGGTTATAAGTTGATTATTAAGTCACAAAATAATTTATTTATTTATCTTCTTCATTTATTAATAAATCATATTATTATAGAAAATCATGTCATTCATGTCATTAGGAAATACTTTAAATGAAATGATTTTAATGAAATCCTGTTTTAAGACAAACAACATTATTATTGTTCTTGATGATTTACAGGAAATAATATAAAATGTCATTTAATTTGTTAGATAAGTTTAAATTAAAAGGTATATTAATGTATGTATAATATATAATAATATTATAATAATGTCAACACAGTTTTACAGTATGGGGAGAAAACTTGGACAACCACGAAAGTCATAGTCCAGAGCTACGAATGTTTATTAACGGTTGTCTACGCAAAATACTTCAGATCCATTGGCCAGACACTATCAGCAACAACTTGCTATGGGAGAGAAAAAATTAGATCTCAGAGGATGAAGAAATCAGGAAGAAGAGTTGGAAGTGGATTGGACACACATTGAGGAAAGCGCCCAACTGCGTTACAAGGCAAGCCCTTACATGGAATCTTCAAGGCGAAAGGAAAAGAGGAAGACCAAAGAACACATTAGGCTGAGAAATGAAGACAGACATGAAAAAAACGAACAACAAGTATGTAGAACTGGAAACGAAGACCCAGAACAGACTGGGTTGGACAATGCTGGTCGGCGGCCTATGTTCTATTGGGCACCACGGGCATAAGTAAAAGTAAGTACTATATATCATAAAGGAGTTAGATGGTGGTTGGAGGTAGTCAACAGGAAACCCCGAACCCGAGTTTCGTGCTACTTGGCACTCGTCAGCAAGGTGTACCTGTAATCTTGAGGGAACTGGTGCTCCCTGACGGATTCGATCCCGTGTCACTCAGCTTCACAGTCAGAGACGTTAGCACAAACCTCTTGTAGGACTGAGATGTAATCACACTTGATTGGTCACTGGGTGGTGACCAATGTCATGTATGTCAATTCCTTATTATATCATAAAGGAGTTGATTAACGCTAACGTACACAGCAAAAGTTATATTTAATTGATGATGAAACTCGCATAAATAATATTTTTTGAAAATGGTGGAAAAGATCACTGAAAATTTGAATCTTTAATCAGTAGTTAGATAAGTAATTGCTTGTTACTTATTTAATGGATACATTTATTTGGTCAGAAATGTACGTCGAAACGTTTTTACTAAAGTGGGACTGACAAAAAAAATTAAAAAGGAATACAGATTTTCTCAGATGATATGCGTGGTTTTAACTCTTTCCTCTACTATTGGATTAGTTGTTGTGATCATACTAGCAAAAGTGTTATTGATTTAGTCTTGATTGACAGATTTTGATCAACGCTGAACAATGGCCAAACAATGCACTGATTGTAACTTGGTAACTAATAAGTGCAAATCTTTCAGTTTTACTAAAGTGACTAATTAAGACTTAAATAGCCCAAACTTACACTAATGGTAATGAAGCCGTATGACCTAACTTCCAGCCCAAATGTTAACATCTTTATGATCAGGATTTCATGTGAGATTATCTGAAGATTATTAGTCAGATATATCATTTTTGTGCGATTAACTATATAGCGGCATTCAAAATCCTATGTCTATACTTACTATCATGGTTACGGAAGTTTAAGCGCAAGTTTGTTTTTATTTATAATACAAAAAACCTAATATACTATCCAAGAAAATCCCCGTATCATATTTCTGAGTATTGAAAATGTTTCATTGCCCAGTTGATGCTCTTATCTCTTCCTGCATACTGTCTTAACAAGCAGTCTTAAATTCAGACAAATATTTTCAACAAGATTTTATCTTACCGACTCTTCATACATTCTCCAAATACGTAGTCTTTGTATTTTACTTTCTATATCTTTTATTCAAAAACTATTATGAATGTCTATGTATGACCAACAAGCTAACAACTGATATTTTAGTTTAGATGATCTCTAACATTGAGGATAAAAGTCTTAAATAAAGCGGTTATAGTAAGAAAGTAGGTTTATTTTGGTTTCGGAAATATCATATAATTCAGATTAATTAGTTAGATTTCTGATTTGCAATAACTAATTATGAAATGCATGGTACAATTGTTTATCAGTTTAATAAAATGAGACCTATGTTTTACACAAACACAAACATATCATTTGTATTTTATTAAGCTCAGAATTGTTTAAACAACGAATATATCGTTGATTTAGCTTAAAACAACTTAAACTTAGGGAAATAGACAATCAGTTGCAGACAAGATATATAATTTCTGTAGATATATTTCTACTATGATAGTTGATGAAAACGTTCGATTGAAAATAAGCCAACACCGGTTAATCAACTGACTTGTTGGAAGGTTCCGGAACGTTGACATACATAATAGCAGGATAGGTAACCATCCAATCAGAGATGAGACATGTCTATCCACTTTCTAGATGTATCTGAGAAACTTCTATTCAATGCTGATCGGATAAAATGCTTCCTAGCGTCCTCAGGAGCCCCCTGACCTTTTGTTTTCGGGGAATATCCTAAATCTCTCCAACAATACCAAAAAACATGCAAAATAGCAGTTGAAATTTCGAAGTTGTAGTGTGGTTAATTTCTAGCACCTTAAACATTTGTTTAGTGTAAAACACCAGAGCTCGTATCTGGTTGCCACAGACATCCAAATTCTTACATATGTACCCAGACAGTAATATCGAATCTAAAGAAAATCTGAAAATTGTAAAGTTTTCAATAACTTATGATGTTCTTATATAAAACGGTCACTTATGGTAACATAGTTCCAAGTATTTAACCGATATTTTTTTATGAAATGCAAAATAGCATGGTGGGTATACGCACAAGATAACTGGAAATAATTTCACGGGACAACAGACGATGAACGAACTTTTAATGCCAGATTTCAAAACATATAGTGGTGTACTTTACTAATATAGACAGACATAAGTAGTATGTAACACCAATCGAAAGTGGAAAACCTGACAGCAGAAAGCTAAGAAGATCGAGTTGAAGAGAATATAAGGAGAAATAGCAAGGAATTGGGAAATTGAAGAATAATATAGAATGTGAAGGACAAATGATAAAAATTCTCAAATGAATTATTCAGTATTAGGTTCTTCTATTTTAACAAGATACTCTGTGAGTTTGTATTTGTTATTCTTACCTATATTCTCGTTCACAACAATATAATCAGTTGTCAAATTAAATGATCTCGTTTGCTTCTCAAGTTAATTTTGTTGGACACTTTATGACTTAATATCGTATTACTAAATGTCGATGATAATTTAATGACTACCACTGTAATTAAACAATGTATGTTTCAGAAACAGGCTATAAAATCCATACTTAGCACATTATAGTTTGTTTCAGATATAAAAAATGTAAGTAGTTATTCGAAATTGTATGTAATATTTACGAAATAAGTCCAAAGTTCTAAGCGAACATGGATGTAGTTAGCAGTGGAATCCAACTTTTCAGAGTTGATGTTCACTTGGAGATGCTGGTACATCCAGCTGATGAGCCTCAAATAAGACGAAACACATATCCGAGATTCTACTGCTAACTACTATCCATCTTTGCCTATAATGCTTATGAATTAAGGCAATATCAAGGCAATAAGCACAGTATGCACATATTGCCAATAAGAGACCGATCAATTACAATCCTAAACATCAATGAGAAGATTCAAGTAAATAATAACCAAGTGAATTTATGCTTAAAGCTATGTAATTAAACGAAAAGGTGAATAACTTTTAGTTTAACACATATTTCTAAGTAATTATTATCATACTCATTCATTAAAACAAAATGAATATGAACTTACTTTTGTTGCACGGTTCATAGTCTTCCATTCACAATCATTAAGTTGTAGCGGTAAATAAATCCCCAAAATAAATAGCTCTGTAAGTTTTCGACATTGGATGCTGACCACATGTTTTAATGGACTCACCTAGCTGAAGGCGCTCGGTCATGCATCTTTACTAGATCACGTGTGGGAACGCCGTACTCAACATCTACTGCAATCGCTAGCCAGATTAGATCAGACGATTCTCGATATATTGATAGTCATCAAATATATCTTCCAATCTCCACTATTCTGTTGTTTGATTTCTCTTGGTGGGTAAGAGTTATATTAGAAGTTACTGGTTAAAGCGTTGTCAAACACTGAATACTTGTGGCATCTTCAAAGTGAATATCATATTTTTATATCAGAAATGTATCCGTAGAACTTGGTAATTTTATTAAGTCATTATGAAATTAGAATAAAGTCAATTTGAATGTCAACTAATCATATTCTTGTAAAAATTAATTGTTTATTATCTTAACATTGAAATTTGAAGTTAAGTAAATAAAGGTCATATACTATAAATTAAAATGTTACTGATAAGTAGTGACTTCTATATAGAAATCTTATCATCAAATGTAAACAAAACTTCTGTCAGGTTATATCTCCTAATTCCAATGTATTAATCTTTATGTAAATGAGTAACATACAATTAAAGTAAAGAGTATTTAAACTGGAGTAAATTTGACTGTTTTAACAAATTTTATGCTATGTTCATACAACTAATGATATAAGTAGTGATCATTTAACTAATGCCCATACATTCTCCTAACTAACCGAAAATTCACTATGTAAAATATCGATTTGGTAGCTGTAGTCACTATAACTGTAATGAACAAGAACAGAAGTGGAAATAATCGATTGTGTTTGACACGAAATTACAGAACATTTCACTAAAATCTAAGAATCATATAGTGAATGGTTAATTTACAAATTATCAATCCATCGTCTCAAATTTAACTGTTCCTTTTCAAATATCAGTTTATTGTCTCAGATTTTATTGTTCATTCATTTTTATACTAATTGCGTTCCGTTTCCTTTTTTTCCTCTCGATCTTCTGCTAAAAAATATATTCTATGCCTGACCATGTGATATACTACTTATGTGGATTTAAGTAACCCACACCACATAACAAGCTATTTTCTTACGTAAATTAAAGTTTACTAACATTTTATATGAAATTAAAATAGTTGTTGAGTCAAGTAACAATGTTTCAGTATACGGTTGATTGTTTTTAGAAGTTTACCCGAAATAACTTTTCAACATGAAAGTGTCGTAATCATTATTTTATTACTTTTCTATAACGTTGTCAAATATGATTATAAAAATGCCGTATAGGACTGAAATATCCATACTGAAAATAGTTATTATAACATTTTATTCAACATAAACTTACAATCTTTCCTAATCAATATTTTCAGATTACGTTTTAGTTATTGGAATTAACCAACATGGTACATTACATTCCATTACAAAAAATCATCTAGAGACTCTGATTAAGTGAGTGTTAAGGGATTCAATGAGAAGGTATAACGTTAAGTGAGATCATGACCGATCAATGTTAGACCATCATTGAAAACTTGGAAGCACTGGGCGTTAAATTAAAGGAATAGAAATAAACTATCCTCAGTTGCAATATAATTACCATAAATTTCATCTTATGTTTCAGTCTACATAACGTTAAAAGTGTTCATATCTTGACAGTCAAGTACTGATACTAATTATTTCTGATGCTTTTCAGTAATTTATAAAATCTGACTATTGTGTGTTCTCTTACATTTTACTGACTGAAATGTGACGAACTACTACAACCATCATCAAGAAGGTGCAAGTATTTATAAATAGTTGTCTACTCAAGATACTCAACATCCGTTGGCCGGATACTATCAGTAACAGCCTTCTCAGGGAGAGAACAAACCATTTTCCTACTGAAGGGAAATTAGAAAAAGATGTTGAAAGTGGATAGGACATATATTAAGGAAATCACCAATCTGCATCACGAAACAAGCCCTAACTTGGATCGTGAAGTGAAGCGAAAAGTGGAAGGTCAAAGAACACATAACGTCGGAAATAGAAGTAGATATGATAGGGATGAATAA
Source organism: Schistosoma mattheei (assembly GCA_944470405.2). Taxonomy (NCBI): domain Eukaryota; kingdom Metazoa; phylum Platyhelminthes; class Trematoda; order Strigeidida; family Schistosomatidae; genus Schistosoma; species Schistosoma mattheei. Next base: position 79,752,015 of record OX103947.1, read on the forward strand.
CAAATGGAAAGATCTAGAAAGGATTTCCCATCACAGTTGGACTGAGAATGGTGGTGAGCGGTCTATGCTCCTTCATGAGGAGTAACAGGTGTAAGAAAGTTATATATATATATATATATATATATATATATATATATATATATATATATATATATAAAGTTTTTGAAACTATTTCAATTTCAAGGTTATAAATAATACTTTAATATTAGACGAAGTATTTGTTAATGATATTGTGAATGGCATCCACTAGTGAACTATCATATTAATCCACTATATTCGGATGGTTTTATCTTAACATTTACATACTGTATCTGATAGGTTTGAAATAAATACATGTTTCTAGCTATTGGCTAAGTTGTTAATATACTATTTTCGGTGTCTTATACTATACTCATCTTTCCACTACATGTTACATAATTATATGAATATATAGAAGACTATAAAAGGAATCACATTAATAGTGATATCAAGTGTTTATTCTTTTAGTAGATGGAAAATAATAAAACAGATCATAGATAAATGTATTGGATGACTAGAATTGTATTTGTATGATTATTGCTATTCATAATTTGAATAAGACTATTGTAATAACTTAACCAGACTTTCATTGTGATGACTTAAAATTATTTCACTTTCGAATGGTTATGATGTGATACTTGTATTCATCTACCGTTTGGAAATTGTTTCTGACTTTTTCTCTTTACATTCAAACTTCTATGGAGCCTTTTTTAGGGATAATGGCACAAAAGATGTGTAACTTTGTCAGCAAGGAAGTAAAGACGATTCAACGAAAAAATCGTTTTATTCTTGTGATATTACTTACTAAATAATATGGTAATGTGACAGCATTGAGTTTGTATATAAGTAATATGTTAAAAATAATTTGGTTAGTGTTTTGACCTTAAAGCTGCTTATTGTCACATGATTTACTCGCCCATCGAGATACGACTTGTTCAATCTTAGTACTGTAGCTAAATCAATGACGTTCGACCAGTATGAGCAACCTACCTTCCTTATTGTTACTTTGTTCGCCTAGCCCGTCCAGTTGAGTCCAGAACGCCAATATCATCTTCCACTATAATACTCACTTATTTCAAACATACTTGTTTTATATACCAGCCAAACAGACAACATCACACCATAAAATAAGAAATAACATTTATACAAGATGAAGCCAAAAGTGGCTGTGAACGTGGGAGACTGTAATCAATGAATTGAGTATAATTTATGAACAGTAAATCGTATAATCATAATCTGTAGGTTAAAATGAAACTTATAGTAAGACTTTGTCAATGATCAATTCACCATACCACAAAGTTGCACGATGGTTGGCAGATAAGTTAGAACCAGTGCGTCAACGATTAGCCACCTATACACTAAAGGATTCATTTGTATTTGCTGACAGCATGAATCACATAAATATTGCCGGTAAGTTTATGGTTTCTTTTGATGTAACATCTTTGTTTACAAAAATACCACTTCTTGAGACCATAGACATAATTTGTCAACATTCTGACATCCTACCTCTACCAGTACCAGAATTCAAACGACTATTACTCATTTGTACAAAAGATGTTCAGTTCCAGTTCAACGATATCATATACAAACAAATCGATGGTGTAGCGATGGGAAGTCCGTTAGGTCCTATCCTAGCAGATATTTTCATGGCTAACCTCGAAAGAACCAAACTCAAACGAGCGATTGATGAAATGACGTATTATTCGAGATATGTTGATGATACCTTCATCGTATGTAATAATAAACAACATGCAATAAATCTGCTAGAGTTTTTCAATGAAGCACATCCGAATATCCATTTCACTATGGAACATGAAAAAGAAAACAAGTTCCATTTTCTCGATATCGCGATGAAAAGAAGAAAAGATGGTACAGTTCAACGTTCAGTTTATAAGAAAGACACATGGAATGGTAGTTATCTTAATTTCAATAGCTTTTGTCCAATCAGTTACAAAAAGGCACTGGTCAAAACACTGTTTTACAGAACAGAAAGAATATGTACTTCCGATACACTAGAAGAGGAAGTTATGAATGTTAAAAAATGTTTAAAGAATAACGGATACCCACTGAAATTTATTGAGAAATACGGCAAATGTGAAGTTAAAAAGCCGAAAGAAATTACAGCAAATAAAAAGCCTATTTTTATTCAACTTCAATTCAAAGGTGACGATGTCACAGGATCAATCAATATGAGACTAAAAACTGCACTGACAAGAACTTATCCTGCAGCGAAATTGATTGTCCTGTCCAAAACAACATGCTCTTTGACACAATCAAAGGTCGATAGGTATCCCTTTCATGTTACCACCAACTGTGTATACAAATTTACATGTACCTGCCAAAGCAGTTACATTGGTAGAACAGAAAGGAGAGCCTACGTCCGATTCAAAGAACATATTCCGAAAAGTTTAAGGTTAAATGGATTGAACGCATTCAACAGTGCTATCGCCAGACATCTCCTTGATACAGGACATAAAGCTGATATACTGAAGTCCTTCAAGGTGATTAACAAACAATCAAACTCGAACCTTTTGAAATTCGCTGAAGCGTTAGCAATCAAACGTTTAAAACCAGATCTATGTATACAAAAAGAGACAGTAATAAATCTTTCTTTACCCTGGTAACAATAACCCCCACTCTTTCTATTAATTTGCTCCTATTTATTTATTTATTACGTCATTATTGCAACTCTTTCTGAAATATAAATTACATCATACATAACTGATTGATTTCAATTCATATTTTCTTTATTACCATTAATCAATTTTCATGAGTTCTAATCACTATTTCAATGTTCTGGAACTTTCCCTCTCAAACTTTATTTATTTATTCGAATCAAACATTTTATGAGCTCATTAACTCTATCTGAATCTTCGCTACATCATCATACACATGTATTGATCCTTAATCACACTCTTATATATAAATATGTCAATATCTGTATTAATGTTGAATTTTAAATAATTTAGGTTGTAAGCAGCTGATGAGAACCTAACGAAATAAAATGAATTCATATTATTCTGCACCAATTTTTGTTCTTGCTCTCTTTAAAATAATAAAGGGAACTATGTGTATGAAATTCCTCAAAATGCGTCTCCCTGCACAGTCATTCAAGTCACTGAATCGCCTGGTGACAATACGCTGCAGAATATCGAGAGAAATAACTCGACTAAAGTTTTTTGATGAATGTCTCAAGTCATGCCGTTTCCCACGTCAGTTCTTAAAGTCCTTACGCTCATTTAAACTTCCGCCTTCTCTTAAAAATCTTCGACGCATCACAAAATCTCACATTGAATCAACAAAGTTACTGATTGAACGTTTGAGGGCAGAAACTAATGCCTTTAATGAATTAATCGACAATCTAAGTATCGTATGTCGCATAAAATTTATCAACTTTATACAAGATCTGCAAAGCAAAATATGCAAGAATTTCCACGTAACTTTGTCAAAGACTCTGTCAAAGGAACAATTATGTTTTGGCTTTCCGGAAAACCCCGAAAAGTTTCTCTATAATCTATCAACAATGAAGTTAAATCAGACAGAAACAGAAGCCTTGTCACTTGGATTTAAATTTCATATCCCCAAAACACATGCCGACAGAATCGACACAGAAACTCAATTTGAGAATTTATTTGATCAAATTAAAGAGTTGCACCCAGTTAGTGAAGAAAAGAAAGGCTGGTTTAAATCTAAACTAGTCGATATTGCAAACCAATATCTTGTTTCACCCGCACCACAGTCTAAGCTTTTATCCAAAGACCACCAAACAGCATTACGAAATATTAAACGAAATGACGATATAATGATATTACGGTCAGACAAAGGCTCAAGTGTTGTTCTAATGAACAAAACAGATTATGTTTTTAAGATGAAGTCCATCTTGAATGACCATATGAGATTCAAGTTAGAGAAAAGTAACAAAGACTTAACTGATTCCATTGAGAAAAGAATCACCAAAGTACTCAGAGATCTTCTGAAAAAGAAAATGATCGATAACTCTACTTACAATAATCTACGACCTCGTGGGTCTCGTTTGCCCCACATGTATGGATTACCGAAAATACATAAACAAGGTTATCCTCTTAGACCTATTTTGTCAATGATCAATTCACCATACCACAAAGTTGCACGATGGTTGGCAGATAAGTTAGAACCAGTGCGTCAACGATTAGCCACCTATACACTAAAGGATTCATTTGTATTTGCTGACAGCATGAATCACATAAATATTGCCGGTAAGTTTATGGTTTCTTTTGATGTAACATCTTTGTTTACAAAAATACCACTTCTTGAGACCATAGACATAATTTGTCAACATTCTGACATCCTACCTCTACCAGTACCAGAATTCAAACGACTATTACTCATTTGTACAAAAGATGTTCAGTTCCAGTTCAACGATATCATATACAAACAAATCGATGGTGTAGCGATGGGAAGTCCGTTAGGTCCTATCCTAGCAGATATTTTCATGGCTAACCTCGAAAGAACCAAACTCAAACGAGCGATTGATGAAATGACGTATTATTCGAGATATGTTGATGATACCTTCATCGTATGTAATAATAAACAACATGCAATAAATCTGCTAGAGTTTTTCAATGAAGCACATCCGAATATCCATTTCACTATGGAACATGAAAAAGAAAACAAGTTCCATTTTCTCGATATCGCGATGAAAAGAAGAAAAGATGGTACAGTTCAACGTTCAGTTTATAAGAAAGACACATGGAATGGTAGTTATCTTAATTTCAATAGCTTTTGTCCAATCAGTTACAAAAAGGCACTGGTCAAAACACTGTTTTACAGAACAGAAAGAATATGTACTTCCGATACACTAGAAGAGGAAGTTATGAATGTTAAAAAATGTTTAAAGAATAACGGATACCCACTGAAATTTATTGAGAAATACGGCAAATGTGAAGTTAAAAAGCCGAAAGAAATTACAGCAAATAAAAAGCCTATTTTTATTCAACTTCAATTCAAAGGTGACGATGTCACAGGATCAATCAATATGAGACTAAAAACTGCACTGACAAGAACTTATCCTGCAGCGAAATTGATTGTCCTGTCCAAAACAACATGCTCTTTGACACAATCAAAGGTCGATAGGTATCCCTTTCATGTTACCACCAACTGTGTATACAAATTTACATGTACCTGCCAAAGCAGTTACATTGGTAGAACAGAAAGGAGAGCCTACGTCCGATTCAAAGAACATATTCCGAAAAGTTTAAGGTTAAATGGATTGAACGCATTCAACAGTGCTATCGCCAGACATCTCCTTGATACAGGACATAAAGCTGATATACTGAAGTCCTTCAAGGTGATTAACAAACAATCAAACTCGAACCTTTTGAAATTCGCTGAAGCGTTAGCAATCAAACGTTTAAAACCAGATCTATGTATACAAAAAGAGACAGTAATAAATCTTTCTTTACCCTGGTAACAATAACCCCCACTCTTTCTATTAATTTGCTCCTATTTATTTATTTATTACGTCATTATTGCAACTCTTTCTGAAATATAAATTACATCATACATAACTGATTGATTTCAATTCATATTTTCTTTATTACCATTAATCAATTTTCATGAGTTCTAATCACTATTTCAATGTTCTGGAACTTTCCCTCTCAAACTTTATTTATTTATTCGAATCAAACATTTTATGAGCTCATTAACTCTATCTGAATCTTCGCTACATCATCATACACATGTATTGATCCTTAATCACACTCTTATATATAAATATGTCAATATCTGTATTAATGTTGAATTTTAAATAATTTAGGTTGTAAGCAGCTGATGAGAACCTAACGAAATAAAATGAATTCATATTATTCTGCACCAATTTTTGTTCTTGCTCTCTTTAAAATAATAAAGGGAACTATGTGTATGAAATTCCTCAAAATGCGTCTCCCTGCACAGTCATTCAAGTCACTGAATCGCCTGGTGACAATACGCTGCAGAATATCGAGAGAAATAACTCGACTAAAGTTTTTTGATGAATGTCTCAAGTCATGCCGTTTCCCACGTCAGTTCTTAAAGTCCTTACGCTCATTTAAACTTCCGCCTTCTCTTAAAAATCTTCGACGCATCACAAAATCTCACATTGAATCAACAAAGTTACTGATTGAACGTTTGAGGGCAGAAACTAATGCCTTTAATGAATTAATCGACAATCTAAGTATCGTATGTCGCATAAAATTTATCAACTTTATACAAGATCTGCAAAGCAAAATATGCAAGAATTTCCACGTAACTTTGTCAAAGACTCTGTCAAAGGAACAATTATGTTTTGGCTTTCCGGAAAACCCCGAAAAGTTTCTCTATAATCTATCAACAATGAAGTTAAATCAGACAGAAACAGAAGCCTTGTCACTTGGATTTAAATTTCATATCCCCAAAACACATGCCGACAGAATCGACACAGAAACTCAATTTGAGAATTTATTTGATCAAATTAAAGAGTTGCACCCAGTTAGTGAAGAAAAGAAAGGCTGGTTTAAATCTAAACTAGTCGATATTGCAAACCAATATCTTGTTTCACCCGCACCACAGTCTAAGCTTTTATCCAAAGACCACCAAACAGCATTACGAAATATTAAACGAAATGACGATATAATGATATTACGGTCAGACAAAGGCTCAAGTGTTGTTCTAATGAACAAAACAGATTATGTTTTTAAGATGAAGTCCATCTTGAATGACCATATGAGATTCAAGTTAGAGAAAAGTAACAAAGACTTAACTGATTCCATTGAGAAAAGAATCACCAAAGTACTCAGAGATCTTCTGAAAAAGAAAATGATCGATAACTCTACTTACAATAATCTACGACCTCGTGGGTCTCGTTTGCCCCACATGTATGGATTACCGAAAATACATAAACAAGGTTATCCTCTTAGACCTATTTTGTCAATGATCAATTCACCATACCACAAAGTTGCACGATGGTTGGCAGATAAGTTAGAACCAGTGCGTCAACGATTAGCCACCTATACACTAAAGGATTCATTTGTATTTGCTGACAGCATGAATCACATAAATATTGCCGGTAAGTTTATGGTTTCTTTTGATGTAACATCTTTGTTTACAAAAATACCACTTCTTGAGACCATAGACATAATTTGTCAACATTCTGACATCCTACCTCTAACAGTACCAGAATTCAAACGACTATTACTCATTTGTACAAAAGATGTTCAGTTCCAGTTCAACGATATCATATACAAACAAATCGATGGTGTAGCGATGGGAAGTCCGTTAGGTCCTATCCTAGCAGATATTTTCATGGCTAACCTCGAAAGAACCAAACTCAAACGAGCGATTGATGAAATGACGTATTATTCGAGATATGTTGATGATACCTTCATCGTATGTAATAATAAACAACATGCAATAAATCTGCTAGAGTTTTTCAATGAAGCACATCCGAATATCCATTTCACTATGGAACATGAAAAAGAAAACAAGTTCCATTTTCTCGATATCGCGATGAAAAGAAGAAAAGATGGTACAGTTCAACGTTCAGTTTATAAGAAAGACACATGGAATGGTAGTTATCTTAATTTCAATAGCTTTTGTCCAATCAGTTACAAAAAGGCACTGGTCAAAACACTGTTTTACAGAACAGAAAGAATATGTACTTCCGATACACTAGAAGAGGAAGTTATGAATGTTAAAAAATGTTTAAAGAATAACGGATACCCACTGAAATTTATTGAGAAATACGGCAAATGTGAAGTTAAAAAGCCGAAAGAAATTACAGCAAATAAAAAGCTTAATTTTATTCAACTTCAATTCAAAGGTGACGATGTCACAGGATCAATCAATATGAGACTAAAAACTGCACTGACAAGAACTTATCCTGCAGCGAAATTGATTGTCCTGTCCAAAACAACATGCTCTTTGACACAATCAAAGGTCGATAGGTATCCCTTTCATGTTACCACCAACTGTGTATACAAATTTACATGTACCTGCCAAAGCAGTTACATTGGTAGAACAGAAAGGAGAGCCTACGTCCGATTCAAAGAACATATTCCGAAAAGTTTAAGGTTAAATGGATTGAACGCATTCAACAGTGCTATCGCCAGACATCTCCTTGATACAGGACATAAAGCTGATATACTGAAGTCCTTCAAGGTGATTAACAAACAATCAAACTCGAACCTTTTGAAATTCGCTGAAGCGTTAGCAATCAAACGTTTAAAACCAGATCTATGTATACAAAAAGAGACAGTAATAAATCTTTCTTTACCCTGGTAACAATAACCCCCACTCTTTCTATTAATTTGCTCCTATTTATTTATTTATTACGTCATTATTGCAACTCTTTCTGAAATATAAATTACATCATACATAACTGATTGATTTCAATTCATATTTTCTTTATTACCATTAATCAATTTTCATGAGTTCTAATCACTATTTCAATGTTCTGGAACTTTCCCTCTCAAACTTTATTTATTTATTCGAATCAAACATTTTATGAGCTCATTAACTCTATCTGAATCTTCGCTACATCATCATACACATGTATTGATCCTTAATCACACTCTTATATATAAATATGTCAATATCTGTATTAATGTTGAATTTTAAATAATTTAGGTTGTAAGCAGCTGATGAGAACCTAACGAAATAAAATGAATTCATATTATTCTGCACCAATTTTTGTTCTTGCTCTCTTTAAAATAATAAAGGGAACTATGTGTATGAAATTCCTCAAAATGCGTCTCCCTGCACAGTCATTCAAGTCACTGAATCGCCTGGTGACAATACGCTGCAGAATATCGAGAGAAATAACTCGACTAAAGTTTTTTGATGAATGTCTCAAGTCATGCCGTTTCCCACGTCAGTTCTTAAAGTCCTTACGCTCATTTAAACTTCCGCCTTCTCTTAAAAATCTTCGACGCATCACAAAATCTCACATTGAATCAACAAAGTTACTGATTGAACGTTTGAGGGCAGAAACTAATGCCTTTAATGAATTAATCGACAATCTAAGTATCGTATGTCGCATAAAATTTATCAACTTTATACAAGATCTGCAAAGCAAAATATGCAAGAATTTCCACGTAACTTTGTCAAAGACTCTGTCAAAGGAACAATTATGTTTTGGCTTTCCGGAAAACCCCGAAAAGTTTCTCTATAATCTATCAACAATGAAGTTAAATCAGACAGAAACAGAAGCCTTGTCACTTGGATTTAAATTTCATATCCCCAAAACACATGCCGACAGAATCGACACAGAAACTCAATTTGAGAATTTATTTGATCAAATTAAAGAGTTGCACCCAGTTAGTGAAGAAAAGAAAGGCTGGTTTAAATCTAAACTAGTCGATATTGCAAACCAATATCTTGTTTCACCCGCACCACAGTCTAAGCTTTTATCCAAAGACCACCAAACAGCATTACGAAATATTAAACGAAATGACGATATAATGATATTACGGTCAGACAAAGGCTCAAGTGTTGTTCTAATGAACAAAACAGATTATGTTTTTAAGATGAAGTCCATCTTGAATGACCATATGAGATTCAAGTTAGAGAAAAGTAACAAAGACTTAACTGATTCCATTGAGAAAAGAATCACCAAAGTACTCAGAGATCTTCTGAAAAAGAAAATGATCGATAACTCTACTTACAATAATCTACGACCTCGTGGGTCTCGTTTGCCCCACATGTATGGATTACCGAAAATACATAAACAAGGTTATCCTCTTAGACCTATTTTGTCAATGATCAATTCACCATACCACAAAGTTGCACGATGGTTGGCAGATAAGTTAGAACCAGTGCGTCAACGATTAGCCACCTATACACTAAAGGATTCATTTGTATTTGCTGACAGCATGAATCACATAAATATTGCCGGTAAGTTTATGGTTTCTTTTGATGTAACATCTTTGTTTACAAAAATACCACTTCTTGAGACCATAGACATAATTTGTCAACATTCTGACATCCTACCTCTACCAGTACCAGAATTCAAACGACTATTACTCATTTGTACAAAAGATGTTCAGTTCCAGTTCAACGATATCATATACAAACAAATCGATGGTGTAGCGATGGGAAGTCCGTTAGGTCCTATCCTAGCAGATATTTTCATGGCTAACCTCGAAAGAACCAAACTCAAACGAGCGATTGATGAAATGACGTATTATTCGAGATATGTTGATGATACCTTCATCGTATGTAATAATAAACAACATGCAATAAATCTGCTAGAGTTTTTCAATGAAGCACATCCGAATATCCATTTCACTATGGAACATGAAAAAGAAAACAAGTTCCATTTTCTCGATATCGCGATGAAAAGAAGAAAAGATGGTACAGTTCAACGTTCAGTTTATAAGAAAGACACATGGAATGGTAGTTATCTTAATTTCAATAGCTTTTGTCCAATCAGTTACAAAAAGGCACTGGTCAAAACACTGTTTTACAGAACAGAAAGAATATGTACTTCCGATACACTAGAAGAGGAAGTTATGAATGTTAAAAAATGTTTAAAGAATAACGGATACCCACTGAAATTTATTGAGAAATACGGCAAATGTGAAGTTAAAAAGCCGAAAGAAATTACAGCAAATAAAAAGCCTATTTTTATTCAACTTCAATTCAAAGGTGACGATGTCACAGGATCAATCAATATGAGACTAAAAACTGCACTGACAAGAACTTATCCTGCAGCGAAATTGATTGTCCTGTCCAAAACAACATGCTCTTTGACACAATCAAAGGTCGATAGGTATCCCTTTCATGTTACCACCAACTGTGTATACAAATTTACATGTACCTGCCAAAGCAGTTACATTGGTAGAACAGAAAGGAGAGCCTACGTCCGATTCAAAGAACATATTCCGAAAAGTTTAAGGTTAAATGGATTGAACGCATTCAACAGTGCTATCGCCAGACATCTCCTTGATACAGGACATAAAGCTGATATACTGAAGTCCTTCAAGGTGATTAACAAACAATCAAACTCGAACCTTTTGAAATTCGCTGAAGCGTTAGCAATCAAACGTTTAAAACCAGATCTATGTATACAAAAAGAGACAGTAATAAATCTTTCTTTACCCTGGTAACAATAACCCCCACTCTTTCTATTAATTTGCTCCTATTTATTTATTTATTACGTCATTATTGCAACTCTTTCTGAAATATAAATTACATCATACATAACTGATTGATTTCAATTCATATTTTCTTTATTACCATTAATCAATTTTCATGAGTTCTAATCACTATTTCAATGTTCTGGAACTTTCCCTCTCAAACTTTATTTATTTATTCGAATCAAACATTTTATGAGCTCATTAACTCTATCTGAATCTTCGCTACATCATCATACACATGTATTGATCCTTAATCACACTCTTATATATAAATATGTCAATATCTGTATAATGTTGAATTTTAAATAATTTAGGTTGTAAGCAGCTGATGAGAACCTAACGAAATAAAATGAATTCATATTATTCTGCACCAATTTTTGTTCTTGCTCTCTTTAAAATAATAAAGGGAACTATGTGTATGAAATTCCTCAAAATGCGTCTCCCTGCACAGTCATTCAAGTCACTGAATCGCCTGGTGACAATACGCTGCAGAATATCGAGAGAAATAACTCGACTAAAGTTTTTTGATGAATGTCTCAAGTCATGCCGTTTCCCACGTCAGTTCTTAAAGTCCTTACGCTCATTTAAACTTCCGCCTTCTCTTAAAAATCTTCGACGCATCACAAAATCTCACATTGAATCAACAAAGTTACTGATTGAACGTTTGAGGGCAGAAACTAATGCCTTTAATGAATTAATCGACAATCTAAGTATCGTATGTCGCATAAAATTTATCAACTTTATACAAGATCTGCAAAGCAAAATATGCAAGAATTTCCACGTAACTTTGTCAAAGACTCTGTCAAAGGAACAATTATGTTTTGGCTTTCCGGAAAACCCCGAAAAGTTTCTCTATAATCTATCAACAATGAAGTTAAATCAGACAGAAACAGAAGCCTTGTCACTTGGATTTAAATTTCATATCCCCAAAACACATGCCGACAGAATCGACACAGAAACTCAATTTGAGAATTTATTTGATCAAATTAAAGAGTTGCACCCAGTTAGTGAAGAAAAGAAAGGCTGGTTTAAATCTAAACTAGTCGATATTGCAAACCAATATCTTGTTTCACCCGCACCACAGTCTAAGCTTTTATCCAAAGACCACCAAACAGCATTACGAAATATTAAACGAAATGACGATATAATGATATTACGGTCAGACAAAGGCTCAAGTGTTGTTCTAATGAACAAAACAGATTATGTTTTTAAGATGAAGTCCATCTTGAATGACCATATGAGATTCAAGTTAGAGAAAAGTAACAAAGACTTAACTGATTCCATTGAGAAAAGAATCACCAAAGTACTCAGAGATCTTCTGAAAAAGAAAATGATCGATAACTCTACTTACAATAATCTACGACCTCGTGGGTCTCGTTTGCCCCACATGTATGGATTACCGAAAATACATAAACAAGGTTATCCTCTTAGACCTATTTTGTCAATGATCAATTCACCATACCACAAAGTTGCACGATGGTTGGCAGATAAGTTAGAACCAGTGCGTCAACGATTAGCCACCTATACACTAAAGGATTCATTTGTATTTGCTGACAGCATGAATCACATAAATATTGCCGGTAAGTTTATGGTTTCTTTTGATGTAACATCTTTGTTTACAAAAATACCACTTCTTGAGACCATAGACATAATTTGTCAACATTCTGACATCCTACCTCTACCAGTACCAGAATTCAAACGACTATTACTCATTTGTACAAAAGATGTTCAGTTCCAGTTCAACGATATCATATACAAACAAATCGATGGTGTAGCGATGGGAAGTCCGTTAGGTCCTATCCTAGCAGATATTTTCATGGCTAACCTCGAAAGAACCAAACTCAAACGAGCGATTGATGAAATGACGTATTATTCGAGATATGTTGATGATACCTTCATCGTATGTAATAATAAACAACATGCAATAAATCTGCTAGAGTTTTTCAACGAAGCACATCCGAATATCCATTTCACTATGGAACATGAAAAAGAAAACAAGTTCCATTTTCTCGATATCGCGATGAAAAGAAGAAAAGATGGTACAGTTCAACGTTCAGTTTATAAGAAAGACACATGGAATGGTAGTTATCTTAATTTCAATAGCTTTTGTCCAATCAGTTACAAAAAGGCACTGGTCAAAACACTGTTTTACAGAACAGAAAGAATATGTACTTCCGATACACTAGAAGAGGAAGTTATGAATGTTAAAAAATGTTTAAAGAATAACGGATACCCACTGAAATTTATTGAGAAATACGGCAAATGTGAAGTTAAAAAACCGAAAGAAATTACAGCAAATAAAAAGCCTATTTTTATTCAACTTCAATTCAAAGGTGACGATGTCACAGGATCAATCAATATGAGACTAAAAACTGCACTGACAAGAACTTATCCTGCAGCGAAATTGATTGTCCTGTCCAAAACAACATGCTCTTTGACACAATCAAAGGTCGATAGGTATCCCTTTCATGTTACCACCAACTGTGTATACAAATTTACATGTACCTGCCAAAGCAGTTACATTGGTAGAACAGAAAGGAGAGCCTACGTCCGATTCAAAGAACATATTCCGAAAAGTTTAAGGTTAAATGGATTGAACGCATTCAACAGTGCTATCGCAAGACATCTCCTTGATACAGGACATAAAGCTGATATACTGAAGTCCTTCAAGGTGATTAACAAACAATCAAACTCGAACCTTTTGAAATTCGCTGAAGCGTTAGCAATCAAACGTTTAAAACCAGATCTATGTATACAAAAAGAGACAGTAATAAATCTTTCTTTACCCTGGTAACAATAACCCCCACTCTTTCTATTAATTTGCTCCTATTTATTTATTTATTACGTCATTATTGCAACTCTTTCTGAAATATAAATTACATCATACATAACTGATTGATTTCAATTCATATTTTCTTTATTACCATTAATCTATTTTCATGAGTTCTAATCACTATTTCAATGTTCTGGAACTTTCCCTCTCAAACTTTATTTATTTATTCGAATCAAACATTTTATGAGCTCATTAACTCTATCTGAATCTTCGCTACATCATCATACACATGTATTGATCCTTAATCACACTCTTATATATAAATATGTCAATATCTGTATTAATGTTGAATTTTAAATAATTTAGGTTGTAAGCAGCTGATGAGAACCTAACGAAATAAAATGAATTCATATTATTCTGCACCAATTTTTGTTCTTGCTCTCTTTAAAATAATAAAGGGAACTATGTGTATGAAATTCCTCAAAATGCGTCTCCCTGCACAGTCATTCAAGTCACTGAATCGCCTGGTGACAATACGCTGCAGAATATCGAGAGAAATAACTCGACTAAAGTTTTTTGATGAATGTCTCAAGTCATGCCGTTTCCCACGTCAGTTCTTAAAGTCCTTACGCTCATTTAAACTTCCGCCTTCTCTTAAAAATCTTCGACGCATCACAAAATCTCACATTGAATCAACAAAGTTACTGATTGAACGTTTGAGGGCAGAAACTAATGCCTTTAATGAATTAATCGACAATCTAAGTATCGTATGTCGCATAAAATTTATCAACTTTATACAAGATCTGCAAAGCAAAATATGCAAGAATTTCCACGTAACTTTGTCAAAGACTCTGTCAAAGGAACAATTATGTTTTGGCTTTCCGGAAAACCCCGAAAAGTTTCTCTATAATCTATCAACAATGAAGTTAAATCAGACAGAAACAGAAGCCTTGTCACTTGGATTTAAATTTCATATCCCCAAAACACATGCCGACAGAATCGACACAGAAACTCAATTTGAGAATTTATTTGATCAAATTAAAGAGTTGCACCCAGTTAGTGAAGAAAAGAAAGGCTGGTTTAAATCTAAACTAGTCGATATTGCAAACCAATATCTTGTTTCACCCGCACCACAGTCTAAGCTTTTATCCAAAGACCACCAAACAGCATTACGAAATATTAAACGAAATGACGATATAATGATATTACGGTCAGACAAAGGCTCAAGTGTTGTTCTAATGAACAAAACAGATTATGTTTTTAAGATGAAGTCCATCTTGAATGACCATATGAGATTCAAGTTAGAGAAAAGTAACAAAGACTTAACTGATTCCATTGAGAAAAGAATCACCAAAGTACTCAGAGATCTTCTGAAAAAGAAAATGATCGATAACTCTACTTACAATAATCTACGACCTCGTGGGTCTCGTTTGCCCCACATGTATGGATTACCGAAAATACATAAACAAGGTTATCCTCTTAGACCTATTTTGTCAATGATCAATTCACCATACCACAAAGTTGCACGATGGTTGGCAGATAAGTTAGAACCAGTGCGTCAACGATTAGCCACCTATACACTAAAGGATTCATTTGTATTTGCTGACAGCATGAATCACATAAATATTGCCGGTAAGTTTATGGTTTCTTTTGATGTAACATCTTTGTTTACAAAAATACCACTTCTTGAGACCATAGACATAATTTGTCAACATTCTGACATCCTACCTCTACCAGTACCAGAATTCAAACGACTATTACTCATTTGTACAAAAGATGTTCAGTTCCAGTTCAACGATATCATATACAAACAAATCGATGGTGTAGCGATGGGAAGTCCGTTAGGTCCTATCCTAGCAGATATTTTCATGGCTAACCTCGAAAGAACCAAACTCAAACGAGCGATTGATGAAATGACGTATTATTCGAGATATGTTGATGATACCTTCATCGTATGTAATAATAAACAACATGCAATAAATCTGCTAGAGTTTTTCAATGAAGCACATCCGAATATCCATTTCACTATGGAACATGAAAAAGAAAACAAGTTCCATTTTCTCGATATCGCGATGAAAAGAAGAAAAGATGGTACAGTTCAACGTTCAGTTTATAAGAAAGACACATGGAATGGTAGTTATCTTAATTTCAATAGCTTTTGTCCAATCAGTTACAAAAAGGCACTGGTCAAAACACTGTTTTACAGAACAGAAAGAATATGTACTTCCGATACACTAGAAGAGGAAGTTATGAATGTTAAAAAATGTTTAAAGAATAACGGATACCCACTGAAATTTATTGAGAAATACGGCAAATGTGAAGTTAAAAAGCCGAAAGAAATTACAGCAAATAAAAAGCCTATTTTTATTCAACTTCAATTCAAAGGTGACGATGTCACAGGATCAATCAATATGAGACTAAAAACTGCACTGACAAGAACTTATCCTGCAGCGAAATTGATTGTCCTGTCCAAAACAACATGCTCTTTGACACAATCAAAGGTCGATAGGTATCCCTTTCATGTTACCACCAACTGTGTATACAAATTTACATGTACCTGCCAAAGCAGTTACATTGGTAGAACAGAAAGGAGAGCCTACGTCCGATTCAAAGAACATATTCCGAAAAGTTTAAGGTTAAATGGATTGAACGCATTCAACAGTGCTATCGCCAGACATCTCCTTGATACAGGACATAAAGCTGATATACTGAAGTCCTTCAAGGTGATTAACAAACAATCAAACTCGAACCTTTTGAAATTCGCTGAAGCGTTAGCAATCAAACGTTTAAAACCAGATCTATGTATACAAAAAGAGACAGTAATAAATCTTTCTTTACCCTGGTAACAATAACCCCCACTCTTTCTATTAATTTGCTCCTATTTATTTATTTATTACGTCATTATTGCAACTCTTTCTGAAATATAAATTACATCATACATAACTGATTGATTTCAATTCATATTTTCTTTATTACCATTAATCAATTTTCATGAGTTCTAATCACTATTTCAATGTTCTGGAACTTTCCCTCTCAAACTTTATTTATTTATTCGAATCAAACATTTTATGAGCTCATTAACTCTATCTGAATCTTCGCTACATCATCATACACATGTATTGATCCTTAATCACACTCTTATATATAAATATGTCAATATCTGTATTAATGTTGAATTTTAAATAATTTAGGTTGTAAGCAGCTGATGAGAACCTAACGAAATAAAATGAATTCATATTATTCTGCACCAATTTTTGTTCTTGCTCTCTTTAAAATAATAAAGGGAACTATGTGTATGAAATTCCTCAAAATGCGTCTCCCTGCACAGTCATTCAAGTCACTGAATCGCCTGGTGACAATACGCTGCAGAATATCGAGAGAAATAACTCGACTAAAGTTTTTTGATGAATGTCTCAAGTCATGCCGTTTCCCACGTCAGTTCTTAAAGTCCTTACGCTCATTTAAACTTCCGCCTTCTCTTAAAAATCTTCGACGCATCACAAAATCTCACATTGAATCAACAAAGTTACTGATTGAACGTTTGAGGGCAGAAACTAATGCCTTTAATGAATTAATCGACAATCTAAGTATCGTATGTCGCATAAAATTTATCAACTTTATACAAGATCTGCAAAGCAAAATATGCAAGAATTTCCACGTAACTTTGTCAAAGACTCTGTCAAAGGAACAATTATGTTTTGGCTTTCCGGAAAACCCCGAAAAGTTTCTCTATAATCTATCAACAATGAAGTTAAATCAGACAGAAACAGAAGCCTTGTCACTTGGATTTAAATTTCATATCCCCAAAACACATGCCGACAGAATCGACACAGAAACTCAATTTGAGAATTTATTTGATCAAATTAAAGAGTTGCACCCAGTTAGTGAAGAAAAGAAAGGCTGGTTTAAATCTAAACTAGTCGATATTGCAAACCAATATCTTGTTTCACCCGCACCACAGTCTAAGCTTTTATCCAAAGACCACCAAACAGCATTACGAAATATTAAACGAAATGACGATATAATGATATTACGGTCAGACAAAGGCTCAAGTGTTGTTCTAATGAACAAAACAGATTATGTTTTTAAGATGAAGTCCATCTTGAATGACCATATGAGATTCAAGTTAGAGAAAAGTAACAAAGACTTAACTGATTCCATTGAGAAAAGAATCACCAAAGTACTCAGAGATCTTCTGAAAAAGAAAATGATCGATAACTCTACTTACAATAATCTACGACCTCGTGGGTCTCGTTTGCCCCACATGTATGGATTACCGAAAATACATAAACAAGGTTATCCTCTTAGACCTATTTTGTCAATGATCAATTCACCATACCACAAAGTTGCACGATGGTTGGCAGATAAGTTAGAACCAGTGCGTCAACGATTAGCCACCTATACACTAAAGGATTCATTTGTATTTGCTGACAGCATGAATCACATAAATATTGCCGGTAAGTTTATGGTTTCTTTTGATGTAACATCTTTGTTTACAAAAATACCACTTCTTGAGACCATAGACATAATTTGTCAACATTCTGACATCCTACCTCTACCAGTACCAGAATTCAAACGACTATTACTCATTTGTACAAAAGATGTTCAGTTCCAGTTCAACGATATCATATACAAACAAATCGATGGTGTAGCGATGGGAAGTCCGTTAGGTCCTATCCTAGCAGATATTTTCATGGCTAACCTCGAAAGAACCAAACTCAAACGAGCGATTGATGAAATGACGTATTATTCGAGATATGTTGATGATACCTTCATCGTATGTAATAATAAACAACATGCAATAAATCTGCTAGAGTTTTTCAATGAAGCACATCCGAATATCCATTTCACTATGGAACATGAAAAAGAAAACAAGTTCCATTTTCTCGATATCGCGATGAAAAGAAGAAAAGATGGTACAGTTCAACGTTCAGTTTATAAGAAAGACACATGGAATGGTAGTTATCTTAATTTCAATAGCTTTTGTCCAATCAGTTACAAAAAGGCACTGGTCAAAACACTGTTTTACAGAACAGAAAGAATATGTACTTCCGATACACTAGAAGAGGAAGTTATGAATGTTAAAAAATGTTTAAAGAATAACGGATACCCACTGAAATTTATTGAGAAATACGGCAAATGTGAAGTTAAAAAGCCGAAAGAAATTACAGCAAATAAAAAGCCTATTTTTATTCAACTTCAATTCAAAGGTGACGATGTCACAGGATCAATCAATATGAGACTAAAAACTGCACTGACAAGAACTTATCCTGCAGCGAAATTGATTGTCCTGTCCAAAACAACATGCTCTTTGACACAATCAAAGGTCGATAGGTATCCCTTTCATGTTACCACCAACTGTGTATACAAATTTACATGTACCTGCCAAAGCAGTTACATTGGTAGAACAGAAAGGAGAGCCTACGTCCGATTCAAAGAACATATTCCGAAAAGTTTAAGGTTAAATGGATTGAACGCATTCAACAGTGCTATCGCCAGACATCTCCTTGATACAGGACATAAAGCTGATATACTGAAGTCCTTCAAGGTGATTAACAAACAATCAAACTCGAACCTTTTGAAATTCGCTGAAGCGTTAGCAATCAAACGTTTAAAACCAGATCTATGTATACAAAAAGAGACAGTAATAAATCTTTCTTTACCCTGGTAACAATAACCCCCACTCTTTCTATTAATTTGCTCCTATTTATTTATTTATTACGTCATTATTGCAACTCTTTCTGAAATATAAATTACATCATACATAACTGATTGATTTCAATTCATATTTTCTTTATTACCATTAATCAATTTTCATGAGTTCTAATCACTATTTCAATGTTCTGGAACTTTCCCTCTCAAACTTTATTTATTTATTCGAATCAAACATTTTATGAGCTCATTAACTCTATCTGAATCTTCGCTACATCATCATACACATGTATTGATCCTTAATCACACTCTTATATATAAATATGTCAATATCTGTATTAATGTTGAATTTTAAATAATTTAGGTTGTAAGCAGCTGATGAGAACCTAACGAAATAAAATGAATTCATATTATTCTGCACCAATTTTTGTTCTTGCTCTCTTTAAAATAATAATAACAATTTAACTTTTTAACATTATTTCCATTTCACTCAGTTCAGTAGGGTAACATACATACTGGACGTTTATTTTCTAATATTGACTTAGGCATGTAATTTCTGAACAGTTCATTAGACGTATTCAATTTGATTGCTAAACAAAATGAAGTTCGTACATTTTATTTGAAATTATTTATGTAAACTGATTATCGATTGTTTATTTATGTGGTCATTATTATAATCACTGATTCGTAACTTGTCAGAGTTTGGTTGAATTGTTCCAATAAAATGGATTCCTTATTTTAAAGAGAGTATAGTTTGGTTTGAAAAGCATAATTATATTAAAGTATTTTCACCAATTAACAGTTTGGTAAACAAATACTACTAATATGAAATGAAATAAATTATATTGTACATAGTTTAAAAAGTGCTCAGTATGATCAGATGGAATTTGAAAGAAACTAATGAAAAACGTTTGTTATTGATTCATTGAAATGTTATGTTTTATATTTGTTTATATCTGAATCTTGCCAACCAAGGACGAATTCACTGAAAATGCAAAGGATCACCAAACTGATTAGTAACCCGTATTTACATTTCAAAGCAAATTGTTGTCATGACAATACAAGGATGTATACGTTTATTAACTGTACATTTTAAGGACAGTTCTGAGGTTTTCTCAAAGATATCTATTTTTGATTCGCTAGATTGGGTTTAAGTATGGAATTATCTAAAGATCATATTTATAATTCCCTGTATACTGTTTCCTTGAGAACATATATGATTTAAATAAAGTGGATTTTCGAAGATAAACTTAATTCACAAGTGGTATTTGTCATAGATTGGTCTTACTAGTTGTGGATTGGTTAGCTCTTTTAACCTTGTATGATTTGAACATACCATATTAAGTATATATAAGAATTAAAACAAAGGATTATTCGCAGATAAAAGTCTGTAACAATAGGGTCACATAATTTGTTCATTCGGCTTGGATTAAACAGCGTAAAATGACGTAAAACAAAAAAATTCGTTAAAGTTTATTAGTCAAAGTAAAATGATGATTCATTTGTTCACTCAAGTTTTTGGTTAGACAGGATTTACTTTAATCAATTCATAACCCTATTTCATAAATCCAGTATATAATTGATTAAGCGCTTTATTTTATCAAGATTAAATTTAAATGCTTTCGAAAACATTGAAAGTTAATAATAGTAATCTACCATTAAATTCCGTGAGCAAAGTGACCGTTAACCACTTGTTTGAATGTAATATCAGATTGACCTAAATTTTGATTTACAAAAAAAACCCAACAACTTTCTAATCGCAAATTAATCTCTTTTTTTTTAACGTTTTATACCAAAACGTGTATTGTATAATAATTTCTAGGTCAATAAACCTAAATTTAAAAAAAACCTGATATTGGAAAATATGTTTTACGCTTGACAACCCATTAATTCTAAGCTATTTAAAACTGATATACAAAAGTTTTTCAGTGCACACATTACATAGATATAAAAAAAATTATCATTTTTCTCGTCATAACGGGATTTTTTTTTTAAAGGTCATCAGGTTGATAAGTGAGATTTTTATTTCAATTAATTTTTAGAACACGAATTATTTGACCATAAATCATGTTCCATTATTGTTTTCTATATAGAATAAGTATTCTTTAAACATTAAAAAAAGAGAAACAAATTTTACGGAGGAGCTCAATTTTCTGTTTGTGCGTTTGATTTTCAGAAGTTTTGATTTTTACAATATTTAGACTTTTATCAGTATAGAGTTGTGGAGATTATTAAGTTTTTGATTGAGATCATGAACCGATTGATGTTAGATCACCTGGAAACACTGTACGGCCGTTTCTCCCTATTGTGGGATTCCTCAGCAGTGTGCATTGATTGAAGCTAGATGTTTACACCGTCGGATGCCAGCCGGTCAGTGGTCTAGTGGTTAAGCGCTCGCGCACGAGACTGACAAGTCCTGGTTTCGAATCTCGCGAGGCGGGGTCGTGAATACGCACTGCTGAGGTGTCCCACAATAGGACGAAACGGACACCCAGTGCTTCCAGGTTTTCAATGATGGTCTAACATCAATCGCTTCATGGTCTCAATCAAAAATGTAGAGTATTATTGTTTACTTTAATGAATCTTTAAATATTTTAGTCAATAACACTATACTGTAATAACTCCAGTACATGAAGTGAAATATCTATGTTTGATCAATAATAATGATTCCTATGATGAACGTTGGGCGATTAAAGAACTTCATAAGTGAGCGATGGAAATGAAGTGCATTTCAGAATTAATCATAACGAATGTAAATCAAAACGTACAAAACAATATTTCCATAACTTGGTTACCAGTGACGATAAGAATAACAAAACTAGCTCATATAAATATCTTAACATAGGAAATAAGTATAATCTAAACTTCTTAACATAGTAACCATGACCACAGGGTGTACAGTTGTCAAATGGGATCCTTGTAACTATAAATACGTCTGGGAAGAGAGAGTGAAACGTGATTGGAAAATATGAATATATTTGGTTGATTATTCGAAGTGGTTTAGTTTGTATGTTCTTTATGATCAATCTCTCCCAAGTATAATAGGACGGTTATATCTGTTTACTTCGTTTGGCCGCTTAAATTTCACACAAGAAGATGTTCACTGGTTAATTTCTTCACACCATAGGAGTAGCTAAATTAGTGAAAATACATTGAAGTTAACTAAATCAGGTTAATTTTCCATTGTATTTGTTATTACTCTCATTACTAATATATCCCCATCCTATCGATGAATTTTATATTTTACTTTCTGTTAGTTTTGATTACTTATGTAATTCACTTTCATGTTAATAATGAATCATAAATTGCCGTGATTGGCATATTATCACTTTAAAGCTCGATAAAGATTTAATTGAAAACGTTATTGTTCTTTTCTATCTCTTGATTTACTTTCTGTAATTTGAATTCATAATCTAATAATCCTGAGCAACGATAGATTTTACATCAGAAGTCATGTCAAAATAATAAATAGTCAGTCGACTGAACATAAAAGTCATCTTTGATTTCCCGCCATGGTTTCATCTAAACAGGCTTTCACTTGGTTAAGTGCAACGAAAAACAGTTTTAACCGATAACGGAAAACTCAAAATTCTTTTCTTTGAAAATATGAGCCGATTGATGTTGGACCACCATGGAAAACTTGGAAGCACCGGGTGGCCGTTTTGTTCTACTGTGGGGCTCCTCAGCAGTGCACATCCATGGCCTTCAGTCTCGCGCACGAACGCTTAACTTACTGAACCACTGATCTCAATCAAAAAGCTTAATAATCTCCACAGCCTCTATACTGATTCTTTGAAAATACTTGATTCACCCAATTATATTCCTTATTACATTATTAATGACTATTTGAATTTAGCTTAAGTAGTGATAATACACTTATTCAAGTTTTAATAAAATCTAATCCGTAAATCACTTTTATGTAAATAAATGAATTCACTTTGACAAATATTCATTAACCATATTTATACCCAATTCATCGAGTATTAAATCGTTGAATATAGTTTAATACATGTAAAAACAAGTGGGTAAATTAGTATTTAAACAAACTTTAATAATAAAACAAGATGACCTCATTTTATTTAGACTTCAATTATATAAAAGAAAATGCACAAGATACGGACACTCTATTCATCAATTTCTACGAGATGATAATGTATACCAGATAACAATAAGTGTTGGAAAACTGCTATATATATGTCTTTTAATTGATAATGATATTTGTTCATAATATGTGCTGGCTTTTCAGTATCTGTGTATAGCAACTCACCTACAATTAATTTCGATTATGGTTAGTTTTGGTTAAACCCTTATATTAACTTACTAACAGATATTCGAACATTAAAGAGGAAGAATGTATTTCGTAAAATCTCAGTGAATGACTTTGAAGTCAATCCAATGTTTCGCCTAGTAATCTGGTCCAAGTTTTTTCAAGGAATTATAATCAAACATCAAAATTATCAAATATAAATAGGTACATGGTTCTCCTGTTCACTGTATACTGAATAGGTCATCCAATCAACGTTATCAGTGTTTAAAGTAGGTATTTGCATTAGTGTAAATCGAAAAGTGTTAAGATAACAGAATTCGCATATTTCTTTGTACTATTATGATCAATATCATTTCTGTATGAACGTGTACGCTTGATCACATGACAGACTAGCTAAAATGTTGAAGGATATATAAATCACTTTGCGTTTCACCGACTACTATGACAGTAGGGTTATAGCGGCTTTCCGTTCGCCATATCCGAATGAACCTTTACATTATAGCAACTCTCCTACAATGAATTTCGATTATGGTTAATTTTTGTCAATCCTTTTATTAGCTTACTAAACAGACAATCTGTTATTCGAACAGTAACGATCCGTCAATTTTTTTGCACTATTATGATCACATGTGACAGCCTACGAACATATCTTCTCTAGCTAAAATGTTAATATCATGAACATCACTAGATAACTCATTTTCTTCCCCACGTATATATGTACTCAAATCCTATTATTATTCTTTGCCTTGCTAAGCTGTG
Source organism: Schistosoma mattheei (assembly GCA_944470405.2). Lineage (NCBI taxonomy): Eukaryota > Metazoa > Platyhelminthes > Trematoda > Strigeidida > Schistosomatidae > Schistosoma > Schistosoma mattheei. Next base: position 79,776,613 of record OX103947.1, read on the forward strand.
TCTTATTAGATTTGACTATAAATTCGCCTCTTTAGTTCCTCACACACACATTCGCCTCTCTGCTTCAAATTCGCTTGATGTGCTTACAACTTTGATGTCTGTTCTATCTGCTAATAAACTGCAGTTGCCGCTTCTTACTGCTTCTTATCTCAAACACCGTTGAGATTTATATAATAACGGTTACAAAGATGATTGATTTACGAAGCAAAGCCACTACATGTGTTTATTTGTTAAATAAATATCAAAATTATGTAAATATATAGAACGAATGCAATGATTTTATCAAATTAAATCTGTTTGCATGCTTAAAAATATGATATATTATCCACAAAATTGATTTAAGTTTATGGTTTAAATAGTTCATCATCACACGTCAAACATTATAGGTTCAACATAATCTTCACCATCATCATTGAAATAATTGATAACATTATGACAAATAATGTGGCTTTCCCGGTCTTTTAATATTTATTCTGTAAAACAATTTATGGAACTTCTTACCCTCTCCTTCTTGTAATACCATATCTTTAGTAAACTTTCATAAAGACCTGAATTCCATGATTTGTTTACTGTGAGTGAAATATTTAAATTCAGTATCCCATGAAAAGAAAAGCACATATTGTATAAGGAATTTGTATCATATATGAATGCAGCTGACGAGTCCCGAATAAGACGAAACGCCCATCCTAGATTCCAATGCTAGCCGTTATCCATCTTTACTTAAGAACGCAAATGTTTAAAAACTGTCTTTATTTTTCTCCTTGTAAACTCAATACATCCATTAAGACACTAAATAAGAAAGATCAGTTCAGCTAAGAGGAGGAAACGACTCAATAAAAAAGTCAATAATCGAACACCATGTGTACATAGGTCACTCAGTCAAGACAGACTCTGCGTTCAAAGTCATCTACAAGGTAAGTAAAAGTCTTCTCAAGACAATTAGAATGCATCAATTTTGCATTGCCGAAGCAATAGCCATACATCTAGAAAAACCAGAATTGTGTATGCAAAAGAGGCTGGTACAACCTCTTCTTCTACCATGGTCTTAATGTTTTATGATATTTTTCATTTTTCTTTCTTCATACCCTTCTTCCTTTACAGCTATCTTCTTCACCTTCCATCTTCCCCTTAGATTTTCCACCCCCAACTGGTTTATTTCTGTTTCTACAATCCTCCTGATTACATTTAATCTCAATTTCAACATTTTATCTTATCATGCTGAGCCATCTTTCTCGATTGATAATTTCCCTATCTTCACAGATTGAAATCATGAGTCAGTTGAAGCTAGACCACCGTTGAATACCTGGAAGCACTGGACGGCCGTTTCGTCCTAGTATGGGACTCCTCAGAAGTGCGCATCCACGAACCCGCACCCGCGAGATTCCAACCCAGGACCTACTGGCTTCGCGCGCGAGCACTCAACCATTAGACCACTGAGCCGGCATCCAACGGTGTTATTGCCTAACTTCAACTAATCCACGAAGTTGCGCAACCATATACCATTGTCTTCAGTGAGCTGATATCTCACAACAGACCTGGTTGTACTCCACTGGTAACGGCTTCCCACTAGAACTCCAGGAGCATCTCTTGAAGTCAGTCACTAGTGAGCAGATGATTATTATCAGAAGGGGTTTGTGGAGATTTGTAGAAATTTTCCTATCTTTTGATGAATTACTAAGCCATTAACAATCAAACGATTATTAAACTTTCCTTATTTTATAAAAACATTTTTAATACCTTTGTTTATTTAACCTCACTATCATTCTGAAAAATACGTATATATACTTGCAATTGTACAGCGCTTAAAATGGATTCGTCGAAAAGAGAACTCTTCGCTGAACTAATCTTCTTTATAAACTTTTTGATTGTTTATTTCGAAATAATCAATATTAATAATCTTCAAATCTACTCAAATCTCATAGAAAATGATCCTTAAACAAAGAACTAATAAATAGAAAATGTAATTTAAAAAAACAATGAATGAAAAACATTTTATTACTCTTTAGAAGTAATATAGAAACTATTGAATAAAAGGCGAATAGAGCAAATAAACATTTTAATTAGTTTATTATAATGACTCTCTCTCTCTCTCTCTATATATATATATATATATATATATATATATCACTACGGCGTGCCTCAGAAGATAGTCAATATCATACAGAACTCGTATGATGGATTACACTGCAAAATTGTGCATGGAAGACAGTTGACAAAGTCGTTTGAAGTGAAGACCGGTGTCAGGCAAGGTTGCTTACTCTCACCCTTTTTCTTTCTCCTGGTGATTAACTGGGCCATGAAGACGTCAACGTCTGAAGGGAAGCGCGGGATACAATGGACATATAGGATGCAGTTGGATGATCTAGACTTCGCAGACGATCTGGCCCTTCTATCCCAAACGCAACAGCAGATGCAGGAGAAGACGAACAGTGTGCAGCAGCCTCAGCAGCAATAGGTCTCAATATACACAAAGGGAAAAGCAGGATTCTCCGATACAACACAGCATGCACCAATCCAATCACAATTGACGGAGAAGATTTGGGATATGCAAAAACCTTTACGTATTTGGGCAGCATCATTGATGAACAGGGTGGATCTGATGCAGATGTGAAGGCGCGGATTGGCAAAGCAAGAGCAGCATATTTACAACTGAGGAACATCTGGAACTCAAAGCAACTGTCAACCAACACCAAGGTCAAAATTTTCAATACAAATGTCAAGACAGTTCTACTGTATGGGGCAGAAACCTGGAGAACTACGAAAGCCATCATCCAGAAAATACAGGTGTTTATTAACAGTTGTCTACGAAAAATACTTCGGATCCGTTGGCCTGACACTATTAGCAACAACCTACTGTGGCAGAGAACAAACCAGACCGCAGCGGAGGAAGAAATCAGGAAGAAGCGCTGGAAGTGGATAGGATACACATTGAGGAAAGCACCGAACTGCGTCAGAAGACAAGCCCTCACATGGAATCCTGAAGGCCAAAGGAAAAGAGGAGGACCAAAGAACACATTATGCCGAGAAAAGAAGGCAGGTATGAGAAAAATGAACAAGAACTGGATGGAACTAGAAAAGAAGGCCCAGGACAGAGTGGGTTGGAGAATGCTGGTCAGCGGCCTATGCTCCATTGGGCGTAACAGGCGTAAGATATATATATATATATATATATATATATATACAGATAGATAGATAGATAGATAGATAGATAGATAGATAGATAGATAGATAGATAGATAGATAGATAGATAGATAGATAGATAGATAGATAGATAGATAGAGGTATATAGTTCTCCGGTCTATTCATCTTTTAACTGCACAGTGTTCATCGGTGGACTTTTCACTAGATCGTACTTTGATCAGTTGGAAAAATAAAAAGTAAAATTAAATTATTTTGTAAAAAGTAAGATTTATACGCCAAAGATGTGAATGTCATGGTTTTTATTTTGATATTTAGATAAATTAAACTGTCAGATTATGGAACAAAGTGAACTTTGGTTTTTTAAAAAAAATATTTCTTTCTAGTTTTATTTGAATAAAATTTATAAAAATGTTAAAGAGGTGAACGTAACGTTTGAGAAAATATGATTACTTACTTATTTACGCCTGTTACTCCTCGTGGAGGAGCATAGGTCACTTACCAACACTCTCCATACAAATCTGTTGTGGGTGATCCTTTCCAGTTCTTTCCAGTTATTATTCATTCTTTCTATATATACTTCCAATTCCTAACACTGTGTGTTCTTCGGCCTTGGTCTTTTCAGGATTCCATGTTAGCGCTTGCATCGTGATGCAGTTTGATGGTCCCCATAATGTATGTCCATTTTTTTTAGTTTCTTCTACAGCTGGAAGCTGGTTTGATTTGTGCCACAGAAGGCTGTTGATGATGGTATCCGGTCAACGGACATTCAATATCTTACATAGACAATTGTTTAAAAATACTTAAACTTTTTTGATGATGGATATATTAGTTGTCCAAGTTTCAGTTACTTATAGAAAAAAATGCTATTTACATTGACAGATAAATAATTGTCAGAAGGGTTTTTTTGGAGATTTTAGAAATTTCACTGACTTCAAGAGATACTCCTGGAGTTCTAGTGAGAAGCCGTTACCAGTGGAGTTCAACCAAGTCTGTTGTGAGATATCAACTCACTGAGAACACTGGTGTATGGTGGCACAAATACGTGGATTGGTTGAAGTTAGACATTAATATCGTTGGATAACGGCCAGCTCAGTGGTCTAGTTGGTTAAGCGCCTGGCGCGAGACTGATAGGTCCTGGGTTCGAATATCGCGGTGAGCGGGATCGTGAATACGAACTGCTGAGTAATTCCATACTAGGGCGAAACTGCTGTCCACACACAGAATCTTAAAATGAATATGTTGTTGTCATCCAAATTATTGAAAATAAGATTACTAATTAGTTAGTTTCACAATGGATTAATTATAAAAGTCACAAATCAAATAATCCCATAGATATTAGCAACATAAATTATCACTTATATAAGATATCCATTCTAAAATTAAATAGTTAAGTGAATAAAAAAGAATTTCCTAATGAGAAGTTCTCATCAACTTGAAAATATTTATTCTTATATCATTTATCTCTTTATATGTTATTATCATGGGAATAAAAAAGAATTCCAAGTTGTTGTTGTTGTTGGATGGTCAGATTTAAATCATCACTTATTTTCATTTAGATGAATATTGATCATTCAAAGTAAACCACCATAACAAGCACCCCAAATTTATATATATATATATATATATATATATATATATGATAAGATTATATAGTTTCCAGAATTTTAACCGGAATGAAGTGATTTCTAAGGACTAGTTTTAATTCAATTATGCTATGAAAATGTTCAAAACAGCAATGAAAGCTTTGCGAATTAATCATATTGCTCTAACAATGTAAACAGAAAACAGTATACACTTGATCTAAAAGTGTTTTCCTTCATCTCAAGATTCATATAGTTTCGAAGTCCCTAACTAATGAAAAATGTATTTTAAATTTTAAAAAAAGACTAAATCAGCATTTATACACTGTGTATTCAAATGTGATATTATGAACGGTACTAAAATCAGTATAAGTATTCAGTAACTTGGTTCATCTAATTGATCACAATACAATATGCGTTGGATTACCTTTTTTTAAAACTTACTATACCAATAAGGTATGAGCAGCTTCAAATGGAAAATTGAATGGATGATTAAAATATGATATAAAACTGATTTGAAAGGAATCTCTAACATTTAAAGCAATAGCACAATCATTTTATTTAATGAAATATTATAATAAATTAGAGGCAGTTTAACTCATAATTAAACAAACCACTCATTCATATGAATTACTTGGTTCACAAGGATAAGGGAGATTCTATTAAATGTAGTTGGTAATGTGGACAGTACTACATACATGTAGATGAATATAGGCTAAATAACCTTATGGTTAACAAGCCATATGTATTTTCAATGTTCACTGGCTTACTACAGGAAATCAGAGTGACCGACGTCATCAACTCAGATCGTGGGATAGATGTGCTTGAGCCAAGCCACCGTTCCTGATTAGCACGCTCAGATGAAAATAACAAAAGAGATCGAAATGATGTAGAAATAGTGAACATTAGGGATCTTGTTTGAAAAAAGAGAGTAAGCTGGTTCGCATGAATTTATATTGAAATTCAAAATCAAGAAGAAAAATAAAAAGTACATGAGTCTAAATCATCCGGAACAATTTAAATTCACGTCACTCAAAAGGCTCTAGCAATTGATACGGGATATCACATAGTCAGTAATTTAATCGACTGATAGCACTTTTCGGTTGGACCACCCCCAGATTTATTATGGTCTATTTCAGCACTAGTGAGTATCATTTATCAATGTTGGCGATGTTTAGGCATACTCAAAACATCTCTACCAAGTCACTATAATCCTGGTACGAGTTGAGATATATTGATTGATGCTTATTTCTAATTTCTGAATGTTATAAAATAAATAATTAACTATATTTTAATAATGAGAGTATTGAATTTCGATCTGCAATATCCCTCTCTTGTTCTTGTGTGATGCACAAATAATAAAAAAAATTAATTCAATCCGTTTTATAAATTTCGATAGAACAATGAGAAGATGGAGTTGATTTGAAAGATGTGATGTATTTGCGCTATACATTTCGAACAATCTGGTCATACACATATACTTGTCAGGGCATTTTATATGAAAATTAATAAAGACCATAGAATGACTTAAAGATTACCAAGATAAATTCAAAGTTACGATAAATTGTTTTTATACACATAAGGAGAGCTTAAATTTGCGAATAGCCAAGGCTTCAATAAACTTGAGAATTTGTTCTTGACAATTTCTATACAACGTTTTAAAAGTTGTATTGATGTCAATTTTTCTGCTCAATTTTCTCTATCGATGAACATCATTTTCTAATTTCTATGTTGATCAAATCATTTGATATTAATTAATTTCGAAACTAACTAGCTACATGTTCAATGATCTTTGTGTGATCAGATTGTTCGAAATGTATAGCGCTAATGCATCACATCTTTCAAATCAACACCATATTCTCATTGTTCAATCGCAGAAATAAAATTAATAATTACACTAAGTGAATTCATTATAAACTATTGATAGTTCATCATTAATATTCTACAATTTAAAATAAAGTTATTCAACCATTTAAACTAAAATTTTGACTGTCAGTCAACTATATCTTTTAAGAAAACTAGCTACCATATAAATTAATTATTATTTCTAACCAGACATCGGCTGACAATCATGATTTTAGTCTATTGCATAGTTGTTAATTAGGTAAAATGGTTGTTTTCATGTTTGTTCACTTCTTTTCTTTTTAACGATCAAACTGACATTTAATTAAAATTATATTGATGAATTATAAAACTAATTTCTTAAGAATTGTATATATACAACATAATGATCTCAATGATGAATGTTACGACAATTCATACGCGTGACCGAAAATGCTACCTTGACGCGGTGGTCAGGCTTGCCTATCGTGATGACCCAACCGAGCTATATTGGCTAGAACATATGTTCATGTAGGTTCTATCATGCCAGGCAGATCGGTTGGAGAATGGTAAGACTAAAAGCAGCAACTTAAGGTCTGAGGGCGAAGTCGTACTGCTGACCGTAGAGAGGTGTGACAGAAGTAAGGTGTTTCCTTCAGACAACCAGCATCTGCAGCGATGCTGCCTTCCCACGAGGAGGGGTGGGGTTAGAAAAGGTCGACCCTAAAAATGTCACACCTCACCTTACCTCACGTATTTCCGTCTCCGGCGGTAAGGCCTTTTGAAGAACGGAGCTAACACAATAAAAACCTTCCACGAAAAGGCCGTGCGTGACCGACCTCAAGCAGTTGTCCCTTGGGCTCTGCGGTCACGCTCTCAGGTCGTTAAGACCAACACTGATCCAATTTCCTTTCAGGTTCCTCAAGAAATACCCTTCCACGGTGTGGGTAGCCGGGAAGTGATATCAGCCCTCATACCCGTAACAGCACACAATTCATACGGTTCAATGTTGAATATTTTTATAATGTTTATTTATTTATTGAATTATGATAGTTTTCTTATAGTTTCTGAAGAAAAATCTTTGTTCGAGTCCCAAAGTGAACATCAATTCTGAGATGCAGGTACATCCAGCTGACGAGTTTCAAATAGGAGGAAACGCGCGGCCTGCATTCTACTGCTAGCTATCATCCAGCTTTGCTTATAAAGCTTATGATTTACAGCAATATCGAGGCAACTTACACAGTATACACATATGCTAATAAAGACTGATCAATTACAGTCTAAATCATCAATGGGAAGATTCAAATAAACAATGCTAAATGAATTTAAACTTCACCCCATTGGACAAGCAAATGACTATTAGGACTCAGTAGCTAAATGGATTGGGTGATGAACATTAACTCTGAGATGCAGGTACATCCAGTTGATGAGTCCTAAATAGATTGAAACGCGAATCCTGGATTCCACTGCTGGCTACAATCCATCTTTGCTTATATAGCTTAAGAAGTAAGGCAATATCGTAGCAGTCTGCACAGGATGTACATATGTTAACAAGAGACTGATCAATTGCAGTCCTAAATAACAATGGGAGATACAAGTAAGCAAGTAAGTAGGTGAATTCAAACTATTCATTTGTTCATTATTAAGGAATGAACTGTAAAGTTGTTTGTACAAGGATGTTAAAATAATACTTTTATTGATTACATTATTAAAATGAATGAAATCTTGTTGTGAAGCTGAAAAAAGAAAACGAACTATTTTGTAAGTAAGAAGATGAAAAAAAGTTTCATTTCAGGTTTTCGCAAAATACGAGGATTTAAAATAACTTACTATTCAAACAATAAAAAATACATCTTTAAAAAATACTTAGCTCTAAATAGTTATATTGTAGTGAAGGAGAATACAGGTGAGGGCAACCGAATTATATTTAGCACTAAATTACAGAGTTACTTGGTAAAATAGAAAAACAATACTATAATACTTAATTTGCAAAATGTTCAATAACTGTCTCGGACTTCATTTCTATACTGAATGCTTTCTATTCCCGCTCTTCTTTTCTTGATCTTCCCAATCTTCAGATGCTAGACATTACAGTCCTGACTCGTGTTATATGATACTCATGTAAGTAGCACGCACCAAATTATGAAAATGGAAAATTAATTCAAGCTGAACAAGCAAGATGATGACTTTGTACTCCTTATACATTAATCGTAAACTTGAAGTTATTTGTCTTGAAATGTTTCGGCTGTTTCATATTCAAGGACTTACAACTTATGAGTACTTTTATTTATTGATTATTTAAAACAAAGTTGAACGTTCAGTTTTTTTTTTGTCAGCTGAGAGATGCGTAGTTAAATTATTACAAAATTCTATATTTCTGAATATTAGATACTTACATGTATATTGTTAATATTTGATAATCTCTGTTCTAATGAAAACTATAGAAAAGTAGTTCAAACATTGTCCGAAACAGATCTCTAAGTCAAATAAACATGAACAGATCTAATATGTAAGTAAGATCTAATATGTATTATGTCCGATATGTGTACATTTTGTATGAATTGTAATGTTTCAACTCTCTAGATCTGAATGTGCTGTATTGCATGGTGATAAAACTTACTACCATTTGGTACATAATAACCATTCAATCTAGATTGCATTTGTTGAATTAACAGACATACTCTTATCAAAACAATTTTAAGTGAATTCAGCGAAGTTATTTTTTTGTCGACGAAATCATTTACATTCATATGTATAATTGTATGATAAATATATGTCTATAGAAGCATAGAAAAGGTTATATTACAAAGTGACTCAAGACTCCAAATATCAAATGAGGTTGCGTAATAATCAGGGGGTTAGTGAAGAATATAAGAATGATAAGATAATTGTCCTCTTGACAGATATAAAGGAAGTTGAAAAACATAACGGTCATTACAATGATAATAATAGATAAACTTTGGTCGACTAACGAGTCATTTAGACTCATGAGTTCAACTGTTAAAAAAAATACTACAATCGCCATAAATCCTCTTACTGCTAATTGAATAATAATAATAATAACTGATTACGGTTTAAAATTACAAAACGATAATTTAAAAATAACAAGACCAAAACATATAACAGAAAGAAATTAGGGTCAAGGAACAATAACAGGTTGAATGTATCATTTTCTCATTCAGAGTTCGGGCTTAAATTGGTAGATTGCTAACATTTCAGCAGTGTACAAGTTTTTTGATTCAACAACTCTTCGATTAAGTTTCTTTGACTATGTATATTATTTTGTAAGAAGACTCCTTTAAAATGACGTATCCAAAATTGATTTATTGCTCCGATATTGAACTGGTGATAACTTTTTATTCCCTTTTAAGGTTTTAAATATTTGATAGAATAATATAATCAATAAACAGAACAAATTTTTGACTTCCATTTATTTTGATTAATTGACATGTAACCTAGAAAAAATTGATTTCAATGATTAAAAATAAAAGAAAATGAACCTCACATTTAGTTGATTACTGGGTGGTGATCAATGTCATGTGTGTCAAGTCTTTCTTAGTGCAGATCGAATGCTATTGACCAAGTTGCAACTCAGTCCTACAGGAAGTCGGCTGCGACCCGGATAGCCCAGTGGTAACGTCTCTGACTATAAAGCTGGGGTGATACGGGATCGAATCCGCCAGGGAACATCAGTTCCCTCAAGATTACAGGTACACCTTGCTGACGAGTGCCAAGTAGCACGAAACCCGGGTTCGGGGTTTCCTGTTGACTACCTTCAACCACCATCTTATCTCAGAAAATGAACCTATTTGAGATGGTGGAGAAGATTTGTAGTTCAAGTGGGTGATTTCGATGGAGTTTTGTTCTTTGGGCTGGAGAACAAAACCTAATCAAAATGAACCTATTTACAAGAAAATATTGATTGGATTAGAAAATAACATAAAAATAAATAATTTTTAATGTAATACACATGAAGTAACTTGATGTATATCCTCAAAACATAAAATTATATAGTAATAAACATTTTCTATAGTTGTAAAATGAAACTGATTACCAAGAAAACTAATTAACAGAACATGAAAGCAATGATGAAATGTTGAAACAAAATAAAACATTATTGAAATGAATATTGAATAATAAAGTCGAAAGTATTATAAAGACTAATAATTAAATTCTTGAGAATTTATATCTTCTAGATGTGAGTGTTGTTTAAGCAAGATTATTTTTCAGGATGGGGTTGCTGACCTCATTCATAATCCTTCTCTTTTACCCGGGGTTGAGACTAGTAGTACGTCTAGAAGAGCTACAGGCGGAGTATTGTGGTGAGTATCTCCGTCTGTCACGTAGAATGCCCGGGTTCAATTCTCGGTCGAGAGGTCGACTTTGGACAGCTCAGAATCAAGTAGACAATCTGTACCTTGCAGATGACCTAGCCCTCTTATTTCATACACACGAATAAATACAGATGAAGACAACTAGTGTAGCAGCAGCCCATGTATCAGTAGACCTCAACATACACAAAGGGAAATCAAGATGGTCAAATATAACAAAGAACATTAACTCAATCACACTTGATGGCGAAACTCTGGTAGATGTGAAATCCTTCACGTTCCTGGGAAGCATCATCGGTGAACGTGGTGGACCGCATGCAAATGTAAAGTCTAGGATAAACGATGGAAACGGATAGGACATACATTACACAAATCATCAAACCTCATCACGAGTCAAGCCCTAACCTGGAATCGTGATGTGAAGCGGATAAGAAGAAGGCTAAAGAACACATTACCTCGGGAAATAGAAGCAGATATGAAAAGGATGAATAACAAGTGGAAAGAGCTGGAGAGGATTGCCCATGACAGGGTTGGATGGCGAGTGCTGGTGGGCAGCTTATGCTCCTCGACGAGGACCAACAGGCGTAATTAAGTACGCATGTAAGATGTGAGCATTTTAATGATGATATTTTTAATAGTGAGAAATTTTGAAGTCACTTTGTTGATAATTCGAGTAAAAGTGAGCTGATAAATTTTGCGATCAACGATAATCAAATGTGTCTTTGAAAATTTATGAGCTCTTTAGTTTTATTTTCTGTGAACCATTGTTTTGAAGAAATGTTTATAGTTTGTCACATTCTCTTAAAGCTTTTATGTCATTTATGTGTTTTTTTGACGAATTTTTCAATGGCCGGTTGATTTGAAATAAATATTGCAGTATCTTGACAAGTCCGATCCAATATATCATCCAGAATAAAAGCTATCATTTTAGCAAGTGGACCTGCAGTGAACAGAACACGGGTGGGGACAGTCGAATACCTTAAACTCAACATAACAGAGCATCTCAATAAAATCTGAGAACCATATATTAAATTGTTAATTTACAAACTGTCCACTAATTGTCTCAAAATGCCTCAGACTTCATTGTTCTTACATTTTCATACAAATTGCATTCTATTCCCGCTCTTGCTTTCTTGATCTTCCCTCATCTGCTGCCAGACATTTCATTCGTGACTCGCATAATATACTACTTATATCAATATAAGTTGCACACACCACAGAACTACTTTGAAACTTAGTCACAGAAAAATATACTAATACTTGACAATTACACATTGCATAACTGGCATACTTGTAGTATTTTTGCCAATAAAGAATTTTTGACAAGTGCAGTTCTTCAAAGAAATCTGTTCTTTCAAAGAGGTGAGATTTATGGAGGTTCGAATATAGTTCATCCGTAAAATGTAATCTTACTTCTAAAGAATTACTAATTTACAAAACAACAATACTATCTTTTTCAAAAGAATATCGATTCAATTGTTTCGTTTATTCAAAACTAAGGAAACTTGAAAATGAATCTATTAATGAATCTTTGTCAAATTGATTGTTAAAATTATTCTGAAACACAACTTAATCTATTATACCTTTTAGCTATCTTATGATGTAATTGTTATAACATGTCGTTTGAATACTTATTGTCTTGGCTCTTTTAATGCTACTTTTCAGTATCTGGTCATCGCTGATTGTTATGTCGGAAACACTTATCACTTATACTCGAAACGAGGGACCTCTGCAATTCCCACGATGCGAAAGTAAGAACACAAAGACGAGTATAAGTGAAGATTTATTAACCCCCAAAACACGTCGACGACGACAACTCTAGTAGATAATACACACATTTATATATTGATTGTACGCCCATTTTTGATTAATAATTAGGATGAAATCACATATATGGAAATTACTTAGAGTTATAACAAATCACATAGTGAGCATAGTTTATGTCAATGGAATACAAGAATATCGTATATTATACAGAATAAAATATCATACGAGAAAAGGAAACAAATACTACATTGAGTAATCATTACATTGAATCGAACGGAAGTAATCTTGAACAAAACTCATAGTGAGTAAACTAATCGAAAATTGACTTTTCTTTTCATCATATCAGCAACAACGTTCTTTCAAAAAATATTTTATGAAACAAATGATGTTCTGTACGTTTAAAAATGAAATTGGTTACACGCAATATACAGATATTTCATATCTATATTGTAACTTCACGCTTAATACAAATTTCGGAAAGTAAGTTTCTTTAGAAGAAAATTGAAGTTTCTATGATTACTAGTGTTATGAACATTATTCGACTATAATATGAATAAACTTCAACTAAACTAAATGAATTCAGTGAGCATTTTCTTGTTACAAATGTGAATAGTCCGCCAAGAAAGTGTTTCTTTTTTTTTCGCGATCGTTCAGACACTTATTCTCTACAAATTTATTTAGCTTGAGTTACTTAGAAAATTTTTAAACTTTCAAATTTCTTTATAATTTTTCTGTTTTGTGTTTATGATTAGTTAATGGATTATTTAAAGCCTATATTGTCGACAGTAAAGTTATCCTTTTATTGTAATGTTTCAAATATTAATGCATAGGCAGATGTACATTTGAATTGGCGGACAGCATAATTCAAAGTTGGTTAAAACGATTTGATGCTAATCAAGTAAATAATCCTACTATAAATGACAGCTAGTAATACCAAACATTTGATAAAACTCATTTTATTCCTTAGTATGTCCATGTAACTGGTAAAATAACTATTTTTCTAGCAACCACTTAACATAAACCAATCTTCTACGGCTATCTAGTGTCAGAAGTAGTCCATTATGACGTGAAACTTTTATGAGGACATAACTTTAATATCAGATCAAATTATTATTACATAAGTTTATGAAAGACATGTGTTTTGTTTTAATTGATATTAGCATATCTAACCTCCTGAGTTAAACAAAAAATAATTTAAATGGTACAGTATTATGACAATTGTCTCATTGAATGTCTTATTTAATGAAAAGATAATCTATGTTAAAAGACAACTGATCATATTGATGTAATATATGAAATAGGGTAGTTATTTTCATATTTTTAAATAAAAAACGGAATGATAGATATGCTAATTCATTGATACAAATTCAGAAGAAATAACTACTGATCAGTAGATGCATTTGACCAACGCTGAGCTTTAATGACTGATGTACTATACAATAGGTTTCATGTTTAACTTTATGTTGATATTCAGCTTCAAGTGTTCATTAGGGATAATGTGATAAACAGAGATCTACCATTTAAATTTAGAGACAATCTTTTCGTAATACTACATATTACTAAATTACTTATTTGTCTGAAGTATTTCTAAATAGTTTCACGATCATAGTGTTATATTCCCCATGAATACTAGTTAATAATCGTCAGCTAATTATACTCACTTAATTCTTACTGTTAATTTGTGAAGACGTGTGATTCACTCCTGAGAATATACACATCATAATAAATAGTTCAAATAACTTTCTTACATTTTAGTTAGCAAATAGCAAATATCAGAGTAATTTCAATGGTTGAGATCATGAGTCAATTGAAGCTAGATCATAATAGACGTCCGTTTCGTCCTACTGTGGGACTCCTCAGCAGTGCGCACCCACGATCCTGCCACGCGGGATTCGAACCCAGGACCCACCAGTCTCGCGCGCATGTGCTTAACAACTTGACCACTGAACCGGCATCCAATGGTGTTAATGTCTAACCTCAACCAATCCACGAAACTGAGTGACATATCTACCAATGTCTTCAGTGATTTACTATCTCACAACAAACCCTGTTCAACTCCACTGGTCACTGACTAGGAGTTCTACTATAAGAAAAAGCAGCCGTCTAGTACTTTCGGGTTTTTCATGGTGGTCTGGCTTCAATTGACTCATGATCCCAACCGTTGCAATTACTATAGTATCCACAAAAACCCCTCTGGAATATCAGATGAATTTTTGTCTGGAAAACTTTGAGTTTGCAAAACTAAGCTTCTAAATGTTATACTAATACATTAAAGAGGAAGAATGTATGAATGTAGCTTTAATTGACTCATGATTTTTATCAATGAAATTTCCGAAATCTCCACAACCCCCTCCCCTGATAATAATCATCTTGTCACTAGTGATTGAATTCAAGAGATACTCCTGGCGTTCTAGTGAGAAGCCGTGACCAGTGGAGTCCAACCAAGTCTGTTGTGAGATATCAACTCACTTAAGACAATAGGGTACGCTGGCGCAACTTCGTCAATTGGTTGAAATTAGACATTAACACCGTTGGATGACGGCCAGCTCATTGGCCTAGTTGGTTAGGCGCCTGGCGCAAGCCGGATAGGTCCTGGGTTGGAATCTCGTGGGGTGCGGGATCGTGAATACGCACTGCTGAGTAGTATTAGGACGAAACGGCCGTTCAGTGCTTCCAAGATTTCCATGGTGGTCTAACTTCAATTGACTCATGATTTCAACCAGTGAAGAATGTATTTGTAAAATCCTAACGAAAGAATTTGAAGTTAACCCCACTTTTCGTCTAGCAATTCGGTTCAAGCTTTATCAAGGAAATATAAATAATACGTTTCGATTATGAATATTATTGCCTAGAAATGTAGTATATTCTTCAAAAGGTAAACAAATTGAATCAATAGTGACTTGGTTAATTGAATTCTTTGATATAAAGTAGGATAACTAAAAAAAGATCACCTACATCAAAGCGATAAATCAACATATTTACACAAGTTGTTTACTTAGATTATTGAAATAATTTTTTTTCTATAATATTCACTTGTTATATAAACTAACGCTTTTTTTTAGAGCAGAATTTTGATATTAACATATATAGACATGAATACAAGCATCAACAAAGCCACAATGGTCAATTTCGTTTAAGCATTAACATTATCATTTCTCCATGATTTACATCGAAATAAATTTAGAAATTGTGTTCGAAATGGTGTTGACATTGTCCAAAATATTAAAAAATTTAATAAATATGAACATAATATTAAAAGATTACAGATGATTACAATTCTTATCCATAATACATTTGTAGGTCCTTCATCAATATAGATCATTGTATTTGTATTATGTAATTGATTTACATATTTCATTACTGTATAAGGTAATAATATTGATTGATTTGTATTTTTGAAAATGGTTATAGTTTCTTTGATATTACTCGTAGAACTACTTATAATATCATTATAATTAGTAGTCAATTCATATATTCTATTTTGTATTAATGTTAATGTATATACAAATATCACTAATGCATTAGGTAAATGAATTAAAATAAATTTAATTAATATTACTATTAACATATTGGAAATATTAAAAAATTCAGTCACTTGTGATTTACGTTTTATTAAATTTATAAAAGTATCATTCTCTTGAATTGTTTCATCATTATTAACATTACCATTAAATAATACTGATAATGTAGAATTTTTAGATTGAATATTATGAAACTCTTGATTACTACTATAGAGTGTATCTGTTTTGTCGTTTATCAAACAAGTGAAACAATTCAATTTATTTGAACTTTATGATCAATGATTTGATCTTGTTTTGAAATATTCGTTGTTTCTGGTGATAAACTATGTTTATAAGAAGTAATAGGTAATGAATAAGATTTGGTTTGTTTATATGTAGATAATGTTTTAGAATATTGTAATAATAATTTACCACGTGTAAGCCATAAATGTTTTCTATTAATTTGTCTCATTTTCATAATGATTATTATGGTTAATATAATTAATAATATACAAGGTAATAAATGTACAAGTATGACACGAGTTAAAAAATATAGAAACATATGAATAGGTAAACATGTATGACATTTCATGACAACATATGGTAAATAATCTAATGCTTCATATAATAATAATTGTTTAAAATCAATGGAATAATTTCTAAAAATAACATTTTGATGTAGAAGAAGTGGTTGAAATCGAACAAAATTTGATTGAAACATTGGAATATGTAAAATTAATGCACATAATAATACACTGATACAAACTAAACGTACAGTAAGTATAGAAAATAATTTTGTAGCTTTATTAGGATATGTAATGTAAATAAGTCGTTGTAATGCAACAAATAATGTTAACCATGTAGCTGTTGTATGACAAACAGTTGGTAAAAATACTGTAGTCCATGCAAGTATTCCACTTGCTGTAGGATTTGAACTTGTTTGATAAATTTCTAATGGAGCATATTTCCACCATTTTGAAATTTGTGTTAAATTATATGATGTATATTTTTTATACTCCCACCAAACAGGATCACTATAAAATGCTCTGAGTAAATACATTGGTAAAGGTAACAAACCATTGGACATTTCCACCATTGTAATACCTAATAATACGGTAAACACAGGTGTTTTCATAGTAGGTCTAGTTAAAACAGCAAGTGATAAACTGTTGAATAAAATCAACATAATTAATAAGATGGGCAAAATAATCGTTTGTATAATCTTGTCAAATATTACATTTTCATCAATTATTGACTCTGGATAAGGTCCACAGATAAAATGTAACTGTCTCGCAGAGACTAATCCACCATATCCAGTTGTACGTGATGTTTTGTCAAAAAGAAACAATTCTTTCTCATTTGGAATTGGTTTAATCATACTAGTAGCGGATAGTGCTATATTTTGTCCTTCTGGATCATTGAAACCGTAAAATAATTGATAATTCGAGTCTGCTTCATTAATGTTCATTGTGAAAATATTTTTGTCTGGTTAATCCAACTTGTTTTCTGTGTATAGTTGCCAAAAAATCAAGCATCACCTAATAATATTTGCAAAAGATTGTAAGCATTTGAATTTTGAAGATACAGTAATATAAAAATATATATCATGAAATTAGAATTGGTCTTACACGATAATTTAATGGATGGTCACGTATTCTCTCTTTTTCATAATGAACACATTTTACTAGTCAAAACAAGTAAAAAAAATCATGTTGTGATGAATCGTTTTCAGTGGTAACTTCTCTGACTGTGAAGCTGGGTGACAGGGGATCGAATTCATCACGGATCATCAGTTCCCTCAAGATTACAGGTACACCTTGCTGACGAGTGCCAAGTGGCACGAAACCCGGGTTCGGGGTTTCCTGTTGACTACCTTCAACCACCATCTTATTTTGAAATAATGTATATGATACTCTCAGTACATAAAATGGCATATATCAAAAATAATCATTTTGATGTGATTGATTCTGATCCATGCCACCCAATGTCTCCAACCATTGGTTACGATCGCTGCGTGGACCCTAACCAGGTCGTCTGCATCTACCAACATAGCTCAGACTAAAAGTTAGTGACTTCAAGCTTGGTCGCCCCTAACTTTCTTCCAACCATCTCCAACACTATTAAGCATTGCGCGTCGTGGTAATCGATATTCAGGCATACGTAACACGTGACCCAACCATCTCAATCGATGAAGATTTACAACCTCATCAACTGATTTACCATCATGCAAGAAACTGGAGATGGCATGATCATGCAGTATCTTCAAATGTACTTCTAGAAGATATACCGAATAGTAACACTTAAAATAGTACTTTAGATTATCAAACTAAATTCGTAGATATTAAATTATGTTTAGCGATTACTAACTTCTGACCTGTTGTTTCATAAAACTTTCATGCTTTTTAGGGTAAAAAACAAAATATTTGGTAAGGATATAAAATATTATTATTCACGGTAAAACCTCATTTCAACAAAAACAAAACGTTTTAAAAAGAGATAATCGCATTCATGTAAATTATAATGCCACCGGTAATTGACACTGATAATGTATTTATAACCTATGATAGTTTTAGTAAGCTCACTAAGAATAAAACACCGATTTCAACCGTATTTATGTAAACTATCAAAGGGAAACTTTTGGATGGTGGTCATTAAGTATATATTGGAAAATGTTAAAGTTTCTTAAAGAAATATATTAAAGTATGATCATAGAAACATAAATAACAATGTTTGTTCTTAGCTGATGGAAAGATGTAATATGCGGTATGTTCGGAAATATTTTTAAAACGAAAGTTATTTCATTTATTTGGTCATATAAAGTATACGGATGGCATGTTTTCAGAATACCGATGGTACTTTATTACTGACAATTGTTTCAGATAATCAAAGTTTGCTTCCTTAAAATGAAACTGGCGTTTTTTTACTTGGTATATATTTCATAAATATAATATGAAACTAGGGACGGTAATCTATTAAGATTCTTAGTTTTAGAAATAATTTCCATTTGATTTTCAATACATATTATTTTTCTCGACTTTTGGAAACTAAAATGTAATGGTTGTATAATCTGAGTATTCTGACATATTAAAAAAAGGAAAGGTTAAGTGAGTCAAAACCCTTCTATGAAAAATCTTTGTTTTTCCAGTAAACATTAGATAGACGAACAGATCAATCCGAAAATGAACGATGGAGTTTTGTTCTTTGAGCTGAATGGTTTTGTCGTGGAGCTTTCATCGTTCTTCTGAACAACACCATCAGCACAAACTTCAAGTAGAAATAAGGTGTTCGAATTTCTCCACATGTGGTTCACAGCATGTTCTGTACACCTCGATGTTGATTGATTCTTGTTGACCTTAAAATTGTCATTGTTCACTTCTTTATTTTGGTTGTATCTCCCATCAACATTAAGGTGTACAGGAAAAGCTGTAAACCACATGTGAAGAATTTCAAATACTTCACTTGTACTTGAAATTTGTACTGATGATGTTGTTCAGAAGAACGATGAAAACTCGAAGACCAAATCATCCAGTTCAGGGTACAAAACTCCATCAAAATCATCCACCTGAGCTACAAATCTTCTCCACCATCTCAGAAACATTATTATGAAATCTGAAATTTGTTTATTGTGTCTTTATATTAGATACCTTTACATAAAGCGTCGATTTTTAAAGAAAAACCCCAATTCGAATTATGACATATGGAGCAATATATAAACATTATTATTTTATTGAATTCTCGTTTTCAGTAGAAAGCAATGTTTATAAGTAAGATTTTCACAATCTATGTATTTGAATATGTTCATGAGAATAAGATTTAATATTGTTTCAGTGTCCTTTTTGTTTTACCCAAACAAACAAAAATTCTTTGCTGATTGAAATCATGAGTCAATTGAAGCTAGATCACCATGGAAATCCTGGAAGCCCAGGACGGCCGTTTCGTCCTAGTATGGAACTACATAACAGTGCGCATCCATGACCCTGCATCCCAAGAGATTTGAACCCAGGACCTATCAGTCTTGCGCCAGGCGCTTAACCAACTAGATCAATGAGCTGGCCGTCATCCAACGGTGTTAATGTCTAACTTCAACCAATCCCCGTAGTTGCGCCAACGTACACCATTGTCTTCATGATTTCACTCATGATTTCAATCAATCGCCACAAAACCCCTTCTGATAAAAATTCTCTGGACAGTGTGCTGTCATTCACATTCACGATAAAATCAGTTACAATCATAAATGAATTTGAAAAGAGAACCATATACAATGAATGTTTGTTAAAACATTTTAATTTTTTTTGGATGATAAAATCGAAGAGTTCATGAAGCATGGAAATGTTTCTCCGTAATTTCTCTACAGCTCGTTAGTTGTTTTTTTTCTCGTTTGGAATGATCATAAAATGTCTGAATTAAAATATGTTTTGTTTGTGATCGATTTTCAACTTGTGAACGTTGGTAAATTATAATCACAATAAATTAGAACATGAGTCAAATGAAGCTAGACCACCATGGAAAACCTGGAAGCACTGGATAGCCGTTTCGTATTATTGTAGGACTCCTCAGCAGTATGCATCCACGATCCCGCTCCCCGCGGTAGTTGAACACAGGACTTATCAGTCTCGTGTCAGGCCCTTAACCACAATAGGACGAAACGGCCATCCAGTGCTTCCAGGTTTACCATGGTGGTCCAGCTTCAACTGACTCATGATCTCAACTATTAAAATTACTGCAATCTCCACAAAACCCCCTCTGATACAAATTATAATCAGTTTGAACATAGTTTTGGACGATGGTTAAGATTCAGGTTTCAGGGTTCTCTGAACAGCTGGTGTCGTTCAAATTTATTAGATTTCAAAGCATGATCCTGAGTGATAGAGCGACAAATTAGTCCAATACTTCTAGCAAGTAATCGTATGGAAAGTAGCATCTTGAACAATGCTCAGTTCTCAATGGACAACGACTCCATTCTTACATGATTTATAATTAAAAAATTATATATTTCGTTAATATTGCTGTACTGTAAAGTAGTATCACCTTAATCAAACTTTTAGAACACGTTTTATGTTTTCTTGTCTTAACAACCATGTTACAAATGTTCATTCAAGAAAATTTATAATTAACGATTCTTTAAATAATATACTTATGGAATATTACTTTTCCACTTTGTCTAGATCAGATAATAGCCTTTAACTGACAGTATTTCGTATTACTTTTACAGTACGTATGTATTACTTCAAATATATAAAAAGGTTACTTTAAGGATCAATATATTTTGTTGTGAAGAAATGATAACTATGTTCGTTTATTATTTTGAACAATAAACTGAATCCCTTATCATATGCTTATTTATCATTACGTCAATGCATTTTGCATAATAATTGTATATGTCTTTTATTTTATTATAAACATCTATTTCCCAAGAGTGTGACACTTATTCAACTTCCATTAGTTATACATACTTACCAGTCATTAGTTCAGCATAATAAGGAACTTAAAACCGGTATTGTTTTGTACATACAAGAAATCTACATAACTAATAAAATCTTATGTAAACAATTTAAACTAACTGATATGTCTTGTGGATTGAACGCTGCTTGTTTGTATTGAATGGAATATCTTTGGCTCTTTCTGAGTTTCTTAAAGCTTCCTCGAGCTCATCCGTGGACTGTCCTCACGCTAATAAAGAGAATCCTTGAAAATACCATTCACTATTATAACCGACAGTCGGTTTCATAAGATAATAACTCAGTTGAGATGTAAAAATCAATATTTCACTTCAAATATTGTACTGAATTTAATCCTATATGTCATGAAGAAGACACGTTCAAGCAAAAATTCAATGTGTCCTAAAATACACTGCCTTTTACCATCGTTAGCTGTGAACCAACTTTCTCATTTGCCTTATACCGTTAGATAATTGTTAGGTTAATTGATATTTATTTAAGTGTATTAAACCTTTCTTTACGAGCTTTGGACCATGTTTATGAAAGATTTCGAAAATGAAACAATGTTTGTAAAAGTCTCGGAGATTGAAATTAAAAACAATTATTGTTTTAATTTATAGCCTGGTATTTGATTAACATAACAATCTAATTATATATGCTTTGACAAGTCCAAATTATTGAACATTCATCAAAATGATTACATGATCGTGACAATTCACATTATGTATTTCACAATGAAATCACCTTCTAAACATTTGCTTGAATAAGTTCGAACTGTACGCTCAAGATATTTAGTTTCGTTATTTACATTATTCATTGACAACGATAGTAAAGTAGAAGGCATTCGATAACAAAATTATCTAAATATCGGGCTATTGATTAGCGTGTATCGCTTAACTTGTACATAAAATTGAATAATCTTTACAAACTCCGTCATCAATACTCATTTTCAAGAGACGAGATACAATTTTTTTGGAGATGTGATTGCCTGGAGCAAAGCGAAGGCCGCATTCCTTCAATTGAAGAACATATGGAACTAAAAACAACTTTCAACTAATATCATAGTCAGAATCTTCAATACGAACGTCAAGACAGTTCTACTGTACGGGACTAAAACTTGGAGAATTAATACAACCATCATCAAGGAAGTGAAAGTATTTATCAATAGATGTTTACTCAAGATACTCAACATCCTTCACCCAGATACCATCAGCAACAACTTGTTGTGATATAGAACAAACCAGCTTCCAACTGAAGAGGAAATTAGAAAATCACGTTGGAAGTGGATGGGACATAAATTACGTAAATCGTCAAACTGCATCACGAGGCAAGCCCTAACTTGGGATCCTGAAGGGAAGCGGAAAAGATGAAAGCTATAGAACACATTAGGTCGGGAAATAGAATCAGATATGAAAATTTTGAATAAGAACTGGAAAGAGTTAGAAAGGATTCCCCAGGACAGAGTTCGATGGCGTTTTCTGGTGGGTGGCATTTACTTCCCCAGGAGGAGTAACAAGCGTAAGTAGTCGCCTGGAGATCTTCTTGGGCTACTGCCTGTTCCAGCCCGGATAAATGATGATGGTTGGGCATGGGGTTAGCGACTGCATACCGTAGAAAACTAACTAGCTAAAAAACGCTCACCAGTCGTATTGTGAATACTTAATTATTTTCACTTTACAAAAGTGGCAAAGCCTACTCAACTGAATTAATTCGGTGGAGTAAAACGCCAGTTAAGTACTAATATAGAATAAAAACTATTTGTATATTACCACAATAAAAACATAACTCATAAGGGAACAGTTTTTAATGTTCTCATTAAACAATTAGAAAATAATGTTCAGGCATCTCACGATACAAAAAATTGTATATTAAACAAATGTTTATTTATATTGATTTATTTAACATTATGTATTAACATCATTAGATGATGATTCAGTGGTCCAGAAGTTAAGAGTTCGGGTATGAGACCAAATATTTTCGGCTCAACTTTTTTATGTCAGGGAGTTCTGCACTAGGATGAAACTGAATGATTCCAGGTTTTCAATGATCGTCTAACCAAGATCATTTAGTGATTTAAACGGTGAAAACTCTACACTCTCCATAAGTCCCTTATATTTCATTTGTTATCATTCAAATCATTTACATTATTCAATGATTTAAACCATAATAATGAATTGCCTATTTTAAGTTATTTATCGAGAAAATGAAGTTTATCAGAATTATATGATAAATCATCTTATTATATTGAAAGTAATTTGATCATATGTTTACTAGGTAAGGTATTTACATATAAAAGTAGGCATTGAACTAAACAAATTGAAAGATAAGAAAACAAATAGAGATAAGGAACTACGAATCACCCAATTCTGGGTTATGTATGTTTATTATACGTAGAAATTGTTTTTTAACACATTATTAAGGAAATTGGAACTTTCATTTGATTAAAGCATCAGTAAATCTATGTATTGGCCTAAAGCAATTTAGAGATAAAACCAAATAGGCTGAGTTAAAATAAATCTTACGACCTGTTTTAACTGCGAGTTAAATAATAAAGGAAGATAAGTGTTTGTCATCTGCTTTTACTGAAGTCACTAGACTTCATTTAGTCTAGTAGTCCATTATTAGGACCCAGAAATATAATGAATGGTAACTTTGAAACCATTTTATGAACCAATACTAAACGTATATTTTTATCGTATAATTGTTAAATAACTAAACCATTCATATTCATGTTCCTCTTATTATAAGCTTTATTTTGACCCATAAACTATTATCATACGTTTTACCATTCTTGAGTTATACCTACTACATTAATTAATACCTCCCTCATTCACAGCCACATCTGGCTAATTCTTGTACAAATATTGTTTCATATTTTGTTGGTAGGTTGTGGTCTGTTTGATTGGTTTATAAACCGAGTATGCTTGAAATAAAATATTCATATTGCAGAGTCTGAGACTGGTGTTCTGGACTTAACTGGCTGAGCTAGGCGGAAAGCAGGGTCAATCAGGATTCTAGATTGCTCGCACGTGTTTTATGCGTCCTTCATCCGATCTATAATTCGCTGCCCTCCAATCGGCGGTCACAAGTTATAATATCCATTTACCAAGTATGTTCAACACTATAGATCGGATCAACGTCTTCTAATCATTGCATGATCAAAATTTGTTTTCAAGGAACTAAACTTTAATCAAAATGATTATTTACTTGAATTCTACTATTAGTGTATGCACTAATTCATACCTACCAGTAAACATTTTACCATAGAAATAGGAAATTTTATATAAAAGTTATTACCTTAAAACTGAATATTCGTCTTAAACCAGTATATGATTGGTAAGTTGATTTAAACAGTAATAGAATAATTGTTTATAATATGATATCGTAAAATAAAAGATACAATATCTAGTTGCCCTCAAACGATGAATAAATTATCATGTAACCATAGTAACGTTTTTTTTCCCAAAGAGTAACTAATGACATTTATTTCAATAGAATATACAGATATGGTTTATTGAATGAAAAATATATCTGTTGCTTATGAAAACGAGAACTATATCGCTACTATAACTGGTTATATATATATATTTAAAATATGGGTAAAAATGTTAAAAGATTTACATTTATATCTTATTTTTTTGTCTAAGAGAGTTATATTACACTACGTAAATTACAATCAAGCGTCAAGATCTAAGTTGAACGAATCTAAATCGTCTTGAATCCAAAAAAATATTTATATCTTTCCAAAACAATTTAGTTGACCTTCTGATAAATCGTTATATATAGTTTAAATGCCACTGCTTGCGTCGATTAAGTCACAAATGTTTTTTTTGCATATTTTAATGTCAATAAAGATGATCAGACTAGTCTAATTGTTTCTGTGTTATTAATACATTAAGTCGACTAAAATATCAGGCATATTAAAGTTATATAAGATTCATGTCTTACCCATCGATATTACACATAATTATCAGATAATGTAAATCATGAGAGTACTAACGGTTTATATTACCTACTGTATAAATTATTGATATACGGTTATCTCATTACATTGTGACTATGACATTTCAAACAAGTTACTTAGTATCGTTACAAATAATCTACTTTCCAAAAAAAGTAATTTGAATTGTTTCCAGAACATCTTGATTTGTGACAATGTTTCACAAGATAACTATTTTTCTAAGATGAAGGCTTTAAGAATTTTATAGTTGAATTTATGATTCTATTGAAGTTAGACCATCATGGAAAACCTCGAGGTACTGGATGGTTGTTTCGTCCTTGTATGGGACTCCTAAGCAGTGTGCATCCATGATCCTGCCTCGTGAGATTCTGACCGAGGACTTATCAGTCTCGCGCATGAACGCTTAACCTCTAGACCACTGGGCTGGAGAGTATTCAACGGTGTTAATGTCTAATTTCAACCAATTCACGAAATTGCATCACTGCCATCCACCATTGTCTTCAGTGATTTACTATCTCACAACAGACCCAGTTGAACTCCACTGGTCACGGCTTCTCACTAGAAATCCAGGAAAACATAGCTACAATATATTATTTGATAGAACAGTTAACTCTTAGTAATTTGGAAGACATTATTAAATATCAATCCAGACATAAAAGACATTTTAGACAAAAAGGATTATTATAATAGGGGGGGGGCGAATAAATCATAAATTTAACCATAAAACCTGTTTTTCACTTACATAAATTCATTCAGTTTCATTAAAAGATAATATAATGAAATTGATTAGGTAAACAAATAAATGTATAAAACCTTTAAAATACTTACAAAATATAGCCCTTATATATTAGATAAAGACATTTATCATATCAATCCATAAATGGATGGATGACTATAGAAATCACCACAAATTTGATTACAAAAAATATCACAGTTGAGTTTATATATATATTGATTGTGTTTATCAAGAGTCATTTGATAACCTGTTATGTTTTCTAACATTAACTAGTTATATTACCAATGGAAAATCTGAGAGCACTGGACGGCCATTTCATCCTAGTATGGAACTCCTTATGATTTCAACTATTGTAATTACTAAAAAATCTCCACAAAATCTCTTCTGATAATTAACTAGTTAGTTGTTAGTGATTTACATTAGACTGATTACAACAAGTAAATTTACAACAACAACATCAAAAATACAGTCATAATAATAAATACAATTTATCATTCAATAAGTAACTGAAATGAATTTTCTATCATAAATTTAATGGCCTACTTGGGTGATACATGGGTACATATATATATGACATTTCCTGTCACGGGAAAAACAATCATTGAAAGAATTCATTTTTCATAGATAAAAATGTCTATCGTTTTATTATAAAACATAAAGGTTCTTTGATTTACACATACAGTTACGTTTTTTGAAACAATAAAAAAAGACAACCAAATAATATAACATATTGATTTAGTTTTGTTCCTTTTTTATATGGTTCACATGAAGTAACGGTAGATATAACCATTAGAATAGTGAGTTGGAAACAAAACATTAATAATAGAGAAACATTATTATTTGGGTGGTATAATAATAATAATAACTGTTAAAATATTATATTTTGACATTTAACAGTTTGAGAAAATGAATAAACGTAGAAATAGTGACAGTAGTAGCAGTTTAGAATGGAATAAATTTCATAATTCATATCTAATTTTAACTTAAAATAAGTCGTATATCCTGATAATGATGTAATAGTTATTGATTTACATTTATATTTATATCCAACTTAGGTTTCTGAACACTATTTAAGTAATAAAATTAAGTTTCTTTTATTTTCTTTCTGAAACTCAAAACAACTGTCAACTGTCAACACCAAAGTCGGAATTTTCAATACAAATATCAAGACAGTTCTAATGTATGGGAAGGAAACTTGGAGAACTACGAAAGCCACCATAGAGAAAACGCACGTGTTGATTAACAGTTGTCTACGCAAAATACTTCGGATCCGTTAGCCAGACACTATCACCAAGACCTACTTTGGGAGGAAACAAACCAGCTTCTAATGGAGGAAGAAATCAGGAAGAAAAGCTGGACCCAGGTTTCAGGAAGAAGAACTGTAAGTGGATAGGACACATATTGAGGAAAGCACCCAACTGTGTTACAAAGCATGCCCTCACATGGAATCCTCAATAGCCAAATGGAGTCAGACATGAGGAAAATGAACAACAATTGGATGGAACTAGAAAGGAAGTTCCATGACAGAGTGGGTTGGAGAATGCTGATCGGTGGCCTATAGTCTATTATGAATAACAGGCGTATGTAGTAAGTAAGTAGCATTAAATATATTTATCCTTTAGAACAAGACAAAATGTCGGTAAAGATAGCAGATTTTCATTACAATTTCTAAAATGTTTAAATATATTGCCTTCACATAGTTCGTTATTCAGTCTGTAAGTGAAAGATTCTAATGTTAGCAATGAAATATTCATTTGTGAATGTGTTATGACAATTGAATATATCAATAATGACATCCGTATTTACATAATACACTGACAAATTAAACAACCATTAGACAGATATTTGGCTGTATTATGAGACTTATTGATAGAACTATAGAACTAGAACTTTTCAAGTAGAATACAACCATGTCGAGATTAGGATAGTTGTCCAGGATGCTAATTGATGACGACTTCGAAACTTTGTGACTTAGCTGAAACTAAAAATGTTTATTACCAACTTAGTTTTTTGAAGGTTTCTACTAAGGACAACGTACTGTACTTAGATTACGTTATGTCATTTTTTAGTTTAAAGAGAATATGAGACGCTATCATTAAGTTATGAGGGAGAAAGCTGATGGGACTTATGAAAATCTATTTATAGAGAGATTTCAATGTGAAGAATTGTAAAAAGCATTTAATGTGACATATATAAATTTGGAGGTTGGTGTCAACCACCGGTGGTCTGGTTCCGTATTATTTGGGATTAATCAGTAAGATTTGACTAGTGCTTCCTATAAAGCTCAACCTGTTTACTTCATGATTACAAGCACAGCATTCTGATGAGTGCAGAATAGTATAAAATCTGGCTCGTGATTTTACACTCGGATACTTTGAATCACCTAACGCTATGTCGAGTCAATCAGAAGAGTTGCCTTATTGCAACCTAATCAGCAGACTTCGATCGTCTCTATAAAATGGTAAACAAATATTGAAATAGGTAATACTCAATGATCAAGCAGTTGTGTACATGTGTTGTTATAAAAAATTAAGATAACATTTCAAGAGTAATATACCACGATTAAAAAATACAGTATTTCAACTTGCTTTGCTTGTATTTTTTTGGAAAATAAAAACAGTTTGTTATATTTTATGTACTGTTGCTAGCGACGCTTAATCTACATTGTTTCGTACAGCTGGATAATATCATTAACCAATACAAAAAGCACTTCCAAAATACCTGAATTTATAATAAACCTGGGCTTGGTAACCGGGTCGTCATATAAATGTACAATATCTAGTATTATTTGTAAAGCAAAATAATTTAATTTTACATAATAAATATACATATATTAATATTATTCAGTCAGCATTATTGATGAACATGGTGGATCTGATGAAGATGTGAAAGCGCGGGTTGGTAAAGCAATAGCAGCATATCTACAAATGAAGCACATCTGCAACTCAAAACAATTGTCTGTCAACTGGCAACACCAAGGTCAGGATTTTCAGTACAAGTGTCAAGACAGTTCTACTGTATGGCGCGGAAACCTGGAGAACTATGAAAGCCATCATCCAGAAGATACAAGTGTGTATTAACAGTTGTCTACACAAAATACTTCGGATCCGTTGGCCGGACACGTTCAGCAATAACCTATTGTAGGAGAGAACAAACCAGATCCCAGAGGAGGAAGAAATTAGGAAGAAGTGGTGGAAGTGGATAGGACACGCATTGAGGAAAGCACCCAACTGCGTCACAAGACAAGCCCTCACATGGAATCCTGAAAGCCAAAGGAAAAGAGGAAGGCCAAAGAACACATTACGCTGGGAAATGGAAATAGACATGAGAAAAATGAACAACAATTGGATGGAACTAGAAAAGAAGGCCCAGAACAGAATGGGTTGGAGAATGCTGGTTGGCGGCCTATGCTTCATTAGGAGTAACAGGCGTAAGTAAGTAAGGAATATTATTTAATATTAAATATTTCAACAGTAGTAAAAAAAAAGAATAATCTTCATCAAATAGTTTGAAAATAAATCGATTACAGAAATTTTCTATTTAATCACTAAGGCAATTGTAAGTACCATAGGTTATATAAATTCATATATACTGGAATACATTCACCTTTATAATTATAATGATATTCAAGCATAAATCATACTACTAAAATGTTTTTCTATAGATTGAACTATCTATAATATTTCAATAATGTATCCATTTATTTTGACCTATTTCATATGATTTAATTAAAAAGTGATTAGTATTATTATTATTACTACTTATTAAATAACTTACATTTATTATTATTATTATTGAAAGAATTCTCTTTATTTATTTCATTCCTTGGGAAAACGTTACTTTTGTTTGTTTGTTTGTTTTTATTTATCTACCTGACAAGTTAAACTTTTGAATTTACCTAAAAATTAAAAAAAAATTGAAAAAGAGAAAGAAAAATAATAATTGATGAAAATAACATAGAGAAAGATTTAGATGAATGAACTTATCGTTGAATGTAAGTGAATTAGGTCAAAGTTGTCTTTCAAAAAATAAAAAAAAAATAAAAAAAAGAAAGGTTCCTATTTCATTTAGTTATCATGGTTTTATTGAATATACCTAAAGAAAAAGAAAAAAAATTATGAGAGAAAAAACAAAAATGTATGATTATTATTCTTTTTTTCTCTTTTTTTTAACAAAAAAAACATACTTAGTTACAAAGGAACTGAATTGATTTATAAAGTGCAAACTAATACATGATTTACAATAATCATTTCGTTCACTAATTTTTTTTCTATAAAAAGATTGTTTTCTTCGTTTTCTTTTTTTCTTTTTTGCATTAACACTAAATTATTCATACATAATTTCAATGATGATTTTATCATTAACCATAATTTCCATCTCTTTTTTTCAGCACACACAGTATAGTTATGAATGTTACAAAGTTATATTGAGATGGTGAAGATTAGTAGCTAAGGTGGATGATTTTGGTGGAGTTTTGTTCTCTGAGCTAGATGATTTGGACTTGGAGTTTTCATCGTTCTTCTGAACAACGTCATCAGCGCAAATTTCAACAACAGGTGAAGTGTTTGAAATTCTCCACATGTGGTTCACAGCTTTTCCTGTACAACTTAATGTTGATGGGAGATACAACTAAAATAAAGAAGTAAACAATGACAATTGTAAGGTCAACAAGAACCAATCAACATCGAGGTGTACAGAACATGCTGTGAACCACATGTGGAGAAATTCGAACACCTTATTTCTACTTGAAGTTTGCGCTGATGATGTTGTTCAGAAGAACGACCATAGATCTACAACCAAACCATTCAGCTCAGAGAACAAAACTCCACCAAAATAAAAAGCTATATAATTCTTTAATGATTTCGATTATTACCCTGAAGAAGTTCAGACAAGTTAGCTGGATGAAACTTTGGAGTTATTATTTAAATTTAATTCGCTTAGATTATTTCAAATATAATTTTTTACATATAATAAAACAGTTTTAAATAAATTAATATATTTGTAATGTCTCAATGAGTAGAAAAATTAGATTTTCTAACGTTTCATGACTTCTTGTAAACCACTTCTTACAGAGAATAACTAATCAAATCAAAACTTTCAATAGTTGAAATCATGAATCAATTGAAGCTAGACTATCATTGAAAACCTGGAAGCACTGAACGGCCGTTTTGTCAGCAGTGCGCATCCACGATCCTGCATCGCGAGATTCGTACCCAGGACCTATCATTCTCGCACATGAGCGCTTAACCAATAGACCACTGAGCTGGCCGTCATCCGACGGTGTTGATGTCTAACTTCAACCAATCTACGAAATTGAGAGACACATCCACCATTGTCGTCAGTGTGTTACTATCCCACAACAGACTCAATCGAACTCCACTAGTGATCTAGCTTCAATTGACTCACGATCTCAACTATTAAAATTACCAAAATCTCCACAAAACTCATTCTGAAAATTAAAAATTATCCAAGTTTAAATAATACTATGGAACAATAACAAAACAACAACTATCTACCCTAGCCACCTGCTCTGATATTATTCACAATTCACACTATTATCCTCTCTCACCATAAAGGTCACACAATTTTTATCCTTAACAGTGCACACATACATACACACTCATTTACATACATTTTGCTTATGAATCACCTTGACCGAAATGGCATGACATTGATTTGCTCACACCTGCTTTTGATTGATCACATAATATTCTTGTGTTGTTCCGTTGTTCCATTTAAACTTGGATTAATTTTGATTTGTTTATTTATTTTCTGAAGAAGTAGCTTGCACTAAGTCACGAAATGTCAGAAAATCTGATTTTTCTACTCATTGCGATAATACAAATCTATGAATTTATTCATAACAACTTACTCAATGCTCAACTTATTCACAAGTATCAAGCCAAACCTTGGTAATGGTACCTAAGAAAATTGTTTTGCTTCTATACATGAAGTAATCAATAAAGGATAAACATATTCACATATTGTACAAAGATAAACTTAATTGTAAAAACACCTTTCTATCTGTGTAAATAATATTAACTATATATAGAACTTAGTGAAATTGATTGAATGTTGATTTATTCATTTATACTATTATTATTTGTTATTCTTTGAATGATAAAATAAATAATTTTTACATAAATGAAGTGAAATAAAATTCTGATAGATTTATTTTCAGTACAAGGGTTGTGAAGATGATTATGTTTTTGATTGAGATCATGAACCGATTGATGTTAGACCACCATTGGAAACCTGGAAGCACTGAACGGTCGTTTCGTTCTATTATGAGACTTCTCAGTAGTACGCATGATCCTGCGACCAGTGAAGCTAATCCGTATCTGGTAGAGACAAGTATCTCAATCAAAAAATTTATTTTCACCATACATGAAATACATATTGTAATTAGTTGAGATAACTTAAAGATATTGTTAGAATGAGTAACTTAGTATTGTACTATAGTTTATAGAAGAAAACTAGGTATTATTTCTGTTTTTGATTATTTGAATTAATTCCTTAGAGACTAAAGATATTGATTGTTGATGAGTACTAATATTAATGATAATTGAGTAGATCACTAAATTTAACTTACTATATATTCCAGTAAAACTAAATGATTTTTCTTATCTAGGGTGGTTGGGACAAGAAAGTTCAATTGATTATAGAGATTTTCAAATTGTCGATCTGTCGATAGATGCTCAATTTAAATGATTTTTACATGGATCATGTTTTTGTTGAATTTCCATTAGTCTATAAATTGAAATCCCAGGACAGGGTTGGATAGAGAATGCTGGCGAGCGGCCTATGCTCTTTCACGAGGAGTAACAGGCGTAAGTAAACAGTAAGTAATTATAAATTGAAATGATTTTTAAATGTCATTGAAGAATTTAGATTCTTTTTTGAATAGTAAATTATTTTTATCTTTATATTTCTTCCTTACCAATTGATTATTGTGTAAATTCATTTTGATATTTAGTCTTAAATCAATTAATGCTGCAATCTTTTCTACAGTTGAGATCATGAGTCAATTGAAACTAGACCACCATGACCTCAACTGTTGAACTTACTACAATCTCCACAAAACCCCTTCTGATAGCAATCTTTTCTATCCTTTCATAGATATATATTTTCCATATAACTATAAATATATGAATGTACAACAGTAGTACCCCGTTTCCAGTCTAATTGATCTTTTATTTTTATATATAAATGCTCTTAACAAGTATATGTGTGATCAGATTGTTTGAAATGTATTGCGCTAATATATCACATAGTTCTGATAATCTTCGTCTTCTAATATCATTATCAAGGTAAAAATGATTTCATCGAAAGGAAAATGTTCTTCACTAAATTCTCTATTTCTTACTCAATGACCCAATGGGTTATTTTAATATGAGTTAATTCAAATGGTTGTGTTATATTTAAAAATAAAATAAAATTTTATTCAGTTGCATTCAGTAGTACTTTAATAGCATTTAATTGGTACTATATTATATTATACTTCATTAAGAGAATAAAAAGACTATTACTTTAATTGTATAATACATTATTTGATTGACATATTACATATATATATAGTCCGTAACACAAACTAATTAAGATTAGCTAAAACTGTATGCTTTATAAAACCTAATGATAAATATAACTTGGAAATTAGATGGTGAATGGAGGTAGTCGACAGGAAACCCTGGACCTGGGTTTCGTGCTATTTGGCACTTGTCAGTAAGGTGTACCTGTAATCTTGAGGGAACTGATGCTCCCTGGAGGGTTCGGTCTCGTGCCACTCAGCTTCACAGTCAGAGACGTTACCACTGAGCTATCCGGGCCGCGACTGACCTCCTGTAGGACTGAGATGTGATCAATGTCATGCGTGTCAAGTCTTTATTTAGTGTTCATTGATTCATACTCTATAAGGCATTAAAAAAATTTGTTTTAACGGTTATCAAGATTGCACCAAAACAAAGTAATTTTTTATTTTAAAACCATTGTGTATTATGCTAACATAACACTAGTTTGTGACTTAAGGAACTATATCAAGGCAATTTGTACAGGATGCACATATTCCAATATAAGACTGATCAATTATTGTCCTAAACAACAATGAGAAGATACAAGTAAAACAACACACAACATATGTATACATGTCAACCAATAATAATAAATTTTCTGGTGGGTAAAAATGGAATTTGAATGAATTTAATATCTAAGAATAAAATTTTCTAGATTCAAAATTTGTAATTTGCGCCATTAATAATCTCGAAGTAGTGATCCATTTAATGTTTCTTTCCTTTTTTGAGAATGTTTTAGTCCATAAATAATTTATGATGACGATTTAAAAATAGAACTTTCTTAGTTTCACTATACATTTATAAATAAACATTAGTTTATGATTAATTTGAATAGTGAACGCTATTAAAAGATATTTCGTCTCAATGAAATTTACCATCGGTAGCTAAATATTATATTCAATATGAAGGTTAAGACAGTTCTACTGGATGAAGCTGAAACTTCAAGAACTACTACAACCATCATTAAAAAGGAGAAGTATTTGTAAATAGCTGTCTACTCAACATACATAATATCCGTTGGTCGAATACCATCGGCAGCAACCTACTGTGGGAGAGGGAAAACCAACTTCCAGCTAAAGAGGAAAAGACGTTGGAATTGGATAGGACATATATTGAGGAAATCATCAAACTGCATCACGACGCAAGCCCTAACTTGGAATCGTGAAGGGAAACTGAAAAGAGGAAGATCAGAAAATACATGATGTCGGGAATCGGAAACAGACATGAAAAGGATGAATAGAAACTAGAAAAGATTATCCAAGACACAGCTGGATAGGGAATAATAATGATTGACCTATGCTGTACTATGAGTGGTAACAGGCACAAGTCAAGCTAAATATTGTACAATAACAAATGCTACATGTTTTAATTACGAGCAAATCAATGAAAGCATTACAAAACCTAAATATATAGTTTGTTTATATAAAAATGACTGCAAGCCATATTTCTAAACTATTCAATCATCTACCATTTAATGCTCATTTATATATAGAGAAATTTCTAATACCTGTTATAAATCAGTATCATTGTAAGTAGAATGTTATATCGTAACATTCAGTAAATTTTAAAATGACAAGCTTCATCACATTTTAGTGTCTAACCCTATCAGTGTTACAATATTATTTTATTTCTATAATTTACAAGTTAAACATAATTCTAGGTTATCATAGCTTGTTTCTGTTAGGATCCGAGTTATACCCAGTAGATTAATTATTGCTTGATATGATGGAAAGAAAAGTCAATTTTCGATTGATTTACTCATTATGCGTTTAGTTCAAGATTACTTCCATTTTGATTCAATGTAATGATTACTCAATGTAGTATTTGTTTCCTTTTCTCGTAGGATATTTTCTTGTATTCACTTGGCATGAACTATGCTCATTATGTGATTTGCTATAACTGAGTACGTGATTTAATCTTAATTATTAATCAAAATGGGTGTACAGTCAATATACAAACCGGTGTATTTTAGACTATATTCGATTCGTCGTTATCATAGTGTTTTTTGGGCTAATAAACCTTCACTTATACCAGTCTTTGTGGTTTTACTTTCGCATCATGGGAATTGCCGTGGGCCCTCGTCCCGAGTATAAGTGATCAACGTTTTTGTTTTACCGGCAAAACAGTTTCTCAATATATTTTAAAGATAATGATAAACAAATTATATAAATATCTCAGTTGTGTATTTAGATCGTTAATTTTCAGTTGATATCATATCAAAGACATTGAATAAAGTTAATAGATATGACTAAAGACATATCAATCACATATCAATTTATATTTTCTAATGTGAAAAACAATGATGTTTATTTGTTTTTCTGGTAATTTTAATTTAGATCCAAAAATGAAATTAATTGAATATGTAAGAAATTGACAGATCAATAGTAGATTAATATGATAATAATTAGAGAAGGGTTTTTGTGGATATGCTCATAAACACTAATTCATAGAATATGTAATCGTCTCATACAGAAATGTAAAACTTCATCTAATAATTAACCAGTGTAGCAGTAGCCTCAGCAACAGTGGGTCTCAACATACACAATGAGAAAAGCAAGATTCTCGGATACAACACAACATGCAAAAACCGAATCAAACTTGATGGGGAAGATTTGTTAGGTGTAAAAAAGTTATATCTCAGCAACATCATTAATAAACACGATGAATCTGATGCAGATGGGAGTGCGCAGATCGGCAGAGCAAGAACAGCATATCTACAACTGAAGAACATCTGCAACTCAAAACATCTGTCTGTCATCCAACACTAAATCCAGAATTTCCACTACAAATATGAAGACAGATCTACTGTATGGAGAGGGAACTAGGAGAACTACGAAAGGCACCATCCAGAAAATACAAGTGTTTATTAATAGCTGTCTACACAAAATGCTTTGGATCGGTTGGTCAAACACTATCAGTAACAATTTATTAGTTGAATTTATGACTTAATTGAAGTTAATAGAAAACTTGGAAGCACTTGATGGCTGGATTAGTTGAAGCTAGACAGTAATATCGTAGAATGTCGACCGGTTCAGTGGTCTAAAGATAAAGGGTTCACACGTGAAATTGATAGATCATGGGTTCAAATCTCGATAGATGAGAATGTGGCTGAGCACTTCTGGCGAGTTCCATACCAGGACGAAATAGTCATCCAGTACTTCTAAGTTTTACGATAATAGTCTAATTTCACTTGACTTATGAATTCAACTATTAAATAAAACAATAAACAAACTCTATAAGAAAAAAGAATTCTTCAGAATTTTATGACATATCATATTCCTAATAATAATTGAAAGAAAAGAAAAAAACAATGTGAAATGAACATTTTGTTTTCCTTTATTATTTACATTACCAATTAATATTGATTCATTTTGCCAAAAAAAAGTTATGTAATGATTTTTTGGAAATTAAACTATATGGGGTTTTATTATAAATAACTGAATACCTTTCAACATCAATACTTTCATGAAATTTACCTTCTTTTTCTTTGAAACTTGTAAACAACTTACATCCTGAAATGATGATAAAATAGAATTGGAATATATATATATATATATATATATATATATATATATATATATATATATGCTTCACAAAGATATGTCAGTTCAACGATAGGCTAAAT
Organism: Schistosoma mattheei; assembly: GCA_944470405.2. Lineage (NCBI taxonomy): Eukaryota > Metazoa > Platyhelminthes > Trematoda > Strigeidida > Schistosomatidae > Schistosoma > Schistosoma mattheei. Next base: position 79,814,082 of record OX103947.1, read on the forward strand.
AATGAATAAGCCTTAGGAGATTAAGTCTATTAGTAGGTGATTTCTATTAGGTCAGACTAAATAAATATCAATGAAATACTAAATATTAGTTGATTACACGCAATATATAAACCATTTATTCTTCAATCAACCGATAATAACACATTAGAAATTTTATATTCTATGAATAACACTTAGTTACTTAGGTATGCCTGTTACTCCCAATGGAGCATAGGACGCCGACCACCATTATCCAACCCATTCTGTCCTGAGACTTCCTTTCTAGTTCTATCCGATTGTTGATCATTCTTCTCATAACTGTTTCCATTTCTCGGAGTAATGTGTTCTTTGGTCTTCCTCTTCTCCTTTGATATTAAGGATTTCATGTGAGGGCATGCCTTGTTAGGCAGTTTGGTGTTTTCCTCAATGTGTGTCCTATAAACGTACAGCACTTCTTCCTGATTTCCTCCTTAGCTGGAACCAGCTTGTTCTCTCCCACAGTAAATTGTTGCTGATAGTGTTTGACCAACGGATCTGATGTATTTTGTGTAGACAGCTAATAACAAACACTTGTATTTTCTAGATGATGAGTTTCGTAGTTCTCCTATTTCCCTCTCCATACAGTAGAACTGTCTTGATATTTGTAATGAAAATTCTGACTTTGGCGTTGACAGTTGACAGACATTTGTTTTGAGTTGCAGATGTTCTTCATTTGTAGATATGCTGTTCTTGCTTTGCCGATCTGCGCATTCACATCTGCATCAGATTCACCGTGCGTACATCTTGCAAATCTTCTCCATCTAGTGTGATTCGATTGTTGCATGTGGTGTTGTATCGGAGAACCTTGCTTTTCTCATTGTGTATGTTGAGACCTACTGCTTCTGAAGCTACTGCTACACTGGTTAGTTATTAGATGAAGTTTTACATTTCTGTATTAAAAGTTTACACATCCTATTAATTCGTGTTTATGAACATATAATATTGTACTATTTTCAATTTATTGTTACAGAAAATGAAACTATCAAAAAGGTATTTCTTCACCAAAGTACAATAATTAAATAGGCTTTAATCGTATTATTCCTTTGATATTATCAGTTATGTATTGAAATAATTTGACATAATAAACATGGTGTAATTTACTAAATATTAATGATAGGGTCAAACATTTCCAAACTACATTATAGAAGAATTAGTTGATTTAATTTTAATTTAGGTATCCTAAAATGAAATTAACCTTTCCGTAAATTATGTTTGTATAACTATTAGAAAACACAATCAACCATAACCTTCATTTGAATTAATTGTCTGAGTTGTTTTCATTATTGAAAACTAAATACACTTTATATGCAATTATGGATAGTGGCTAGCAATGGAATCCAGGACACGCGTTTCGTCCTATTTGGGACTCTTCAGCTGGATATATCTATATCACAGAGTTGATATTCACCCTGGGACTCGAACTCACTACAGTTTGCTTCAAACGCTATCACGTTATCCACTTAACTACTGAGTTCTGTTAGCCAGTCACCTACTTGTGCAATAGGAGTCTGACCAAACGTAGTCTTAAATAACAACAGGAAGGTACAACTAAACACCATCAAGTGAATCTATGTATACTTTGTTGCAGAATCATATTTTATCTGCATTTCGACAGTGTTATGGTATTTTTTTAGCAGATTTTGTGTGTATAATCTTCAAGGTACATTTATATGAGCTAGAATACATCATGGCGTTTGACATCTAGTTTGTGTTCATTCAGACAAGGAATAAGTGTTGATTAAATATTCCTCATTCTTACATGTTGATCATCTGAACTTAATGTATCTGAAGCTAACGTACACAGATAAAGTTCTCAACTATGTTATACTGCATCATACTCACGAGCCATCATATTTAGCAGCAATTTGATTTGAAGTCTCTGAATTCCATATCTCTTTGATACCCAATCGAACTTGATAAATATTAAAAGAATTACTTTCAGATGTCATATATATTTTTGATCAGCTTTCTTTTTTCATGTACCAAATTGTGATAATTCATATCACAGCCAATTTAAAAATCGAGCCACACTGCTTCCGAGTTTCCGAAGGTGTACAAACTTTATAACATTAGGCAGTAATATTATTAATCATTATTTACTGTTATGTAAATGACAGAGTACATAAAGTTCCTTAATCACCTAATTTCTGCAACGATTTGATAGATATATTTCATCAGGAATGTAAGTCATCTCAACCATATCTCGGTAAGCTCTCTGGTGTTAAACTGCATTATGTAACAAGACATATCATAAATAATAATACAACAAATTGTAAAGTTTCCTATAACGTATGATATAAAATGGAAATAGGTTTATCTATTCTGTAATCCTTAAAAAGTATTTAATAAGAACCAAACATGGTACCTTACTATTGTTTATATTTTCACTAAAAACAAAATCACTCAACTCACACTAAGCAACTCAAATAACACTATGTATGTTTTTTAAAAAAGATAACTCACAAAACAAATCAGTCGTCCAGTGCTTCTAGGTTTTTAATGGTGCTCTACTTTAGATTGACTCGCGGATTCAACTATGAAAATATCCACAAATTTCTATACTGATTCTGCAGCAATTTGAAAGACTCCTGGTCTCCCAAATTGTACGAGCATTCAATGTACCTAAATTAATGGTTGTTCCGGTTGTTAGCCATGTGACTTCCAAAGGAACTCAGCTTTCACCATGAGGCGTCATAACTCTTCTGAATGAAGACATTATAACTCCCAAGGCAGAGTTTAAATGCGTTGAATTATTTTTTCCGGCTGGTGTTTTTTTAGTGAGTTAGTTTTCTACGGAGTGGATCGCTAACTTATGCCCAACCCTCCTCATCTATTTAGCCTTAAGATCGGCAGTATCCTCAGGAAGGTTCTAGGTGGAGTTCCTATAGTGATAATTCACTATTAATTTGCTATGTGAAAATATAAAGTATTTTAAGATAACAACAATAAATATGTCACATATTTTTTTCAATTTTTTCCAAGGTCACGGTAGAACACTTCAATTATTTTAGTATAAAGTATGAACTAATAATGATGTTATAGAAGTTATTCATTGAAAATCATGAAATGAATGAATAATAACATCTAAATATCCATAGATACTTTCAGGTTTACTTTCTATTGATTAATTGATTATAGACTATTAAAAACGTTTAATTTCTATCTAATGATATTCTGTGAAATATACATAAATGATCAGATAAAAAAATGTATTTGTATATAATAAATCCCAGGTTCCAGGAAGAAGAGCTGGAAGTGGATAGGACACATATTGAGGAAAATACCAAAGTGCGTCACAAGACAAGCCTTCACATGGAATCCTCAAAGTGAAAGAAAAAGTGGAAGAACAAAGAACAGATTACGGCGAGAAATGGAAACAGACATGAGAACAATGAACAACAATTGGATAGAACTGGAAAGGAAAACCCATGACAGAATGGGTTGGAGAATGGTGGTCGACGTCCTATGCTCCATTGGGAGTAACAGGCATAAGTAGGTAAGTAAGTATATCCCAAGTTACTAATGAAACATTTTAGTATCCATAACAGAAAGAGAAATTTTGAAAACTATTTACTACAATACTTACCTTTAAAATGAATGTAAATGTATTGTAAAATATTAATAATAGTAATAATATAAAATTATTCATGATTATAAATAGAGATATTATATTCGATTATGTTTAGTTTTTATCGTGATTTACAAAAATATATTTCATTTATAATTTTTAAATATTATAAATATGTTATAATGAAGTTTTAGGCAATCATAAGGCAACTGCTAATATAATCATTTGATTGGTTACTAAGTATTATATTAGCATACATATATGTATGGAGATTGAAAATAACTGGTTTTTTGTAGGTAGGGTTCTGTCTACGTTTCTACATATTTATATATTATTAGTTGTCTATTGGGCTTGGTAAAAAAAAACTACACCATATTGCGTCATCTGACCAATAATAATGAAGTCAACTATATATATCTTCAGACTGAAGATGTTTAATTTATATGTTTTATGTACACCTCTGAGTTAAAATTATTAATAACAAGTCCTAAGGTCTGTTTATATGTTTTAGGAGAGGAAACCTATTTACTTTAGCCTTTTTTAAGTGAATTTCTCAGCTGTTTCTCAATTACACATTCAATTCATCAATTATGACTTTATTTAAAAGATCGAGAAATCTACACCTAGATATGTACATATCTGAGTGAAATCTATCATTATTCTTATGTTTCTTAGCTAGTTCTACAGAGTACCTTGGCATACTATAGTAATTTTTGTAATGCTTCTTTGTCTAAAAGAAAACATTTCAATGTCCTTTAACAATTAAAATAAAATAAAAGAATTGTTCTTGTAAATCAGTATTTCCAATGTTAAAGTTCAAAATTCACTAGAAAAACGAAATGTATTTTAAATTTCTTAGTGTTGTTTACTTCCCATTATTATTTAGGACTGCAATTGATCGGTCTCTTGTCGGCATATGTACATCCTGTGTGGATTACCTCAATGTAGTCTTAAGTCACAAGCTTTTTAAGCAAAGATGGATAGTGACGAGCTTCAATCGATACTGGGTTCAAGTAACGAAATGAACATCAACTCTGCGATGTAGTTACATCCAGCTGACAAGTGCAAAATAGGTCGAAAGGTGCATCCTCGATTCCACTGCTAACAACTATCCGTCTTTGCTTAAAATATATTGTAAGTTTTAAAAAGTAATTTTTTGATAAAATTTAGTTACATTATTAATCCACTTTAGAATTATAATCAATAAAGATAAATAAATGTAAATATTAAGTCAGTGTTCATTATTATCTCTAACTGAATTTAATGGTAAAAAAAAATACTTTTTAGTGTAAACTATCATATTTGTGAACATTTTATAGCTCCACCTTAAAATAACCTACTATACTTATAGAACAAAATTGATTTCCTAAGGTAAATATTTTCATGCATTCACTTAATCTAGATTGCATATTGCAGAATTTTGAGCAATGTCAATGACCTATATATTCAAAACTCAGTCATATATATATACATATATATTACATACTTAAGCCTGTTACTCCCAATGGAGGATAGTTCGCCGACCAGTTCTCGACAAAATGTGTTCATTGGTCTTCCTCTTCTCCTTTGATATTAAGGATTTCATGTGGGGGCATGCCTTGTTAGGTAGTTTGGTGTTTTCCTCAATATGTATCCTATCCACTTAAAGTGCTTCTTCCTGATCTCTTCCTTAGATGGAATCCAGTTTGTTCTATCCCACAGTAAGTTGTTGCTGTTAGTGTCTGACCAACGGATCCGAAGTATTTTGTGTAGACAACTGTTAATAAACACTTCTATTTTCTAGATGATGCGTTTCATAGTTCTCCTATTTCCCTCTCCATACAGTAGAACTATCTTGATATATGTATTGAGAATCCGGACTTTAGTGTTGGCAGTTGACAGACATTTGTTTTGAGTTGCAGATGTTCTTCATTTGTAGATATGCTGTTCTTGCTTTGCCGGTCTGCGCATTCACATCTGCATCAGATTCACCGTGCGTACATCTTGCAAATCTTCTCCATCTAGTGTGATTCGGTTGTTGCATGTGGTGTTGTATCGGAGAACCTTGCTTTTCTCATTGTGTATGTTGATATCTACTGCTGCTGGGCTACTGCTATACTGGTCGTCTTCTCCTACATTTGTTGTTGTATGTGCGACTGAAGAGCCAGATCATCTGCGAACTCCATATGTTAAGTCCTTCTTCAATGTTGATCGAATTCTTTCATTTATGTTACAATTTGTCTATGAGCCTAAGTAACTAGAATTAGATTGAATTTTGTTGAGACTTAGGATGGTAATAGTAGGTAGTAAACAGGAATCTCTGCTTGAGCTAAATTTCATGTCAGTTGGCATTCATCAGCAAGTTGGACCTCAATCCTGTTAAACCGATGCTTCCTGTCGGATTTAATATTATGTCACCTAGTGTCACAGTCAGTCGCATTACAGTCACATCTTTCTGTATAGTGCCAAATAGCACGAGATCTAGGTCAGTCAGTCCATTACATATTTCGGTAGCTATTAAATAAGAAAACTGACAAAAAATTAGTGTACACAAGTTCATTTACATATATTTGTTCATCAGGTTTTTGATTCTATAGAGTATGAATGTAACATGAATTTGATCACTAAACAGCGTTTCTATTGTTAATATAAAGTTATATTTGACATTCATATTTAATAAGTTTTGAAATTTGTTTAACTTGAGAATAACACGAGTTTACTAACTAATCCCTTATGAATTAAAGAATATCAGATTACTATAGTTTAATGAAAAGAATGAATAAATCTTTGGTATGTCAATACACGAATGATTATTTTGACTTAACATAATACTCATTTCAAATTGAATTTAGATTTGTCTTGGAATATTTATGGTGGTAGAAGATCAGTTACATTATAATATCAATTTTTGAAGAGAAAAGAAAAAAAAACAAGGAATTATTTTTGTCACATTAAATTAATTTATTCCACTAAGATTTTGCTCTGAATAAATGTTGAATGGATCAATAAAATGGTAACCAATGAATTATTGAATTCACCAATATTAAAGTTTAGTCGCTCAAAATAAGAACAGCAAATGATTGATAGTCGTTATTTATATAAACCAATCAGACTTTTGACAGCAGCATAATAATCAATAACCCAATCACAACTGATAGAGAAGCTCTGAAAAATGTGGAAACATTCAAGTATCTGAGTAGCATCATCGATGAACGTGTAGGATCAGATGCAGACGTAAAGGTGAGGATTGGCAAACTAAGGATAGCGTATTTCTGTAAAAAAAGACAAACTGGAAATTGAAGCTAGATTACCATGGAAAACCTGGAAGCACTGGACGGCCATTTCATCCTAGTATGAGACTTCTCAGCAGTGTGTATCCACGATCCCGCCCCCACCGGGTCAGTGGTTTAGTGGTTAGGCGCTCGCGCGCGAGACTGATAGGTCATTGGTTCGAATTTCGAAGGGGGCCGGATCGTGGATACGCACTGCTGAGAAGTCTCATACTAGGATGAAACGGCCGTCCAGTGCTTCCAGGTTTTCCATGGTGGTCTAGCTTCAATTGCCTCAAGATTTCAACCACTGAAATTACTAAAATCTCTACAAAACTCCTTCTGATAAAACTGGAAATGTTAGCATGCGATTATGAAAAAGTTAATAAGCGTACAAAGATTAACATGCATTTATGTTGTGACTGCCTGGATGATAAAACAACATGTTCGTATGAGCGATTCAAAATACGCTGAAAAGAGTAATCAATCGTTTTTGTGTATGATAACGAAATAAATCGTGAAAATAAGTAGTGTAGAATAAAACATATTGGTCTATGGTGCCGACAGAATATAAAAATATAGTTAAGTATGTACATTTTCTAATACGCCGCAGTTGATTAAATAGCGTCGATTAGTGATTAGAGGTTTTGCATTCACATACATGGAGTTTATGTGGGACAAAAATAATCCAGACGAAAAATGATAACTTAATTGACGGGTGACATTTGTTGCTGTACTATCATTGATAATAATCATAAATTGTGAAGTTAGTGTAAATTGTTTTTGCGTTAAACCCAGATACATCGAGTTACCGTAAATTATATATTAGTAGAATGACTAGAGGAACAGAATAGTGACTGCGGAGACGAGATACGTAGAGTCATATTCCTTTCTGACTGTGAAGTTTAGCGTAGTTTGTGTAGTTAGAATGTTATTGAAAAAAGTAGGAAACGATGATTACTGCTGACAAATGTGGTGAATGAACATTAGTTGCATCTCAAGAACACAAGTTCCTATTACTGGAAATATGACACCAAACTTATGTATATGATCGTACTGCTAACCGTTTCTTTTGTTCGAATCTCGCGAGGTAGGATAGTGAATGCGCATTGCTGAGGAGTCCCACAATATGACGAAACGGTCGTCCAGTGCTTCCAGGTTTTTCATGGTGGTCTAGCTTCAATTGACTCATGATCTTAACCACTGAACTTACTATAATATCCACAAAACCTATCTGAAAAAAATGTATGTTGAGAGATTTTTAACTAGTTTATTATGAGAATATTAACTTCGGTATCCAGAATTTATCCATATTTTTCATTCTAACATGGTGGTTATCTTTAGTTTGATAGATAGAATGAACCTTATTTTGTTGGTGTGAACATAACTAATGATGATTCAGCTTTATATTTACGAAGCCGAAACAAATCTCTTTGTCAAGATATATATATATATATTCCACTAGTTTTATTGATGGGTTACTTCTAAACTATTCTAAAATTGATATCAGCATCATATCTATAGATCATGTTTTATATCTCTCGAGTTCATAGTTGGAGGGGGTGACGTAATAACCAGTTGACGTTAAGGGTATTGGGTATGAGTTCCACTGTGAATATCAACACATAATAGTATAGACACATTCAGCTAACCAGTCACAAATAGGATAAAAGGAACATCTTAGTTTATAAACCTTGTCTCAGGGAATGATTAATCTATTTTTTCTCCAGTTGTCTTCGACTTGAAGATTCGTGAAAGAGCATTACATTAAAATTGACATACATTAGATAGTTAGAAATATCAGACAACTTCAAGTGTTTCTTATGAAATGAAAACACTAGTGTCAAGTTCACAAACGACTATGTTAACTATTGAAAAAAATTTTATTCAGAGACTAAAGTAAATAATGAAAATGTTAATGCTTAAGAAAGTTTCATTTATAATACGAACAAAAGATTGAAACTATAAATAGAATATTTGAATAAACGAAATAAGGGTAGAATAATAAAATTATTCAAGGTCGTGGATCCAGGTTTTCCATGGTGGTCTAGCTTAAATCGACTCATGAATTCAACTACATATGGAGATAAGACTGACAAGAACAATTATCGGTTTACACATATTACTCCAGTTATCTTTGAAATTATGGAAAAAATTGCTAGTGACGAACTCTTCAACTATTTGCTCGTTGAAAAATTCATTAGTGATTCTCAACATGGACTTCCTAAAAATTGATCTTGTATTACATACTACTTTGATTTCATTAATTCAGTCTTTTCTCAACATGAACAAGAATATCTAGTCTTAGTGCTATACCTTGGAATTCCTAAAGCTTTCGATATAGTTAACCACCAAGTTCTTATAGATAAACTCACATCTTACGGGGTCCAAAACCCTCTACTCGCTTTGTTTGATTCCTTCTTCATCCGACGACACCGAATGACTAAAGTCATCTCTTCCTTGTAGAACGCTGTCCCTGCCAGAAATTGTATCATAAAAGGTGGTGTCTTAGGCCCTTTACTGTTTTTGATTTTTGTCAATAATATTTGTGAATGTTTTTGTGTGGTGAACCCCTTTCTGTATGTAAATGATCTTAAAATGGTTTATTTATTTTCTCTTCATTAGCTGAACAGTATGCGAAATCGCATCAGCATAGAACTTAACAAGGTAGCGCAGTGGTGCTCAAAATAGTAACTAGAGCTTAACACAGCTAAATCTGGATAGAGATGCTTCGGTATTACATCGGTCAACTTAGATCTTATCAAACATGGTAAGATTTTATCTAAGTTATATACAGAAGTGGACTTAGCACTTAGGTACTCCTACGATTTGCAGTTTGAAGAACAGGTATTGGAACATACCTACAAGTCTCAACGTCTTATGGGTTGAATAACTCGAAACCTTTATAACAACGAGTCACGTATTTTGATGCACAAAGTATGTGTTCGACCACTCCCAGAATACTGCACGTCTACTCTTAGTAGTGTTCGCATAAATGATAAAGTTGGGATCTGTGCAGAGACGATTTACACTTCGTATTCTTGGAACAGATCGTACCTTAAATTATAACTGCAGATGTAAAAACTTGGACTCGACCCTTTTTAGAAGAGGGGACTCAAACTAAAATACTTAATAAACTGTGCTTTACGTCCAGTCAAAATAATTAAATATGCAGAAACTTCTCATTACGACATCCATACCTCCTTGTCACTAGTGAAACAAACCCATTCTAAATCATCTCTCTATATGAAATACTCTACCTGTAAATTTTGTAGGCTCTGGATTAACCTACCATAATCTATCTGTAAGATAAAATCACTCTCATTCTTTGTTCACTGTATTAATGCTTACTCCTCCTCTTAAATTGTATTGAATGTTCCAGCACCTGTAAGTGCATCTTATTCCATAAGTCAGATTATCGGATCTTTAAATAATTAAACATTCGTATTGCTGAACTCAATAGTTCAAACCACCTCCATGCTGTTACTTTACGTTAACACCGTCCCTGGTAACCCTAACTAATTTGAAAAATATCTAACATGAACAGTATGTCATTGAATCACATGACACATGTATTATAGTAGACCTGGCTGACATATTTTAGTAATTATTGCTTTGTTGTTCCGTGCTCTCTGTTTCCATTTTACTTTCTCTAGTTCTGGATGATTATAATTAATTCGTTATGGCACAGGAAATGATCTCAAATGCAACGTTCATAAATCAACAAGACGTGCACTCTAGAGAAATTAAAAGTTCCCGGCTGATGCATTGCATTGCTGTAATACATGTCATAAATGTACTACCTAAATAATTTTTGAACTAGTAAACTTAAAACAAAAATGTCATATGTTTGCTATTTACATTTAATGATACTACTTATATCAAGCTGATCATGCCTGTAAACTGGCATGAATTCTGTAATTATTATTTTCAGAATATATATATTATTATAGCAAACTACCATTCCTAGACCGCTTAGTTTAAAGGAATTCTACTTGAAATCCAAATCTAACGTTATACCGAAAACCAGCATATTCAAATTGATATATTGATTTTAACTATGATCATCTAATCTCTGCAAAAAATCTCTAACCCGAATCTTTTTCAGAAGAGTAACCAAAATCATTACTTCAGAAGAAAACAAAGAAAGGATAAAACAAAATACTACGATTTCATAATTTACCTATGAATTTCATCGAAAACATATTATTACTAAACTGTCCCCCTGTAAATAACAATCCTAATGAAAGATCTTATACTAGTACTGTGGTTTACCTGACTGCCATGGAACGACAAAAGAATTACAACGCATCTTGAAATCTCACAAAGTTGAAGCATTCTATAAGACAACCAACACTCTATGAAACGCTTTACTTACAATTAGGGTTAGATCCCGTTTACATCCACAAGAATCTGAGTCTACAGATTAGGGTGCTTCGATTGTGATGTATTCTACATTTAAGAGTCTTCCCTCGTGATCTCGATTTGTGCCAAGGAAGATGTAAGTTACAGAAAAAGACCTAACAATCCTGTGGAATTAGAAAACTTACACATTTAATTAAGCGGTAGTAGAACATGCTACTTTCAACAATCATCAATTGATATTAAAAGTATCAAAATAATTCAGAATGGCTATTCCAATTATAAAGTGAGGTGAGTAGCCGTTGTGTTTCATATAATGCTAAATCGCTCTGTCCTCAATAGGAAAGAAGGCCTGAATATTTATCTAACCTGGACTGTATATCCAAACCCCCAACACACACACCCAATTCCAATCCGACTACTTCAATGCATAAAATGTTCATACCCACCACACAATTAAATAATACAGTGATATGTCATGCTGAATCCGCTTGACTAAGAATAACGTGACACTAATATATTCAGACCTATCATGATTTTGATTGTACTAAAAATATTCTGCATCGTTTCTTTTGTACTAATTAAAATTGTGTTGATTTCATTTAGATTATTTGTTTACTCTGAAGAAATTGTTTACATTAAGTTACAAAACGTCAGAAATACTAATCCCTGCTCATTGAGATATAACGAAAAATTATATTTATAATTGACTCTCTACCCAATACTTAATTCATATGAATCTATCAAGTCCAATCTTGGTATTGATACCTTCAGTTAACTGTTTTATTAGTGACATTGATGTCAAATGAACAGTGAACATTCTACCAATAAGGTAGTAAACCTTAAGGTTAAATGTAATATCTTCATTGAAACAGAATTAAAACCTTAAAACAAATATATGTTTATGTTTAAATGACCTTAGTGATAATTCAAAACAGATTAAATTTTACCTTATTATAAGTGGTCAAATTCTATATATAATTATAAAGCATTCAAGCATGATTAGTTTATTCCTCCAATTAAGTACTTTCATAACAAACTTCATCCTAAATACTAAAAAAAAACTGATTAAAGCCTAACAATCAAAATAGTCCAACACAAAGAAAGGTTTAGTAAAATGATACGATCATTAGGAAAAAAAGTAAAATAAACAAGAATTATAAAAACAATAATTGTTTCATGTATCAGAAAGGGTTTTATGGATATTATAGTAATTTTAATAGTTGAGATCATGAGTCCATTGAAGCTAGATCACTATTGGAGTTCGATCGGGTGTGTTGTGAGATAGTATGGGGCCTTTTATTTCGTCGTCATTTAGATCGGACAATGTTTATTGACGGGCTCTCCACTTTTGTGTCCCGAGATCAGACTCCATTTAGATCGTATGAATGTTTGTTATTGTCTATCCTCGTATATAATCATCGACTTGAATCGCGTTAGTCAATAACGGGATTAAGTAAGTCAAATAACGAGAATGGACTTTTGAATGCATATATTTTGTATATGAAGCGAATAGAATAGAGAGAAGCAAAATGACGCGCAGTGGAGATGGCGGGTAAGCCAACTCTCTTTACTTAAGCGTTGATCAATATTTATAGGCACACAAAAATAGGTTACAGACATGTGATGAATAGGATAAGAAATGTACACACACATATGCGCTCATATAAAAACAGTGAAAGTTGATAAGCGAATAATTAATAAGGTCAAAATATGACTCAAGTAGAATGAATAGATTGGCCTGTCCGAAACCTAGAATAAAGTATATGGGCTTAACATAATAACCGACACTACAATAGTAAATGTGTCGCTCAACTTCGTGGATTAGTTCAAGTTAAACATTAACATCGTTAGATGCCGGCCAGCTCAATGGCCTAGTGGTTAAGCGCTCGTGCGTGAGGCTGATAGGTTCTGGGTTCGAATTCTGCAAGGCTGAATCGTGGATGCGCACTTCTGAGGGTTCCCACAATAGAACGAAACGACCATCTAGTGCTTCCAGGTTTTCACTGATATTCTAACAATAATCAGTTCATAATCTCAATTAAAAACCTAATAATCTGCACAACCCTATACTGATAATAATAATAATTTTAGCCTATTTAACTTAAACAGCATTTTTATTATTGTATATCTCTCACTAAATTCAATCATGAAGAATGAACTAATTACTTTGAATTATATATATTAACCCAAATCTAATTTTATCACATAAAGGAATACTTTGGAATTTGATCACCTTTCTACAATATTCATCAAACAGATAGAAATAATTTGAAATCGTTCAATTGTATCAAGTTACTAGGTAAATGTATCGAAATCAATTAACGAAAAAAAATTTAAAAAAATTAAAAAAAACTTTACTGATATTAACATTAGATAATGAACAACAGGAAAAATGTTAAGCGAAGTGAATGAAACGGATTTCCCTACTTCATATTATATAAAACTAACATTTATAACAAAAAAAAGAGGGGAAATCTTGTATAAAAAGTTTAAATTCTTTTATCAAACTACACAAATCACTATATTGGTAATTATTATGCCAATGCAGTGTATATGTTTCCCTCTTTTTTTGTTTTTGTTTCTATATTTGATAAGATTTGTTTAAAATTTGAAAAAGTTCCAATAAGTAAACATATAAGTGAACAATATTGTTTTCAATTAGATCCTCATCAGGTTTTTACTCAAATATTCAGTAATATTTATATGCATATACAGAATTATTAAACAAATCAAGGAAGTTTATAAGACAATGTTAACAGTAGAATAGATTACATAAATAAACAGAATAAGTAGTAAGTAAAAATTGATAGTGTGATGATCGATGTGATAAGAATAATTAAGACTCAAATCAATGTTACATAATGAGAAATAGGTCAGTGATTAGAAAATATATAGACACTATAATAACATTCATAAAAAATTATAAGATTACATAATAAGAAGTCAGAGAGGAGTTTTATGGATATTATAATAAGTTAATTGTTGAATTCACGAGTCAATTGAACCTAGACCATCATGGAAGCACTGGATGGCCGTTTGGTCATAGTATAGGGCTACTAAGCAGTGCAAACCCACGATCCTGCCTCGCGAGCTTCGAACCTAGGATCTATCGGTCTCGCAAGCGAGCGGTTAGACACTAGACCAGCCAGCATCCAACGGTGTTAATGTCTAACTTTAACAAATCCAGCTGTCTAGTACTTCTAGGTTTTCCATGGTGATCTAGCTTCAATTGACTCATGAATTCAACAATTCAGTTACTATAATATCCACAAAACCCCTCTTTGAATATGATCATCCCATGCTCAATATTGACGATTTCTAAGAGTTATTTCTTGGAGTTCTAAGGAAAGCCGTAACCAGTGGAGTCCAACCGGGTCCGGGGTGAGATAGAAACATACTGATGATAATGGTGAATGGTGGCGCAACTTCGTGGATTGGTTGAAGTTAGACATTAACAGCGTTAGTTGCCGGCTCTGTGGCGCGCGCAAGACCGATAGGTCCTTGGTTCGAATCTCGCGAGGCGGAAACATGGATACACACTTTCTAGGAGTCCTAGACTATGTTGATTCCTCAACTAAAGAATAAGTTACCTGGTTATGCCACTTCTCTCTCTCTCTCTCTCTCTCTCTATATATATATATATATATATATATATATATATATGAATTCAGCTGCTCCTGTTGAGAAAGCTATATTGGGCACACTATCAGACAACTAGTTGTCGGATTTGTTTGGTATAACTTGCTAAGCATAATAATAGTAATAATAATGATAATAATAATGATAGACAATACCGGTTCGAAACTGTCAATAACAAAAATCACAAAACGTAACAAACTGATTTCCCTTTCTATGATGTTACCTATTTTATAAAAAAATGTTTTAAAACAATTCAAGTGAATAGATATAGCAATGTGAAATTTGATATTGAATATTTTCAATCAATTTTCACTCTTCTCTTAATCAATCTTACTTAGTTTTAAATGTTAGCGTGCTTAACTTTTAGTTAGTATTAAGATAATAAATGATCAGTTACAGACATTTTTCTCTTCTATTCAACGTAATAATTCTCTTCAAAAATGAATTGAAGAGTTAATATAAGCTAGACTATCATTGGTCTTACTTAGATCGACTCGTAAGTTCAACTTTGAAAATACTACTTTCTCCTCAAATCTTCATACTGATAATCTACAAAACTAATAAAAATATGGGGATGAAATAATTATCCACTTCTTAACAGTTTGTGAGTTTCGAGAAGTATAAGAGTATGTAGTTATGAACTGTATTTCACCCGACTCTTATAAAGCCATAACTGTTCAAAGTCTCAAAGTGTGGAACTGAAGCTTTATAACTAATCAGTAATCTGTATTTGTATCATTAAAATTAACTTGTGATAAGAATTAACTTCAAATTGAACAACATTAAAAACCCTTCCATAAAATTTGTTATCATAAATTAATTGAGCAAAGATGGATGGTGGCATGCAGTGAAAACCAGGACGCGCGTTTCATCCTAATTGTGACTCTTCAGCTGACAAAACGCGCGTCCTGGATTCCACTGCTAGCCATTATCCATCTTCGCTTATAAAGCTTGTGACATAAAGCAATATCGAAGCAGTCCGCACAGCCCTAAATAACAATGGGAAAGTACAAGTAAACAACACCAAGTGGATTTATAACCTAATTTGTTATTAGTGTGTTTTGTTTAACAGTGTGTTGATTAAATTTGGTGTTTTTTTCTTCAGGAATGCTGGGTTTGAAATATTTTTTTATAAGATTTTTCAGGTTTTCATTAATGATTTGTTTTCTTAACAACTGCATTCTCATAAGTTATTGAGTCTCAATATGTTCGACTTTAGTGTTACTCTGTCAATCTGAAGTGAGTGATTTTCATAAATTTCCATAAACATTTGATCATCATACGTTGTGCGGTGTATAATCTATGAACATGTTAATAGAAATACGTTATGTATTTATATTAAGTTGATCATTTCATTACAGTTTGAGTTTTCCTACATTCAGAGATACTAAACATAAAGCAGTTAAGTTTAGCCTCAGATTGATTTTTGTAAGCATTAAGTGACTAAATCAAACATTGTAGTGGAATAACTTTAAATATACCTGAATGTTTTTATAGTACTGTAAAATTTTAAAACCCGGATTCCGATTTTATAAATTATTGTGTTTAATGGAAAATAGTTTAGTGAACATATCATTTAATACATATACTAAAGCAGAAATCTAAACTGTTGTATTGGGAATGGACTACGGTATTGTGTAACTCATTCACTATAAAATAAATCTATCCAAGTATTTGTCGAAGTACCTTGCTTCCATGAGTTGCATATCCATCAACTTTAACATTTGTAAGCTTGTGATCATTACTATTATTGACTTTATTTCAATGTTACTAAACTTGCGGCTGTTTTTAAGTTATTTTTTTAAAGAAATCATGGAAATGAAGTGAAGAGTTTATTTTAAATCAAAGATATTCGTCTGAGTTCAAAACGTATATTTAAATCTTGTTATTTTCATGTAATAAACTGTGGTGGTCGGTATTCCATATAATCCTTAAACTTCATATACAGTTCGTCTTGATAACCGTCACTAGATAACGCCCCAACGGTATATTAATCAGAAGGCGAATACGAAGTGTTGGTTACGTTTATTATGAGACCACACACACAGATATCCCAAATTACAGGTGCGTTAAACAAGCATGAAAGAGTTGTGCCGAAAGGCAAGCAGGTAAGCGAGCGAGCGAGTGAGTGAATCAGCAAATATGAGTATGAGTAAGCGAGTACACTTAAGCGAGACAGAGCAATGAACGTGAATAACATGGACATATATATTCATAGTGAAATGAATGAATCGTCGAATCAATTAAGGGATTAGTAGTAAGGCTAGCAGCGTGAATAAATGCGTAGGCAGTAAGCAATGCTCAAGCATACATGTTCATACATTCGCAACAATAATAAAGATACAATGATATAGATAAACTGTTGTTATACAGATGACTCAGTTTGTTAATAAGTTAACAAAATGACTTAACCGAGGTAAATGTGAACAAACTCAATTGCACGTGAGTTGCCATAAAACAGATCAAAGCACAGTTTTTCACGCAACTTCTAGCATGTTATCTATGTGACAACGATCCTTATTCAATTCCTAACATTAAGAGAGATGGGACTCATTAGTTCTTACCCAAAGTTGCAACTTATTTAATGAGTTGAAAACTACTCGTTTTATTGAAACATATCTGTAAGATGAAAACGACTAGAAATAATTTATTCAGCTAATATTAAGAAAGATTCAACATTTTCGTGATAATAGCCTATTGTATAAGTAATATCAATTTCAGGTGTTTTATATTCATAGTGCTATTGTTGTTGTTGTTGTTACGTATTCTGAACAAATTGTAGTAATATAGAGCCACCCACTAGTTTACTGTTAAATTTTATCTTTGATGATAACATTAACTAGAGTTATAAAGTAAGAATCGGTAGTTAGTTAACTGTTTATGTTACTAATTTACTGATGAAGAAAAGTGAAACCGTCATAACGATCTAGAATTTTAATTATTTGAAAAAGATTATGTAATGATTTAAATGGGTAATGCAAAACAATCGAAGAGAAAATACCTTATGAACAACAAGTAGTAATCTGTTTACCAAGTATGAAAAAAGTTAAGTAAAATACAGAAAACACTGATGACAATGCCAACTGACTATTATTATTTACAATATATAGCGCAGATCAATATCAATTGATTCATAAAAAAAAAAACCAAAGAAAATTAGAGTCGTAACCTAATAAAGAACTGTTCAAGAGAAGACTGATCATATTTAACGATGGAATCCAGGACGTAAATTTAACCCCGCTTTGGACTCATCATTTAAATGTGTCTTCATTGGTTTCGATGTCCACTTTGAGACTCGAACCCAGTACCGATCAGTTCAAACGCCATCTCTTTATCCATTTAGCTACTGAATTCAGATAGTTACTGTCTTGTTTACTAGGGTGGATTCTAATTTCTTTGTTCTAGTTGTTTGAATCTTTTTATATTTGGCTTAAGAAATGTTTAGAATTTAGAAGTCATATTGAAGCAATCCTTACATGATGTATATATGCACCGAAATAAACTGGTCAATTGCAGTCCTAAACATAAATAAGAAGATTCAAACAACCAACTTTGTGAAAACTCCGAAGTAAACATTTACTTCATTATTCAACAGTTACTCACCAGCACCGAGTTTTTGAGCAAAATATGTTCACAGATCAAATGGGTTTTATTTATAAATAGTTTTATTTGAAATTGGACTTCATAAGACGTAAATTAATTTCGCTATAAATCACTTTGTACTGTTGATTACGTTTTTTATAGCATATAATAAACGGACACGGATTTCAAATATTTGAACACAATAATATGGAGGCTGTACATCACTATGTTAGTAGCAACGTATTATTATGCAATTTTGCACACTTTGTTAGATTATTTATAAAATGTGTTTTTTTGATACCATTGACACTTACCTTAATTAAGTATTATGGTAATTGTAACCATAAAAAATAGCAACAATAAATCAAATTGTGTTGCTAACAATTCATTTGTTTGATGTACTTTTAAATGATAAATGTTAATAGGTTAGATATGAATTATTAATGATTGAATTCATGAGTTGATGTAAGCTAGACCATCCTGGAAAAAATGGAAGCACGGAAAGGCTTTTTCGTCCTAGTATGGGAGTCTTCAGCAGTGCGCATCCACGATCCCACACCAAAGGGACTCGAACACTGGACCTTTGGTCTCGCACGCAAACGCTTAACCTGTAGACCACTGAGTCGGTATCCAACGGTGTTAATGCTTAATTTCAACCAATCCACGATAATGCGCGTCCGTCCACCATCGTGTTCAGTGGTTGACTGCCTCACAACGGACAGTTTGACTCTACTGGGCACGTCTACTCACTAGTTAAAAGGTGATCCGACTAAAGTTAATCTGTCAAGTTAATTTGCTTCCAATCATTTTTAGCTTAAAGAATACTCGTGTGAGAATAATAACTTATTAAATATATAATAATTGAGGTTATTTATGTCAAAATAGTGATTAGCATTAAATAATAATGTTTTTTTTCAACCAAACATCACTACTCTGAAAATAAATATGTGTGCACTCAGCCGAAGGTCCTAGATTTGGTTCCGGCGTCCATAGTCGTGGATGCATATTGTTGACGAGTCCCATACTAGAATGGGACGGTTATCCAGTGATTTCAGGTTTTCAGGGGCGATCTAATTCAGATCAGTCCTATAACTTCAGTGAACTTCACAATCTTCACAACCACATACTGACACTGAAGAGTAACTATTTACTCTCTGAAATACATTATTTTGTAAAAGGTGCCTACGTCATGTTATTTTGTAATAATTAATTTTTTGTTTTTTTATTTATATTATACTGATGATAGTCTATGAAGCAGAGGCAACCAGTTTCAAAACTCGTTACAGTATTTGTTCAACCTAGAAAATGACCAGATATAATCTTATAACGTTGCTCAAGACACAGTGATTCGGAATAAAACTTGCACAAAGAAGGAGCCTGAAAAAAGAAAATAATTATTTAACATGCCTTTATATAAAGTGACAGTGAAGAACTACTTTTCAGAACGAAAACATGAGTAAAATGTACAAATGGAATTATCCTCTTTTAAGTTGAGAATTTGAATAAAAGTGGTAATTCTGTAAAAAGTACTATTTGAGGTGATTATATCAACACAACTATTTCTAAATTCCATTTTTTAACTTTGCAATATACATATTCGTAAACCTGGAAGCACTGGAAGGCCGTTTCGCCCTAGTATGGGACTCCTCAGCAGTGCGCATCCACGATCCCGCATCACGCGAAGCTCGAAACCAGGACCTACTGGCTTCGCGCGCGAGCACTTAGTCACTAGACCTAGTGGTTAGGACGAAACGGCCGTCCAGTGCTTCCAGGTTTTCCATGGTGGTCTAGCTTCAATCGACTCATGATTTCAACCTGTGAAATTTCTAAAAACTCTCCACAAAACCCATTCTGATATTCGTAAACGTTCATTAATTGTATCACTCGGTTAACATACTTTTCATGATAAAGCATGATATCTATTTGTTCAAAACAAACAAAGGATATGCTAATTATAACCAAAAGTAAAATGTTTAGCATTTATCAAATGTTCGTTATTAAAAACTGTTATATTGTAGTGAACAGAACACGAGTGAGGACAATCGAATGGATTTAACACAAAATTACAGGACTTGTTAATAAAATCTAACAATCATAAAGTAAATGCTTAATTTGCAAAATCTCCACCAATTGTCTCATAATGACTCAGACTTCATTGTTCTTGCATTTTCATACAAATTGCATCTTGTTTCCACTCTCTACTGTTCGATCATCTTGTCTCTCTGCTGCCAGACCTTCTGTTCACGACTAACACCATATAATACTTATGTCGCCCCCGAATGCCCTGGTACGGCCGAGAGTGGGGAGAGTCCGCTCTCCATCTCGAAATACTCTCACACGGCCGCGCGTATACAGCCTTTACCAGGGAAGTCCTACTTATTGCCTTCTCGTGGCGGGGGTGTTGTTTACGAAAATGAGAGGACGAAAAGCGAATGTCCGGCGCTTTAACCGGATCACAATCCAATGGTGCACATGGGCTCCAGTATCCTGCGGGAACAAATGGCGTATGAAACAATCGTTGGTCACCGGCTACCATGGGATTGCATCTCCTTACGGCGCTCCACTGCCTTGTGTGTTAGACCTTTAAGTCAAAGGCTCGGGGAGTGGTCCCCTAAGATAACCACCTGCTTCGGTTTGGGCACCCGGGCAGTATCACAGCCCACACACAAATGATGAACTCTCTATGTCTATGGAAATTACTTTGCTCGCTTCGAAAAAAATCAATTGATTCAAATTATTATCATTACAATTATTGTCATTGTTAATACTATTATTATTATTATTATTTTCCACATTATTCACCCTCTTTTATACTTATACAGCGGCTCGTCTTTGGTGGAAATTCGACTGTATCTAAACGTTCTCGAGTCACTGTCCGGTTGAAAATTGTATGTTACCACCGAATACGAGGACTGAAGCAGTTTTTCTGAAACCACGTGCACCATTCAAACTGGCTGCCTTCAACGTTCGCACATTTATGCAGGTCGGACAACAGATAGGGCTGGCTATGTCTTTGGAAAGTCTTAATATCGATGTTGTTGTCTATCCGAGACCCGTATTCAAGACTCTGGCGAAGTACTACAAATTCGATCTCCATCTGTCGCTTCGAAAAGCTTGTTTTACGTGCGCTTATCCGGGGACCCTGTGGCATCTTCGTCTGGTCTTGCTGGCGTTGGTGTCGCACTAAGCGCTAGAGCTGAGGCAGCACTAGTCGATTGGATCCCCATTAACAGTCGGTTATGTGCTGTTAGATTAGAAAGTTCCATCAAAGTGAGAAGAAATCGGCGTGAGAAACGATGTCTTTTCGTCATCTCCGCCTATGCCCCGACAGATTGCAGCCCGGATGCAATCAAGGATGAGTTTTACCACCAGTTAACTGTTCTTCTCCAGAAAGTGCGTTCGACAGATATTGTAGTACTAGCCGGAGACTTGAATGCTCAGGTCGGGCGTCTAGGCACAGAAGAGAGTCGTTTAGGTGGCCGATGGGGACTCGTTGGTCGCAGGTCAGATAACGGGGACCGTCTACTGCAACTTTGCACAGACCACAACCTGTTTCTGGCTAGCACTAACTTTCGGCACAGTCATCGCCGATGTGCCACCTGGCGTCCTCCCTCTGCATCTCAAGCCTGGACTCAGATTGATCACATCGCGATCAGCTACCGCTGGCGTGGTTGTGTACAAGACTGCCGCTCCTTTTGGAGTACCTATCTGGACTCTGACCATGCCTTGGTCTGCGCCAATCTTGCCTTACTTTTCAGTGGACAACGAAGTGACGCCATCAACGGATTGATGTTAGCAAGCTGGTTGCAACTTCTGTTGCAAGTAAGTATCGAACCGAGCTAGCCTCTAGGCTAGCTACCACTCCACCGAAAAGTATAGATGAGCATTGGTTGCAATTGCATGACGCCATGAAAATGGCGGGAACAGTCAGTTGTGGGTTTGCGAAACGTCCCGCTTTAAGCACTGGGTTTCTTCTGGTTCCTTACAACTCATTGAAGCCCGTCGGTCTACTCCGGGTGACCGTGAGTTTGACCATAAACGAAGGATGTTACGTAAGGAAATTGGGCAAAGCTTGCGTAAGGACCGAGAAGCCTGGTGGTCGATGCGTGCTAATGAGCTGGAAGCAGCAGCTGCATCTGGTAACTACCGGAAGCTCTTCCAACTCATCCGAGCCACTGGCAGCAAGAAGTCTGGTGTGAGTGAAACAATCTGCGAGGATGATGGGATGCCAATCACTAACATCCATCGACGTCTTGGACGATGGGCAGAATTTTTCGAAGGGCAGTTCAACTGGCCTGCTGCTCCGGCAACATCGGTCAGACTGTCCTGCCCTCCATGGCCGGTGACGACTGATCCACCAAACGAGGAGGAAGTCCGCAAGGAACTCCAACTCTTGAAGCGTTACAAATCACCTGGCCCAGATGACTTACCTCCGGCTCTTTTTAAAGATGGTGGTGACTTTTTGAGAATTGACGACGTTGTTTACAAAGGTTTGGGAACTAGAGAGTGTACCAACGTCATGGAATGAGTCGATAGTTGTCCCTATCTTTAAAAAGGGTTCACGTCGTTCCTGTAACAACTATCGGGGGATAAGTTACTTCCGATTGCGTCCAAGCTATTGGCTTCCGTCATACTTCGTAGGTTGTTCAAAACCCGAGAAAGATTGACTCGCGAGGAGCAGGCTGGGTTTCGTTCTGGTCGAGGATGTATTGATCATATCTTCACCCTCCGCCAAATGTTAGAACACCGCCATACTTTCAAAGGCCAACAATCGTAGTGTTTCTTGACATCAGGGCTGCCTTCGATTCGTTGGACAGGACTGTTCTCTGGGATTGTCTATTGAAGAAGGGTGTGCCTGAGAAGTTTATTAACATCCTAAAAGCCCTATATAAAAACACCTCAGGCAGAGTGAGGGCATACAACCACCTCTCTCCATTGTTCCATTCGAGCAGTGGGGTTAGGCAGGGTTGCCCAATCTCACCATTCCTCTTCAACTTTGCCATCGATGACATTCTGGAAACAGCTCTGATGAATGTAAGTAATGGTGGTGTGGATCTGTTGCCTGGAGAAAGACTTCTCGACCTTGAGTATGCGGACGATATTGTCTTACTGTGCGATAATGCCCAAGGCATGCAATCCGCACTTAATCAGTTGGCAATCAGTGTCCGTAGGTATGGTATGTGCTTTGCACCTTCGAAGTGCAAAGTACTTCTACAAGACTGGCAGGATTCTAATCCTGTACTCACCCTGGATGGTGAGCAGATAGACGTAGTCGAGAAGTTCGTGTATCTGGGTAGCTGCATAAGTGCTGGTGGGGGTGTGAGTGATGAGATCAATGCACGAATAGTGAAAGCCAGAGCGGCTTATGCCAATCTGGGCCACCTTTGGCGCCTTCGTGATGTTAGTCTGGCTGTAAAAGGTCGGATCTACAACGCGTCGGTGAGAGCAGTTTTGCTCTATGCTTGTGAAACCTGGCCTCTCCGAGTTGAGGACGTTAGACGACTCTCTGTGTTCGATCATCGCTGTCTCCGAAGGATTGCTGACATTCAGTGGCAACACCATGTCAGTAATGCAGAGGTTCGGCATCGTGTGTTCGGGCACAGAGATGATAATCAATTGGTGTCACCATCTTGAAACACCGACTTCGGTGGCTTGGACATGTTCTCCGAATGTCGTCCCAGAGAATTCCACGTCGTGCATTATTTGCCGACTCTGGGACTGGTTGGAAGAAGCGGAGAGGTGGTCAGTGCATGACATGGTGTCGTGGCATGAAAGAAAGCTGCAAAGGACTGGCTTGTGTTGGTCCTTCACGACTCCCTGGTTGGGGTCCGAGAGATGGTGCTACACAGTGGCTAGAGACGTTATCAGATATGGCTCAGAATAGAAGCCAGTGGCGATCCTGCTGTAACCTTCTTTTACTTTCTTCATAAAAAGTGGTTGTGTCTCCCTTACCTGAAAGATTTCTTCTGATTGTACCTTTCGTTCCCTCATTACTACCACACTACTCTACACCAATCTCTTCATTATTGTTCTCTTTTTTTCTATTTCTCTTCGAATTCTCAATGTTTTGTGTGGCGCATATATATTGGCGCTCTCTTGTAATACTTTTGTCAATATAAGTAGCACACACCACAATATAACTGAATATTTGCGTGGTCTAACTTCCACCGATCAAAATAAACAAAATAATACAGGTCGTCATACAACACTTTGACATAATCTTTGGTCATGTAGAGCTTAGTAATTCGACTGCACAACTTGAAAAATAAAATATTTCTATCATGTAGTATAATGATTCAGACTATAATGTAACTTTTCAAACTTTACAGTTGAATAGTTTAAGTATTATAACCAGAATTTGAGTTAATAACTTTGAAATGCATATTGTATAAGCCAATTTTGTTCAAATTTAAAATGATCTATTTATATGAAACTTTACTTCAGTGACAATTTTTACCTACATGTCAGTCAGTCAACCAGTTAGCTAAAACGTAGAACCAGGCACATATATACATCCGTCCAAATTGCCATACCTCAATAACACAACAAGATGAACACCGGATCCATAAAAGTAGTTAATTCAATGGTGTAATATATATATTAAAGAAAGATTGCGTATAAGGACATAGTACAGGAAGAAAGAATTAGTTCGTAGAAAGAAAGATATGAAGTGTTTTTAACCTCATAGTTTAAGAAAAGACAGAGAGTTTATACACCGACGCCATTGTGATCGATTATTAGTCATGTCACCCAGAGTCTACAACCATTCGTTACGATAGTCACGCGGACCACAATCAAGTAGGCTGCATCTATCAACATGGCTCAGACCAGAAGTTAATGACTTCAGGTACAACCGAAATTTCTCTTTTATATATATATTTTTCTATGAATATTTTAGTGGAATATATTTACAATGAATGTTTCATATACATACTCTATTATCAACCAGACATTTAATAGTTCATTTGAACATTAGACATTTTATTTATTAAAGTTATTAATGACATAAATCATGTCGGTTTTATTAGTTTATGATACTATAAACATCAAGTAATTTATTGTTTCCAATTCTGTCAGATTTTTCTATAGTAAATGTATGCAAATCATTTTTTTAATGAATATTCTATATCATAAATTTGTTACATTTCAGTTATGTCTTCGTGTATTTTACACAAATAAGGCGGCTGATATTGTGGCGAAAATTTGTAGCTTAGGTGGATGATTTTGATGAAGTTTCGTTCTTTAAGCTCAATGAACCAAAGAGGTGACTGACTTCAAAATGTTACTCTTGTAAGTTTTGGTTGTAGAAAAAATATGTGAAAAAACAACCAATTGATTATCTCAGTATAAATTATATAGAAAACAGGATGATAGATTATAGAAATAATAGGCTTATAATAGGCATTTGTATAATATTTAGTTGGAATTCCCATTTAAAACCATATGTAGTCTTTAACTATGGTTAGTGTAAATGTACATGAATACAGACCAAAAAAATTCCCGATTTCTTTGTAAGTCAGCTGTATCTGAGTTACTTATTAAATGAATTATTCATATCTATTCAATTCATTCAATCTATAAGCATGTAAATCAAACACACACACACAAAATTTACATTCATAGTTACAGTCAATTTGCGATCGTTGTTTCAATTTCATACAAACACGTATTCCAGACTTATATTTCTAACATTTCAGTAAATAGGTTAGTTACAAAAAACTCTATATTGTTTCAGGAAAATTACTATTAAGACTCCAAATGTAGAACTATCATAAAGAGTTTCACAAATAACTCCTAATACATAACAAATTACATTAGTTCTCAATTCATTGGAATCTTTTAATGAAGTTATGTATCATTCTTCAAGTCAGTTTTCAAATCATATTTTACAATAGTTTATCATAATAATCATTGAAAAGTATATGATTATTATATGACGCCTGAAAACTCGTGCGAGCAGTCTAGAGTACTTATCTATTTTGCTTCCCACCTAGCCCTGCCTGTTAAGTCCAGAACACCAATCTCAGCCTGTGCAATATAAATTATGCATTTCAAACATACTGGGTTTAGATACCAATCAAACAAACCACATCGTACCATAAAATAGAAAATAACATTTGTACAAGATTTATCCAAAAGTGTCTGTGAATGTGGGAGATAGTAATCGATAGTCTGGGTATAACTCAAAAAAAGGTAAATCGTATAATAATAGTTCATAGGTCAAAATAAAGCTTATGATAAGAGGAACAGGAATATGAATAGTTTAGTTATTTAAGAATTATACAATAAAAATATACGCATAGTATTAGTTCAGAAAATAGATTCCAACAGTTACCATTCATTATGCTTATTCGAGACATAACACAAACCATATTTCATAATTTGTTTACATAGATTATAGAATCATTTTTAACTGTTTTTGTAATAAAGCGAATAAAACTCAATCTCATTTGTGTGATGGTTAAACAAAAACAACACACTGAACTGTTATTTTATCTTTATTCTGTAATATTTTACCAGATCGTTATTCTTCTTCATAGTGTCAGTGAATGTAAACTTTAAAGCTGATAACATGATAGATGTGTAGAATATTGTGTCAGTTACTTTGAAAACATTCTTACTAACATGATTGATTTTCTTCATAGCATAGTGTAATCAAGAAGTATGATATTTATCCAAGTATTTATATCAATAAAAAAAATGATACATGTAATCGCAACAAGAACGTTGTTACAAAGTAATTTTCTGAAGTTCATGAGGCTTACATTCAGGAAGTCAGTAAGATTATTTGTGTTACATATGTATGGCCCTTTATTGTCATTTGATAAACAAATACTTGAGCAAAGACAAAATATTCTAACACAACAACTGCATATGTGTGAACGTCTGTCTGACATGCGATCCAGGAATGCTGGAACTTAACGATCTGTCATTTTTAAGCTGATCCGGAGGCATACTTACTTCCTTTCACCTGTTACTCCAAATGGAGCATAGCCACCGACCAAGGTTCTCCAATTCCGCCTGGAGACCCTCTGGGGCTTTTATCAGTTCCAACTCCGGAGAAAGGAGAAGGGTTGGGCATGGAATTACTAACCCCATACCGTAGAAAACCAACTCGCTAAAAAAACGCTAACTAGATCAGAAGGCATGTCTCTAGCTTATATGTTATATTATTATCACCTTTTGGTATCGTAAAACAAATCGCACTGAAGATTTGTTTCAGACTGAAGAATTTCTTCATTTATACATATATTAACAATAGTTTTAAATATGCAATACACCAAAACGTTTATTGAACCTTATATGAAAATATGTAAACGAATACATTTCTGCCTTAAAAAATACCTTAAGAATTCTAATGGCAAACGTTATAAATAGTAACTACTGTTTGGAATTTAAGATCAAAATCTCTTCATCAATCATTAATCGAATATAAAAAAACAATCATAGTTAGCGTAACGATAAATCAACCCTAAAATCCATTGGGTTAGTAAAGAATATTTAATTTTCAGGGCTGTCAACTGATAAAACAGTTTAAAAATTGTTATCTCCCGATGAGAATAATGAATGGTAACTGTTGGAATCTATTTTCTGAACTAATACTATGCGTATATTTTTATTGTATAATTGTTAAATAACTAAACTATTCATATTCGTGTTCCTCTTATCATAAGCTTTATTTTGACCTGTGAACTATTATGAGTACACCTACACCATTGTGATTGATTCTGAGCTATGTCACTCAGAGTCTCCAACCAATGGCTCGATACTCACGCAGACCCCAACAAAGTAGTCTTCATCTACCAACATGGCTCAGACTAGAAATTAATGGCTTTAAGGACTGATTCCACGTTTTGGTTTGGTCGCCCCTAACTTTCTACCAAACATCCCCAACACCGGTTATCATTGTAAGTCTTGGTAATCGGTGTTCAGGCATACGTAACACGTGGCCCAATCATCTCAGTCAGTAAAGATCCACAACCTCATCGACTGATTTACCATCATCCTCTAATGCTCTGCATGTAACCTCACTATAACTTACCCGATGATCCCAGCAGATGCCAACAATATTTCTAAGACATCTGTGGTCAAATTCTAGTAGCCTACAAGTATCTTCTACTCTTAATGGTCGCATTTTGCAGCCGCAAAGTAGAACAGAACGAACTGCCACGCACTACACTCGTCCTTTGATTGATAGACGGATATCTCGCCTTCGCCATAGGTGACGTAAGTTAGTAAAAACCAAACGAGCTTTTCGAGTCCGTGCTGAGATTTCGTCAGACACCAACCCATTAGGGCTGATCAGACTTTCAAGGTAAGTGAAGTTGTCAACGCGTTCGACTGCTTCACTCCAAATCCTTAGTTCAGGTGTTGACTCAGGCCATTCCTGAAGCAACAACTTGCACTTAGATGGGGAGAAGCGCATACCAAAACATTTCGTCATTGTTGCTCAGTGCTATCAAAAGACGTTAGGCAATGAATAACGACAAACAAAAATGTGATGTAACATTATTATTTATTTACTTACCCTTGTTACCCCCAGTAGAGCATAAGCCGCCCATCAGAATAATATTAATAAAATACATTAATTTACATCAATATTATCCACTTATATTTGTTATATTCATTTTTCACAATGGGAAATCATCATGATCTTAAATTACATACTTATTTTGAGCATTGGTAAAAACCACTTCTATTTCAATGATTCAGTTAGTACATTATTTTGTTCACTTTCAATGTGAATTTATCACACTTTTACATTTGCTATTCAACTAAAGAAAAAAAATTAGCATCGTTTTCAAATTATTTAAACATCCTACTTTTAAAGAGTATGCAATTTATTTAAAAACAAACAAACAATTAGACAATGTAAATTTTATCAGTAGTGACCATAAAATCACCTATACGATGTTCCCTTGTGTATTTTAATGAGCAACTATATATTCAGTATTGGATTCGGCTATGAACATTTAGTTACATGTAGTATTAAATACAAAATTAATGTGAACGATCATGTATGTAGTAATCTAATGGGATATTGTACTGAATTCATTGTTACATAGCTAAACTAAGTATACATTGCACAAAAATGCAAATAGGTGAACAGATTAATTAGGATAAATAAATTTTAAATACAGTTACCATTATATGCATCAAAAAATATATATTTGCGTTAATACATTTGGAGGATGCAAAAACCTGGGCAGCATCATTGATGAGCACAGTGGATCTAATGCAGATGTGAAGGCACGGATCGGCAAAGCAAAAACAGCGTATCTACAAATGAAGAATATCTGTAACTCAAAACAACTGTCAACCAATACCAAGGTCAGGATTTTCAATACAAATGTCAAGATAGTTCGACTGTATGGGGTGGAAACTTGAAGAACTACGAAAGCCATCATCCAGAAGATATAGGTATTTATCAACATTTGCTTATGCAAAATACTTCAGATCCGTTGACCAGACACTATCAACAACAACCTACTATGGGAGAGAACAAACCAGATTCCAGCTAACGAGAAAATCAGGAAGAATTGCTGGAAGTGGATAGGATACATATTGAAGAAGCACCCAACTGCGTTACAAGGCACGCATTCACTTGGAATCCTCAAGTCCAAAGGAGAAGAGAAAGACCACAGAACACATTATGCCGAGAAACGAAGACGGAAATTAGAAGAATGAACAACAATTAGATAGAACTATAAAAGAAAGTTCAGGATATAGTGTTTTAGCGATTGCTGGTCGGTGGCCTACACTCCACTGGGAATAACAGGCGTAATTAAATAAGTCCATTTACACAATAACATAACAAGAACTTACAGTAAGCCGCTTCATCAAAGTTAGCCACTGTATTAATGAAAATGTTCCATCTAAAGTTTGTACTGATGATATCGTTCAAAATAACGATGAAAACTCTACAACCAAACATCCATTTCAAAGAACAAAAACTTCATCAAAATGTTCTAATCCTTAGTTATATTTACAGATTTAACAACCGTTGAAAACAAGAATTGTAGATATATTGTAATGACCAACTAATATTAGTAATTTTGAACTATAATTATTTCATTCAACTGAAATCTTCATATTATATGCTAATTAAACTATCACATTTGTTTTTCTCTATGGATTATAAATTCAATTATAAAAAGGGAGTTTCACAATTACCTAAATGATCACATTATGAGTCCATATATATTCAGCTTTATATTTAAGTTATTATCGAAATTAGATAAAATAAAGTTCGATATTAAAAATTCACTCTGTCTGTTTATCTACAAAATTGTAGAACTTAATTACTCAAGTAATAAGGTTAATGAAAATTTATGTACACGCATACTTAGGAATTTAAACTGTTATTCTCATCGTTTATTGAATAAACGCTAAATGTATTGGTCATTTAAGTAGTTCATCTTTGAGTCTAGATGTTACCATTGGGCGCGTAGAATAAGTGAAGTGTTGATATCATATGATTCATGACATTAAAAGCCTGTTTTAGTACTGCTTCATAACGGATACAGTTTCCAAACTATACTCAAAGAATAAGTCAACTATTTTTGAATTTTCACTAGATTACATTACTTGTTACTCTCCATATGTGCTTAAAAAGCTTGTGACTTAAAGCTATATCGAGGTAATCTATGTAGGTTGCGCATATGCCAACAAGAGATTGATCAATCGCAGTCCGAAATAATAATGGGAAGATACAAGTGAATTTTGCGATATTAATGTTTAAAAAACCAAAATAATAATAGTTATTAGCAAAAAATATTTTACGAATTCCATGTTGATTTTATGCATGAGATGGAAAACAAAATTTTCCGTGTATGATTCATCATAACGTTTGACAAATGAAGTGTAACTACAATGAGTAAATATATATTGTGTTCATTCTAGTTTTGTGTAAGAATATTTACTACTACATATGGGAGGTAAAATCCGACTTGCACATCCACGTTATATCTTCTGGATGGTGGGGAAAAGTCTTATGAATCAATGTGAGCGGTAAACCGGGTGGTAGAGATCGTGCTAATCCTCCCACGAATCGATTAAAAAGCCCATACAAAAATACAGCTCAATTATTAAGAGCTCAAAACAAAAATAAAATAATAATGAAAAATGCAAAAAACTCAAATTTGGTTTATGGAATGTTTGCGGTTACTCCTAAGAAAGGAAATTCCAACAGATAGTAGAACAAACGATTGAGTGTAAGTACCATACAGCAAGGAATACAGAGACACATATTGACTCTAAAGCCTTAGATAATAAGGCCGTCCTTTATAACTCGAATCCTGACATTAACCACTATCAGAAAACCGGTGTCGGACTCATCATCAACAGAGGCAGTGGCCACCGACTCTATTGAGGTAGAAGGTAGAACAGTCACCATCAAAGCCCAGTGTAAAAACAACAAGCAAACCATTGACTTTATAGGATGCTATGCCTCAACTGAATCTTCAGGTGATGAAAACAGAAAAGACTTAAGCAGACAATTTAGGAACTAAAAACAAACAAACTCCCTATAATAATGTTAGGAGACTTCAACTACTGACTTAGGCAAGACCTTATTAACCACTTTAAGATAATAAGAAAAGCTATAAAAGTTGAAACAGAAGCATCACTAAATGCATAAGACAAATAAACTTATGCGGAACACTAAACTTAAGAGTTATGAATACATTCGTTACTAAGCTATTAACTGAACCTATTACTTGGACTTATCTGAACTCTTTAACTACCCATATAAAAGATCTAGTAACAGTAGACAACAATTCTAACTTAATCGTATGTGACATACATAATAGTTGTTCTGTGGAGGTCAAGTATAACCACTATACGATAACTTCGATAATTAAACGAAGACACCTGAATAATAATAATGTCTATCAAACTATTAAAAAACCACAACATAGACCATATAGGGGCAATACTATTGAATGTCCCTAAATTACCCCACGATACTAAAGAAACTATTACAAAATAGATAAGACCTAAACCAAGTCAAGAAGGTTCTAATTAATGTTGTCAAGACGACAGTATTACCATATAAATCAACCATTAAGAGTTGGTCAAGTGACATAAGGGATCCCTTCAAACAAGAGAATAAAATTAGAAAACGACTGAGATGAATATGGCTTAACCGCCTTACTAAAAACAATAAAGATTTCAATATGCAAGCTAGTAAAAAATTAAGTAAAAATATAGGAACAGCCAAACAACAATATATACTTCAAATAAGATAGTCTGGATGGATTCATTAATCCAAATGAACGATCAACACCTAGCATATAAAATGCTAGATGATGTATTAGCCAATTTGAGAAATCAATCATTTAAGAAAAGCGGAAATATCCAAATTAAAGATAGTGATCTCTAATATAATTATTAAGACCAATTTATTGAAAAGCTAGGACTGAAAACTTTTTAAACTGCCAGCGAGCAATATCCAAGACTTTTAAAAAACATAAAAAATTGGGAAACTTCTAGGAAGATTGTCATAACAACTGAAATTCTTAAATATAGGGGAAGAATGCGCATGGATGACCTGTAGCAAGTTATCAAGACTAACTGTAAGACTCATCTCATCAACTCACTTTAGCTTTAGAAAATACATATCTGCTACACATACA
This sequence comes from Schistosoma mattheei, assembly GCA_944470405.2. Classification (NCBI taxonomy): domain Eukaryota; kingdom Metazoa; phylum Platyhelminthes; class Trematoda; order Strigeidida; family Schistosomatidae; genus Schistosoma; species Schistosoma mattheei. The sequence goes on from OX103947.1 coordinate 79,847,138, forward strand.
ATAATAACAATTGCACATATTATAGCACCCCTTCTACGGTTAGCATTGGCGATCCCTTCAATAAACTTATTCAGCAGACAGTATTATTGGAACAGTAAGTTTTTTTTATTTTTCGTACAATTATTATTACTATCTCATCTGTTTGAACATGTATGCTTGATCACATGTGACAGCCTGGGCCTGCTCTCGCTCATTAGACTTTCTGCACAAATTCGCTTGGTGTGCTTGTAATGTTGTTATATATGTTATCCAATGATAAACTCTAGTCGGTGCTTATTGTTGACATCTGAATTTATACACCGTTGGGCTTTATTTAATAACGGTTATCATGGTGATTGATAAACGAAGCCTAAGGAATTATTTCGAAACCAAGCCACTACACTATGATGCAATGTGCCTTGTACACAAGTCCAGCGCTCGTTATAACCTATGTTGACTTAACTAAAGCCTTCGACACCATACCAAAACAGTTAGTCTCAGATACATTAATTAAGACCTGCCCAACAAATAACTTAATATCTCGCTTAGCTAAAATATTAGACAATCCGAAGAGATATGATGGAGTTAGCGAAGGAATTAAAGAGGAACCTACTCTCTATAATCTAGTCTTCCAACATATACTAAGTCAAACTATAAATAAAACCACTAGATGGAATGTCACCAACAGATGAGCGAAATGTAACTTGGCAGACCAAACACTCAGAGTATGCAGATAATCTCACTCTGATTACTACCAATACAGAAGAGGCTACTAAAGCCCTAAATAACTTACAACAATATCTCCTGAACATCAGTATGACGATATCAATACCTAAAACTAAGGTTCTGATAATCAAAAAACGCAACAATCAATCTAAAATCACTATAGACGATAACCAGATAGGGGAAATGAACATTTTCCATTACCTTGTTTTAGCAATAATATTAAAGGAACATCAAATGGTGTGGTAACAACAAATATCGCTAAAACAAAAACCTCCCTAATTAGAATGTATTCAATGATAAGATGCACAATAGTTAAACTAAATATCAAAACTAAGTTAGTGGATTCTTCAATAATCCCCAACTTCATATAATGGACTTGATTCCATAGTACCAAGGAAACAAGGTCAGACAAAACTAGAAACAGGACTAAGTTCAACAAGCCTTATGATTCTAGGTATAAATGATGGAAGACAGCTTACTGTTGAATAACAACGGAACAAAATCCCCCTGCCTATCACATCTATGAAAGTGATGCGGAACAGGCTAAACCTATGGTATAATGTTCACAAAAGGCCAAATAACCTAGTTATGAGGTCTTTAAAAAAACTACTTAGAAAATCCAAACAGTGACCTAAAGGGTCATGCAAAAACTGAAAAGGACAACTCTTTCAACATAGAGAAGAAATGGGTGATAAACTACCAATAAACTGAATAAATGAGCCAACCAATGTCAAAATCATCGCATTTAATGAATGCTATCCAAAAGTAATATTGAAACGACAACATAGTGACATTTGCCAAAATGAAAATTGTAACCAAATTCTCGCAATAGTAAGAAAAATGGATCGCCATTATAAAGGTTATCATTATTCCATAACTCCAACCACAAATACATCAGAAAGCTATCAACGTCCAATAACGGATTTTAACAAACCATATAAGACTATAGGATTGCTAAAAAGACATACAAAAACATGCCACCCCCAACATGTACAATTCTTGGTAAATGTAAAAATCTTAAATACACCCCAATGTAACCTGCGTACCTAGGAAACAAATGCCCTAAACAATCGACAAAACTGTTCTTAACAGGGATGTTAAAAAACTCTACCAACCAAAAAAACGAATAATCAATCACTGTTGTGTGGTACATTGACGCTCAGCATTTACCGAACAAGAAATAAAATCAAAGACAAAAATCTGCAAAAACAACTATTGGACCCCGGCAACTGTGCCGTGCTTCCATGCAAGCCTCTTTTTTTAGATGGCACTACTGGCTTTGGCAACTATGTTCGGCTGGAAGGCGAATTACAACATATATATGAAGTGAATACATTAGATAGTGGCTAGAGTTAGTCGACAGGAAACCAACATGGTCGATAGCATTCGATCTGCACTAATAAGGACTAGACACGCACGACATTGACCACTACCCAGTGATCAATCAATTAAGGTGAATACATACTGGTTGTTATCTTTGTCTTAACACGTTATTAGAATACGGAAATCAGGTGACTATAGAAGGTTACATATTATTCCTTAATACGGCAATCCTTTTATATTATTTTTTAGTCAGAATAAACAGCTCACATAACAGTACTTCTGAATGATTTAAATCTTGATGTTATATGCGACTGACAACAAACAATCTTATATTTTATAAGTAGTTATCACAAACAAAACATGTTCACCGCCACTACGTCAAGTAAATACATGATCTATGATGTAACAAGTTTAAAGTTACCGGTTGTCTGAAGACAGCCGTAAAAAAATTATCTTGATAATTCCACAAAAATCTTCTTTAAGTTTATTTCCTGAAGTTTTACAATAGTTCATCATACAGAGAAATGAGAAATATCCTGGTCGGTCAAATTGGATCTAATAGTGTATAAATTAAAAAACTGGTTTCATATAGAAGTTTTAGAGTTATAACTAATCAAATATGAGGTTTGTATACAAAATTATAACGCAGATTATATCAGTTTGTTTACAATCATTATTCAGTTGTTAATATACTACCCGAGTCTTCATATTCCTTTTTGATGATCCCTAACTACTTTCTTCACTTTATTTTTTAATCAACCTTTATATCATCACCTAATCTCTTCTGATACTGAAAATTTCAAAACTGTATCATTTAGTGACTTCATATTTCATGGAAACAATATAGTCGAAGTGAATACTTTCTTCTCATTGTCGTAATCTTCGCCGATTTGATTTAGTTCATCATTTGATGGTAATTCCTCATATATTTTAGATTCGAAGATGTTCATAATTTCTCTTTGTTAAAATATGTCAAATCCCGTTGTTGTACCTCGCGATTATTGTTATTGGTCTCATTTAAAATTAAATAATTATGTCCATTCGTATTGCTCTCATTGTGGACTATTGTAATTTGTATACAAAACTAGTTGATTTTCTTTAAATACTTTTGAGTAAATATGTTGTTTTACTTGACATAATGTGCTTTCAATATTCTAAAAATAACGCATACCTGAGTTTGATGATGACAATGAATTCTCTCCAGTTTCTACAATTAGTTACCTACATTAATAATTTAAAACATGGACAGGTTAAAGGTAAAATACAGCGTTTAAAAATTATAGCATGTGAATTTAGAATTCTGAAATGGAATAAAATTATCATAATTAGGATTTGTGGAGATTGTAATCGTTTTATTAGTTGAATTCATGAGTCAATTTTAGCTAGATCACCGTTGGAAACCTAGAAGCATTGCACGGCTGTTTCTTCCTAGTACGGGAATACTCAGTAGTGCACACCCACGGTCTAGAGGTTATGTGTTCGCGTGCAAGACCGAAGGTCTTGGGTTCGATTATTGGATGCGTACTGTTGAGGAGTCTCATACTAGGACGAAACCGCTGTCCAATGCTTTTAGGTTTTCAATGGTGGTCTAGATAAGTAAGCAAAACTGTTAACGTTTAGATAACTAATACACAGTTTTAACCTGAATATGCTTACACGTTAAATGAATTTGTAAGATTTATGAACAGAATAAATATGGGTCAGATAGGGTGAGAGAAATAATAATACAATAATAAAATTGACCAAACTGTTAGTGGAAGACTACATGGTATTTCATAAACATAAATTCTCATGCTATAACTTTGGACTATGGAATTTGCCTTGAACCGGTCACTTTTTGGATTCTTAATTCGGATACATAGTTGTAGAACCTGGAGAAAATTTATTGAAAATAATATTGCTGGTTCATATATTAGTGTTTTGAGTTTCTCATTTGATATCGTATATCCCTACCGGCTTTCTGACGAAGAGCCTTAAATTCTGAAGTATTAAAATATTAAATCAAAATTTCTGACTTTTCGACTTACTACGTCAGTGAAGCTCGATAAAGGAAAAAAATGTTCTAGACTAACATAGGTACTCTGATAATTATTGATTTGTTATCATTAACTAACACGAAAGGAGATATTTATTTAAAGTAATAGTATAAATTCTGTTAACTTGTTTCAGGTTCCAAACCATCGGTTTATTAACAAAATCTTGTACAGATTGGTGAATTTTCATAAATTCGTTGTTAAGCTGCTGAGTAATCTATTGGTTTATAGGAATTATTGACATATTACCACTCATAAAACATGCTCCACCATATAGGTATTGTAGGTTATACGTATATTTATAGAATGGATTCACTAAGTAAGGCATAATAAAAGAAGGCGCAATATGATGCATCATAAAGTAACTTTATGTTTATAGTTATTGGTCAAAGATATCTTGTAGTTCAGTCAACCATTTGTATGTAACATAGTTTCTTTTAAGAAACTATCCGCGAATAATCATATGTTCATTGAGATTGTGCTTTCTATAAGCAGCTTTATAAAGGATAAAACCATAGATTTTCTGCTGTCTTCAAGTGTTGCTTTATGTAGTTCTCAATCAAATAAGCTTAAATTTAATACTTACTTACTTACTTACGAATGTTACTCCCAATCGAGCATAGGACGCTGACCAGGATTCTCCAAGCGACTCTGTCCTGGGTCTTCCCTTCTAGTTCGATCCAGTTGTTGTTCATTTTTCTCATACCTGCCTCCTTTTCTCGGCATAATATGTTCTGTGGTCTTTCTCTTCTCCCTTGACCCTGAGGATTCCATGTGAAGGCATGCCTTGTAACACAGTTGGGTGCTTCCTCAATGTGCGTCCTATCCACTTCCAGCACTTCTTCCTGATTTCTTCCTCCGCTGGGATCTGGTTTGTTTTCTCCCATAGTAGGTTGTTGCTGGAAGTGTCTGACCAAAGGATCTGAATTATTTTGCATAAGGAACTGTTGATAAATGCCTATATCTTCTGGATGACGGCTTTCGTAGTTCTTCAAGTTTCCACCCCATACAGTCGAACTATCTTGACATTTGTATTGAAAATCCTGACCTTGGTATTGGTTGACAGTTGTTTTGAGTTCCAGATATTCTTCAATTGTAGATACGCTGTTCTTGCTTTACCGATCCGCGCCTTCACACCTGCATTAGATCCACCCTGTTCATCAATGATGCTGCCCAAATATGTAAAGGTTTTTACATCTTCCAAATCTTCTCCGTCAATTGTGATTGGATTGGTGCATTCTGTGTTGTATCGGAGAATCCTGCTTTTCCCTTTGTGTATATTGAGACCTACTGCTGCTGAGGCTGCTGCTACACTGTTCGTTTTCTCCTGCATTTGTTGTTGCGTTTGGAATAGAAGGGCCAGATCATCTGCGAAGTCTAGATCGTCTAAATCCATCCTAGATGTCCACTGTTTTCCGTGCTTCCCTTTAGATGTTGATGTCTTCATGATCCAGTCGATCACCAGGAGGAAGAGAAAGGGTGAGAGTAAGCAATCTTGCCTGACACCGGTCTTTACCTCGAACGACTTTGTCAACTGTCCTCCATGCACAATTTTGCAGTTTAATCCATCATAGAAATTCTGTATGATATTGACTATCTTCTGAGGCACGCCGTAGTGTCGAAGAAGTTTCCATAGTGTTGTTCTGTCCACGCTATCAAATGCTTTCTCGTAGTCAATGAAGTTGATGCAGAGCGATGAATTCCATTCAATTGATTGTTCCACAATGATCCGTAGAGTTTATGTATCAAACCTGTTTATAAAGAGTGAATTCAAATTCGAAATACATTTCAACATTCAAAACTTAAAGTACGTTTTAGTAAAGTTAGTCCTAAAATTCAAGTACTATAAAACTTGAGTTACATGTTATATGCATATATGTGTATCTTTATGTTATGTATGCGATCTTACACATCAATTAAACCTTTGTGTACATACTTTGTCTCCAGTTACGCTGTAAGTAAGTAGAGTTACGTATGATGAACAATTCTAACTTATTGAAATTTATCATACAATATAAGACCAACGTTATCTGATTTGGTTAAACTAATTACATGGCTAAAGAATAGTTATAATTACTAATAACATTCAAATAATTAGTACAAGGTAGAGTAATATCGAATATAGAATATTTTTAAATGCTAATTTTAAATCAGGAATTTTAATTCGTATAACGAAACTACTGTCCAACTAACAAATATATTAAAACAATAATCACCATTAAAACTCACTTGGTGTCATTTGCTTGTATCCTCCCATTGTTATTTAGTACTATAATTGATCAGTCTCTTATTGGCATATATGCATCCTGTATGGATTGCCACGATATTGCCTTATACCACAAGATTTCCAAGCTAAGATGTATGGTGGCTAGCAGTGGAATTCAAGATACACGTTACGTCCTATTTGGGACTCGTCAGCTAGATGTACCTGCATTCCAGAGTTGATGTTCACTCCAAGACTCGGAAAACACCAAGTGAATTTAAATTTCACTCCATCGCACAAGTAGGTGGCTATCAATACTCAGTAGTTAAGTAGATAGCTCGATGGCGTTCGAAGCGAACGGTACTACGTTCGAGTCCCGTAATGAACATCAACTCTTGGATGCACGTACATCCAGCTGACAAGTCCCAAATGGAATGAAACGCGCATCCTCGATCTCACTATTAGCCACCATCCATCTGTACTAAGAATCACCATTATTACAAATAACAGCATCCACTTACGATGTAGAATAAACTAACTGATACTCTATTCCAGAAAAATACTTCAATATGTATGTTGATATGGAACCAATTTAAAATGTACTATGTGTATAGAATATGTACGAATGAATACTAAACAAAAGCAACAAATATGTTGTATGGAATATATTGGTTTTGCTAATGATATATTTATTAAATACTATCTACAACATTTTCATATGTAAGACTTTCCCTATTAATTCAGAATTGTTTTTTTTTCATGTATAGATTAATCATTTTATCAGTTTTCCTTTTCTATTTAAGTAGTATATAAAATACTACTAAAATAAACAAGCAGTATAATTGAACAGAAAGAACAAAATAATAGATTTTATTTTTTGAAAAATAAAAGGGATAAACTCATGGAAAACCACATGAGAATAAATAATTGTAAATTAGTTTATTTAATAAAATGTTGAAGTTTTCAACATACTGTATGTGTAAAAGTGAAACTATGAATGTTAAGTATGCTATTATATCATTTTATAATCATTAAGGTTAATTTATATTGTCTGATTACACTGTTGAATGTATGCAAAATGTAGATTATCCAGCGTGTTATTATCCAAGTGAAGATTAAATTACGGATAACCTCTGAGAACTATTAATGGACTAACATTAGATATAAGTCCCTTATTGAATTATTATTCAGTAACTAGATTATGTATATCTATATTCCTCTTATTATAAGATTTATTTTGATTTATAGACTAATATTGTACGACTTACCATCAACTTCTAGTCTGAGCCATGTTGGTAGACACGGACTACTTGGTTGGGGTCCGCGCGACTACCGTAACCGTGATTGGAGACTCTGGGTGACATGGCTCAGAATCTATCACAATGGCGTCAGTGTATACACTCTTTGTCTTCCCTTAAACCCTGAGATTAAAATTACTTTATATCTTTATTTCTACAAACTAATTCTTTGTTCCTGTATTATGTCCTTATACGCAATTTTTCTATCATACACTACTACCATTGAAGTGACTACTATGAATATGGTGTTCATCTTGTGCTAATGAGGTGTGGCAACTTGAATCGATACATATACGTGTCTGGTCCTTCGTTGTAACTAAGTGACTGGTAAGGGAAGTAAGTGAAGTAAATCTTATATCCTAGTGAAGATTAAATAACAGATAACCTCTCAGAACTATTAAGGGACTAATATTATTTATATCCTTATTGTATAACTATTCAGTAACTAGATTATGTATATCCATATACCTTTATTTTGACCTATAGATTACCATTATACCATTTACCGTTCTTAAGTTATGTCCAATTTATTAATTACAGTATCTCACGATAACAGCCATTTTTTGGCTTGATTTTGTACAAAATGTTATTTCCCATTTTGTGGTATGATGTGGTCAGTTTGGCATGTATATAAACTAGGTATGTTTGAAATAATTCATTCGAATAGTGGAAGCTGGTGTTGGTGTTTTGGACTTAAATTGACAGAGCTAGGAGGACAAAGAACCAATGGGGACGCTAGGCGCAGTCAGTCAGTAGCAACGTAGAACTTCGTACGTACGTACATCAGTTCGAGTTGCCATAACACATTAGCACAGAGATGCAGTGGTCGATTCAAATCCCGTAGTGGTAGAGGTAACAAGAGTATAAGCAGTAATCGGGAAGATTAGTGTTTGGAGATGTTACTTAAAGAGTATAATACAGTGAAATAAATTTGAGAGGAGAAAAGAAAAGAGACAAGGAGAAATAAGATCGAAATTTGGGAGAACACAAAGAGTGTATGCACCTGCGCCATTGAAAACGATTTTGAGCCATGTCATTCAGGGTCTCTAACCATCGGTTGCTATCATCTCGCGGACCCCAACCACGTAGTCTACACCTACCAACATGGCTCAGTCCACTAGTCGGTGAATTCATGGATTTGTGCCATGTTTTGGTCTGGCCGCCCCTAGCCTTCTTCCAACCTACTCCTACACCAGAAAACATCCCACTTCGGGGTAGTCGGTGGTTGGGCATATGTAACAAGTATTCCAGCCATCTCAACTGATGAAGTTTCACCACTTCATCAATCGATTTGCCATCCTTACCTAGTACTCGTTTCCTAACAACTGCGTTACTTACTCGATGGTCCCAGGATATACGAGCAATGCTTCGAAGACAGGACGCTAGGCTGCTCATATCTGTCGATACGTCATTGGTCTGGGACAGTGATAAGATTGTATAAGTTGTATTCCGACTGACGAATAAGTCACGTGATAATTAGCCGGGTTAAAAGTCACAACATAGCGCTACTAAAAATTATATTGAATGGTCTTACTAAAAAAAGGATACAATGAAATTTCAATATTATAGTTATTTTAAGTAAAAATAATAAGTATAAACACTTCACTTTTTTGTTTATCTAAATAAATTGGAAACGTCATTTCGGTTACAAATTTTAAAACGTTTGATATTAATATATCATTGTTTGGACCAACGAGGTCTTAATTTAGATTTATGGACTATCTTCTTCTTCAGGAGATCCCTGAGTACTTTCGTGATTCTTTTCTCAGTTGAATTAGTTAAGTCCTTGTTATTTGTCATTCTTCTTCAATTCATAATTGACTGATTTCAGTTCGTATCTTTCTTTAATATTATTAATTTACTTTCACTTGCTTCATTACATAGTCATCTAACGTTTTTTTTAATTCCATGAGTTTTAATCACTACTTCAATGTTCTAGAACTTTCCCTCCTAAACATTATTTGTTCGAAACGAAACTTTATGACCTCATTAACTCGATTGGAATCTTCGCTACATCATGATACACATATACTCATCCTTAATCATCCTCTTAGTTCTAAGTATGTCAATAACGTTGATTTTCAAATATTTTAGATTGTAGGCAGCTGATGAGAACCTAACGAAATAAAATGAATTCATATTATTCTGTACCAATTGTTGTTCTTGCTCTCTTTGCGATAATAAAGGGAACTATTTGTATGTAATATATTATTGTTCGGAGTGATTCTTTTTATTATATTAAACGTTTATGGAGGTATGACGTCACACCGCTATAGTAGGTAGATGAACAGTTTTATTTTTTTAGAATTAAAAATATCTTAGTTTGTTGTCGATCACATAGGAATGAACTACACTAAAATGATAAGTAACTGGTCAGTTTGTAATCCAATTTGTTAACAGTTAGTAATTCTTTACTGTTTTTGTAAAATATACATGTTCATTCATACGTAGAAGGAGTTAGTTCTAATTTCAACATGGTTGCCATCACAGATTGAAGTCAAATAATGAATCATAAGTAACCGTAAGTAATTCAAATGGCATTTTCCACTGGTATAAGAATTTGTCGTACATCGAATCCAATCTCTTTAGATTGGTCGTGAATACATTGCGTCTTGAGTATGATTTAAAAAGTAAATATTATACATTTGTTATTTTACGCAACAATAATTTAACAGAACAGTTATTTATTGCTTTAATCCAAATATGCTTTGAACCAACAGATGATGATCTATCACTAGAAATCTGAGAATCCATCTAAAGTCAGCCAATGGTATTGTGTGTTCGACGATTACGATGAAGTTGTGATAACTAGTACGAATAGCATGTGTTAATAGTTTAGTCTATCGACGTTTATGGTTAAATATGCATAACTGACTTACATTCACTTCACTTGAAATCAAACAAGTGTTGCCAAAAAAATCTAATCAATGTATCCATTCTTGTTAGTTAGAAGTGAGTTTATAGTATTCCAATTAGGGCTAAATTAATTAAAATAAATATTAAATGATAAAAAACGGAAAACAAATCAACTGATAGATTATTTAATAATTGAGATCATGTGAAGCTAAACCACTATAGAAAACCTGGAAGCACTGAAAGACCGTTTCGCCCTATCGCGGGACTCTTCAGTAGTGCGCATCGACGACCCCCCCCCGCAGAATTCAAACTGAAGACAATGTTGGATGTGTGGCACAATTTCGAGGATTAGTTAAAGTTAGACATTAACTTCGTTGGATGCTGACTCAGTGGTCTAGAGGTTAGGCATTCGCGCGTAAGACCATAGGTTCTGGGCTTGAATCCCGCCAGTCAGGACCGTGGATGCGCGCTGCTGAAGAGTCCTACAATTGGACGAAACGGCCGTCTAGAGCGTCCACGTTTTCATGGTAGTCTAGCTTCAATTGCCTTATGATCCTAATCAAGAAAAGAAGTATTGTTGTTGCTATTCCAGGTCGACTGATCTTATTATCATTTTGACAAAAAACTATACCAAACTTATTATTTTTAATTAATGATTCAATGTATGTTTTGTTGACTTGATTTTCATTTGTCAGTATAGAAATATGTTTTTAAAAAAAATAGTTGGTATTATATCATTAATCCTAAAAAAAATGATTGGTCAATACTGTAAATATTGTCTTGGATTATATTTCTTTACTAATTCAGGAAATTTGATTGTTTAATTAACATAGTAATTACTGAAAAGTATGACTTGGCAAATTATTGTATTTCCTAGCTGTGACGGATATATGAATAAAATTATTAATACATCATGATTACTGTTGCCATTAAGTTGACGTTAGCTTCTGAACATATATCGATAATATCCTTTATTTATCATTGACAATTAGCTGTTAAATGGTTGTAACAGATGGAGAAAATCCTGGATCAAAATCTTACGCTAGGTACAATCTATAGATATGAAACTAATATAACCTGTGAATTCCGAACATCTGAATAATCTTTGATATGGTGGAGAAAATTTGTAGCTCAGATGGAGTTTTCTTCACTAAGTTGAATGGTTTGGTTGTAGTACTTTTATTGTTCGTCTGAACAACGCCATCAGCACAAATTTCAAGAAGAAGTGAGATTTTCGAATTGCTCCACAAATGATTCACAGCTTGTCCTACGGACCATTGTCTTGGTTGATTATCGTTGACTTTTAAGCTATCATTGTCTACACTTTTATTTGATTGTATCTCCCATTGATCTGGTCTTATATTTGACCACGATTTTTCTTACTGGTTGATAGATCGAATCAGTTTCACTGTTTTTTGATTTCTGAGTGCCAGGCTTCTAAGAAATCTCTGGTACCTTTAAAATTTTCTCTATCCAAAATCTGAACATTTTTCCAGTCGAACTTGTGTCCACGGTAGTCCACATGCTTTGATATAAGCGAATATATGTCAGGGAAACTGGAAACTCAAGTATTCCGTAAGCTGACCCACACAAATCAAATTTTTAATTACAGTAGCAATAACCCAAGTATTCACAAAATCAACTGCATACAAACGTTTTTTTCAAGAGGTCGAGAACACACTGCATCATACTTACAGCGCGGAAAAATAAAGAAAAATATCAAATGTCTATTCTTTAAAAGAACGGCTATCCAAGCAACTTCATCAAAAAACATCAACTCAACTTATCAGCAAAAATGGAATCAAGTACATAATCCAACAAACGGATCATCCTACCTTATATAAAAGACATATTCGAAATTACAACCAGATTATTAAAGCTGATTAGTATATAGGTGTAGCACATAAACCAATATAAATCACTTCATTCAATCCAATACAATACAAAGCACGAAACAATAAAAGAAAACTTATGAATCGTTTATTTTATAGATCACGTTCGATTTTCCGCTCAAATCATTCAGCTTAACAAAAAATAAAAACTTCACCTTAATCTAAAATTATCACTATCCATAAAATAATTCAATGATTGATAGACTTCAATTAAGTAGAATATAAGCAACTTTTTCATTTCATTACATTAAAAGATATCTCATTTGATATTATGCTAATTTACTTTCTTTAAATATTGAAACACTTGAATATACTAAACTCTTATTTAAAACAGATTGTGGTTATTTCAAATGTATAAATTGACAAGTTTTTGACATAAATTAACTTGTAGCATTGTTATTCATAATTAGTTTTGACAACTATATTTATTCGATAAGGAGTTCATTGACATGAACTAAGAAAACAGTTATATATATATATGCATGTATAATCAAATGTACATTTACAAATCAAAAACAGTAATTACTAGATTATGTCAAATTATGAAAAGAATTACGTTTAATAATAATCAGATATAGTGTAAAAATTGATAACAGTTACCTTATAAGACTCAACTATAAATAATTAGATACCATTGAACTTAAAGAAAGGAGTGTTACTTACTTACGCCTATTACTCCTCTTGAGGAGTATAGGCCGCCCACCAGCATTCTTCATCCAACCCTGTCCTGCACAATCCCTTCAAGCTCTTTCCAGTTCATATTCATCCTTTCCATATCTGCTTTTATTTCCCGACGTAATGTATTCTTTGTCCTTCCTCTTTTCCGCTTCCCTTCAGGATTCCAACTTAGGGCTTGCCTCGTGATGCAGTTTGACGATTTGCGTAATGTATGTCCTATCCATTTCCATCGTCTTTCCTAATTTCTCTTCAGTTGGAAGCTAGTTTGTTCTCTCTCACAGTAGGCTGTGGCTGATGGTATCCGGCCAATGGATGTTGAGTATCCTGCGAAGACAGCTATTTATAAATACTTGTACTTTCTTGATTGTGGTTGTTGTAGTTCTCCAAGTTTCAGCTCCATACAGTAGAACTGCCTTGACGTTCGTATTGAAGATTCTCACTTTGATACTGGTTGAAAGTTGTTTTGAGTTCCATATGTTCTTCAATTGAAGGAATGCGACCCTTGCCTTGCCGATCCTCGCCTTTACGTCTGCATCTGAGCCTCCTTGTTCATCGATGATGCTACCCAGTTATGCGAAGGATTCTACATCTTCCAGAGTTTCGCCATCAAGAGTGAATGGATTGCTGTTCTCCGCTTTGAATTTGAGGACCTTGGTTTTCCCTTTGTGTATGCTGAGGCCTACTGATGAAGAGACTGCTGCTACATTGGCTGTCTTTATCTGCATTTGCTCGTTTGTATGCGATAGGAGGGCTAGGTCATCTGCAAAGTCCAAATCGTCTAATTGATTCTGAGCTGTCCATTGTATTCCGTGTTTTCCTTCAGATGTCGAGGTCTTCATAATCCAGTCGACCAGTAGAAGAAAGAGGAAGGGAGAGAGTAAACACCCTTGTCTGACTTTTCTTTTATGCTTAGTAACAAAATAGTGCATATAAACGCTACTATTTAATTAAAGTGAAGATACTAGTAGACTTTTGTTTGTAATTGAAAAGAAGAAAGAAATTATTTCTAACCATACTGTTCTTTTTTGTCATAAGACATCTGGACATCTGAACATCTGAACAAACACTACCTTTCACTGTGTTTTTTTATTCTCCAAGGTGGATAATAACTATATACGACAACAGTTAAATTTACAATCTAATTTTAGGCTTGTAAGACGGTCCTAAACATTAGTAAACTCCCAATGACTCAAAACAGATTCACAAAATATTTTCAGACATATTTGAGGCTGCACAAACATGAAACAACAGGAATGTAAGTCAAATCTTGCAGCGACAGATTTAAAACATAAAAGTTCAGGCAGTGTTTATCAGAAGTTTTTGCATAGGTATGTATAATAAGTTATAAGATTGCTACAAAACGTTGACACTTTAATGTACATTGAATTCAATCGTTTCATCTTTTACAATAATTTATCATTTAAAGAACACTTTCAGAAATCTTGTCAAACATGTTTTGTAACTTTTAGTAAGTAAATATGTATGAAAGAAGAGAGAATAAATATGAAAAAAAATTATGTAGATTGACAATAAATAAACACACATAACGTCGTCATAAGTATCGTTTAGAAAATCGTTTATTATTATTATTTGTAAAGATCATCTCATTTTTAGTTTTACATATTCCTCACAGTTGAGTTATTTTACATATCCACTGACTATTTATTATAATTGATTACCTCAACTTTATGGAATCAATGTGATATTAATTATAAATCTCCCATATAATTGCCATGGAGCATGGCTTAGGAGTTCTAGATCAGGACAAAATAGCTTTCGGGTACTGTCTCACATTAATGTTTTTCTAGGTGATGTGAGTTTATTATGAAAACTCCCTTTAGAATGGAGTATGAAAATCTTATGAAATAATGAGTCAGTAAGACCACCACTGAAAACCTCGAAGCACTGGACGGCCGTGTCGTGCTAGTACGGGACCCATCAGTGTGCGTCCACTACCCCAAACATGAGAATCGAACTCAGGACCTTTGGCCTCGCATGCTAATGCTTAATCTATAGACCACTGAGCCAGCATGGAATGATTTCACTATTTAGCTTCAGTCAATCGACAACATTCCAAGACCATCTTTCACTCACTTCTATGTATTATTCAACTTAAGCCGGTTCGTGATCTCAATAAAATTCAACATTCTTTACAACTCCAAACTGAAAATTATCATGTGCTCACAACTGACTAGCTTCAAGAGATAATTTTCGAGGTTCTAGTGGGAAGCAATGACCAGTAGAGTTCAACCGCGTCGTACATGAAGCAGTAACCCACCGAAGATAATGGAAGATGGTCACACAATGTTATGGACTGGTTGAAGTTAGATATTGACACTGTTGAATGCCGGCTCAGTGGTCTAGAGTTTAAGAGTTCACGTGATTGCTTCGAATCTCGAATGCTGTTTTATAAACGCGTACTGCTGAGGAGTCCCATACAAGGACGAAACAGCTTCTCAGTACTTTCGAGTTTTTAATGGTAATCTTCCTTATATCAATTCATGATTCTAATGAAACCATATATGTTGATACATATAATTTTTCCTCCTTTAAAAAATAATTTTATACTTGGTTAGTATATTTCGGGTAATCAGTGTTTGATAAAATTATTCTAATGAAATCATTATAACTATCTGTCCAAAAAATATGCCAATTCACTGATGTGATTTTCTGATTCTATTCACACAATCCTACTACTTAAGAATGTATTATTCACTTTTAGTGTGTATAAAACTGAAATTTTTATGGCTAATTCATGAATCCAAATCACGATTTCATTTTCTTTCATATTATTATCGTCTACGACAATTGTAAAACTGGTATTTTGATAATAGATAACTGAATAGATGCGGATGATTTCAGATGAGTTAAATGAAACAGAAGTAGAAATGAAAAGAAAAACCCACTTAAAATGCATGATTACTCAATTATATCAACCAATTAGTTTTGTCCATTGCAAAATAGAATATCATTATAATATCAACTAAACATAGTGTTTAATTCTTAAAATTCCGAAAATATTATTCTTGGTTACAACATATTTGTCGGATATAATAAAAGTATAATCGATGATTAACTCTCTTTTTCTACATTATATATTTTTGCAAACAACTGGAAAGGATTGCTTTAGTCAGTGTTGGATGGAGAGTGCCGTTGGATGGCCTATGCTCCTCTACGTGAGTTAACAGGCATAGGTAAGTAAATAGTTCGACGGTTGTTGACAATCACAACTGCAATTAAGAATTGTCTGTCGTCATACTTGCGCTTTGAACGAAACGTCTCGATGTAGCTCGGTGGCACAACTTTTAGTATATTTGACACATGACAATTCCAACCTGATATGACGGGAAGAAAAGTCAAAATTCGATTGATTTACTCATCATGAATTTTGTTCAAGATTACTTCCGTTTGATTCATTGTAATGATTACTCAATGTGGTATTTGTTTTCTTCCCTCGTATGATATTTTATTCTGTATAATATACGATATTCTTGTATTCCATTGACATGAACTATGCTCACTATGTGATTTGTTATAACTCTAAGTATTTTCCATATATGTGATTTCATCCTAATTATTAATCAAAATGGGTATACAATCAATGTATTAATGAGTGTATTTTCTACTAGAATCGTCGTCTTCGTCATCGTGTTTTGGTGTTAATAAATCTTCAATTATACCAGTCTTTGTGTTTTTATTTTCGCGTCGTGTAAATTGCAGAGGTCCCTCGTTTCGAGTATAAGTGATGAACGTTTCCGACACAACAATCAGCGATGATCAGATATAACAAGCAAGCATTAAAAGAGACAAGACAATTCAGCATTCAACTGAAAGGTTATAACAACCTTGAAAATGTCTTTTAGTGTCTAAACTCAGTAGTTCAGTAAATAAAGCAATCGGCATATTTGCATCGATAGGTACTGGGTTCGACTCATAGTAAATTCGGGTGCTGTTGCACAAACATAATGTGTTAGAAATAACGATGCTGAATATTCGAAATGTTACTTTGGTGACTTCTTGTTTCGGATCAGTGAAAATGTTCTTAGCTAATTTGCTTCCAATATTGTATTAGAATACTGATGCGTCATAGTCTTTTTGATACATGAAGACCAAACAATACGATAAAGTGAAATATTGTTTGAATTATAAACAACACTGTTATAACTCACAGAAAATGTGTAAATAAAAGACAATTTATTTTGTTTGCCGAGAGACAACGGAAATTATATAATGAATGTGAAAAGTAATTTACTGTATAAATAATGCATATGAACAAAAGAATACATAAAATAATTTCACCGAAACAAGAGAATATACAGTGTTTTGTTAAGATGGTGATTATCATTAAATTATTGGTTACTACACATACTGTTGCCAAGTTATCAATATATATATGGTTGAGAATGACATTAAAGTCTTGTGCAAATCACAAATCAAATAAATTCATTATTAACTCTATCGGTGACTTTAGTTTCGCGTTATACTCAAAAATATCGTCTGACTAACATACTGCTAAGGTAAGTTGAGTACATTTCTGTGATACACGTTGCTCAAAACAACTAAACAACATGAGTGAATTGGCATTTTGAATTTAAGATAAGTAGTATTATTTCGTGATTATTTGATCCAAACAGCAGTAACAATTTTCTTCATAACCATCATGAATAATTTGTTGGAATTGAAATATAAACGATTTACACTTAATTTGATTATGTCACTGTAACTTAAGATAAAAGTGGGATGAGTCGAATTCAAACAGACTTCAGTTTGTTCTGTATTTTATATGTTATTCAATTGACATCAACATGTAAACTTGTCAAACTATCAGTTGTTTTCTTTTCTTAAATCTCACAATATCATATTTGTGCTACATACTTTGGACTTTGAATTACTGATGCTTTTAGAATATTTTAAATCTATTTTTCTAGTACAAAACTCTATGTCATTTGTCTTGTTCAAAAGTAGCAGCTATATCATCTAAATCCCAACTTATATTTGCCACAAGAGTTTCTAGTTGATCTGACACTGTTTATATCACTGTAACAGTGTACAATGTTTCATCATCACCTGTAGAAGTTAACTTACTTTTTTTACTTGACCTATAAGCTTCATTCACTGTATAGATGAGCTTCATCAGTCACAACAATTGACTACTATATCGGGGAGGTATTTTGTGGAAAGTATCTGTTGATTACATAATTAAATCTCTTCAATGAGGAGAGTATTTTGTGACGAATAATTTTATTTACAGGTGGTATTCACTATAGAGTTCCGATGATCTGCTTCAAGATTCTATCTCCAGGCGAATCGTCAGTGTTTACTGCTGAGGGATCGTGTACTAATGCAAAATAATTATGTTACACTTTCAGAGCTTTTGTGGTAACTCAATGACATATACTATTTGAATGTAATATTATTATCGCAATAATTCCTGTTATATTTTTACTTTTAATTCCTAATAACAATAATTCTCACAGATTCCTTCATTTTCGATAACATCACAATCTATCTGTGTGTCACTGTTTTCTGCATGTATATACAGGTGATCGTCAATAATTGACTACTTGTCATTTTATTTATGGAATAATAAGTATGTTGTTATAACTTGTGGGATTGCGCCCCTCTCATCGTATGACGTAATGATGCCGCCAATTAGAGAACAGTGAATTATCCACCGCACCAATGACGCATAAAACAAATACGAACAGTCTAGTGCCCTTATCGGTCTTGATTCCCGCCTAGCCATACCTGTTAAGTCCAGAATACCAATCTCAGCTTCCGCGATCTGAATCATGTATTTTAAACATACTGGGTTTATATACAAATCAAACGGACAACATCACACCACAAAATAAAAAATAACATTTGTACAAGATTTATCCAAAAGTGGCTGTGAATGTGGGAGATAGTAAATGATAAACTGGACATAATTCAAGAATGGTAAATCTTATAATAATAGTACATAGATCAAAATAAAGCTTATGATAAGAGGAACACAAATATGAATAGCTTAGTTATTTAACAATTATACAGTAAAAATATACGTATATTATCGGTCCATAAATGGATCCCAAAAGTTACCATTCATTATTCTCATCTGGATATAACATATGAATTTGGATAATTTGGAATGAAAAAAAGTGGAATCATTTCACAATGACTGTTATTTATGTATTCTTCTTTTATTTTATATAATATTGGTCTTCTGCATCAAATGATTATTCTACAGTAAATTAATGATATTATAGTATTTCTTATAATTGTTATATTTAAATGATGTAACTATGATAAGAGTGAATGAGAACTTAAAAAAAAACATTTCATCGTATTGAATTATTTGTGTGATTGTGGTGTTTGTATGAACTGACGATTCCTTCATACTCGTTGAATGCTTGATTTCGAATTTCAAATACAATATATTCGTTATCTAGCCCGTCTTGATTAAACTGAGTTATTTCTAGGATTACTAGTTGTACTATAATTCAAATACTCCAAATTATCATAGTGAAGTAAACCGAAAATATGCTAGATGATAGTCTAACGTTCGAATCTTGCAAGGGGCGAGGTCGTGGATGCGCACTGCTGAAAAGTCTCACAATAGAACGAAACAGCCGTCCAGTTCTTCCAGGTTTTCCATGGAGGTCTAGCTTCAACTGACTCATGATCTTAACTATTGAACTTACTACAACCTCCACAAAACCTATCTGATATTTAATAAATTATATTATCTCTAATGGATCCATTTATAAATGCCATTAATTTATTAATCAAATATTTTACCAAAATGAAGCGGTAAAATGATTAAAAAGAAAGTTTTTATAATCACTAAGAGTTTATCTTAATTCCAATCTTTGCTAGACAATCACTCGAGTTTCCTTTGAAAAAATCAGAAAAGATGAAAGATCCAGTCTATTAGTTGTAAATTGGAAACAACATCAGTGATTTCTAATCGAAAATTTAATAAACCTTAAGTGTTCTTTACAATTTACAGTATGAAATATGAAAAACAATGTTTTCCAGAGAATTCAGTTTCAATTCTGACAGTTTATTTTCTCAAAGAGTTTTCTAGTTAACTTTTATTTTCCAACAACACAAAGCACAAATTATCTCATTTGACCCCCCTCAATGTGTATCTATCAGTTCATATATTTCTGTGAAGCACTCAACTTGTTTATGGACGGACGACAGAGGTTTAGTTGGAAGCGTAGTCAAAGAACATTTCATTATCACCGATTATCCGAACTAAACAAATTCATCATTCAAAGTCTTTTAAATGAGAAACCTAATCGTATCGAAAGTAATGTTTTTCCATAACATGTTTAGGGAAGTGAATCCCTTTTACCAATTTCGATAGAATAATACGAAGACGAAGTTGATCTGAAAAAAGTGATGTATTTGCATGATACATTTCAACCTATCTTGTTACACATATACTGATCAAAGCATTTTAAATGAAAATTATTAATAAAGGTCAATTGAATGAAAGTTCAAGTAAACAAGGTGATAACTGGAAATAAAGGTGAGAGAACACTAAAATAATATGGAAAGAATGGAAAATTGTCACACTACTCAACACCATAAAATACCTTAAATATTACCAAACCAAAATTTTCAAGCTACGATAACTTGTCTTAGTACACATATGTAGAGTTGGAATTTATGAGTAATCAAAGCTTCTACAAACCAAGAAATTGGTCCTTTACAATTGCCACACGTTATAAGACCAGTATTAATATAGATTCTATACTCCCTTTCAAATGTCAGTCAGTCAGCTACAACGTAGTACCAGTCACATATGTGTATCGATCCATGCTGACACACCACATTAGTATAACAAGATGAACAACAAATTCATTGATGTAGTAATTTCAAAGATAGTAATATATAAAAGAAACTTTGTTTATAAGGATTTAATGGAGGAAGAAAGAATTAGTTCGCAGAAATGAAAGTATAGAGGACTAATATTCTTCCGGTTTAAGGAAGGACAATACACCGATACTATTGTGATCGATTTTGTACCATGTCATCCACAGTCTCCAACCACTAGTTAAGATAGTCACACGGACCCCAACCAAGTAGTCTGCATCAACCAACATGGCTAAGATCAGAAAATAGTGAGAATATGAAATTGTGAGAGTTAGGAAAAGAGAACAACTGATAGTTTGACAAGTTTACATGTTGATGTCAATTGAATAACATATAAAATACAGAACAAAATGAAGTCTGTTTGAATTCGACTCATCCCACTTTTATGTAAAGCTATAGTGACAGAGTCAAATTAAGTGTAAGTCGAATATATATCAGTTCCAGCAAATTACTCATGATGGTTATGAAGACAACTGTGAGTGCTGTTTGAATCAAATAATCACAAATAATGCTACGTATCTTAAATTCAAAATGCCTATTCACTCATGTTGTTTAACTGTTTTGACCAACATGCTTCTCATAAATGTACTAAACTTGTAGTTACTTTTATTTGTGTCTTAACGCGTCTGCTGGTATATTATCAGGTTCTACTGCTTTACCACTCCTGATTCCTCTGATGACCGGCAATCCTGATTTCCACGATCGTTGGTGCAGTCATATCTGAAGGAAGGTTTGTGTGTGCTGCCTGATGTCCGGTATGTTCAATGTAGTTGGTCTATTCAACAGTTCCTCGAAGTATTCTAGCCATCTGTTCCTCTGCTTTCGAATCCCGCAGATTGTCTTGCCTTCTTTGTCCTTGACCGGTCTCTCTGATTTACCATATTTCCCAACCAGTTTCTTCGTTGTGTCATATAGTTGTTTCATATTTAATTCTCTTGCAGCTTTTTCCGCTGTCGTTACTAGCTCTTCCATGTATTTCTGCTTGCCATTTATAATGCTTCTCTTCAAGTGTTTGTTTGCATCAGTGTATTCGGTTTGTGCCTTGACTTTCTTTGTTCTTATTCAACTGTTGTTATTTGCTGTCATCATCTTCTTCTCCTTTTCTTCAATCTTGTTCGGGGTTTCGATAGAGATCCATTGGTTATGATGATGCTTCTTGCGGCACAACGCTTCCACAAACGTTGAAGTTAATGCATCTCTGATCCCTTTCAAGTTGTTCTTCAACTTAGTTTCTTCTTTCAGTAGGTCCTGTAAGGCTTGTAATATGTTGTTGAGAGTTATCTCGAATCTGTTGAGTTTTTTTGTATCACAGAGTTAGGCTGTATTGAACCTATGACCTGCTGCTTCCCAGCTGTCCAGTGATTCTTCAGCTTCAGTTTCATATTGTCGACCACCACCTAGTAATTATATGAATCTATATAGGCTCCTCTTCTCATTCTGTCATCTTCCATTGTCTATCTGAATTTTTTACTGATGGAAATATGATCGATCTGGTTTTGTGTAGTGTGATTCGGCAAAACACATGTGGCTTCGTGTTTGCGTTAGTGTGTGAATATTATGCCGCCCATAACCGATTTGTTGAATGCAAGTAGATTTGCAAATCTCTCCGCATTTTCGTTTCTCTCTCCCAGTCCATGTCGTCCCATGATATCTTCATAACCATTGTTGTCCATTCCGACTTTGGCGTTTAGATCTCGCATCGTGATGATCAGGTCCTTACCTGAGTACTTCACTAAGATCGATTGCAGGCTTCCGTAAAACCGATCTTCATCATCGTCGTAATAGCATTGGATAACATTCATTATGACTCCCTTCTTCTTTCTTTTGAAGGATTCTTTGATGATTCTGGATACATGAGATTCCCATACTATAGGTGAATTTCGTGCTTCTTTGTACAGCATCATAGAAACTCTAAGTGTGTGGAGCATATTCATTCTCGTGACCAGAGTACAGCAGCATCTCTCCTGTACCTAATATGTGCTGTTCATCATGGGTCCAATCAGTTTCTCTGATTCCGAAAACCATCAAGTTGTAGTTCCTCATTTCCTTTGCTGTTTCGCTGGTCCCCTCGGTTTACCACAATATCAGGACATCCATGTACCTATAGAAATTGGCCTCCTGGTTTCCGAAGAATATCGGCTTTCATTATAAGGCGTCATAATTCTCCCTTGAACTCGGAGAACAGAGTTTAAGTAGTTTAATTTGTTTAATCTGGTTGGCGTTTCTCAGAAAAACTTTTTTCTACAAGATGGGGTTGCCGACCCTATACAAACCTCTCCTTCTTAACCCGATCTTTGGATCGGCAGTAACACTGGAAGTGCTAATGGCGGAGTTACACACAAATTTAGGTTCGATTAGTTACGGTTGTACATAAACTCTTGAGTAATTCCTTAGGTTTTAACAACTGTAACTATGCTCATGATGAGTTCACTTACTTTATAAGCCATGTAAATAATTTCATGGTTCTACATAATGAAACATTTACTTGCGGGATTTCAAGTAGAAATTGCATAATGCTAGAAGGCATTGTTATTCAGACATCAATAAAGTTTTCGTCAGGCGTTTTGCTTACTTGTAAGTAGTATAACACTTTACGCACAAATTATTGAAATATTGGATCGAGCATGTGCATAAATAAATAATTAATAGAATTCATGACAATCTACAGGCATGATCATTTTGGTATAGATAGCAGTGATAAATATAAAGAATAAATATACCGTATTATATTGCACAAATTTTTCATCAGAGAAAAGTTGCCATGTAATATTTGAAAAAATCTTCCTTCCCAGATTTTTTGCCTTGTAAAATGAAAAAAGTGAATTCTCTTTCACCTGTTGAGTTATCGGTACTATAGTTTGCCTTATTTCCTGTTGTGTTTCTTCACTGATTCCGGGAGTTTTGAGCGATGACTCTAGTGCTGCGAAAAACTCCAGCTTTGAGGCGTCGCTTGTATTGTAATTTAATCCTTTTTGGAGCAGGTGTTCTTCCGTATTTGTTAGTGGTTGTTTTGACAGATTGATCACGTAGTTGTTTGTGTTTTCTTTCATTGGTGGTTTTGAGATCTTGATTAGTTTTTTTATTTAAGGTGTTTCTTCTTTGTTCTCTATGTCGTTTGCATGATATCTCGATGGCTGTTGTCACGATTTCCAAATGTTCTGATGTGAGCATCCTTTGTAGCTTTATCTTTTGGTCTTCTATGACGTGTTGGTATTTGCAGATCCTGTAGTGTGCATCCGTTATCATTAGGCGTACCATTCTTCTTCCACTTTGCTCGGCTATTCTCCATCCTAATGGGCAGTTGATTGGAGGTCTATATCTTACACTTGTTGGTAGAACATGCTGGCGAAGACACTCATGTTCGAAAATGGGAGAAGTGAATTCGTATTTTCAGCAGAAAATGTAGTGACCACTTCCTGGTTGAATTTCTATTTACAAAATCAAACTTTGTTTTCCTTATACCACGTAAATAGCTACAATACATCGTCATTTTTCTCAACGTCTAAGGCACACAGGAAATTAAATGACATATCTTATAAAATATTTAAGATGTTTAAATTTCCTTAAAGCAGTTTAAAATGGCTCGTTATTTCCTGTTTGGCTTTTATATTTTCTACTAAACTTTATGAACTTCAAAAAAACTTCATATGTATTCAATTTATTCTATATACGAAACATTTTGTCCTCAAATCAAGGTGCTTGTTTTCCACCTAAATTCTCAATACTTAAGTAAATAAAATTTCAGTAACAATCAACACAATTCAGCGTAGAAAGGTTTCGCTTATAAAATTTGAATTTATTCGGATGTACGTCTGTCCTAGCGGCTACTATAAACATAATATCCAGATACATAATAATACAGGAACATTCAGGTGACAAGTACCAAATGGGACGAAACACGTCCTAGATCTCACTGCTAGCCACCACCTAGCAATAACTAAAATGTTTGTGGCATAATCGAGACAATCCATACATGATTTACATATAACAAAATAGACTGATCAGTTGTAATTCTAAATGATGAAGGGAAGATTCAAACAGCTAATACAAATAATTTTCTGAGATAAATAGATTGGTAGGTAAGTTCCTTCCAATCTACATTCCATTCTTTCAAGGATTTTGGAAATCATAAATAGGGTGTTTAAATAACTAGAGTTGATTTGGTGCTCAAGGATGAGGTTGTTGATAGATTGACAGCTATGTAGAGTAGTCTAGAACTGAGTTTGTTAGTACATAATATATACACAAAATTAGTAGAATTTCACTCCATGTACGTGCATAGAATTACATTTTCGATTAGTGATCTATAAAGAATGAACACTTAACTAAGAACTAATTGATGATAATTGAAAGGATTTTCTACATTACCACACTTGTAAAGAATGCATTCGAACTACGTTGAAGCTTATTGATATAATTAGTTAAATAGATATTTTGAGTTACCACAGAAAATATAAATAATGCGGATTAGACAAAATAAAAATCACAAACACATTATATTACCATCAAAAGATTATTCGCCATTCAAATTATCGACAAATTACGATGCATTATTCGTGATGAACACTAAAAAAATAGTACGGGATCCCAATGATAACCCTACACAAGATTGAAGAAGGGAAGAAGAAGATGATGACAGCAAATAACAACAGTTGAATAAGAACAAAGAAAGTCAAGGCACAAACCGAATACACTGATGCAAACAAACACTTGAAGAGAAGCATTATAAATGGCAAGCAGAAATACATGGAAGAGCTAGTAACGACAGCGGAAAAAGCTGCAAGAGAATTAAATATGAAACAACTATATGACACAACGAAGAAACTGGTTGGGAAATATGGTAAATCAGAGAGACCGGTCAAGGACAAAGAAGGCAAGACAATCTGCGGGATTCGAAAGCAGAGGAACAGATGGCTAGAATACTTCGAGGAACTGTTGAATAGACCAACTACATTGAACATACCGGACATCAGGCAGCACACACAAACCTTCCTTCAGATATGACTGCACCAACGATCGTGGAAATCAGGATTGCCGGTCATCAGAGGAATCAGGAGTGGTAAAGCAGTAGAACCTGATAATATACCAGCAGACGCGTTAAGACACAAATAAAAGTAACTACAAGTTTAGTACATTTATGAGAAGCATGTTGGTCAAAACAGTTAAACAACATGAGTGAATAGGCATTTTGAATTTAAGATACGTAGCATTATTTGTGATTATTTGATTCAAACAGCACTCACAGTTGTCTTCATAACCATCATGAGTAATTTGCTGGAACTGATATATATTCGACTTACACTTAATTTGACTCTGTCACTATAGCTTTACATAAAAGTGGGATGAGTCGAATTCAAACAGACTTCATTTTGTTCTGTATTTTATATGTTATTCAATTGACATCAACATGTAAACTTGTCAAACTATCAGTTGTTCTCTTTTCCTAACTCTCACAATTTCATATTCTCACTATTTTCTGATCTTAGCCATGTTGGTTGATGCAGACTACTTGGTTGGGGTCCGTGTGACTATCTTAACTAGTGGTTGGAGACTGTGGATGACATGGTACAAAATCGATCATAATGGTATCAGTGTATTGTGTGCCCTTAAATCATTTTCAACAGTAAGTTCCTGAACCGAATGAAAGCCTCAGTAGACGTAGAACTTTGAGATCAGCAGTCTGGATTTCGTGAGGATTAGTCGTGCACAGACTAAATCGTGATAATACATTCATGTATCAAGATGGCATCAGACAGAGTTGGTTAGAGAATGCTGGTGATCGACTCGTGCTATTTCACGAGGGTTAAGAGGCACAAGTAAGCGAGTAAATAATTCTACCGTTATTGTCAATCACAGCTGTAATTATTCATTCTCTGTCACCACATTTGCATTTTGAACGAATTGCTTCGATGTGGCTCAGTGGGACAAATTTTTGTATATTTGACACATTTCAATTCTAACCTTTGAAAACGTCTGTCACTATCTAAACTCAGCGGTTCAGGAGATAACGCAATAGGCGTTTGAATCGATAGGTCTGGAGTTACCTCCTTAGTTTTTTTTGGTTATTTCGCAAACTTAACCCCATAGCTTTTCAATTCATGTACATAAGAGCTTTGCATAACGCTTATCATTTTATTATCCACGAAGTACTTCCTGTGTATTCTACAGTAGTTTTATTACTAACAATCCTATCATTACTTAACTTCAAAACTGTATTGACTTATGATTTTATATGAATGTTTATAAACGTAAATGTATATGAGAGTAAAGAGTGAAACTATAATTTATGGACAAACCAATTACCATTAATCCATTTGGCTAAAGAGTGTTTTGGGATTTTAAATGATGTCAATTCGTGATGAAAATCTTAAATTGAATTCCTAACCCTAACCATGAAGTATAAATCATTATTCAAATTCGTCGCACTATTTTATAACCCTGATTCAATCTTTCTTAGTAGATGGACATTTTCAAGGTCATTTTAACATCTCTCAAATGTCATCTATAAACCATAGTTTCACCAAAGTCTCATACCACTTCACTACTTGGATGTGATGGAAACAAAAAATGTGTGTTTTATTTAAATGAGAAATTATCAAAACTATCAGATAAACATAAATGTTCAAATAGTTGGCATTATTACTTTATATAAAGAAACCTTGTTTATTATCTATTTTATATGATTTATACAATGATTTATTATTCAAACGAATTGTGAACATTATACTTATCATAGTAATAAAATTTAAACAAATGTTTACTTATTGTAATATATTTACTATGTGTTTATCGCTTTTTATTATACAAGATATAAATATCCTTTCAGTATTAGTTCAGCTAATCATCAAAGTCATTTCTTTATATAACATAAATTGTTCTTTTAATGGTTGAGATCATGAGTCAATTGAAGCTAGACCACCGTGGAAAACCTAGAAGCACTGCACTGCCGTTTCGTCCTATTGTGGGACTCCTCAGCAGTGCTCATGAACGATCACACCTTGCGAATTCAACCAGGCCTGTTGTGAGATAGTAACTCAATGATGACAACGGTGGATGTGTTGCTCAGTTTCGTGGATTATTTCAAGTTGAGCTGGTGGAGAAGATTTGTAGCTCCCCGGAACACCAACATACAATTTGTCAAAAGAAATTTCACGAATACTGAAACATTTAGTAGATTCATCCAACCACTCCATCGAATCCCCCACACAATTCCTGGGCCAAATTAAGGACATTCAAACCAACAACGACGAACTCATGATATCCTTCGACGTAACAGCACGATTCACCTCAATTGAACCAAGGTTAGCAAAAGAAACTATATCCCTGCTCCTCAACAACGACACAAATCTCAATAAGTACACGAAGCTTCAAATTCAAAGTCTACTAGAACTCATCGATTTATGCCTAACAAACATATTTTCAACTCATTAACAAAATATACGAACAAACGAAAGGGACACTAATGGGATCACCAATATCAGGACTGATCACAGAAGCAGTGATGCAAAGACTAGAAGCCGCGATATTACCATTTATCAAGCCAAAAATTTGGATCGCAATATAGACGACACCTTCGTCATCCTAAAAACGAATGAGCTGGCAAACACCTACAAGCAGATCAACAACGTCTTCGATGAAATCAAGTTCACAATGGAACAGGAGACAAACAACAAACTATCATTCTTGGATATATTAATCACTAGAACCGAAACAAGAAGATTGAAAACTCAAGTGTATAGGAAGCCGACCAACACAGATCTAATTCTCAACTACAATAGCAACAACCCAAGAGCTTACAAAATCAACTGCATACACACTTTGTTCAAAAGGGCGAGGACACATGCAGCACACTGGCAGCACAAATAAATGAAGAGAAATACCTGAAGGACGTATTACGAAAGAATGGCTACCCAATCAATGTCATCAAAAAATACCAACCACGCGCGGCATCAGAACCCAAGTCAAGTAGAGAAACCAACAAAAGGATCACTCTACCATACATACAAGGAATATCAGAAACCGCAACGAGACTACCGAAAAACTTCGGGATAGGTGTGGCACACAAACCGACAAAATCACTAAAAATCAATCCTATGCAAACCAAAGGATGAAATAACAAAGAACCAAACATCATCTACAAAATAAATTGTGCCAACCGCGAGAAACACTGCATCGGACAAAGCGGACGCCCGCTTCACCTTCGCCTACATGAACATCAATTAGCAGTCAAACGCCATGATATCTCGTCACTTGTATCAATACACATGGACAACTGCGAACACTCATTCGATTGGAAAAATGTGGAAATCTTGGAGAGAGGAAATTCCAAAAACACCAGGGAACTTTTAGAAGGCTGGCACTCAGGACAATCAGCAATCAACAAGTACATTGAAATCAATCCAATTTATCAACCAATCAGGGAAATCATGCACAAATATAGGAACAAAAATCAAACCAATGGGAGACACAACCATAACAAAGGAGTAAACAATGACAAATTTTAGGTCAATAAGAACCAATCAACGTCGAGGTGTACAGAACAAGCTGTGAAACGCATATGGAGAAATTCGAACACTTCACTTCTATCTGAAGTTTGTACTGATGATGTCGTTCAGAAGAACGATGAAAACTCCACGACCAAATCATTCAGCTCAGAGGACAAAACTCCATCAAAATTATTTCAAGTTAGACATTAACACCGTTGGATGCCGGCCGGCTCAGTGGTCTAGTGGCTAGGCGCTTGTGCGCGATACTGATAGGTCCTGTGTTCGAATCTCGAGAGGTGAGATAGTGGATGCGCACTTCTGAGGAGTCCCAAAACATGACGAGACGGCCGTACAGTGCTTCCAGATCTAGCTTCAACTGACTCATGATCTCAACTACTGAAATTACTAGCATCCACAGAACCTTTCTGATATATATAACAATAGTAAACAATTCAAAATTTAACACAGTTTATACAAATGAGAAACATAAAAACACATAATTGATTATAATCATCATTCTATAAAATAAACAAATGTTTACATTTACATAAAAAGATTATCAGTACAATTTAAACAAACCATATATATATATATGGTGTTGTTTGCCTGTATTTTCCATTGTTGTTTAGGTCTGCAATAGATCAGTCTCTTGTTAGCATATGTACACACATATATTATTTATAGTCGAAAATTTCAATATTTCAATGAGAATGTTAAAAGTAAACAAAGTGAAACTTATTTATACACCTTTTTAATCAGGACGTACAAACATATTTGGAACTTAAATAAACAAACATTATGCTTATGATTAACTGATATTAGTTATACATTTGTCAGTTATTTGAAATGAGAAAACAAATTGAGCAATTGAATGTTTGCATATAAATGAATAGGTAACACTATAAATAAATAATTTGACAGTCTGTATTATTAGTTTAAATGATACACTAAATTTTTCATTTAAATGATCAAGTTTTGAACATAAATGGATTAACTAGTATTGTATGATCGATAAAAATCTTGATACATTTATTATTAGCCCGTAAAAGTTGATGAACTCTTCAAGACCAATAGTTATGTAGTCTAAATTGAATTCAGCAAATCTTTTGACAAAGTTCTTCACAAGTAACTGTTATATAAATTAAGTAAGATCGGAATTAGAAGCAATTTATTAATGTGGATAAAGGACTATCTAGTTTGACATAAACAAAGAGTACAGATGGACTCAAAGTTGTCTGGCTGAGAAACCGTACTTATCAGAGTAACTCAGGGTACAGTTTTATTATTATTAGTGGCTTTGTTCAATATTATATTTTGGGGACAATATAAAATTCTCAGCACAAAGTATTTAAACAAGTCTCCGTTTCTTACTTCTTAGTCGCTCCTGACGACAAATATTGAATGGTCGCTAGTTAGAAGTTAGTAGTCCAGGAATCGATATCTGAATAATGTGCATTCTTTTCGTTGCATATCGCTAATCGGGCTCTTTTGTAACTTGTACAGCGAAATTTCGTAAACTTTTAACAAACGTACCTGAATAGGTTATGAGATTAATAGGCACAATGATATGTTCAAACAAATAAGGTAACAGATAACTTGTTGAAATATCCAGATGACAGGAACAGGTAGCACAAATATTTAAGGAACCACTGTTGTCCGTCCTGTATTTAAATGACCTCACTGTCTCCTGTCATCATCGGTTTTGTTATATGCTGGCGATGTCAAGATGTGGGGTGTGATAAAAAGTAAAGGTGACGGTTTAGAACTTCAAAATGACCTGTTGAAATTTTCTGAATGGTCTAAATTTTCTCACTTGCCGATAATTGCTTCCAAGTTCATTATGATGCGTATTTGTCACCAGGGAACAGATACATACACGGTGAATAACACTGTGTTATCTGTTATCCAGACGCACCGTGACTTAGGATCCGTCGTTAGAAAAGACTTAAAAACTATTGCACGCTGCCGTACGATAACAACTGTAGGGAGCAATTTCCTACAGGTTTAATTCTGAGCTATTCTCTAGACCGTCGAATACACAGTCTTGGTTTGGCCAAAGTCAGAACAAGCAAGCTATTTGGCTAGATAAACTTTATCTGTTTCGAACAGTAACCAGAGAATAGGAAAAATGAGTCAACAAGCAAATATTGTTCTACAATGAACATTAAACTATGATTGGTTAATAAAGAGATACAGTCGTACAAGGTCAAAAAGAGTTAATGTGGTGGTGGGCGTTTCCCTTTATTATTGGTGGGTTCGTCTATCGATAACATTTCACAAAAACCAAAGGTTTTAATACCCTATGGTCAGTATGTAAGACCTTCAGCCATGTTGATGCTGAAACCTTTTTGACTCTGCATATGGTAATCGTTCGTCCTAAACTCGAGTACTTCATACAAGCGGCTAGCTTCTTCCTAAAAAGAGACAATGAGCCGTTGAAAAAAGTTCAAAGTATATCAGCTAAGCTGATTCTCGGAATAGCAATGCGACCGCATGATGCTCAACTGGCTAAACTAAATCTATTTCGACTGTCATATTAAAGAACCAGAGGTGAATTGACCATATTTTTAAATTACTTACTAATAAATTTACATCTGATATTCCCTCATTTTGCATGTCTTCCAAAACAGAAAATTTGCGAAGACAATCTAAAAACCTTCATGAGCTTAGAACAAATTACTTATCAGATGATTATCAACTTCCCCTTTTAGTCATCAATGAATGGGATTCTTTACTTCAAGTTCTATCTGTCAACGCTTTGAAAAGAAAGTTGAATCATCTATGAGACTGTAGAACTATGGTCTACTATGATATTAGTACTGCTCTAATAATAGACCTAATCCTAAATTTGTAGATTTGTCATGATATAACTGCCTAATCTATAAGATCTTACGTGGAGGTCACACCATCAACTACACCAACTCACTGTATCATATCAATTACCAATACATGATGTAGAACAAGGTTAGGCTAGAGGAAGAACAATATATTTAATATGAATAGAAGATATAAGGTAACATTCAGTAGAGACCACGCCTGCATGGCCGAGCCATGCAGCTCGATCAACTCCAGTCCATTCAACTCATTGCTCGCGCCTTCTCCATTGTTAGGTATTTCTCCGCGTTAAATATTGAATATCTATTTCCTGAGTAGTCTCATGTTCACAGCTTTGTGGATTGTGTGGCTATTGTCCAATGCCACTACAAGACTACCATCGTCAGAAA
The DNA here is from genome assembly GCA_944470405.2 of Schistosoma mattheei. Taxonomy (NCBI): domain Eukaryota; kingdom Metazoa; phylum Platyhelminthes; class Trematoda; order Strigeidida; family Schistosomatidae; genus Schistosoma; species Schistosoma mattheei. The sequence goes on from OX103947.1 coordinate 79,879,702, forward strand.
TAACATAAGCCAAATCAAATTAAAAGTGATTGAATATTTTCTGTTAAATTAGGTATATCGCATATGTTAGTGAATAGATCAAATGTTTTGAACAATTATGAAAATTAATTGAGAAAAAATTCATGCAAAATAAACGGTAACCAATAAATCAATCAAAATATTTCACATAGTAGAGTGTTTGGTGTGTGTACAATACTCAGTAATCATATGTGATTGTTAGTAATTCAACTTGTATTGAAAGTATTAACGCTTAATGTAAAATATGACATGACTAAACTCTTTAATATCATCGAAACATTTTCATTTTGCAAAGAATTGAAAAACATCAGAAGCCAAGTTTTACAGAAATCGAATAAGAAAACAAATAATTAGTTGAAGAAAACAAGAACAAACGTCTAAGCAGAATAATATGAATTACTTTTACTTAATTCGATTCTCGTCAGCTGCTTACAACCCTCAATATTTACAACTTACTTACTTACACTTGGTACTCTTCGTGGAGGAGTATAGATTGACCACCAGCATTCTCCATTCAACTCTGTCCCGACCAATCCTTTCTAGTTTCTATTTATTATTTGAATGTCTACTTCTCATTCCCGATGCAATGTGTTCTTTGGTTTTCCCCATTCCCGTTTCCCTTCAGGATTCCAAATTAGTGCTTTCTTCGTCACACCTTTTTATGATTTCAGTAAAATATGTTTAAACGCTAACCATAATAAACAAATATTTAAAAAGCATGATTAAAAAATAGACTGAAAATATATACATGAATGTTGTATAATGATGGCTTTCGTAGTTCTCCAGGTTTCTGCTCCATACAGTAGAACTGTCTTGACATTTGTATTGAAAATCCTGACCATGGTGTTGGTTGACGGTTGCTTCGCCGATCCGCGCCTTCACATCTGCATCAGATCCACCCTGTTCATCAATGATGCTGCCCAAATACGTAAAGGTTTTTACATCTTCCAAATCTTCTCCGTCAATTGTGACTGGATTGGTGCATTCTGTGTTGTATCGGAGAATCCTGCTTTTCCCTTTGTGTATATTGAGACCTAGTGCTGCTGAGGCTGCTGACACACTGGTCGTGTTCTCCTGCATTTTTTGCTGCGTGTGTGATAGAACAGCTAGATCATCTGCAAATTCTAGGTCGTTCAGCTACATCCTAGTTGTCCACGGTATCCCATGCTTTCCCCCAGATGTTGTTTCGAAGAAGCCTTCATAGTGTTGTCTTGTCCACGCTATCAAATGCTTTTTCGTAGTCAATGAAGTTGATGTAGAGTGATGAATTCTATTCAATTGATTGTTTCATAATGATCCGTAGTATTGCGATTTCAGTCGGTACACTACCGATCCTTGCGGAGTCAAGCCTGTTGGTCTCGGATTCGGGCGTCTACGGAGTTCTTCATTCTGTTTAAAAATACCCTGTTGAAGACTTTTCCCGGTATTGAGAGAAGAATGATGCCTCCGTAGTTATCACACTTGCTGAGATCGCCTTTCTTCGGTATTTTGATCAAGGGTCCTTCTTTCCAGTCTGTTGGTACTTGTTCCTCATCCCAAATCTGATTGAAGAGAATGTGGAGTATCCTTGCAGTTACCGCTACGTCTGCTTTCAGCGCCACTGCTGGTCCTGCTGCCTTGCCGCTCTTGATTTGTCTAATGGCCATGCTGATCTTTTCAATTGTTGGTGGGCCAACATTGATTGGGAGGTCCGTGGGTGCTGCTTTGATGTTGGGTGGGTTTAGTGAGGCTTCTGGATTCAAGAGTTTTTTGACGTGCTCTACGGGATGTGGTCGCTAACAAGCTAGTGTGTAGAAAATTTTCATAATATTCTTCATGTTTTTCTTAAATGTGAAGCAACAAAGTTTGAAGTTGAAACTTTCTACTTACCATTATTAACATGTTGATTTCTGACTGAGTTTATAGTACTAATCAAAATATTTTAGTATAAATTTTCAAACTATTTTCCAGTACTATATTCGAAAATAAGATAGTATTTAAAACAATGATTTCTCAAAGAGTATTTTAAACAATAAAACTTAATGAGGAGGTCTCTATAAATATTGATTACTATTCCAATGTTTACCACTATGAAATGATTACAGGGTAACCCAGTAGGTAGTATGAACCAATCACCTAACAACGCCATGAAGGAGTATGTAGTATAGTGATATTAAAAAGATTTATTGATGATGAGTAAACACTTCAGCTATTGATCCTGATAATTGAAAATTGGTTTAATCTTATAAATAAATTCTATTTGAAGAAAGAGGATGATGTATGCAAATATTATTTTTGTTATATAGTGATAAAGACCTATTTCAACAATTCAGCATTTAAATTAGCCGATTCAATCAAGGTACATTTTGTTTAAGTAGCTTATAGTACAACAAATATTGATCTAGCTAATCACGCGATTAAACCTTAAAACAATGAACAAATTAAAGGGACATTAATAAATTTATCTCTTTCCTTAATCAAAAAAATTAGTCTTTCGGTCCGACATTAATCTACATTTATTCATCACAAAATTCAGGTCAAGCAGCCAAAAAAAATGATAAACTGCTACTCCTTTAAGTAAACATTAGATTTTCCTTGTCAAAATCCAGGATTTTATATGCTTAAGTATTTTGAAGCGTATCAAGTATCCATTCGATATATTTAAGAGATTCACGTCATATCAGTTAATATGAGATGCTAATAAGCTGTGAAGTGGAGGTCTAGTGATTAAAAGACTGAATATGAATAACATAAACTTCGCTGCCACCATGTAATATCACTTGTGGGGGCTGGTACTATGTCAAGCCTACATGGATTATTGTAGCTTCTTTTCAAGTCATATTTTGACCTTTTTAATTATTCACTTGTTAAAATTGACCGTTTTTTTTATGTGATCGTATGTGTGTTAATTGATCAGCCTAATTATTACCCGTCTGTAACTTCGTTTTGTCTGATTATATATATCGAGTACGCTTCATCAAAACGAGTTGCCTCACTGGCCTTCTCCGCTCCAATTAGAACGTTGATCAATTGAAGTGACGCAAATTCTACTAAGCCTAATATCTCCTCAACTAGACGAGCACTTTGATAACAAATAAAAGATAAGATGCAGATCATATGTCCTTCGGTATTAGTAAACCCACTCTTTATGTTTATCTCTGTTTTAAGCCCATTTTTAACTGTACACCTATACTTCTTAATTCACATGAAATTCTTATTATATTTATCATAATTACTTTGACAATAATTCCCTCAGTAAACTCTATGTCTATACGACTATTATCACTGTTATTATTGTTATTTCAATCTAACTGACGTACCGTTTGTTCTGTAATCGATAGTATCCGCGTAATTTGTTTCATCATAGTGATCGTAACACAACACTCTAAAGTAAACTTTCATAATCCTTCCCTGGATAGTCTTTCAAATGTAAAATAACTCATTTAAGATGCACTTAAGCAGTAAACGATTAAAATTTTACTTTAAAGTGTTGTACAGCCTACCAGAATAACGTTTTTAATGGTGTGAAATTTGTTTGATCTGTGCCCTCACCTCACACTTTATCAATTCTTCTATTCAGTTTGTTAAAACTAGAGCTCCAAACTTTCAATGGCTTGCCTACTTTAGATTGGTGTGAAATAATGATTTTTTTATTTGCGTACCAGTCTTCTATTTTTCTTATAGAGGCAATATCACTCCATATATCTATTTTAAACAATGAGGTTTATAACATTTCCAGAGACTTTCACGAGTGTTAAATTTCCAACAGAAGGAGAGTTTGCAATGAAGTGTCACATGTGAAAAAAATTTGAACATCTCATTTGTATCTGAAGTTTGTGCTAATGACGTTGTTTAGAAGAACAATAAGAGTTGTACGATCAAATTATCCAGCTCAAAGAACAAAACTCCTCCACCTCAAAATGTTAAATATAAAGAACGGGTAAATATATTTTAACTTTACTTTCTTTTTAACATTATTACTGTTATTGTTGTCCTTTCGAATAATATAATTCCCTAGTGAACTTTAATGTTGAAAAATAAACGAATTAATTGCAAATGAGTTGTTTAATAATTTACAGGTCATTATCTTTTAATAAAAGTAAAATAAGAGAACAAAAAATTTCTTCTCTATATCAATCAATAATTTTTCGAAGTGGATTGTAGTGACTGGTCCTATATCGAGCCCACATAGCTTATTCTGACTTCTAGACAAATTAATTTATCCATTCATCTCAAACTACATTTTAACCTTGTTAATTATTCACTTATCAACCTTGATTGTTTTGGTGTAAGCCTATGTATGCTCACTTCTTATCCTATTCATCACATATCTGTAACTTATATCTATCTAAATATAAATATCGATTAACCCTGGATTAAATTGAGTTGGCTAACACGCCTTCTTTAGCGCCTATCATATAACTTCGTTTCTTTGATCATTTGTCTGGATCAATCATTGTATAAAATATACTTATTCGAGATCCATTCTCATATTTGACTTATTAAATTCCATTAATCACTAACTCAAATTAAATCGATAATTATATCCAACAATTGGCAATATGTATATCTTATTTTAAAGTAACTTATTTAGAGTTGATAATTTTGGACTAAAATGCATTTTTGACAGATAAAATTTATAAAAGTCTATCTTTGAATAGGAAGGGGTTTGTGGAGATTTTAGAAACTTCATAGATTGAAATCATGAGTCAGTTGAAGCTAGACCACCATGGAAAACCTGGAAGCACTGGATGGCCGTTTCATCCTAGTATGGGACTTCACAGCAATGCACGTCCACGATCCCGCACCCCGCGAGATTCGAACCCAGGGCCTATCAGTTTCGCGCCAAGCGCATAACCAACTAGACCACTGAGCTGGCATCCGATGGTGTTAATGTCTAACTTCAATCAATCCACGAAGTTGCACCACCGTATACCATTGTCTTCAGTGAGCTGATATCTCACAACAGACCTAGTTGAACTCCAGTGGTAACGGTAATTTCCTATCCGACTGAATAATTCATTGAAAACGTGTATTCAATAATTGTTGGTAGAAGAAATGCATGGAAAAATTAAAACTGTTCACATAAGTGTTTTGTTTTCTTGGGTAAGCGTTTGCCATTTTCAAACAATGTTAATCATGTTATAATCCTATAGTTTAAAACTAATAAAAAAGATTTGTAGATCTTGATAAGAGTTGCTGTAGGGATTGAAGTCTTGTACTTTATCTCTACACTTATTCAGTTTTCATTTGTTTTTCTGGACAAGATCATCAACACATAAACTTATATCTCTTAACTATCACGCACTTATTTGAAAAAAAATACTTAGAGAATACAGTATTTATTGAGATTAATTTCACATCAAATTTCATCATTTCGCGTTCTTGTAGAAGATCGTATCAAGATCAGTTTTCTGATTCTTGAGAATTTATTCAGAAATATACGCATATATTCGGATTGGTCTTTGATTACAGTTTCATTTGCATCGAGATCCGTTTTGTTTTGTTTTCTATATTAAATAACCATTGATAAGATCAACTAAGAAAAAGAGACTTACTATTAAAACTTAACTGGAATTAGAACAATAATACAAACTTCGTGAAATTACCGAAAACGAAACTAAATGGATGCAGTACAAATAATGATTTAGACGTATACAATAATTCTGTATCGCGATTTATAGAAAAATTTCACATACAGCTCATTTCCATTTGAATCTGTTGCTTAAAATCAGACTAAATGATTTTTCATAGTAATATGATCTCTAATATTTTACTTATATTGATATTCTTCAGCATCACTGTGTGAGAATCTCATATGTACATTTATGTACAATTAAGTTTATTTACGTCCAATTCTGTCAAGCTCTCCAATTAACGGTTTTTTTTAAAGACAGTGTTATTTTAACAGTGAAAATTTGTCTGTCCTTATATTATTTTTGTGTCTGAAGGTTTATGCATGCTTGACCACATATAACAACCTACGTTCATACCCCTTTTACTGGATTAAATGTTAGTTGCTTAAATCGTTTGATTAATCATTAACCATATATATTTTCTTTACTCGATTTTTAGTTCGCCTCCGTATTTGCTTGCTCATGCCCATTAGCTTTTCTGTTTGAATTCGCTTGATGTGCTTGGGTGTCATTGTTCTGTGCCATTCAATAATAAACTGTAGGTAATGCTTCGTGTTGCCCTCTGAATTCACACAATGTTGGGATTTATTTGATAATAATATTCAGGGCGGTTGTGATAAACGTAGGCTGATGAATTATTTCCAAGCCAATCCACTACAGCGTTCGTATTATTATTTAATAATTTTAGTGCAATGTACTTTTACTTTTTATACATATAATCAGATGAAATTTTGAGTCTAAATGCGACAAAACAATACAAACTACATTACTCCCTTACGGGTGTCCTCATTGGTGGTTTGGGATGGTCTACCAATCGACTTAATGTTAACGGTTGTAGGCGAAATCACAAGTATCTGGTATGAAAAAAAAACACGTTTGAAAATGAATGATAAATTATATTACAGTCAGTGATGATCAAAATGAAGAGCTAATCTGTAGAGAATAAGATAATTTCTGTTAACATATAAGTTTATAAATATATTTTGCTAAGATGTCCATATGGTCACAGGTTTAAATTAAGATGACTAACTATAACTATTCTAAAGACCACATTCAGTTATATTCAATAGTTTAGTCAATGTGTTTAATGGTTTTTAATCGTATTACTAGTAAATGTACTTTAACTGTATTTAACAATACTATACAATATTTTAATGAAAGGTTTTAGCATAGTCCTGGATAGCATCAAGGAGGATTTGATGCAGATGTAAAGTAAAGGGTTGACAAAGCGATGGTCACCTAAATACAATTGAACGACATATGAAACTCAAAACAACTGTCTGACAGACAATATCATAGTCAAAATCTTCAATATGAACATCAAGACAGTCCAACCGTACGGAGATGAAACTTCGAGAACTACCACAACCATCATCAAACATGTACAAGTATTTATACACAATTGTCTACGTACGATACTCAACATCCGTTGATCATATATCATCAGCAACAGGTTAGTGTGAGAGAGAACAAATCAGGTTCCAAATGAAGAGGAAATTAAGAAAAGATGTTGAAAGTGGATAGGACACACATTGAAGAAATCACCAAACTGCATCATGAGGCAGACGCTAACTTGTAATCGTGAAGGGAAACAGAAAAGAGGAAGGATGAAGACTACACTGTGCAGACATGAAAAGGATGAATAGCAACTGGAAAGAACTCAAAAGAATTGACCAGGACAGGGTTTGATGGAGAATACTGGTGATAGACCTATGCTCCTCCATATGGGGTGACAGGGGTAGGTAAGTAAGTATGTAAGTTTTAGAACGATAAATTGATTTCCTGAACATTTACAAATACAAAACAAACTTTGTTAAATGAAGTGAATAGCTCATTCATATTGTTGTGTGCTAGGTTAATTTTTCATTATACAGACATAAATTCGATAAACGAAAGTGCTTTTGATAAGACGGGCTAAGAAAACTGTGAGAAACTTACAGAAGCTTTTAATTAGCTATCAGGTTAGAATGATGAAATCATACTTTTTTTCTTAGTACAATGTTACTGTTCATTAATGTTACTTCCGCTTCAATTCACTGTGAAAATGACTCAAGAATATAACTTCTTACTTCTCATCGTGGGAATCGCCACGATCTCTGACTTCAGGTATTTTGTAGTAGAATCGAGGAGATAACATCACCTATCCTCCTCTTTCCAGGAGACGAGATGGATTGAAATGTGCAATCCAAGAATAATTGAATTATATTTTAATTTATCCAAATTATTCATCCACTATTAGTGGTTAATCATCAAAGAATTTGAAAAACACAAAATCACAGTCAATCACTTAACATAATGAAATACACTGATAGTTAAATGAGTGTAAATCATTTGCCATTTCAAAGATTGATTTTATCCTTTATACCTAGCATTTGGGATTTAGGCCTCTCTTACACAGTTACACTTAGTGTGCAGTCAATCTTTCGAATACAAAATTCAAAAATAAAATTATCGAGGATTGAATATCAAATTAAACATGATTAGTTAAATCAATCATCCAAGCACATTTTAAACAGGAACAGTGTAAATGTGAGTGTTATGTTCAAATAAAGATACCTATTTAATTATACTGTTTGGGGAGATAAATACAGAGTTAATTTATAAGGAATGCCAATTATCTTATCCCTACTTACGCTACCACTATTTTCGTCATTTTTAAATTGGTTAGCATGTCCATTTTTTTAGTTACTATCATAGTTTGTTTCACTATTCTTATATTTAATTTAAATTACATTTAACATCACAGTGTACTAACAATTCAATTTTTCACATCACAGATTTTGACATTTCACCGAATTCATATCGGTAACACTATTGTTACACGACTGTCAGAATTATATAATCACTATCCTTTAACAATAATGCGGTGTATGCTACTTATGTTGACAGATATAAGTAGTATGTATCTGTATGAAACGACTGAAATGAAAAGAACCAAAAGGGGAATTAGATTAACAACAGAATTGCAAGCATCATAAATAATCTAATATACAACTGATGGAAGATTTGCAAATGAAGTGTTTAATGTACGATTTTAAATATTTTGCCAAGACACTATAATTTTCCATGAAGCAATAAATTGGTCTTACCTACCTGAGTTCTCATTCACTACAATAGCTGTTATATTCTACAAATATATCCACCTTATTACAATAATTTACACTTACTTCATGACCATTTTTTACCTTAAACATTCCGATAGAAACTGAAGTTACATGGTTGCTGAAACTGTTTATAAATTATAGCAACTCAGGCGCAATTGAGTTGGTTCACATTTAATTCGGTTGTCATTTTGTTAACTTATTAACGAACTGAGTCATCTGTACAACAACAATTTATCTATATCATTGTATCTTTATTATTGTTGCGAATGTATGAACATGTATGCTTGAGCATTGCTTACTGCCTACGCATTTATTCACGCTGCTAGCCTTACTACTAATCCCTTAATTGATTCGACGATTCATTCATTTCACTATGAATATATATGTCCATGTTATTCACGTTCATTGCTCTGTCTCGCTTAAGTGTACTCGCTTACTCATACTCATATTTGCTGACTCACTCACTCGCTCGCTCGCTTACCTGCTTGCCTTTCGGCACAACTCTTTCATGCTTGTTTAACGCACCTGTAATTTGGGATATCTGTGTGTATGGTCTCATAATAAACGTAATCAACAATTCGTATTCGCTTTCTGATTAATATACCGTTGGGACGTTATCTAGTGACGGTTATCAAGACGAACTGTATATGAAGTTTAAGGATTATACTGAATACTGACCACCACAAAATATTTGTGCATCTAAACCAAATAAATACCTTATGGTCCCTATAAAACTGAACTTTTGAAGCTGAATTTCGTTTATAAAGTTGGGTAACGAACACACTTTCGGAAAGGAATATACTTCACTTTACAAAGTTTCTTATGCATACTTTATATAAACTATTGTGTTAATTCAATCTACAACATACAGTCTTTTCTTATAAAAGGTTGATAATTCTGGCTTTCACTTTTTTTGATCCAGTTTTTATAACTCTAAAGTTTGACTGTTACATTCTGTCTTTGAAATACCGGTATTTGTCCAGACAATAATTTACCATGTATTCAAAGATCCTAAGAAATATTGGTAACTTGTTAATGTTTACATAAATGTTGGTTTTCTAAATTTTTGTAATGTATTCTACCAAACTGATACAACGCAAACAAAAATTTTACTCTTATTGACATATGTTGTCCAGTTATTTATATTTACATTTAAAAACAATGAATCCATCAACAAATTATCGTCTCTGTGAGTTTTTTTATTGTTCCGTAATCGTACTTGTGAAAAAATGTTTAAGCAAATAAATTTTCAAAGTTGAACCACTATCGGAAACCTCAAAGCATTGAATGGCGTTCCGTCTTTATATTGAAATCTTTAGTGATGCGCAACCACTTATCCTTATGAGAAAATCCAATTCAGGATCTTCAGTCTCGCACGCGAACGCTTAATCTCTAGACCATTGAGTTTGCATCCAACGGTGCTAATTTCTGACTTTAATCGACTCATGAGCTTGCGCAACCCTTCAGCTATTGTCATAGGTGGAAAATCGTCATCAAAAGATATGGATTAGACTCCATGACCAATGGTGTCTCGACTTTGGGATCGTGGACATGCGCTACTGAAGAGTCCGACTCTAGGGCGAAACGGCCGTCCACTACTCCTAGGTTTTCATTGGTGATCTAGCTTAGATTGACTCGTGAATTCGCCTTAGAGAATGCTACAATCTCCACAAATCCTCAAAGTTGCGAATGCGTTTCATTTCTCATCTATGAAAACTTTGTTTGATAGCTCATATTGATTTTCAAGTTGTTGTTAACTATTTTTTATTAACAAAAAAACATTAGAACGATACGGCGTCCAATACTTCCAAATTCTCCATGGTGATCTAGCTTTAATTGAATCATGATCTTAACTATTGAAACTACAATAACCTCCACAAAACCCCTTCGGATACTCAAAAAAACATGTTAAAATGCCATAGTGAAGCACATTGTTTTTCTATTTACATCTATAATAATAATAACAGTAATAATATTGTAATGTGAAAGTTTATTTAATTCCTATTCATAGTGAAATGTTTAATAAAATATAAATTATTAAATGTCTCTTTAAATTGTGTAGACATGATATAATAGATGGCAAAATTTAATTGATATGATACAAGTATAACAAGATTACATAATAGTACAGCTTTACCTAAATAATCATCAGTAATATTATGATAATTAATTTTATTAAATTGTATATTTTGATTAGTTTCTAAGAGATTAATTGATTGATTTATTGTATAATTATATTCAAATGTTAAATAAATTTGTTTATTATCCAGTTCTTCTGTTGGTGTTGTTGTTGCTGTGGTGGTGGTGATTGTTGTTGTCTCTATCAATGTTTCTTCATTGTTAGTTTGTATGAAATTCTCCACTTTCCACATTCTTCTTAATACATATATAGTTAGAACAATAGCATTTGGTAAATGCATTGCTATAAATTTTAATAAAACTACAATAAGCATACGTGATATTGCTTGAGGATTTATAGAAGGTTTTTTAGAAGTTGATGTATATATAGTATTATTATTATTAATACTATGGGTATTCGTTTTTTGTCTTAAACCAAGACGTGTTCTCAATTTAATGATACTATGCATTTTTATAACAAGTATTATAGTTAATCCAATAAGTATTCCACATGGTAATAGATGTATTAATACAATTCGTGCATAGAAATAAAAGATCATGTATACTGGTTTAATTAAATGACATTTCATTACAATATTAGGTAAATTATCTACAATGTTTAATAGACAATGAATTGAATTCACTTTTTCATTGTCATATAAACTATTTTCAGTTAGAAATGATCTCAATTGAATTGGTTGAAATAATATAAATCTTGAAGATAATAAAGGCCAATGTAAAGTAATGGCCATACATGATATTATGATGAAAATTTTTCCGGTAGAAGATAAATTGCATAATTTTGATGTTAAATTAAATGCTGTTAAATTTATAACACGTTGTAATGCTAAAGCAACTGTTAACCATACTGATATTGTATGTGTTATCGTTGGAAGAAATACTGTTGTCCAAGCTGATGCTTCACTAGCAATTATATTATCACTAGTTTGATAATAATCATTAGGAGCTAATTCCCAATTTGTATTATTGAGTAAATGTTTAGTCATTGTAAAATTTTTCATTGGTAAATTAGTCCACCATGCAGTACGTTTATAAATACTTTGAGCAATATACATTGGTAATGGTAAACAACAATTTGTCAATTCCACAATACCAATAAGAAATAATAAGAAAAAAACAGGTGATCTCATTTGTGGTTTACTAAGGACTAAACAAACAAAGAAATTAGTGATTAAGACGAATATCATTAGTATGGGTAAAAGATAGGTATGCACAATATAGTCAAATATATCATTATATAATTCGGAAAATGTTGGATATGGTCCACAAATTCGATCAAGTAGAGTTGCAGAAATCACACCGGATGACATGTTAACATAATCATCAATAAATAATATTTTTGACAATGTTGTATTATTATCTTCATTAAGATTTGCTGCAAAATGTACTGCATTTTTAGCAGCTTGACTATTAAATGCATAAAATATAGAATTTGTTGACTGAGTAGATAGGAAATTCTTTATGAATATGTTTTCTCTTTCACAATGAGACAATTTCGGAAATTCTAGTCGTTGCATTCTAAAATATAAAAATGAAGCTAAAATTCAATAATACCATCTAACTAAACAGTATCTAACAGGGAAGCTTAATGTTATATATCTTGCTTTATTTGAAGTAAATGCAGAACCAAAATCATTAAACAAATAATTAGTTCATGGCTGCGCACTGCTGAGGAGTCCCATAATGAAACGAAACGGCCGTCCAATGCTTTCAGGTTTTCCAAGGTGGTCTAGCTTCAATTGACTCATGATTTCAACTATTAAAATACTATAATATCCACAAAGATTCCTTCCGATATTAATCAGCATATGCTCACTAGTGACTGGCTTCAGGAGGTATATCTCGGAGTTCTGGCAAGAAGCAGTGACCAGTGGAGTTCAACTAGGTTTGTTGTGAGATATCAGCTCACTGAAGACAATGGTATACGGTGGTGCAACATCGTGGATTGGTTGAAGTTATACATTAACACCATTGGATGCCGGCTTAGCAGTCCACAGTTTAGCGTTCGGGAGCGAGACTGATAGGTCCTATGTTCGAATCTCGTGGTGGGCAAGATCATAGATGCACAATTCTGAGGAGTCCCACAATATGACGAAACGACTGTTCAGTGCTTCCAGATCTCCCAAGTTGGTCTACTTTCCATTGACTCATGATCTCAACCATTAAATTCCTATAATATCCATGAAAACCCCTTTCTGATATTAATTAGTTCATAGTTAGAAAGATTTTGAATTAGCCTGTTAATCATATTCTTGACTGAATTTGAATCAGTTCCTTTTAGTATCCTGTGAGGATTGTTTCTATACAACCATTTCATTGAAAGTTTTATGGGATAGATAAATAATTGATGGTAGCAAAAAGTATACCAAAATCTAATAAAATCATTCATATCCGTCAAACAAGTGATGATGTTCTGGACTGATTGAGTAATGAATCGGACATTTTTGGGCGAAAGTTATTGATTTTAATTCTAGGTGTGAACATTAACAATAGGAAATAGGTTTATCCAACGAACAGATCTCGAATACAACTAGATTCATGTTCAACATTCCACTGACGACCAAAAATTATTCTATAAGAAGAACAATTATTTGTTTCATAATTATCATTAACCATATCACTATACTTATCTATTATATTGTAAAACATTGTGATAAAAACAGATATATACATGTCTCACTTCGTGAAAATTGGATAACCAGAATTACTTACAGTGATTTATGAATGATTTGTAAAGCAATCAGATAAAAAAAAACCAGAAGAAAACTTGGTTGATCTGAAAAATGTGATGTAGTTGCATGATACATTCCAAGCTATCTGGTTACACATATATTGGTCAAAGCATTTTAAATGAAAATTATTAATAAAGGTCAATTGAATGAAAGTCAAGTAAACAAGGTGATAACTGGAAATAAAGGTGAGAGAACACTAACATAATATGGAAAGAATGGAAAATTGTCACACTACTCAACACCATAAAATACCTTAAATATTACCAAACCAAAATTTTCAAGCTACGATAACTTGTCTTAGTACACATATGTAGAGTTGGAATTTATGAGTAGTCAAAGCTTCTACAAACCAAGAAATTGGTCCTTTACAATTGCCACACGTTATAAGATCAGTATTGATATAGATTCTATGCTCCCTTTTAAATGTCAGTCAGTCAGCTACAACGTAGTACCAGTCACATATGTGTATCGGTCCATGTTGACACACCTCATTAGTACAAGAAGATGAACAGCAAATTCATTGATGCAGTAATTTCAGTGGTAGTAATATATATATATATATATATATATATATATATATATATATATATATATATATATTACGTGCTTTACTATCGATGAACACGGTTTTTTTTACTTCTCAACTTTATCGAAGCACTTGACACTGGTTCTCAAATTATATATGCACATGTTTCATAACCCATGTTTTCAGTGTTTATTTACTCTTTCCTATGTATGTATTCCACACGAACGTAACTCATCTGTAGCTCAGGTGGATGATTTTGGTGGATTGACATTATTGACTCAGTTATTTTGACTCCTGACTCCTATGGATAAAAATTTATGGTTATGGTTAGAAATATTTTTAAAAAAATAAGTGGTTGATTAACTTATATTTCAAAATATGTGCTCATATAATAGGAACACACCTCTTATTGCCTTTAATAAGTCATCAATTGGCTATTAGTGGTCCATTATTGTAATCTGATCAATTCAATTGAATTTAGCATAAACAGTCTTGAATGAATGTCAAAATTTACATTTTTTTATATTTGAACATTATTTTAATGAAAATAAAATTCAAGTCAAACGGTTCTATCATTGTTTAGTATAAAATTGTAACTTCTGAAAAGAAGCCCTATCAATTCTATTCAGTTGTCATATTGAACCATTAGCTGTTAATAGATATTAAGATTTAAAAGAGAAAATAATTTCCTCATTGATCACATAGAAATAAAACGTTATTTGTTCAATTAAATAGATTGAAGTTGTTAATTATCATGACAGGAGAAATATTTGGATGTCAATAAAAGTAAATTGATGAAAAACGATCTCTCGAATATGACCGATTTGTAATTATAATAGTAATTTCAACAACTGAGATCATGAGCCAATTGAAGCCAAACCACCATGGAAAAACTTGAAGCACTGAACGGCCGTTTCGTCATAGTGTGGGACTCCTCAGCATTGCTCATCCACGACCTATCAGTGACGCGTGCGATCGCTTAACCACTAGACCACTGAACCAGCTAGCATCCAACAGTGTTAATGTCTAACTTCAACTAATCCACGAAATTGAGCGACACATCCACCATTGTCATCAGTGAATTACTATCTCACAACAGACACGGTTGAACTCCACTGGTCACTGCTTCTCACTAGAACTCCGAGATATACCTCCTGAAGCCAGTCACTAGTGAGCATATGTTGATTAGTATCAGAAGAGGTTTTGTGGAGATTGTAGTAATTTCAATAGTTGAGATCATGCGTTAACTATAATAGTGACTAATTTATCATTTTAGACGAGACTATAATTTATGGACGAACCAATCAGATATAAGATAACAGGTTTTAGACTTTGGTGCGAAGTTTATTCAACCATTTGGCTTAATAGTGATGTTAATTCGTGACGAAAACTTTAAATCTAGTTCCTAACTGATAAGTCTTCTAACTGAACGCTAGACTCGGTACTTAAGCTCTTCTAGTAACTCTCAGGATATATCTACTTGTATATGAGAGAAAAGGCGTGAAATAAGGAAGAAAACGCCTAACTCCAAAGGTCCGTTCATATACAGAAAATCTAGGGTATTTATAGTATTTTAGATGGCCTTTGCCTTCCAGAAATTTCTGGAAGGCTACTTAACATGGTACCAGTATAGGTGTCCATCCAAACGGAAACGCGACATGTGACTTCTCACTTCCTGTATGTTTCTGGTAAAACTTCTCTTGATTGATGGTTGGATAAGATTTTTTCTTAGCGTCTCCAGAGCATTTTTGGCTTTTTCTGAGTTTTCTGGATCTCCCCAAAACCACTAACTGTAAATGTTAATCCCAAGTCCTCGCACTGATTTATAACCTTCACTTAGCCGTATTATGTAAGCAGACATTCTCAAAGTCATTTTAACTTCGCTCAAAGTTCGTCCATAAATTATAGCCTCATTGAAGATGTAAAATATACATTTAATTCATGCGTAAGGTAATGAATCAAACACCGATGAATGAATAACAGTTTACATTTTTGAAAGTGAACAATAAATTGAAAGAAATAAAAGAAGAATATTCATGTATAAGTGATATTTGTACACGGTAATTCTTAGTACAGTAGAGGTGTATTGTATCACATCAAAAGGTGTCAGTAATAAATGAACTATTGTTTTGAGATTAGATGGTGGTTGGAGGTAGTCAACAGGAAACCCCGAACCCGGGTTTCGTGCTACTTGGCACTCGTCAGTAAGTTGTACCTGTAATCTTGAGGGAACTGGTGCTCCCTGGCGGATTCGATCTCGTGTCACTCAGCTTCACAGTCAGAGACGTTACCACTGAGCTATCGGAGCCGTGACTAACCTCCTGCAGGACCGAGATGTAATCACAATTGATTGATAACTGGGTGGTGATCAATCTCATCCTTGTTTAGTCCTTATTAGTGCAGATCGAATGCTATCGGTCATGTACCACGAAACCCGGGTCCAGGGTTTCCTGTTGACTACCTCCAACCACCATCTAAATCTCAATACATAGTGCCCGCAGTGTCGAGTCACCTAGACTGGTGGCCACATTGCAACATGATCGATAGCATTCGATCTGCACTAATAAGGACTAAACAAGGATGAGATTGATCACCACCCAGTGATCAATCAATTGTGAACTATTGTTTTCTCGAGTGTCACAGCCTGTTATCAAAATCGACAGGTATTGAGTAATTTTTTGAATTCATCAATTCATCAATGCTGGTGAGCAGCCTATGCTTCTCCACGAGGAGTAACAGGCGTAAGTATTATATATATATATATATATATATATATATATATATATATGAAACGTTTCTGTTGTTGCATTCTTTGAATCTCTCACATTCATCTTCTGTCATTTCAAATAATGTATCTGTTCTTGATGAGATACTTTGATCGATTTCCGCCATTTTTGACTTGATTTAATTTATTTGGTGTAAGACTTCGTAAGAAACGATTATTTGAATGAATATGGTTTCGATAAAGTGTTTTTCAGAGTGTTCTTGAGTATTCTTCTTTTCTATACAGCTTATCAAGATAATTTAGTTATACAATATGTGGTACACCTTTGTTCAACTAGGCTTGTTATTCAATATTCATTATGTAGCTAAGCTACTATAAAGCCTAAATTACTAATTGCTATAGTAGCCATGATCATTATTTGGCCACGTTGTCATAGGAGCAAGATGAAAATCTAATTAAAATGTAATGTCTTTCTGTTCATTTCAACTCTTTTCTATGTATTTTAGCTGAGTTAATAAAAACCGATGGAGTCTTTGTTTCTGATATTTTTCTTTATTTAATAATTTATTGCTCTATTTAATGACATTTTCATCAGTCTGATAGGAAGAAAGTACACATTGTTGTATTTTTCATTTTATTATCTAATAATAAAAGAAATGATCATATCATCAACTGACTTCATGTATTTTCAGTTAAAACAAACTAGACAATATAGATCGATTGGTAAGTTATGCGTTATTATTCGTGAAATGAAATTTTGAAGCCTTCACTGTTCTTCTGAATAAAATCATATTCACTTACTTCAAAGCAAAGTGAGCTGTTAGGATTTTTCTATAATTGACTTATAATATGTTATCACAATTGTTCGATCACTGGGTGGTGATCAATGTCATGTGTGTCAAGTCCTTATTAGTGCAGATTTAGGTGACTCGACACTGCGGGCACTATATATTGAGATTTAGATGGTGGTTGGAGGTAGTCAACAGGAAACCCTGGACCCGGGTTCGTGCTACTTAGCACTCGTCAGCGAGGTGTACATGTAATCTCTAGGGAACTGATGCTTCCTGACGGATTCAATCTCTTGCACGCAATTTCGAGTCATCTAGACTAGTGGCCACATTGCAACTTGGTCGATAGCATTCAATTTGCACCAAGAAGGACTTGACACTCATGACATTGATCACCACCCAGTGATCAATGGATTGTGATTACGTCTCAGTCCTACAGGAGGTCGGTCACGGCTTGGATAGACTTGTGGTAGCATCTCTGACTGTGAAGCTGGGTGGCACGGGATCGAATCCGTCAGGGAGCACTAGTTCCCTTGAGATTACAGGTCTACCTTACTGACGAGTACCAAGTAGCACGAAACCCGGTTCCAGGGTTTCCTATTTACTATCTCCAACCACCAACTTATAATATGTTCTTTTAGCCTGAAGTTCAGTTAGTTATTATCCATAAGCCGCTGCTCACATGTTTGTGTTGGTTAGTTTAGATCAACAGAACAAGCTTTTAGTCAATTGCGACGATATTCCAGTAGCTCACGTCACCTCGAAGTACGAACTGGTGATATTGTACCGAAGAACAATGATCGCCTCATGACGAAGCCATTCAGGTCAGTGAACACAACACAAGAACGAAATTTTTTAAATGTACCTCAATCGTAATTAAGAGATATTAGTCTTTTCTAAATTTAGAAGACTATCCGTTTGAGGTTATAAACATAATACCATCTTTGTATGCAAAGTATCAGTAGATGTTATAAGCTGCAAAACATAAATATTTCAAACAGGATGATAGAAACGTTTTTGCTATATACAAGTTAATGAGTAATGTATAAACTAATGTAGGTATGCTAAAACAGTTATTAAAAATTCATCAAGAATACTGTCAAGAAATTGAAAGAAAGAAATTTTGTTGATATTGACACTTTGTACTTTATTGTAGTAAATGTCTGGTCGGATTAATATGTTTACCAGAAAACTTTGTAACTTCCTTCAATTTTATTAACATTTTAAATACCAATACTGACGTTAAAAGTGTAGTTTCTAGGATATAGCTTGACAATATTCATAAACATCATTTGTTTACTTTCATAGCTTAAACTAAATTTACACAATGTATCAACATATTGAAATCATTCATTCTTGATAGTCTCGAAGTATTCTAGAGATTCATAAGAATTAATACATAACAATCTATAAACATTTGGAGTGAAATCAAATTATCCTTAGAAAGACACAAAATATTCCCATTCAAAGAAGTTTGCAGTTTAATCGATAAAATTCGATCAGCAACAAAGATCAGACAAAGTTGATATTGATTACTAATCACTGATTAATCAATGTAACCTCTGGAATTTTCAAATTTGTTTATATTTGGCCATAAATTTTCTTAGACATATAAACTGATGCCAGTTTTTTTAGTAAACTGTATAATCAATTTTAGAATTTACTAATGCTACACTATATTACTTAAATCAGTTCACTTGAAAAGGCTAAACAGTCTGTGTTTCTTTTTAATTTTTCAATCAACAAGTTAATCCAATAATAAGTATGATAATCCTAGAAACTATAATCTTACAACGAAAATTACAACTCTTACATTGAAAGTGACATTCAAAATCAAATAAAATGATCATTTCAATATTGAAATAAACTTTTATCTGAGAATATTTTCTTAAGAAAAAAATACTACAATGTATTCACTTTGTATTGTTTGGCTTGTATCTTCCCGTTGAGGTTTAAGACTGCAACTGATCAGTCCGTTATTGGCATATGTGCATACTGTGCGTACGCCTCAATATGACCTTAATTCACAAGCTATTTTGTAAGCAATGATGGATAGTGGCTAGCAGTAGGATGCAGGACGCGCGTTTCGTCCTATTTGGGACTCGTCAGCTGGATGTATCCGCATCTCAGAGTTGATGTTCACTCTGGGACTCGAACCCAGTACCATTCGTTTCAAACGCCATCACGTTATCCACTCAGCTACTGAGTCCTGATAGCCACTTGCTTGTGCAATGGGGTGAATTTGAATTCACTTGGTACTACAATGTAGTCTAAGAAAATAGTTTATACTGTATGTTTAAATGATTAGATTTAATGTTGTTTTTTTCTTTCTTCAAAATTGTGTAATCATAATGTTATGAATTAATTTTCATCTACAAGGGAAAAAACAACATCCTGAAATATATCACAGAGAATACCGACTCAATCACACTTGATATAGAAGCTTTTGAAGAGATGGAAACATTCATGCAACTGGGAAGTATCATCGATAAACAAGGAGGGTCAGATGCAGATGTAAACGTAAGAATTAGTAAAAGAAAGCGCAGCATTCCTACAACTGAAGGATATATGGAACTCAAAAAATTGTCTGTCAGCCAACATCGAATACAGAATCCTCGATACTAAAGTCATGACAGTTCTACTGTACAGAGCTAAAACTTTGAGATACTCAGTGTCTATTGACCGTATATCATCAACAACAGTCTACTGTGGAAGAAGAGGATCCAGGTTTCATATGAAGAAAAATCAGGATAAGACGTTGGAAGTGGATAGGACACACATTAAGGAAATCACCAAACTGCATCACGAAGCAAATGCTAACTTGTAATTGTGAAGGGAAAAGGAAAAGAGGAAGGCCATTGAACACATTGAGCCGAGAATTAGAAGCAGACATGAAAACGATGAATAGTAACTGGAAAGAACTGGAATAGATTATCCAGGACAGAGTTGGTTGGAGAATACTGGTGTTCAGCCTACTCTACTACACGAGGGTTAACAGTCGCAAGTAAGTAAGTAAGGTTTTTCATCTAACCTCTGTTTATTACTGTCTTTTTTATATGGAAATAATTTCTATATTAATAAAATATAGTTTTTGATTGAGATCATGAACCGACTGATGTTTGACCACCTTTGGAAACCATGAAGCACTGGACAGCCGTTTCGTCCTATTGTGGGACTCCTCAGAAGCGCGCATTCACGATCCAGCGCGCGGGATTCGAACCCGGAGCCTTCGGTCTCGCGTGCGAACGCCTAACCTACTTGACCACTTATCTGGTCGGCATCAAATGGTGATAGTGTCTAACATCAACCAATCCACGAAATCTCGCGACCATCTTCATTTGTACTGAGGTAGATACCTGTTTCTAACATTAGATGCCGGCTCAGTGGTCAAGTAGGTAAAGTGTTCGCACGCGAGACCGAAGGCTCTGGGTTTGAATCGCGCGAGCGGGATCGAGGATGCGCACTGCTGAGGAGTCTCACAATAGGACGAAACGGCCGTCCAGTGCTTCCGGGTTTCCAAAGGTGGTCTAACATCAATAGGTTCATGATCTCAATCAAAAACTTAATAATCTCTACAACTCCTATACTAGTAAATATAGTCTTATTAGATTTTATCCTTTTTATCTTGATGTTTGTTATGAGACATTACCTTAGATGTTAAATATTACATTTCTGTATTATAGTATTCAAGGATCATTAATTAACTCACTTATCATTACTTTCTATCATATAAAGTATTGAATAAGATATTGTTTAAATTTTGAGGTGATCTAAAAGTATATTTTATTATGGTAAATTTCCTAAATGAATTAAATGACATCAAGTATGTAAACAAATCTATCTCACTTATGGTGAGTGACAATGATATGTAATTATGGTTAATACAATTGAATTAAAACTTTCATTGTAGATAGAATTAAAGAGTTCTTGTTCAGAAATGTTAGACTACTAAGTGATAGATATACACAATCAAGTTGAATGTTGATAGAATTAAAAACTTCACGGAACTATTCATCATTGTATAGTAACATTTTACAAACGCATATCTTTTCTTTTCTGATTATAAAACAAGAATAACTGTGAAAAAGTATGAAAAAAATCTATACACAGTGTATTGTAATTGTAGTATTTAAGTAAAACACTGAAGTAAATAATGTTTATCAGTCTTTTGAATAAATCTACTTCAAATAATAAATGGGTGATTACCGCATAGATATTTACATTCTGTAATAAATGATTAATAAGAACGTAGTTTCCGATTTGTTAAAATATGTGACATTCATCCAAAAAAACATGATATTCAACTTAAAGTTAATTCAAAATAAAGTCTAGACAGAAATGTAGTTATGAGAAAATGCCAATTTTGATTTTTCTTGGGGTGGGAGCGACAGGAAAATGTACCAATATTGATTCTCAATAATCAATAAATAATTTTGTAATCATTATAGACATTTCTGCATTACTTTTACAGAACAGTTGAGTTAGACAACTCTAGTTACTGAACTGTCACTGATCACAATAAGGTGTTTATAATTATCAATAAAACAGGATTTGTCATTTCCGAGTTATTTCTTCAAACCAATATAGATTTCTTTTGTAAAATTATTCCTGAACAAATAACCCTTCTTCAGTAATTAATTATCTTTTTTTACAGCGAAATTATATGGTGGCTAGCAATAAAATCCAGGAAACGCATTTTCAACTATCTGAGACTCATCAACTGGATGCACTGGCACTTCAAAATTGAATGTTCACTCCAAGTCTCGAATCTAATACTGTTTGCTTTAAACAATGTCACGTTTACATTTAGCTTCTGATTCCGGTAAAATTGGGTGAATTTTAGTTCATTCGTATTGGTTTTTTGAATCCTACAGCTGAATTTTAAGACTACAGATATTTGGTCTCTTTTTTTAACATATGTAAGTCCTGCGCGGATTCCCTTGATATTCTCATTACGTTTAAGAATGAAAATTAATTCTAGGATACAGGTATATTCGGTTGAAAAGTCACTAATATGATGAAACATACATCCTGAATTCCGCTGCTAGTCACCATTTAATTCTTCTCATTATGCTTGTGACTTGATGACAATATCATGCCATTCGGTACAGGATCCACATATTCCAAAATGGGACTGATTAGTTGCAATTCTTAACGCCAAATTGGAAGATTTAAACAATCAATACAAATAAATTTCCAGATAATTTTGGCATGTCTTCACAACAGATGATCACGATTTTTAACATTGATTTTTCATTACAGAATAGTTCAAACATTAAGGGAACATACTACATCATTACAAATTCATCATAACATGAGGAAAATTAGCTATAATATTTTTCAAATCATAGTGTTCACAAACCTTGATAACAGTACTTTAATGAACACCATGTGCTGTAAATTCTTGTGAAAAATATTAATTTTAACGACCAGTTGGAATCTCATTGAATATAAAATGTATGTATTCAGTAATACGAAAATAAATAGATTAACAGAGTAAAATAAGTACAGATAAATTTGAGGCATGAATAAGGAAAAATCTTTATGAAAAGAGCAAGAACAAAGATTCTAACAGAATAGAATGAATTCATTTTATTTCACACTAACAAAACTTATCCGGCAGCCAAAGTTTTAATTCTGTGTAAAACAACATGTTCAATAACTCAATCAAAGGTTGACAAGCTCCCCTTTCATGTTAACGCCAACTGTATTTATAAATTTACATGTACCTGCCAAAGCAGCTACATTGGCTGAACAGAAAGGAGGGCATATCTTAGATGTTCCGAACATGTTGCAAAAGCCTCAGAACACGAGAAACACACTAAACAGTACAATTATTAAACATCTCCTTGATACAGAACATTAGGTAGATACCTTACAATCCTTTAGGGTGATTAGTAAGCAGCCAAACTCGTCTTCTGAAGTTTGTTGAAGCCGTTGCTATCAGGCCTCAAAAACCTGACTTATGTGTTCAAAAGGAGATTGTTATTAATATTTCCTAGCCTTGGTGACAAATATTCTTTCGCCGCATCTTAAAATTAATTTTTTCAGCTCTTTCTTACATTTATTACATCCATGAGTTTTATTTCAACTATCTTCAAAATTAGTAGTCTTATTTTATCAACTGAGCTCTACTCATTTTATTCCTATCAATGTTTACTCATTATGTAATCACTTGCTTCTGGCCGTATGAACTGTTATCATAATCAATGTAGTAGAATGTTCTTTCACAGAAGGCATATGTTTACAATATTCAGTGTACTCAATTTATTTGCTCCCTTGCTATAATATATTAATGCATCTTCAATATAACTTCCATCCAAACAGTTTCAAGAAAGTAATTTAAACCTATTATGCAATTATGATTTTATATAACACAAGTTGTAAGGGGCTGATGAGAACCAACGAAATAAAATGAATTCATGCAATTCTGCTAAAATATTTGTTCTTACTCTTCTCAGAATGATAAAGGAACTATGTGTATGAAAAATCTTTAATTGGAAATATGAATTGTGATGTTACTTAATTGACAGTTGATAACTAATATCACTAAAGCAATGTAACAATAATAATAATATCAGTTCGATTTTACAGTTTGGTTACTGATACCCATTGAAATTGTGTTTACTGTTACGTTGAATTGACTATATCATTTACAAATGTAGCATGTTTCAACTATTTATAATGTAATTTAGTTAATATCCTTACGTAATCGCGCCTGTTGGTCACGAAGGTGAGTGTCCACGCAGTCCTTCATCCTGATCAACAATACCCTGTTGAAGACGTTTCCTGGTATCGACAGAAGAGTGATACCCCTGTAGTTATCACAGTTGCTGAAAACCGTGAGAATAAGTTTACTTTATTTCTAACAACTAATTCTTTCTTCCTGTATTATATTCTTATACACTACCTTACTTTTATAGATTTTATAACTATTTTTATGAATTTGATGTTCATATTGTTGTGCTAATGAGGTGTGGCAACTTGAACCGTTGCATATATATGTCTGGTCCTACGTTTTAGCTGGTGGACTGACTGACATATTCAGTATTATATGTCAAATTCAAACTAATTTGATAAATGTTAAACATTATAGTTAGTGTAATGAAAAACAATGTTTGTCAAAAAATGTTTAACACATAAGTAAAATGCTTTTGAACTAATCTGATCTCATATTAACTTGTTTAGATGTTCATGTGATAAATAAATGTCAAATTATTCATGTTAGATTATGAGAATAACAACAAGTAGTATGTGTATTGTTACATATTTCAGATAAATCTAACAAACTTGTTATTTTCATTGTTTATTCTAAATTTGTCAAATGTATTGTTTTGAATATCGACAATTCAACTATAGTTTTATGTACTATAATTTGGGAAGTCATTTCATTTACTGTATATTCTAGTTGAAAGTTCTGAAACCAAACGTCCAACATTATGTTTGTTTAAGGCTAGTCATTTGCATGTAGACACAACACAGTTTTGTTGAATTTACAGTAAATAACAAGCAGGATTGTTGATGCATACCATTTAGGAATCCCATACTAGGATGGAACGGCCACTCAGTGCTTCGAGGTTTTCATTGGTGGTCTAGCTTAAATCGGCACATGAATTCAACTATCGGAATATTCTATATTTAACTAATAGTTACAATCTAAATTATTAAGAATCTACAAACGATGGTATTTTCGAAGTATCCATCTATTTCGATATCCAATCGAAATAAGTAGATATTTTCGGCTTTTTAAGCATATATTCAATGTGTGACGAAATATATTTTTATTTTTTAAGGCTATTTCATTTACATAATGAAGTTTGATATTACTCTAAATATCATAATATTTTACTGAACACACACACACACACAAAAGCAAAACTGAAATTTAGAACAGCCAAAAAAAACTTTTGTGACTATGGAAATTAGTTATTTGTCTGAAAGTATATTTATGATCTCTTAAATTACTATAATGTTTAAAATGAAACTATAATCTTCACAAATCCCCATTTTGAGAATATATGATAAATATTCCATTCAATGAATTATTCGTTAACTAGAATTGAACTGAAAATGGTTTGGTTCCGGATATAAAAAATAACAGTATGCAGAGAAATCCTGATACTCAACATAAACTCGCTGACGGCTGAGTACTGTTTTGCATGAAGCCGTGTATTTTTAAACAGTGGGTAATGAGTGTTATTTACTGTAAATTCAACAAAACTGTGTTGTGTCTACATGCAAATGACTAGCCTTAAACAAACATAATGTTGGACGTTTGGTTTCAGAACTTTCAACTAGAATATACAGTAAATGAAATGACTTCCCAAATTATAGTACATAAAACTATAGTTGAATTGTCGATATTCAAAACAATACATTTGACAAATTTAGAATAAACAATGAAAATAACAAGTTTGTTAGATTTATCTGAAATATGTAACAATACACATACTACTTGTTGTTATTCTCATAATCTAACATGAATAATTTGACATTTATTTATCACATGAACATCTAAACAAGTTAATATGAGATCAGATTAGTTCAAAAGCATTTTACTTATGTGTTAAACATTTTTTGACAAACATTGTTTTTCATTACACTAACTATAATGTTTAACATTTATCAAATTAGTTTGAATTTGACATATAATACTGAATATGTCAGTCAGTCCACCAGCTACAACATAGGACCAGACACATATATGCAACGGTTCAAGTTGCCACACCTCTTTAGCACAACAATATGAACATTAAATTCATAGAAGTAGTTATAAAATCTATAAAAGTAAGGTAGTGTATAAGAATATAATACAGGAAGAAGAATTCGTTGTTAAAAATAAAGTAAACTTTTCTCACGGTTTAAGGGAAGACAAAGTGTGTATACACCGACGCCATTGTGGTTGATTATGAGCCATATCACTCAGAGTCTCCAACCATTGTTTACGGTAGTCGCACGGACCCCAACCAAGTAGTCTGCATCTACCAACATGGCTCGAACTAGAAGTTAGTGGTTTGGCCACTCCTAACTTTCTTCCAACCATCCCCTACACTAATCAGCATTGCGCTTTGTGGTAACCGTTGTCCAGGTATACGTAACAGGTGTCCCAACCGTCTCACTCGATGCAGATTCACTACTCCATCAACTGATTTACCATCATTCCCTAATACCCTACGTCCAACCTCATTATTACATATCCGGTGATCCCAGCAGATGCGAACAATATACAATACTCTGTTTATATACCAATCAAGCAGACCACATCGTACCATAAAATAGAAAATAACATTTGTACTAGATTTGGTCAAGTGTGGCTGTGAATGTGGGAGGTAATGATTAATAGACAGGGAATAATTCAAGAATGGAAAATCGTATAATAACAGTTCATAGGTTAAAATAAAGCTTATGATAAGAGAGACGTGAATATGAATAGTTTAGTTAATTAACAATTATACGACAAAATATACGCACAGTATTGGTCCATAAATAGATCCCGAAAAATTACCACTCATTATTCTTATCGGGATACAACAAATTGATAGACGGATATATCGCCTTCGCCATTGATGGTGACGTAAATTGGCAAAAAAAACGAGGTTTTTGAATCGGTGCACAGATTTCGTCAGACATCAACCCATTAGGGCTGACCAGACTGCCAAGATCAGTGAAGTTATCAACGCGTTTGACTACTTCACTCTCTATTTTCGGTTCATATGTTGACACAGGCCACTCCTGAAGCAACAATTTGCAATTTAATAAGAAGAAATATATAGCAAACATCATGGCATCGTTACTCAGTGCTAACAAAACACTATGCATTTTATCAGCCCCTTCACTAAACAGGACTATGTCATCCGCGTATTCCAAGTCGACGAGTAGACCTTGTGTAAGGAGACCAATGACCGAAAATTCAGACGATGAGAGCTTTATTTCCATCAGTATATCTATGATGAAGTTAATCAATAATGAAGAAATTGAAAAGACTTGTCGGACACCACCTAAGATTGCAAAATCAGATGACAGTTCGAGTAAAGAGCTTTTTACAAGGTTTATGTTCTTCTGAGGCACGCCTTTCAATGATAGACACAGAACCTCTCGGTCTACAGAGTCAAATGCTCCTTTTAGGTCAAGATCGATATATGTCCAAAAAGAAATCTGTACATAACTATTAATACTTCATTGACAAAAACTAATTTCCAATAAGATTAAACCTCGCATTATTTTAGAATTTCCAAATTTCATAATTTAAATGTGATTTTCAACAAGAATTATAGGTAATGACAAATATGTACTGAGTTATCGACTTCAGTAGTATCTTATCAAACTACGGACATAAAATATAATATATTATCAATTATCAACGTAGCTGCAGTTGTTATTTCTGTATTATCCCAAGATCTTGAGATTTGAGACACAGTTTGATGGATTTCCAAATCAACAATTAGAATCTCGATTAATAAATGTACGAGAACATAGGAATTGGCCGAATCCTTCTGCTAACAATACAAGATTTATGAACCGAACCTCAGATTAAACATAAGTAAAAGAATGGTTTGCTAGTTAGGAAATAAAACACATACAAATTAATAAAACGTAGTAAATGCTTTTAAATTTGTTAATCGTTCAGAACAGATCAGTTCTACAAGACACAAAAATAATAAATAAAATGACTAATAAACTAGATTCTTTGTAACCATATAAATACCAATGTACATATTTAGATATTGTGTGTGGCAGGTTTTGTAAAGTTCTTATTCAAAAGTATGAGTGATAATGAATGACCGAAATTTCATATTAACCACAAAATGAACCTTGTTTCCTTTTTTAAGTTGAATCAGACTAGATATTAGTTGATAGTTCATCAATGAATTCTTGCCAATTAAGTACACTAACAGTAAAACATGCTATGAAATTTCTAAAGGAATATAAATGTATAATTGTCTAGTCACTTAATGAACACTTTGTTTATTTTCAATAATTAATATCCTCATGATAATTCTCTTTATATTTTAAGTATACCTAGTGGAAACATTTAGCTATTTATAATATTACTAGTTATATTTGTGAGTCGATCTAAGCTAGACTATGATTGATAACATTGACGCACTGGACGATAGTTTTATCATAGTATAGAGCTCCTCAACATTACGCATCCACGATCCCGCACATAGGCCTCGAACTCAGAACTTTCTATCTCACGCGTGAATGCCTAACTTCTAGACTATTAAAACCTCCATATATCCTCATTCAGATACTTTAAAATATTTCGAAAAACATGAACATTTAAATTCACATTCTTATTTTTGCATTAAAATCATAAAATAATAACAATAAAATATCACGTAATAATAAAACCTCTTTATAGATTTAAACATGATAAATAAGGCTTCTTATTAAAAAAAGAGGGGAGAATAATCTATCTATTGAATACTCAAATAATTTAATAGAATTTTAAACATGATTATGAAAAGCAAAGATGAATAATGGCGAGCAGTGAAATACAGGAAGCGCGTTTCATCCTATTTAAGACTCGTCAGCTGGATGCACCTACATCTCAGAGTTGATATTCACCCTGGGACTCGAACCCAGTACCATACTCTCCTAAATAGAACAAAATGCGCATCTTACATTCCACTGTTAACCACTATCCATCTATACTTATAATGCTTATGAATTAAGGTAATATCGAGGGAATACAAACAGTATGCACATATGCTAATAACAGATTGATCAATTACAATCCTTAACCTCAATGGAAAGTTTCAAGCAAAATAATACCAAGTAAATGTTTATTAAACCTTTTTTTTAAAAAAAGCACCCCTTCATCTAGTTTATGGAATAAATAACTAATTTTTTTTAAAAATCAATTTCTTTCGAGGAAACAAAAAAGAAACAACAACAACGAGAACAGCAACAATAATAATACAATAAAATAAAATTAAATATTGATTAATGACAAAAAGAATAAGCTTATAAACTAATGAATTTCTCTTCATTTTATTTCTTTTTTTCATACTAAATTATCATATGACTTTTTTTCTTTATTTTATTCTAATTAATAATGAACAAACTAATTATCAATTGAATAAACAACAATAAATTATTATTTTTTTCTTTTCAACTGAATATACTACTTATTATTTATAAAATTAAAACCTGTAGATACATAACATTCTATTGTTTTATAATAATAATAATAATAATGATATTTGTATATAAATTCATTGATGATCATTTATAGATTAAAATCTGTTTAAGCAAAATTTTATTCTTTAAGACTATGATTCGACCTAATTCCCTTATTATCATTCAGAAGTTTCTTTTTGTTGTTGTTGTTGTTGTTGTTGAATTCGTTGTTGTTTTTTTAAAATGAGATTCTTTACTTTTATAGAATAGAAAACTATGATTGAATTGAAAGAAAAGATATAATGTAATATTCATGAAGAGTGAATCAGTTTATTATTTTCTTTAGTTGAATATGAAGAACAGCAGTGATTAGAAGAAAAATATTTCAAGTTATCCATATCAAGAATTTCTTGAACTCATATAAAGTTTTAGGTGTTAATGTATCCAAGATTCATGGACAGCATGGATAGCATCGATGCAACTTCTTGTGTATGTGGGGCATTTCCTTTTTCATGGCCGGAGTATAACAGTAGCTCTCCTGAAGCTAGTCGTTATTGTCCAACTTTCGTCCAACGTGTCTCACTGATCCTAAGCACCTCTAGGTTGTATCTCCCATTTTTGCAGCAATTTGGAAGACTCTTCCGGTCTCCCACATTGTGTGAGTATTTCATTTACCTAAATAAATGGTTGCTCTGGTTGTCAGAAGGGGCATCGGCCTCGTGACTTCCGAAGGAACTAGGCTTTCATCATGAGGCGTCATAACTCTTCCAAATGAAGACCTTCTGACTCCCAGGACAGATTTTAAAAGGTTCAAATAGCTTTTTTATGGTCAGAGTTTTTTAGCGAGTTAGTTTTCTACGGGATGGGGTCGTTAACCCCATGCCCAACCCTCCTCATTTATCCAGGCTTGTGACCGGTAGAAGGTCCCAGAGGGACTCCAGGCGGAGTCCATAGATTGTAACAAATCCGTTATATTTTTTTATCAGTGTTTTATTATGTCTGTTCAACTGTTATCAGTTTTGTGTTTGTTATTCTTATATATTAAGAACATTTATTTGCGGAACTAATTGTCTAACATAACCACGTAATTTGTCCGTAGTCTTTTTTTAGTAATATTTGTAATATTGATTCGAACTGATAACGAATGTTAAATTATGAAATTTATTTAATAGTTATATTCATGAGTTGATTAAAGCTAGACCAACATAGAAAACCTGGAAGCATTGGACAACCGTTTTGTCCTAGTATGGGACTCCTCAACAGTGAGCATCCACGATCTCGCTTGAGGGATTTAAACCCAGAATCTTCGGTCTCGCGCGCGTACGCTTGATTTCTCGACCACTGAGCCGATATTTAACGGTGTTAATGTCTAACTTCAACCAATCCAAGAAATTGCGCCACTGTCGACCATTGTCGCTAACAGTGGAGTTCAACCAGTTCTTTTTTAAGATAGTTACTCACTGAAAACAATGTTAAACGCTGTCTCACTTTCGTGGATTAGTTGAAGTTAGACATTAACCCCTTTTGATACCGGCTTAGTAGTCCAGATGTTAAGCGTTCGCGCACGAGACCGACAGGTCCTGGTTCCGAATCCACGTGGCAGAATCGTGAATGCACACTGCTGATGAGTCTCATAATAGGATGAGACAGCCATCCAGTGCTTCCAGGTTTTCCATGTTGGTTTAGCTTTGATCAACTCACAAATACGACTATCAAAAAACTACTATAATATCCACAATACCCCAATCTGACTAAAGATATCTACCTAAACTATCATCCATTGAATTTTTTATTTATATAGACAGTTTATATATCTTCATAATGATATAATGACATATTTAATGTTTTAAATAAAACCTAATGTACTTTGAAATATTTTTTTTTAAAACAACAATATTTTTAATTTTAATGGTTATGATCATGAGTCAGGTGAAGCTAGACCACCATGGAAAACCTGGAAGCACTTGACGGTCGTTTTGTCCTATTATGGGACTCCTCAGCAACACGCATCCACGAACTCGCCCCCTGCAAGATTCGAACTCTGAGGAGTCCCACAATAGTACGAAACGGCCGTCCAATGCTTTCAGTTTTCCATGTTGGTCTAACTTCAACTGACTCATGATTTTAACCATTGAAATTACTATAATATCCATAAAACCCATCTCATATTAATACTTTTAATCTTGAGCATCAAAACTAACGAATGTTTTTATTTTCTTCATCATTTTCATTATTTTCTTGTTTTATTTTATAGATAG
The DNA here is from genome assembly GCA_944470405.2 of Schistosoma mattheei. Lineage (NCBI taxonomy): Eukaryota > Metazoa > Platyhelminthes > Trematoda > Strigeidida > Schistosomatidae > Schistosoma > Schistosoma mattheei. The sequence continues at coordinate 79,911,733 of OX103947.1, forward strand.
TTGTTGTTGATAAACTTGACCTATACAATATTCAATATTGAATGATCATTTGAAATTTTATGTTCTCTCTTTCTTTTTCTCTTCTTTTATGACACAAATAGTTTCTTTGTTTATTTAACTTATTCAATATTTTTAGTTTAATAATAAATTTCAAATTTTAATTTATAATTTTAGTCAAGTTAAAATAATTTATTATTTATATTCACATTCACCTTATGATGAACTAAACGTGACCGATTTTCATTTTCTCTGGAATAAGATTCGTTTTATTGATAATATGAATAATGTCAATATTTAATTTTAATTTTTCCACTATTCAAGAATCACTTGAATGTTACTTAATTATTTACGCTTGTTACTCTTAATCGAGCATAGGCCGACGACTGTTAAGAAGTATTAAATAGTTATTCTTTAATGATGAACTAATAATCATTAACTAATACCCTATTAAAATTTCTATTAAGTATCATTAATTAACATTTAGGTTTATTAAAAGATTTGTCAAATCTTAATACAAACTTTATTGTTCATTTTCCCCTTAAGGGATTAGAATGTATGTAATGATAGTTATGTTTTAAAATATAATCTTTGATATTCTATAATGAATATTAGATGATAAATTCAATTGTTTTGACTAATTGAGTTAAGAAATTTCTTTTGTTATTATTATACTGTTTTATGAATAATAAATGTTATATAACAATTTAAAAATAGATGAATTCATGAGTTGAGCTATACTAGATCACCACTGAAAACCTTGAAGCATTGGACGGTGGTTCTGTCCTAGCATAAGATTCCTCAATAGTGAACATACACAATTTCATACGTTGTACTCGAACTCACGACATTCGGTCTTGAGCATGAACGCTTAATTTCTGGACCACTAAGCCAGTATCCGACAGTATTAATGTCTAACTTTAATCAATCCATGGTCTTGCGTAACCTTTCATCTATTGTCTGAATGGAATAATTGTCTCATACCACATACGCATTGTCTCGACTGATGAATGATTCGGAACTGTAAATGTATCATTAGATTCTGTATTCTTTACATTTTAAAAAAAACTACCATAAAAAGGACAATATTCCCACTATGATTATGTGATAATGGACTTGATAATTGAATATTAAAAAATAACGAATCTATATTGAATTGCGTCAATAAAAAAAGAATCCATCTGATGAACTACAATTAAAATATTACAAAAAGTTAATGTAGATAATATCTTATACATTATTTATATGTTAAATACTCTGTTAAAGGTAGTCTTTAATTGTTTGTCTGTAAGTCTCTTGAATAAAATTATAAGAGCAGTGATAGAGTAGACATTAAATGGGTAGTAATAATAATTATGCGGAGGAATAAATCAGGAAGAAGCACTGGAGGTGGATAGGACACAAATTGAAAAAAGCACTCAACTGCGTCACAAGGCACGTCCTTACATGGAATCATCAAAGCAGAAGGAAAAGAAGAAGATCAGAGAACACATTACGTCGAGAAATGGAGATAGACATTAGAAAAATGAACAAAAATTGGATAGAATTAGAAAAGAAGGCCCAACACAGAATGGGTTGGAGAATGCTGGTCGGCGGCCTATGCTCTATTGGGAGTAACAGGAGTAAGTAAGTAATAATAATAATAATAATAACACGAAATTCCTTTAATCAGTTTGTTTTACACACAAGTGATTTTATGATGAACTTGCTATATTGTTATAATTGATGCAAATTAACAAACCATTATATCAATTAAATAATTCGAGCAATAGAATTACTTTAGTTAATTGTATATAAATCTTGTTCATTTTATTGATGTACTATACATAATGTATCAAATTAATCTTCAAAATATAATTTATGTATATGAATGTTTTGTGATTCGTAAAAATAGCATATACAACAGTTAACCACTTTTTGAAATCAAATCTTCTGTCAACCAATATCACAGTGAGAAACTTCAATATAAATGTCAAGATAATTCAACTGTACGGAGATGAAACGTGGAGAACTAATACAACCATCATCACGAAGGTTCAAGTATATATAAATAGTTGTCTACGCAAGGTACTCAATGTCAGTTGACCGGATATCATCAGCAACAGCCTTCTGTGACAGAAGACAAACCAGCTTCCAGATGAAGAAGAAATTATAAAAAGATGTTAGAAGTGGATAGGATATATAGTGGGGAAACGATCAAACTGTATCACAAGGCAAGCGCTAAATTGGATTCGTAAAGGGGAGTGAGCAAGAGGATGGGCAAAGACTATACAACGTTGAGAACTGAAAGCGGACATGAAAAAGATAAATAGCAACTGAAAAGAACTAGAAAGGATTACGCAGGACAAAGTTGGATGGAGAGTGCTGGTAGTTGGCCTATGCTCCTCAAAGAGGAGTAATAGACATAAGTAAGTAAGTTATCAGTCAACAAAAATTCAAAACTATAGCATATGTTTTTTATAATGCATTTTTCCTACTTTACTTATCAACAGTATTCAAACTAATTAAACTCTATTCTTTCTATTTCATCAGTAGAGATTTACTTCTCTCCACATATATTCTTTCAACAATCGATCATTCAATCTCTCTATAAATCAAATATATGTTGAGTAGTACTGAAATAATAAGATTAGACTCATCAGAGAAATAATTAAATTATATGTCCAAAATATCAACCAATTATTGATTTGCTCCTTTAGTAGAATTCTATACAAGAAATAAATTACCATAAAAATACCCACCACTTAAGAGGAAATGTTATCTCCAACTCTCAAAAAATAATCAAAATTCATAAATAGATTTCGTATTGACTAATGTATGTTTTAAAAACCAAAATAGATGAATAACTAGATAAAGAATGTTTTCCCCCTATCTCTCTTTACTTTTGTTATGAATACAATAATATGATAAAATGGTTTGATTAGGTTAATGAGAAAACATTTTTCTCTCAATGCACGTTTATTATTTACAAACTTAGGGAAACATAAGCATAGATTATAGAAAACATTCTATTTACAAGTTACATTTGAAATAATGTTTACGATTCAAATTTAAATGATTCCAACTTTTTAAGCAAAGATAGATTGTGGCTAGTAATGGAATAAAGAACGCGAGTTTCGTCCTATTTCAGACTCGTCAGCTGGACACACTTACATTTCAGAGTTGATATTCACTCCATGAAGATACAAGTAAAACAATGTCAAGTGAATTCCAACTTATTGCCTAATAAACTGGTATGAGCTTGTTTTGAGAAATAGGGAAATGGTTTGACCAGTTTGTTGGATGAAATAATGAGATTACCTAAAGTTGAATCATTGAAATCATTTGAAAATACAATTTTCATATATAACATTTTCTATATAATTGGTGCTCAATATCTGTCTATCTGTTTCACAAAATTTTGATAACTATTTATATTAATAGTCTATTAAAAATGTTATTTTCTACTAATTGTATGCAACCAGAAACCTTATAACGTACAGTTCTATTTAAAGCAACGTTTAGCTTTACTTAATGAAAAATCCAGTGATAACGTTGTCAACTTAATTACACTGAATGTACTGTGCTATTTTTAAATAAAATAATATTGTTCTATTTATCCATGATATGATCATTCATGAATAATGTTTTTAAAAGTTCTAAATGAATATGAACTAAATTTATAATGAATTCGAAACGTTTACGAATATGAAAATGGTTTCCATAGTAAATTTTAAAAAATCTTCCCATTCATTAAAACTTTTGAAAATTTAATTAAAATTTCGGTAATCACAATGAATCTTTGTAATTTTTTCATACAGAAAAAAACCAATAAAAAGCTGGAACTTGGTGATACATCATTAGGTTTACATTATTTGATGCTTGGTAGTAAAGAGAAAACTAACCAAGTTTTATATATATATATATATATATATATATATATCTTGGAATCTATCTAAAAACTAACTGCATAGATATAAATATACATATACTTGTCAGGGCATTTTTATATGAAAATTAATAAAAGTCAAACAAATAAAAGTACAATTAAAATAACTAAGGGGAGAGAAAAAATAAGAAATTGTCGCGTTATCCTAGGCCATAGAATGACTTAACGATTACCAAGGTAAATTCAAGTTTACGACAAATTGTTTTTGTACACATAAGGGGGGTTTAAATTTACGAATAGCCAAGGCTTCAAAATCAATGTGTGTCAAATGATCCGATCAGTGTAGGAGGTAGAAAACCGAATTCATCGATAGCGAAACATATAATTGAGACGGGGCACAAAATTAACATTAATACAGCATTTAGAATGTTGTATAGAAATTGTCAAGGTCGAATCCTTAAATTTATTGAAGCCCCACTTATGTGTACAAAAACAATTTGTCGTAACCTTGAATTTACCTTGGTAATCCTTAAGTCATTCTATGGCCTTTATTAATTTTCATATAAAATGCCCTGACAAGTATATGTGTATGACCAGATTGTTCGAAATGTATAGCGCAAATATATCACATTTTTTAGATCAACTCCGTCTTCTCATTGTTCTATCGAAACATATAAATTAAATATCTTCATTTTGAAGATCATATAAACAATGAACATTTTATGTTTATTTCATGTACAGTCAATTCAATAAATTTTGAGGGTCTATAGAACAAATTTTTTTTCTTTAGAAAAAATATTCGGTTTACTTCATTCAATAAGAAATAAATTAAAACTCACCAAAAATTACTTTACAATAATATCAGAAAAGATCTTTTCTCTTTTTTAAATACTGATCCTAAAATTCTACATATGTGAATAACCCAATGTTTCATTTATTTCATATGATAATACTTTACTTCTTTTCAGTAATATGTCATTATTATTATTATTATTATTTTCTTTGAAGATAATCACCTTATCAACTAACTATGAAAGGAGACATATCGTCAAGTGATATTGGTCTACTTTATTTATTTTAAATATGATTGGTTAATTTTAATCTTTTAACAATAAACTATCATTTTGTTTCGAGTATAGTTAAATAGATCTAGTGTAATTGGTTAAGAAATAATAAATAAATAAATCTTTCTAAATAAACCACTTAATTAATATTGTAGTAAAAAAAAAGAAATATTACCACTATTGTAATTTCACAGATTGAAATCATGAGTCAGTTGAAACTAGACCACCATGGAAAAAAACCTGGAAGCACTGGACGGCCGTTTCGTCCTAGTATGAGACTCCTCAGCATTACTGTAATGATTATAGTTCATAAGGAAAACATTTTATCCGGGATACTTGATCTTCTTTTTTTGAGGTGAATTCATTAGTTTTTGTACAGTATGTTGCATTGTATGCATTTGTGAATTATGTTCTAGTGATTATTTATATAGTGATTTAACTGAAAGTTATTCAGGTCAAGTACTCTACGTTATTTTAACATCTGAATTTTAAATGTAACTTCTAAAACATAAAGCCTGATTAGTTTAAGTAAGTTTAATATTCGAACTAAATTTCATTCTTTTTATATTTTCCATAATTATTCTACTTTTTTTCAATAGCTGATCATTGAATTATGGAAACTTTATTATTAGTATTGGAAACTAGATATCAGTATAATGGATGTGATAGGCTAATGTGGTAGATGGTAAGAATTTTTTTCAATAACATACAAGCGTGAATTATTTTAAATAAAAACTGGGTTTAAGTAATGATATTATATTTTACACTGTTCTCTTCAACTTATCAATAATGAATTGACATGTTAAGACTACTGAGTAGTAACTCATTGTGTGCTGTTCCTGATAACAAACACTAAGCCACATTGCCAGACAATCATCGTAATATTTGTGGTTTCTAAATGTTTCTAACAACAATCTTATTGTATGTAACAGTGCTGAGGTTTATGTGAACCTTCTCAAGTGTTTGCTATACTCTTATACCTAATTTAATACACGAATTGTTATGATGGTAAGTCCATGAGCTTTAACTGAGCCGACATCCATCATGTATTTATGTTTAACTTCAACCAATTCACGAAATTTCGACAACCATCCTCCATTGTCTGAGGTAGATACATGTTTCTAAATGACACGGATTAGCACTACTGGTCATGGCTTCCCACTAGAACTCCGAAAACTACCTCTTGAAACTAGTCACTATTAAGTACATAGTAATTATCACTATGGAAAAGATTTCATAAATAAACATAATAAGTAAAGAGTGAGAATTGATAGTGTGATGACAGGTGTACTAGTTGTAATAAGAATACCAAAGGCTTGATCCATGTTTCATAGATGGGATTAGGTCAATGATTTGAAAATATAAATGCTGAGATAGCAACTATAAAAACTATAAGATTATGTATTACGAAGTGTTCAGATAATTGAACAATGAAGCAAATATTTAGGGGAAAAATAGGTGGTAGTGGGTGAAGAAAAATATAAGAAAAAAGAGCATGGAAAATAATAGTAAATAAAATCATTTGTTAAAGCCAAGGCAGAGATAAAAGCGTTACAAATTTCTTAAGAACACAAAGACTTGAATTGTTAGCTCGAATTACTATACCTTCTGCTATGTGTACGAGACGAGATCGAAACCCATAAAAGAAACCTGTAGAATTAATTTAAATGGCTTATTTCTGTCTAATACATAACCGCTATCGATCAAGTGTGATAGAATCGAGCTGAGTATTGTCTTAACAGTACCTTTTCCTAACCACGAAGGGAGGTGTTCACTAACTCTTTGGCTCAGTTGTCTGGTTGTGCGCCCAGTATAGCTTTCTCCACAGGAGAAGCTGAATTTATAGATACACATGGAAGTGGTATAACCATGTAACTTATCCCTTAGTTAAGGAACCATCATAAATCGGGTCGAGTACGACAGACGGAGGTTAATACATATAAAGGCTTGTGATCATCTGATTTTCCAATTATTCTCTAATAAAATGTTAACCACTATGCTTGTAGATTATCAGGAACGGAATATCATCAAAAGAAAATTATCAATACAGTCAACATGTTTTTCGCATAAGTACAAATCAGGCTAGTCGTAAACTGCACAGTTTAACCTTTAATATTCAAATTGACTTAAATATATTAACACAAAAATATTTCATACAACTAGTTCCTGTCGTAAATCTGGATTGTACATAAGTAACAAAGTGTTCAGAATAAAATGGATTCATTTTATCAAATGACCTCTCATAAGATGCAAATGTTTACAACTACAATGAAAAACATAGTTATAAATAAACCTTTAAAATATTTAGTCGATAAAACTTAGATGAGTGCTTCTTCTCTGACAGCTTCAATCACGTATTTTATTAAAAACCTTTTAGCTAGGTACATGATACAGTTATTTTTCATGATAAAACTTTAAATGCAAAACTCATGTTTATTTGAAATCGTTTATGTAACATTTTTTTTCTAATATTTCTCTGATGAGATTAGATTCTGAGCAGTTCTTTTCAAAAAAAATCAAATACTTGAAAAATAGTCTTTCAGTACCAAGAAATGTTCCTTAAGATTTCGTACTTCCTTGAGATTATATCAAAACGTTTAATAATGGAGTAAACTTTACTTTATATTAATGGAACTGTAAAGATAAAAATTGTTTATCGTAATCTTAAGTGATTTTATTTATTCGGCAAAACACCCTGAACCTAAGTTTCGTGATTACTACCACTTTCCAACAAGACGTAATTGTAATTTTGATGAAACTGGTGCTATCTGGTGGATTCTGATACGCTATCAAATAGCTGGTTGGGCAGAGATAGGCTTCCTTTAAGAGTGAGATATATGAGACTGAATAATCACTGAGCTGTAACCAACATGACACGACACACACATGGAAGGACATCAATATATATAAACTTGTGATTACGTTATAATTTGATCGATAGAATTCTGTCAACACTAAAAGAAAGACGAAACATGGTATTAAGTCCTGAGTTCGATCCCCACGTGCGGAATCTTGGATGTGCACTGATGAGGAATCCCATACCAGAACTAAATGGCCGCCTGGTGCCTCCAGGTTTTTAAAGGTAGCCTAACTTAGATCGACTCGTGAATTCAACTGTGAAAATACTACAGTTTCCACAAATCTCCATACTGATAATTTCTTTTGAAAAGTTATAGCGCAATCTCTTCAAAATGTAATACGTTCGATAACTAAAATAATGAAAATGAATGAAATAACAACTAAATAAGTGCTTTCATTTTGTTGATAACAATGTTAACGATTCTGTTTTGAGAAATGCATTTGGAATATATCTTATATAACTGCTTAGTCAACAATAACGAAGTGGATATACTTGGTTACTGTTAGACTCAACTTTGCTGTTTTGAAATCCCATACTTACATATTCAGGGCGGATATCACATATTTACAGGAAACCTAGTAACCGTTCTAGATAAAATTCAAAACAATGACATTGAATGTTTTCTCCATTGATATGTTCAAATGAATTTGATTTTAATCTTGATAGTTGATAGACAGTTTTACATCAAATTCCATTAATTTTTCTTTTTTTTTGAATCAATCAAATTGATTTTAATTAGATGTAACCAGCTGATTGGTTCATAAGTCATCAACGTAATTAAATGTTGTTCTGGTAAAATGTTGTTCTATTTCAAATAAATTATTTACTAAAGGATTTACTACTGAATTCAAAACTAGAAAATAAATAAGTTTTTTAGTACCTTAAGTAATTGACGTATAAAAATTGTCCTTTATACTATGCTGATATGCACATACAAAGTGAATTTAAATATTTCACAAAATCATAGTAATTAGTTGAAAACATTAGTGAACTTAGTTAGCTTATTAAACTAATTCAGTGTTTACTTAACTGTACTAAACTATATTTCTTTCATTTGGACTTTAAGTGAATAGTTAAATTAACTTTATGTTGAAACTAAATATCCTTTGATGGGTCCTGGGTTCGAATCTCGCAAGGTGGGGTCGTGAATGCGCACTGCCGAGGAGTCCCACGATAGGACGAAACAGCCGTTCAGTGCTTCCAGGTGGTGGTAGTTTAGCTTCAATTGACTCATGATCTCAACTATTGAAAATATTAACATTTCTTTAAATAAACTTTTCTATGTATCAACAACGTTCAGAATAACAATAAGAGGTCAGTTAATATTAATTTATTTTACAGTGATATTCATTATTTATGCTTGAATATCATGAACTATCGGTTTCACAGTAACAGAAAAGTAAATCAATATTCAGACCATAAGATATCACAATGGTATTCCGTTCAATGATTCAGTACTGTACATAAGTATTATAGTACTGATACACGAAAACGTTATGCAGTTTATACTGAAATCACACTATAAATCACTGTAAAACTGAATAGATGAGTAGATGTAAGTTTCTTGTGAGTTTAAAAAGGAACACTGTGTTTTTGTATGAAGAAAGAATAAATATTTTAGCAGAATAACATCCATTGATTTTTGTTGTTGATCCTTTCCAGCTGCTTACAACGTAAGACGGTATAAAGCGAGAACGATTATCCGCAAAAATTCATAAGTAAAGTTGGAACGATTAAAAAAGAGATGTACTATCATGCGGTTGAGAAAAAGCCTGTCTTCTTAAAACGTGCTTTGAAAGGCTATGAAGTACCTGGGGGAATTGATTTAAGACTGAAGGTAATGCTATAAATGACATATCCAGTGACCTATTTGATGTCTCCATACTAAACCAAATGCTAAATGAGACAATCAAATGTACAAAAATACCCTTCTAAATGAACTTCCATTTGTATTTACCAGTTTACGTGTACATACTGAAGCACATGCATCATAAGAGCGTAAAATAAAGTCTATGTTCGCATCCCCGAATATATTTCACAAAAGTTGAGACAGAATGTTTTCAACAATGCAGCTATTCGCCACTTGTTGAATAGTTGACATGATGTTGAAGTTTCGGAAACTTTCAAAATAATCACTAAACAAAAGAATTTAAAAGTGTTACGCTATATCAAAGCTGTTGCAATAAAAAAATTTAGACCCAATTTATATATCCAAAAAAGAAACAGTTATCAACCTTGTTTTGCCATGGTGATTTTATTTTTGTGCGGTTATTACGCAAGGATTTTTTCCACAATTTTTAATCAAAATTTTTAATATCTTTTCTCGTACTTCTGAGTTTTACTCAAATAGTCTGTATTACGTCTTCTGTATGTGACTTCAAAAAGTTGTTACCATGTTCTTCTAGAACATTCATATACTTGACCTATATATAAGCAAACATTTAAACAATAATAATTCTTTCATATTACTGTATCCTGATGTTATTCTATCTCCATGTTTTAACTTAATTTGTTTCAGAAGTTTTCGATTGAACGTATATACATTGATTTCATTTTAATGATCAGTATTACAGTTTTTGTTTGTAAGCAACTGGGAAGAATTCATGCAATAAATGAATTCACGTCATTCTGCTACGATATTCATTACTTCTCTATTGAATTTTGTAGATGGGTAGAACTATTTCGTCCTTTTTTTAAGAAAAACATAATTTCTTCTGTACAATATAAACTTTATGATACCACACAGTGCAGTAATGAATATTATTAATAAGACAGGTGTATTAGAAAGATGATAATGAAAATATTCGAGATAGAATTAATAACACTGGGTTGTTTCAGTGTAGCTAAGATTCATAGTGATAAAACTAGTTAGAGATCACTGGTTTCGAAAACAATAAAATTACTGTTATTTCCATTTACAGCAAGATGTTTACTTTAAACCCATTTTGTATGGCAAGTTTAAAATGGTAATAATGTACACACCGTTATTGATTTCTTATCTACGTCATCAACCTTGTGATAATCAAACGATGAATGTTTGTGTCCATATGGAGTTCATTGCTATACAAAATCTAGTTGGGTCGTGTTCACTTAAGATGATCTATGTTATTGTTGTTATAGAAATAAAAAAATCAACTGTAAATAATGTTGTTGTACATCAATATTTATTTCTACTACCAGTTTAATAATAATAGTATTAATAATAATTATTATTATTATACATATATCTGTGATAAGGATGAAGTTTATATTTTCGTAGTGGAATCGCGTCCATAAGTTTTCATCATAACATTATTAATCAGTTTTATTTACTGAATAACTGTTAGTAAATCATTAGTGGAAGCAAATGCGCCATTATTATCGATTATGAGCCATGTCACGACGCTCACTACTGACTAGTGTTGGAAATGGTTGGGAAAAAGTTAGGGTCAGAAAAACCAAAACGTAGCATCACTCCACAACATCACTAACTTCTAGTCTGAGCAATGTTGGTAGATGCAGACTACTTGGTTGAGGTCCGCGCGACTACCGTAACCAATGGTTAGAGACTCTGGGTGACATAGTTCAAAATCGACCACAATGACGTAGGTGTAAACACTCTTTAACTTCCCTATGAGATTAAAATGACTTTATATCTTTATTTTAAACAACTAATTCTTTCTTATACACAAACTTACTTTTATAGATTTCATAATTAGTTCTATGAATTTGGTGTTCATATTGTTGTGCTGATGAGGTGTGGCAACTTCAACCGATGCATATATATGTCTGGTCCTGAGTTGTAGCTCACTGACTGACTGAGTGGAAACAAATCCCGAAATGAAACTGTGTCATAGAGTTTGATGCATACTTTGAAAAGGAGAAATGATATTCAAGCCAACGTTTTTTAGATTGTAGAATGAATCAAATCATTCGTTGTTTTATTTAAAAGACAGTTCCAACTTTAACAGTTAATATAAATAAACAAATAAAGCAAAGAAATTTCTTTTCAATTCATTATCGAATAATTTGACATTGTTCTCCTCTTGAAATTAACAGTATAAGATAGTTTAATGAAAACTGATGTCTAACTCAAACATTCTTATTTTCATCTCAAGCGAATTCTTTGTAACACATATTCAGGATCAATAGATTACTTAAACACCTCCTATCTATGAAGGAGTTAAGTTATATTTTTAACTTATCTAGTTCCATTATATTTTTATTATATACCGATGAGAATAATGAATGGTAACTGTCGGAATCTATTTCTGGATTAGTACTATACGCATATTTTTATCGTATAATTGTTAAACAACTAAACTACTCATATTCATGTCCCTCTAATCATAAGCTTTATTTTGATCTATCAACTATTATTATACGATTTAGCATTCTTTAGTTATGCCCAGTCTATCAATTACTATCTCCCACGTTCACAACCACATTTGGCTAAATGTTGTACGAATGTTATTTTCTATTTTATGGTGTGATGTGGTCTGTTTGATTAATATATAAACTCAGTATGTTTGAAATATACGATTCATAATGCAGAGGCTGAGATTAATGTTCTGCATTTAATAAACAGGACTAGGCAGGAAGCATGACCAATACAGTTTCTAGACTGCTCGTACTTGTTTTATGTGTCATTGATCCGGTCGATAATTTAACTGTTCTCTAATTGATAGTATCTTGACATTATACCTTAATAAGGACACAAGGCACAAGTTATAACAAATTTTAATTAATGATCTCAATCTATTCATACTGGTAAACTAAATAAATGAACTTAAAACTTAGAAAATGATCTTCAGTAGACAAATTATATTTCTATACATTACTCACAGAAAGTTATGTCTATTAGAAATTTATTTCGTTTGTAGATATTTTAATCAGATTAAAAAAAGAAAGAAGAAAACGAGGATTGATGTAAATGGACTGTCAGTAAATGAAATAATACTTAATTGATCAGTATATATATGTATATATATAATATTGGTAATCACCGTAGATATGAACTCTGTTTTATTCAAACCGTCGTCACGCAAAGATTTAAGGAGAAAAAAAAGAAATTATATTCTTCATTCATTTATTATATAATTTGATTGATAAGGTAAATAGTTTCCGTTTTCAACTAGATGATGATAATATTACATAATAAATTTGTCTATCATTTAAATAATTTAAAAATAAATGTCGCATATATACCATAAAAGTTGAAGTAGATTGAAATTAAAGTATAATCATGCAAGTATAAAATTTATATTAAGAAGTAAAAGTTACATTTTATGAAATAATTTTATTATCAGAACAAGATTTTGTGAAGAGTTTATAGTTGAATTCATGAGTTCATTAAAGTTAGACTATCATGAAAAACCTTGGAGTATTAGATGACCGTTTCATCCTAGTATGTGATTCCTCAACGATAGGTTCTGGGTTCGAATCTTGTGGAGCAGGATCGTGATTATGCACTGCTGAAGAATCCTATACTAGGATGAGACAGCCGTCTAAGGCTTCCAAGTTTTCCATAGTGATCTAGCTTCAATTGATTCATGAATTCAACTATAAAATAATTTTATATGGAAATATAAAAAAATGATAAAAATGATAATTTAACATAAAGATTTGAATATTAAGTTATTTAGTGTAAGTGTAATTTACATTGAACATCTTTCTTAACATGATTATATCATGTTTACATTTTAAAATAATCAAATATTTTAATTTGGTTCGAATTATCTTGAAACCTAGAAGGGTCAAAATTTAGTCAATATATCAAAATTCATTATGTTTGAAAGTAATACAAATTAAATTAAACTTCATATCCTTTGCTCAAATGAGTGACTATTTCAATTTAGCAGTTCATTGGATAACGCAGTGGAGATTTTGATTGAAAGGTAAGTAGTTAGAGTTCTGGTATAAACATCTTCTCTAGGACGCAGGCAGATCCATATGATGGATCACAAACAGGATGAATGGACGTGCTGAATTTCACTGTCAGTCACGTTCCATTTTTCATACACAAAATATTTCATCAAGTTATATCTACTTTTATTAAGTACGTCACCAGTCAATCTTAGACAAACATTGAAGACCAAGAAGTAATGAGTAGATGTCTTGTTTTCGTATGGAAATCATCAACATTGGGCATCACTAACACCTCCCTAGGACTTCCTGTCTTACATGTGTTAAATGCTACCTAGTTCATGATAGTTGCCTAATTAAGATCATTTCGTGATGCAGCCTATGACAATTCAATGCTTACCATAAACCCTTCAAAGTAATTATTTTGACCTACAAAAGTTTGTTTGAAAGTGAGCAAATCACGGGGGCGTATAGATTACTAGTTTGGTTCTAAAAGCACATAAATAATGGCCAACTGTTAGATCAACAAGGGAAATTTCCCCATAAATAAGTTTATTTTTGTGCCAAAATGACAAACGATCGAGGAATAAGCTTCTGTAATACAGAAAAAATCTGTAAAAAGTAATAAACAGTTACCCCCAAAAGATTTTATGAGATGATTGTTAGTATGTTTACGAGGCGAACACAATAGCTAGATATTTCGGTATCGATAAATTCCTCCCAAAACTCTGAAAATATATTTTCTTCAAATCGTACATTACACTGAATTTATATAGCGGCTTGTATAATTTCCACAACTCCGTTGGAAATTCACACCGTAACACTTGTTTATTGTTAAGTACAGTGGATACGAGGAGAGAACAAACCAGCTTCCAGATGAACAGGAAATGAGGAAAAAACGTTAGAGGTGAGTAGGACGTAGGTTGCCGAAACCATCAAATTACACCATCAGCTAGGCCCCCTAACTTGAAATCCTGAAGGTAAATGTAAGTGAGGAAGATTAATGAACACAGTGAATTGAGGATTGCAAGCAGACATGAAAATAATGAGTGGCAACTGGAAAGGTTTGTCCATGACAAATTTTAGTGAAGAATGCTGGTGAGTGGCCTATACTCCTCGACGAGGGTTAACAGGCGTAAGTAAGTATGTAACAGTAGATGCGACTTACCACTGTCCCTTGAATAAAATTATTTTGTTGCTAATGTTGTAACGATGTATTAAGACTTGTAATGACTAAATAGTATAGCACTGAAATGATATTATTGAAAGATACACTGTGCTTATAAATCTAATTATCTTTAGAAATGAATAATTTTTCATAAAGCATGTGAATAGGTACTGTGGCATCACACATACACTTAAGTTTGTTTAAGTTTAGCATAGTTCAGCATATCCCTCTTACTAGCTTATATCTTAGTTGCTTATATCTCTCGATGATTTGTTCGGTATCCTAGATATATCTGCTTAAATCTTATCAATTCATTCGACTATTAATATGCATCATTATTCGCCATGTGTGCTGAGGATAAACTGTACGTTTTCAAGTCGACTGAGTCTATCGTAGTTAGTAATTACGGTTATACTTTTGTTTATTTAGTCTATCAATTGCAGATATTTTGGAACAACTTCTGTTATGGTATGACTTTTGCTATTATGTTACTTTCCCTCCATCATGACTGAGTGCGCTACACTTGATATGTTCGTAACATGATAGAGTGGTATTTGTGTGATTATTAAATAACTATGCTCTAGTCTTTTGAAATTCACTGATGCTATTAATAACAAGCTCTAAAAACCTAATTTACGTGTTCAAAATTAATTTTACTTCTTTTAATAAGATAGTTCTAAATTGTTTATGTTCCTTTTTTCAACTGTTTCTCTTAGTTAATTACTGTTTTACATCAGTTTTGTTCTCTGAGTTGGAACAAAACTTCCTCAAAATCGTCCACTTGAGTTATAAATCTTCACCACCTCGACATGAACTTAAATAAACTGAACTGATTTTACTTTACTTTAACTAATAAGCTTGGTCTTATGAATTTGATGAAGAGAACTGTGTACATTTTGAAACAATCTTTCTAAACAAATAGAACATTTTTACTATTATTTTATTTTTAAAGAATGACATTTTCGACCTAGCTATTTTTCAAAAGGACTTATTGTTTTAAATAATTATTCATTTATATATTGAAAAGGGAGAACACATGATATCACTAGTAAGAAGTGTTTCAGTTTTACCCTTTTTTGGATATTAGGGATTGAAATTCGGACAGTTTTTGATGGAATATGTTCATCTTGTACTGAGTGCCTGGATGTTAACACTATCATACAAGTAATATAAAATCCAAAACTTGTGGCTAAGAGTTTGCATAGGATGTACATATACCATGAAAGGTTAATCAAATATCAACTACTACGGGACTGCTCAAAATCTTCTTACTAATAATATAAGTACCATACCAATCAAACAAGTTAGTGATAATCTGGACTCAGTAGCTAATTGAGTAATGTCTTATCTTTCTTAGTGCAGGTTGAATGCTATCGAACAAGTTGGAATGTGGCCACCAGTCTAGGTGATACAACATTGCGTGTACTACGTTGAGGTCAGATGGTGGTTGGAGGTAGTCAACAGGAAACCCTGGACCCGGGTTTCGTGCTACTCTTCAATGAGGTGTACCAGTATTCTCAAGGGAACTGGTGCTCCCTGACAGATTCTATCCCGTGTCACCCAGCTTCACAGTCGGAGATGTTACCACTAGGCTATCCGGGCCATGACCGACCTCCTGTAGGACTGAGATGTAATCACAATTGATTGATCACTGGGTGGTGATCAATGTCATGTGTGTCAATTCCTTCTTAGTGCAAATCGAATCCTATCGACCAAGTTGTTTTGTGTGCTCAAGTATGTGAATTTAGCTGATGAGTCCAAAATAGGTTAAGATGTGTGTTCTGGATTCCACTGTCATTCACAATCCTTTAATTTTATGGAATGAAATCTGCATAAGCTATAGAGCTTCTTAATTGTAGTACAAAGAAAGCATAAAACTTGCTAACAGACAAATTTATCAATTATATAGCTAATGAAAATCCATTTGATTTTTCTTAGATTACTATAATACTGTATACAGAAGTAAATTATTCTTAATGATTACAGTATTGGGAAAGTTATTTTATGTTCATTAAAGAAAATGTTTCAAATTCAATGGACTATTGAATTATTCCTATTCTTACCATTTTAAATCAAAGGTTATATCAAAATGAGGACAATAGAAATTCTATTAATGACCTTAAGATCAAACTAATAGAATAACTTGACGTTTATCTTATTAAAATGACAGAGATAATAAAATTGAACGAAGTGAATGTTTTCTATATGATATTTTCTAATTACGAATGATGACGTTTAGGTAAAATGACAAATGTCATCAAGATGAAAATTTTCAGGACATTTGACAATACGTTTTCATTCAGTATAACAAAAGGAAACTAACTATAGAATTTGATTGATATAGACTCCAATAAATACACAAGTTGACTTTATCATAGCCTATATTTTTATCTTCAAAGAAAGTGTCCCAACAAAACATGAATAATAGTTGATGTACACTTTTAAGTATTTTTTTAAAGGTGCAACTAATAACTAGTTAAGTAGAGTAATTTAAGTGTTAACATTTTATGTTATGTAAAACTGTTAACATCGTATTCTTAGTTATGAAGTCTGATTGAAAAATGTGTTTCACAACAATAATTATCGTCCCCCTCAGTTATACATACTTAAGTCTCATGAAGTTCCTCTTCTGTATAGATTTTACTTATGTAACAACGAACATTATAGCAGAAAAACATGAAACCATTTGCTTTATTAATTGTTTTCAGCTAATTACAACAACACTTTATATCCAAAAAAGTCTTGATTAATGATGTGATTGACAGAGATATAGATTAAAGGAAAAGAACAACGGCTTCGAAAAGATTAAAAGTTTGTTCGTACAGTTATGTATTTCTTTTTCTGCACATTTACTGTCATTCTTATTCACTTACATTTAATTGCCCCCCACCCAAACTAAGGATAAATAGAGACTTTTCTTACATAAATTATGTATACTCAGTTTATAATGAACAATTATTGGTGTTTGTATGTTATACCAATGCTAGTCATGCTACTGATAGCACTACTACTATTACTACTACTCTACTACTGTGGTACATGCTATTTATGTTGACAGACATAGGTAGTACGTAACACTAGTCAGAAGTGGAATGCCTGATAGCAGAAGGTTGAGTAGATTGAATTGAAGTGAAGAGAAATATAAACAGAGAATAATTGTAGTAACAGCTAGAATAAAGGGACGATGAGGTTTGTTAGAAACAACTGATGATAGATATGCAAATGAAGTATTTAATGTATGGTTTTCATATTTTAGAAAGACACTGTAATTTTGTATATATAAACTGGCCTTCACTAAACTACTATTATTTTACTTGTTAATTTATAACAGTTGTTGAAAAAGCTGTATATGTAAAAAGTGTAGTTGTACATTAAGACAAATAAATATAACATTTACATAAGCTTATTTAGTGAATGGAATCTTTCACATACCTTAATAGCGTATAATTTCAAGATACTTCACTCGTGAAACTATAAATTGTTTTTGTATATATTATTCTGATAATCGGTCATATTCATATACCTGATAGTTGTATTTTCGTAAACTTTTACGATCCAGAGAACAGTAATCTATCTACCTGACGTTTGTGCTGATAATGTCGTTCAGAAGAACGATGAATGTTCCATGATCAAGTCATCCAGCTCAGAGAACGAAACCCCATCAAAGGTACTCTACCTAATATATCATCGAATTCATTCATGATGTTTAGAAACATTTCTGTGTTCACTAATTTAACGCTAATTTTAAACACGTAAACCTGTGTAAATCTAATTTTTCTCAGTGGTCTAGTGGTTAAGTGCTCGCGCGCGAAACAGTAGGTCCTGGGTTCGAATCTCGCAGGGGGCGAGGTCATGGATGCGCACTGCTGAGGAGTCCCACAATCGGACGAAACGGCCGTCCAGTGCTTCCAGGTTTTCCATGGTGGTCTAGCTTCAACTGACTCATGATCGTAACCATTGAAATATTTAGAAATTCATTGAAGAATAATGTTATGAATATTTGTTGATATAAATTTGATATATGGAGATTGTATGGATAAATATAAACTATTCATTTTAAACAGTTGGAAGATCTGTTTGACTGTTAAAGAGAAAGATATTTTATTGATGAATCTGTGATCTTCTGAAGATCATATCTGAATAAACATCACCATCCATTAAACTAAAAATAACTAACACATACATTATAATTTGATCATCTTACTAGTTAATTAACATGTATATTAAAAAGTCTGTTAACATAAGGTTCTTCTAATAGCGTTTTAAAATATTAACCTTACTTATGAACAAAATTTCAATAACGACTGTTATATGAATACATGATGTTAGATCTAAGGAGTTGGTATGTTCTTAGAATCAGGGTGTCAATTTCTTTTCTAACAATTCATTAGTATATTATCTTTTGGCTGAACAATCAGCTTTCGACCAATAAATAGTGAGATTTATTAAAATATACATACATATCATATGAATACCTTGAATAGATATGTTATATATATATATATATATATATATATATATTATGAAACAGTTACTTTTACCGTCTACAAAAACTTGACCACAAATACCATTCAATTCTAATCTTATTTAACTGGGTTTTTTTCCTGTTCTTTTGATATTGTATTAACAAATAACGAGAATATCTTAGTTTTGAAAGATAAATCTTTTGACATTTATATTATTTTATCCAAGTTAATAAAAATCTTACATAATAACGTTCAAATGTGGATGATTTTTTTAAACATTCTAGGTTCCTGTTTATATTTCTTATCAATTTTAACTCAAATATAATTGACACATTGACCTGACGTCATTTTTAAATGTACCATTAGATTATTCTTTTTAGTATTTACCCAATATGTCACTACACAGATCGCAGTGTTATGTATTTATTTATCAAAATATCTAGCTACAATTTTCTATTGAAAACCTTTGCTTCGTCCAATCCATAAAAGATCACCAGTATAGGGGTTTCGGAGATTAATAAGTTTTTTTATTGAGACCATGAACCGATTGATGTTAGAACACCGTTGGAAACTTGGAAGCACTGGACCGCCGTTTCGTCTTGTTGTAGGACTCCTCAGTAGTGCGCATCCAAGATCGCGCTCGCGGGATTTGAACCCAGGGCCTTCAGTCTCGTGCGCGAACACCTACCCTTCTGAGCCACTGAGCTGGCATCCAATGGTGTTAGTGTTAGATCCCACCCGCAGGATCGTGGATGAGCACTGCTGAGGAGTCCCACAATAGGACGAAACGGCCGTCCAGTGCTTCCAGGTTTTCAATGGTGGTTTACCATCATTCGGTTCATAATCTCCATTAAAAAAACAATAAAAGATTTGTATACTAATACATAAGTATAAAGATTCACAGTTCTATTTCATTCCTTGATTACATACCTACATACATACAGAATACATTTTCACTGAATATTAGGAACTGTGAATATATTATCATTTTTCTAGTTGAGATATTTTACGTTCATTTTCTTACAACACTAAATGATGTACTCTTCCCTCAATCTAGCCAATTTTATAGATTATTAATTTGGATATAAGATAATTGTAGAACCTGATGAGAAATTCATTGAAAAGAATATTCTTCATTCATATCATTGTGTTTTAATATAATTTTCTGTCATACTCTATGGATTTCTCTATAGTATCAGATTTATTGACATATTTTACACTGACATTACTAAATAGTTCATGTGGAAAATATTTATATTAATATAAATATAACATACTATTGAGGGGAGTATAGTGTTTTATTTATAAGTCAAGCGTAATGATTATCGTAACGTTACATTTTAATTATTGCAGTTTATATAGATAAAAATATTTTATTCTTATTTCTAATCTGATTGAACGAAACAAACGAATAACTGGATGTAATTACTTTCATTAATGTCTTAAGAGTATATATATATATATATATATATATATATATATATATATATATATATATATATATATATATATATATATATATATATATATATATATATATGGTAATACATAAATGTTGATTCATTTGCTCAGATGAATAAGAATAACATACAAATTACCTATATGGTATGAGTATAATTTAGACGTAAATAAATTAGGCTATTCTGAGAAACGCTGATAACATCCTGAGGAGATGTATGATGTTGATTACAATAAAATTGTGAAGCTTTAAAGAAAACTTACATCAGCAAGAACTTTAAATTTCACAAGTTGAAATCATGAGTCAATTGAAGCTAGACCACCATGGAAAACCTGGAAGCACTGGCCTATTGGTTAAGTGCTCGCGCGCAAAACCAGTAGGTCCTGGGTTCCAGTCCCGCGAGGTGTGGGGGCGTGAATGCTCACTGCTGAGGAGTCCCATGCTACGAAGAAACGGCCGTCTAGTGCTCCCAGGTCTAGCTTCAACTGACTCATGATTTAAACTTGTGAAATTTCTAAAAATCTCTACAAAACCCATTCTGATAACTTTAAATTTCATTTTGTATAATGAATTACTAAAAGTTCATAAATATATATGCCAGACTTAATGTTATGACAATATTTATCAAGATGGAAAAAAAACCATGTAATATGCTTAATCATATTTCAAAAAATTAGACAAACAAATCTTGGTTACAAACAACCTTTATTTATTTATGCAAAAATTATATTTGAAATAATCTCGGCGATTGAAATCTACATAATAATTCCAACGTTTCGTCCAGCTAACTTATCTGGACTTCTTCAGGGTAATAATCAAAATCAGCAAAGAAGTATATAACGCTTTAACAATCAAATCACATTAAATCTATACTGTGTTAATCCAATCATATTTGGATGTTGATTTTAGTGAATAGAAAAACATGAGTCAGTTAAAGGCAAATAAATGACTGAAACGAATTGTCTATGTGTGTAAGTATGTATGTGTAAATTTGAGTTATCAATAAATGATATTCGATGTTAACATGTTTATTATGAAGGAAAAATAAAAGTGCAAGTTAAAGGTTGAAAAACGGTTACTGAATCGTTAATGTGCATGTAAAATGTGAATCACCAAATACAAAATTGTATTGCTAAAAATAACTCACATTAATTCCAGTCAAAATAACGATGCATGTGAAATAAACAGGTTGAATATTAGCATTACTATTGATCTTCATTAACTTTGTTGGTATTTTTGCGTTTACATATCGTCTGGTCCACCACAAGGGTCCAATTACTTGTCAACGAATATTTGCCAGGTAGTCGATAGTTGAATACCATCCTTTCGGTTCAGGCTGTTCTTGTTCGCCCATATATAAAGCGCTTCTGTGGTCAATCTTTCGTTATGAGTATTAAAACCTTTCTGAAGTGTTTGGTCCCTTCAAAATTATTCTTGTTTCTTAGTCATGTAACGTTATCTCAGACTTATTCTCAAGTTTCTTTAAGTCGACCGATCATTTGTGAACATTTTCGAAATACTGTTTTCCTTCAATCTTACATTGAATTTTCTGGATGTTTCTCTCACATAAGGTTCATTTTAATCATGACAGTTGATCTCACAGACAATATTTTGTTGTTCTTCCTTTGGTAATCTATCCTTAACTTTCACTAATATCGATCTTTTGGTGTCACTTGCCCGATAAGACACTCTTATATCATGCTTGTTTAGAATCTGCTTGATTTCTTCTGATGTTTCACTACGGTATGGGATGGTCACTTATTTATAATTGTTGTCAGGACTTTATATATGGATATCCGTCAAAAAAATTTTAAACCATTATATGTAAAAACATTTTATTCTCAGTGATATCATTTAAAAAACTAGCTTGTCTGACTACTGGATGTTTAATACAATCTGGTCAATAATCCAACTGTTTTATTGTTTCTAAGAGATGAGACTCTGTTTGTACTATAAGTATTCAGATGGATAGTTAAGCAGAAAGTCTAATGGTTAAAATTGAACAGTACTTAAGCTGAGAAACAATAGAAATCAAATTTGATACGAAGCTCAGAAAACGTATTGTAAATAGAAGATGTAGAAACACTTTTGTTTATTTCTCTGAGAATATAGGGAAAATCCCTCTACATATACTTATCCTGTGATCATTTCCTTGTTTCCTTTTATATATTTTATATTGATCGTCGTCCATATTCATGAAGAAATCCCACAGGTGTTCAATGTTTGACAACTCTTTTGCACGTAACACCTTTATAAACAAAGGGTTTCAAACCAGACAAATATGAAGTCAGGAAAGTTTGAGTTCGAAGATATATTAGAAAACCGGTCGGTATGTTGAAATGCGTCTGATCTGAGCTAGCTAGTAGTTGCAAGAGACGCGTAGACTGGCGTAATCACCGGTGGCCTGGTGCAGATGCGTAACCAAGCGCCTTCAGCTAGGGTGTGTCCAGTAAAAAAACTTGATCTTCACTGTAAACTGGCATGCCTCATGTAACATATTGTTATTTGAGAATATATCATTATTAATGAGGTCAATATTAGTGTCGAGGACTTACAGAACCATTTATTTGAGGGTCGATTTGTGCCACACAAACCTGAGCACTTGGCTTGCTTCCCGAGACGATTGCAGGACACTGAATCGAAATATAACACTCTTGCCAGGGGACTAGAAGCTATGTATTGTGTTCTACGGTACTTTCAAAATTCTGTGGTAGGCCGAGAATTTACTGTGTATATCGACTTTACAACTCACACCTTCTCTAATCTCGTTTGTAAATAAATAATTCCTTGAACGCTTGAGAAGTGGACTATATTTCTCAGTCAACAAAATATTTCTTGAGCGATCAGTGTAGTTGCAGGCGCCTTGTGTCGTATAACTTTCTTGAACAGTTTACATAGGAAAGATCTTCTTGAATTCGCCCAGCATCAAAAACAGTACACAAATCTTCAGCACGAGTTATCTTCAACAACCCAGAAACTACGAATCAAAAGATGGGGACGGGTAAGCAAACTTTACTTCGTGACGCATCACATGTGACGAAATAGGAAAGACTAGATTCAAAGAGGTTTATCAGGAATAAGAACCAAACAAGGCGGGTTTCCTCATGGCCTCTAAATTTATAAATGTCAGAGTTATGAATTATGCACCAGTAAACTTCGTTTTCAAAACTGCTTGCTTTTATTCCAAATGATGGTTAACACTGATACGTTCACGCCACATGCTCATAATTCGCAACTCAGACTTCAGTACTGTAAGCTAAAATCTTTCTTTCCCATTATCTAAAGTAAGGTCTTATTGACATCAAGCCCATCACTGATATAAAATACGTATTGTCTTCGGAAAATCACTTTTTCATGACTTCGTGTCAAATATCACTGAGTTTTTTCACAGCATTGGAACGTTTAGCGATAATATGAGTTTACTGTCGTCACATATAATGGAAGAACACAATTATCTTCACTCTGAGCCATCCATCGGTACAGTCATTATTCTGAGTATTGGATGAACGTTGAAGTCAGCTCACAGATGATAGTGATAAATTTGGACAATCTAACTGATTCAGATAAAGTTTGAGTTGTTACGAGACTTTAAAAACAATAAATCGCAACACAATGTCAGTGCGATTCATCATGAAACCGGCTGTCAGTTTACAGTGTCATTCAGCCATTTAGTTCAGTGAAATGGCAGGCAGAAAATTTTAACTTTAAAAATAAATCTCTAACGACTTCCACAACAACACCTAAAATCCTTGTTATTCATACCTAATTCCTAGCATAACAACTTTCGTGCTTATAGGTAACCCTCGTGCTATTGACAGAAGAAACCAGACAAGTAGTGAATAGGTCTTTATTTCGATCTTTGCGCAGTCACAGTGGAGCGTGGGATTATCTGTTCAGACAAACAAAGGCTCTCAACATTCAATATAAGATAATAGGGAATATAACGCTTATAAAAAATAAGGAAGTGAATGAATACTTGAGCAATACCGTTTTGGCATATGCTTTATTGTTTGGGGTCGACTCTTAACCAACCAATCTAAGCTGTTACACAACTGCCTTTCAAATATGCCTTTGAACCTGTTCAGTCCCGCCTTTTGAATTGACTAGCTCTCAGACGCTCGACTAGAAGAGTGCTATGAGCAAATACGCTATCTTTGGTTTGTAAAACTGAGGACCTCATTGTGCAAAATAAACAGAGATCAGGGATCCCATCAACGTAAATATTAGGAAAGCTATACGACTGGATTAAAGAATATGGAAAAATTAATAAAACTTCAAAGTGAAGTTCATTTTCGCATTATAAGACGTTAAATGGTTCAAATGGTTGTGGACGGAATAGAAGAAGCTTTCGCTTAGCAGGCTTCCGTGTCTAGTAGCAGGGGATCACCAAATCCTCCAGGCAGGAACCTAAGTTGTTAACAATAAAAGAGGAAAAGAAATTAGTAAATCATAGTGTGATTCTATCCTTAGTCCTTAAGAATACATCAAGTTTCCTCTTAAAGGACTCCTGGGACGTCGCTTGTACTAGCTCGGCCGGCAGCGAATTCCAACATTTGACAGCTCTTAAGGAGTAGAAGTTGTGTCTACAGTCCGTTCTGCCATGTTGTGTCTCCAGTTTTTGGGTGTTACCTCTTAGGTTATTATTCGAACTAAGTTTAAGTAGGTGTTCAAGAGGATGTCCAGAAGTGTTAAGGATACTGTACGCCCGCAGAAGGTCACCTCTAAGACGTCTATACTTTAATGGGTAAAGGTTAAGCGAATGGAGGCGCTCTTCGTAAGGTTTAATTTTGAGTCCTCGAACTGATTTCATGGCTCGCCGTTGGATACGCTCCAGAGTGTCCTTATACTCTTGGAATAAGGCGGGAAATACTATGACTCCGTACTCTAAATGTGGACGGATGAAACTATTGAAGATTGTGTGGAAAGTTCTTCCGTCAAACTGGCCAAAAATGCGCTTCAATGTTACCAGTGCAAGGTTTGCTCGGAAGGCATTTTTGTCACAGTTAGCGTAATACTTTAAATGATGGGACACCAGGACTCCTAAATCTATTTCGACTTGGGATACTACTAGAGAGGAGTTTCCTAAGTTGTAACTGCAGTTTGCGACATGTCGCAGATGGACTACTTTACACTTTGAAGTGTTAAAGGTAAGTCCGTTATCGTCTGCCCAACTTTGAAGTCGAGTCAGATCCTCCTGAAGTGCCTGTGTATCGTCTTGGTTGCGTATCTCTCTCCAAAGTTTCACGTCGTCGGCAAAAAGTAATAAGTCTGACGTTACCTGTTGAGGAAGATCATTTATGTAGATCAAGAAGAGAAGAGGCCCTAGTACTGAGCCCTGGGGGACCCCACTAGGACATTCCATAGCCTGAGATAAAGTGAAATTAACCCTAACCTTAAAGTGTCGATTTTTTAGGTATGAAGTAAGCCAATCGATTAGGGGTGGTTTGATACCTAGTCGTTTGAGCTTGTTGATAAGACACATGTGGTTAACCTTATCAAAAGCTTTTGAGAAATCAAGGTAGATGACATCAACCTTTCCCTTGCAATCGAGGATGCTTGTCCATCTGTCCACCGCAGTCAGCAGGTTGGTTATACAAGAGTAACCCTTCCTGAACCATGCTGTTGGGGTGAGAAGAAATTTAAGGACAGTAGATAGTCATTTAAACCGTCGCATATCAGGGACTCCATGAGTTTTGAAGGTAATGACAGAAGAGCCACCGGCCGATAACTTGAAGGTTCATTGCGTCGACCACCTTTGAAAATTGGTGTGATGTGAGCCAACTTCCAATTTTCCGGTAATTTGCCTCGGCTAAGCGAGTGAGAAAACATCACGCTAAGCGGCGTTGCCAGGATTGAGGCTGCCTCCCTCAGTATGGCAGGATGAACCGTATCCGGGCCAGGAGAAGTGTCTAGTCTCATGTGCTGCAATTTTCGGAACACCAAGTCAGCGCTTAGGTCCACTTCAGAAAGTCCTGTGGAATTGCAGATGAAACTGTCGTCAGTAAAGTTGATGTCAGCCGGTTGAAATGTTTGAGAGTAATGTGCCGCCAGAAGGTTAGCGGCGTTAGTTTTTGATGAAAACCTCAAAGGTCCATATACATGGTCATTAATAATGCCAGATATGTGCATCAGCCATAAATGAACTGTTTTTTCGTCACAAATTGTTACACAGCCATATATTGCTGTTTCCACAATCAAAATTGGTTATTGGTCATCCATACATTTTCAAGTTTTCGGCTACAAAATCATGAAAGCAATTAAACAGAAAGAGAATATTTGATAGAGATAATTTCGGAAGAGTAAAGCGCTGATAAGTTCACTTATTTACGTTTTTAGTTCAAACGTCAGAAATTTAAGTGAACGTTTGGTTATTTTCAGTTGGTAGCGCTCTTTTTGAGATGTGACCTTCGTAGATGCAGAATCCTAACAGCATTCTAAATTTAGTTCTGATTGGCTTTCATCACAGGAAGGGGTCTGTTGTAAGTAGTTTGCTTTACGAACAAGTTTGATTTCACAAGGTTGAGCTAGTCTATCCCTCACTGTCATGTGATAGTTCTGATCCTACACATCTCCCTTATCCATGGCGTCATTTGCCTGCTTTAGCAATAGCCGATGGAGCCCATAACTACACAAAAGGTTGGTCACGAACATAAATGGTTAATTTATTCAGATTGCACATATTTCAGCCTACCTTCGATAGAGAAGAAGGGTGACTCTGTTTTTGGAATTGCTTGTTACCGCCAGGCAGACTCGGCTGTAAGTTTTCATACTTTTTAATGACTGATTGTATTACCTAGCAATAATTTGTTAAAGAATACATTCCATCATGCGGTTACAACTGATTTCGCTACTTCGCTGTAGATATTTTAGTCTATTCAAATGTCATGAATTAATTATTAGAGAATCCTCATGAAACAGTGCTGCACTGTTGACAGAAATATATTTTGTCATAGTGTCAGCCTAGTGTGACGTTATCCACATAGTCTGGTAAGCTACAAATTCCCATGGAGCTCCCAGTATCGTCGTCTTAGGCTTCCTATCCGGGCGTGCAAACTGATAGTTACTCTGTTTGTATTAATATTGGGATGTAGTGGTTCATACTGGCCCACAATTTTTAGACACAGATGCTCTGAACTAAACTGCTGTCCAGGCCTCGCGTGTACATGCTTTGTCCGCTCATGAATCTGTATACCATGTCGATAGTTATTTATATGTACCCTTTGAATACATTCGTCAGTCGTCCTGCTCCTCTGTTTGCGAATAAAGTGTTTTTGTGGTTGGGAAATGTGCTTAGGATTATCTGTGTCATTAAGCTAAAACATTTTATGTGCTTCTCACAACATTGCACTCGTAAAATTGTATTGTATTTTTAAGGTCAATGTCTGTGTGCTATATATTGAATAACAAATTAGCTTCAGCCTATCTCAGATACGCGAAAGTTGGCCTGATGAAATTTTAGAGACTAGATATATATCACCAACACCCTTTTTGCAGTGCGGAGGTTCGGAAACGTGTTTGAGCACGGTAGCGATAATTAGGTTGGTGTCACCACCTTGAAACATCGACTTCGGTGGCTTGGACATGTACTATGAATGTTTCCCCAGTGAATTTTATACTGGGCATTATTTCCCAACGCCGAAACACGTTGGGGAAGGCGGAGAGGTAGTCATTTTATAACTTCCGCGATACAAAAGTAAGCTTTGCAGAACTGGCGTCTGTTGGTCCTTCACGACTCCGCGGTCGGTGTCCGTAAGAGAGTGCAGCACACCAACTTGAGACTTATTTATTATTTTGACACAAAAAGGGGCGCCCGATACATATGTGCTACACAAAAGACTTGATTTGTGTGTGGGCTATGATACTGCTCGAGTGCCCAAACCGAAGCCAGTGAGAGAAACATTTTCAACTGAAAGGATTCTTTCTGATTGTGTTTTTGTTAACTGAACTGTTTCTTCAATTATATACTGCTTTCGTCCACTTTTATTTAGTTGTCTTTGACCATACCTGTTAAGTTCAACGAAAAATAAATGAATAGTAATTTCTAGGTACTATTTGGAATATTATCTCAAATAATTGTTAAGTAACTAGATTATGTGCATTCCTTTCATCATAAGCATTTATTTGACCTATTGGTCGTAACCAATGGTTGGAGACTCTTGGTGACATGGCTCAGAATCGATCACAATGGCGTAGGTGTATACACTCTCTATCTTCCCTTAAACTAAGAGATTAAAATTGCTTCATATCTTTCTTTCTACGAACTAATTCTTTCTTCCTGTACTGTATCCTTATTGCAATCTTTCTTTTATATATTACCACCTCTGAATTAACTACTTTTATGAATCCGGTGTCCATCTTGTTGTGTTAATGAGGTATGGCAACCTGGACCGATGCATAAATGTGCCTGGTCCTACGTTGTAGCTGACTGACTGACTGACCTATTGGCTATTGTTATACGATTTGCCATCACTAATCCATATCTATTATTTACGGTCCCATAATCACAGCCTTTTTGGGCTTGATCACTACTTTCTATTTTATAGTGTTATGCGATCTGGTCTGTTTGTATGTAAACCACATGTGTCTGAAATATACAATTCCTACAAAAGTGGCTGATATTTGTGTTGTCGAACAATTGGGCTGGACTAGGCGAGAAGTTACTATACGAAGGACCAATAAAGACTCGGACTTGACTCAATTCTGCTAGTGCTGGTTGGCGCACCATTGGTTTAGCTCAGGTACAAACCGGTATTCTGATTGGCGATTTTGTCACGCGATATTTGATGGGTTATATATCATAACACTACCCACCTATCTCTTCATTTTTCATTGTGTACCTCATATTTATTTTGGTGCCCATTTAAGCCAATGTGTCTCCAAGTAAATGATATGAATAAATGAAATGTCTGCATTATGCACGCATAAATAACTGGATTATCAACTACTTTTTTTACTGTACATCCTAGAGATCGAGGTGTTTTAAGCTAGTCTCCAATCACTGTTATCGGAAAATGATTAATGTGTCTGGACCAGTTATTCTTGTCTTATTTTTCTTTTTTCTTCGGTTATCGATGATTTCGCCGGCCAGTGGCTACTCACCACTTATTCCTATCATTGTGTACCATAAAATGTCAAGTTATAAAAAAACCAGTCGTTTAGTTGTAACTCTGATTTCATTTCCTGTCATACTCGAAAAGCTGAGGACTGTAACTGTCAGTTATGCTTTATATATGTAGACACGAGTTTTGACCAGGCTCCATTTTAATGGTACATCTGTCTTTAAAATAGTTTACGTTAAGACGGTTTTATCAGGATTATACTACTGCTTTCAGGGAATATAACTCTCCATCAATTACTTATCTCTTATTATCGTGAAGAAGCGAAAAGTTTACAAATTTTAATTACATTTTTCATTTTTAGTCGTATGTTCAACCTAATCCTGAGATCACTCGAAACACTGTACAGAAAAGCTTGGTTGTACTATCGAGATTTGTAAGTAGTATGCATAATCCCTATTATGTGTTTTCATTTGTAATCGTTTTTCAGCTATATCCCGACCGTTGTTGCTACCTTGACGTGGTGGTCGGGCTTGCCTATCGTGATGAAGCAACCGAGCTATACTGGCTGGAACAACCGTTCCTCAAGGTCCTACCATGTCAGACAGGTCGGTTGAAGAGCGGTAAGACTAAAAGCAACAAACCCAAGGTCCGAAGGCGAAGTCGTACTGCTGACTGTACAGAGGTGTGACAGCAGTAAGGTGTTTCCTTCAGACAACCAGCATGACAGCGATGCTGCCTTCCCACAAGGAGGGGTGGGGTTAGAAAAGGTCGACCCTAAAAATGCACACCTCGCCTTATCCCACGGATATCCGTCTCCGGCGGTAAGGTCTCAATAAGTACGGAGCTAACACAAAAATTACCCATAACAAGGTCGTGTGTGACCGACCTCAAGCAGTTGTCCCTTGGGCACTGCGGTCACGCTCTCAGTTCACTAAGACCACCTTTAATCCAATTTCCTTTTCAGGTACCTCCAGAACAACCCTTCCACGGTGTGGGCAACCGGGAAGTGATAACCGCCCTCATACTTCTAACAGCACTCAAGTCCACTGTATTCATAATCAACCTCCTTCTTCAATTCCTATTATTCCTCCTACATCGACTTTCAACTCTGTATTTCCTCTCTCGGCTTCCACCTCAAGTGTCACCGTAGCCAACGATTCTAGTGCGCAAAACACTGTCCCAGGTCTACTGAAACCTCGCTCCAAACTACACATTGGAGCCTTCAACGTACGCACCCTATGTCAAATCGGTCAGCAGGCTTCCTTGGCTAAAACCCTAGAGTCTCTTTCCATTGATGTATGCTGTGTCTCCGAAACACGCATACAGGATTCCAGTGTGGTCATTCACTTGACCTCACCTCGGCAAGACGGAGAGCCAACGAGATACACCCTTCGTGTGTCCGGTGACCCGATGGCAAGTTCTCGTGGACTGGCAGGTGTAGGCATAGCACTAAGCATAAGGGCCGAACAAGCACTGCTAGAGTGGATCCCCGTCAACAGTCGTCTATGTGCTGTTCGGCTGAACGGCTACGTAAGAACTCGGAAGGATAGGGACACACGTCGTTGCCTTTTTGTCGTTTCTGCCTACGCTCCCACTGACTGCAGCTCAGATGAAGTGAAAGATGAATTTTACAGAAAGCTATCCGAACTTCTTCAGAAAGCTAAACGCTCAGACATAGTACTCGTAGCAGGTGATTTTAATGCTCAGATAGGCAGTTTAAACCAAACAGAAAGGCATTTAGGTGGATATTTTAGTATTCCGACACAGCGAACAGATAATGGTGATCGTCTGCTGCAGCTATGCTCAGACAATCGTTTATTTTTAGCAAACACAAATTTTAAGCATAAGGAGAGACATCGTCTAACATGGCGACCCCCTACACCAAACCAACGATGGACTCAAATAGACCATATTGCCATCAGTCATCGTTGGAGAGGGTCGGTAGAAGATTGTCGTTCATTCTGGAGCACCTGCTTGGACTCCGACCATGCCCTAATACGGGCACGCATCTGCTTGCGCCTCAATGGACGCAAAAAAGCCACATTAAAAAGACCCATTAGAACTGAGTTGAGTAACGAGAAAACCAAAAGTAGGTTCCAGGAACAACTGAGGTCACACTTAGGTAGTTGTGAAGACGAGGCTGACCCAGATGTTGCTTGGAAGGACATACAAGCAGCTGTGGAAACAGCAGTGACATCTGTTAGTGACTTAAACCACAGAGTTACAAGGAACCAGTGGATTTCTTCAAGGTCTGTCACACTGATGGATTCTCGCAAACTCGTCCCATCAGGTTCTGAACATGATGAAGAGCGTAAACAAATCAGATCTAGGTTAAGAAAAAGTCTAAGGAACGACCGTGAGCAGTGGTGGGTAACGAAAGCAAAAGAGATGGAAAAGGCGGCGACTATAGGGAACACAAGACAGCTTTACAGACTAATAAAAGAAACTGGAACTAATAAGTCAAGTGTAAGTGAGATTATTTCGGAAAAAGATGATACTCTCATCTGCTCCCAGTCCAGACGTTTAGAACGATGGGCGGAACATTTTAGAGAACAGTTCAGCTGGCCTTCAGCTACTCTACAACTACCCTCCATTCCCAGACAGTGTGAATGGAACATTGAAGTAGGTCCCCCAACTCTTGCTGAAGTTGAGAAGGCTATAGTTAATCTGAAACGAGGAAGGGCAGCTGGTCCAGATGGACTGGCTCCAGAAGTCTTTAAGGATGGTGGTCCAATTTTAGCGATTAGGTTGACTAATATTTTAGCTAAGATCTGGGAATTAGACGTTATCCCATCTGACTGGTCGCAATCACTTATCGTCCCAATATATAAGAAAGGGTCAAAATCATCCTGTGACAACCACAGAGGGATTAGTTTAACAAACATAGTATCTAAAATACTGGCCTCGATAATTATCAAACGCCTAACTAAGACTCGTGAACTACAAACACGAGAGAACCAAGCTGGCTTTAGACCTGGTCGTGGCTGCATCGACCACATATTCACCATTCGTCAGGTTCTAGAACACAGGCATACCTATCGGCGTCCGACGATGGTGGTCTTTCTTGACTTAAAAGCAGCATTTGACTCTGTAGACCGCGAGACTCTGTGGCAGTGTCTGTCATTGAAAGGCGTACCTCAGAAGTACATAAACCTTGTGAAGGCTCTTTACTCGAACACTACTAGTCGAGTCAGGGCTTATGGCGAACTGTCATCTACCTTTACAACCTCAAGTGGTGTCCGTCAAGGCTGCCCACTTTCTCCATTTTTGTTTAACTTCATCATAGACCTATTGATGGAAATAACACTCTCGTCGACTGAATTCTCGGGTATTGATCTCCTTCCAGGAGGTCCACTTATCGACTTAGAATATGCAGATGACATAGTCCTGTTTGGTGAAGACGCTGACAAAATGCAGAGTCTTCTGGTAGCACTAAGCAACAATGCCAGAATGTTTGGGATGCGCTTCTCTCCCTCTAAATGCAAGTTGTTGCTTCAGGACTGGTCTGCGTCAACACCTGAACTAAGGATAGGGAGTGAAGTAGTCGAACGTGTTGACAACTTCACTTATCTTGGAAGTCTGATCAGCCCTAATGGGTTGGTGTCTGACGAAATCTCAGCACGGATTCGTAAAGCTCGTTTGGCTTTTGCCAACTTACGTCACCTTTGGCGGAGGCGAGATATCCGTCTATCAATAAAAGGACGAGTATACTGCGCGGCAGTCCGTTCTGTTTTAATTTACGGCAGCGAAACATGGCCCTTAAGAGTAGAAGACACCCGTAAGCTACTAGTATTTGACCACAGATGCCTTAGAAATATTGCTGGCATCTGCTGGGATCACCGGGTAAGTAATAGTGAGGTTAGACGCAGGGTATTAGGGAATGATGGTAAATCAGTTGATGAGGTTATGAATCTTCATCGACTGAGATGGTTGGGCCACGTATTACGTATGCCTGAACACCGATTACCGCGACGTGCAATGCTAACCGGTGTAGGGGATGGTTGGAAGAAAGTTAGGGGCGGCCAAACCAAAACGTGGCATCAGTGCCTGAAGTCACTAACTTCTAGTCTGAGCCATGTTGGTAGATGCAGACTACTTGGTTGGGGTCCGCGTGACTTTCGTAACCAATGGTTGGAGACCCTTGGTGACATGGCTCAGAATCGATCACAATGGCGTCGGTGTATACACTCTCTGTCTTCTCTTAAACTAAGAGATTAAGATCACTTCACATCTTTCTTTCTACGAACTAATTCTTTCTTCCTATACTATATCCTTATTGCAATCTTTCTCCTATATATTACCACCTTTGACCTAACCACTCCTATGAATCCAGTGTTCATCTTGCTGTGCTAATGAGGTATGGCAACCTGGGCCGATGCATACATGTGCCTGGTCCTACGTTGTAGCTGACTGACTGACTGACTTTCAGCTATGTACAATCTTGACAACCAAACTAAAGTGTATTTTTATCGTTGGAATACTCATACTCTTTGTTTTCTGTGTTCTGATTCTTACTATTACTGTAGCACATGTAAGCGTATAATGATAGCGAACAACAGTAGCCCGTAGTTATGATTGTCTTGACCCCGGTCATTACCACTACAATTGTTGTTTCAATACGCATAAGTTTAGGATATGTTTATGATTATTTTCAAAGTATATACTATGACAAACATCAGTTCACTTCAGGGTATCGCAAAATATACTTTGATGTCCTCGTTGTTGGCTTAGTATGCCGAACTGGTCAATCAAGTCACTCACTACGGTGACTACATTTGAGCGTCCAATTGCATGTGGGCTAGGAAGTTTACAGTGAGACTCTACCTTTATATTTTTCGAAGTAGAAACTATTAATAGGTAGTGTATATCCTTAACATTACCAGTTTTTACCCAAATCTAGGAGTTGGACATAATTCCATCTGACTGGTCGCAATCCCTTGTCCCAATATATAAAAATCGGTCAAAATCATCCTGTGATGGCCATGTACGGATTAGTTTGACTAATAATAGCATCTAAAATACTAGCTTCAATAATAACCCTGTTTGGTGAAGACGCTGATAAAATGCAGTGTTTTGTTAGCACTGAGAAACAATGCCAGGATGTTTGGAATGCGTTTCTCTCTTTCTAAATGCAGATTGTTGCTTCAGAACTGATCTGCGTCAACATCTGAACCAAAAAATAGAGAGTAAAGTAGTCGAACGCGTCGACAACTTCACTTATCTTGGAAGTCTGGTCAGCCCTAATGGGTTGGTGTCTGACGAAATCACTACACGGATTGAGAAAGCTCATTTAGACTTAGCCAATTCACGTCACCACCTATGACGAAGGCGAGATATCCATCTATCAATTAAAGGACGAGTGTACTTTATGGATGGGAAACGTGGCCATTAAGAGTATAAGTTACTCATAAGCTACTAATATTTGACCACAGTTGTCTTAGAAATATTGCTCGCATCTGCTGGGATCACCGGGTAAGTAATGGTGAGGTTAGACACAGGGTATTAGGAAATGATGATGAATCAGTTGATGTGGTTGTAAATCTTCATCGACTGAGATGGTTGGGCCACGTGGTACGTATGCCTGAACACCGATTACCATGACGCTCAATCCTGACTACCTTTGGGGACGGTCGGAAGAAAGTTAGGCGCGGCCATCAATCCACAAAATCACTAACTTCTGGTCTGAGCCATATTGGTAGATACAGGCCACTTGGTTGGTGTCCGCGCGACTAACATAACCAATGGTTGGAGACTCTCGGTGGCATGGCTCAGAATCGATTACAATGGCGTCGGTGTATACACTCTTTGTCTTCCCTTAAACCCTGAGATTAAAATTACTTTATATCGTTATTTCTACTAACTAATTCTTTTTTCCTGTATTATGTCCTTATACGCAATTTTTCTATCATACACTACTACCATTGAAGTGACTACTATGAATATGGTGTTCATCTTGTGCTAATGAGGTGTGGCAACTTGAATCGATACATATACGTGTCTGGTCCTTCGTTGTAACTAAGTGACTGGTAAGGGAAGTAAGTGAAGCAAATGTTATATCCTAATGAAGATTAAATTGCGGTTCACCTCATAACTATTAAGGGACTAATATTATATATGTCCTTATTGTATGACTATTCAGTAACAAGATTATGTATATCCATATTCCTTTTATTACAAGCTTTATTTTGACTTATAGATTATCATTATACGATTTACTGTTCTTAAGTTATGTCCAATTTATTAATTACAGTATCCCACGATCACATCCACTTTTTTTCTTGATTTTGTACAAAATGTTATTTCCCATTTTGTGGTATGATCTGGTCTGTTTGGCATGTATATAAACCAGTTACGTTTGAAATAAGTGATTCATATAGTGGAATTCGGTATTGGTGTTCTGGAGTCAACTGGTAAAGGTAGGAGGAAAGAAGACATAAGAACGCTAGGCTGCTCATACAGGTCGATACATCATTGGTTTGGCGCAGTGCTAAGATTGTATAAGTCGTATTCCGATTGGCGAATAAGTCACGTGGTAATTAGCCGGGTTTACAGTCACAACAGTAAACATAGTTAACTAAAAATGAAACTACGTTTCAACAGGCGGTCGTCTGAGCCTGCTGATCACTTATTTCAAAGGATTTGGTATACATCACTATAGTTCTTGTTTGAAAGTTCATTCCTGTTCTCTCATGAGTATATAATCACTAATAATTCCTAAAGTACAGTAAAAATCAATTTACTCCAAGATTATAAAAAGATCAAGTAATCAAAAACGAATAAATTATTAATTTGTTATGGTGAAGTTCTCAATTAAAATTTGTCGACTTTGCTGATTCCAACCTTCGTCCAACCCTGTAATTAAAAACCATGAAAATATAAAAATAGCTTTTATGTGTTTCGTTTTAAAGCTTTACAGGAATTTTAAAAAAGTGCGAAGATAACCGCTATTTAAGAGATCTTATTATCTTTGATACTATCCATAGTTTATCTTATGTAATACATTTTTTTACTTCACATATTTCAGTGCAGATAGTACTACCTGTTCTTCAGAATGATAAGTGATTTTGATGAGAATGTCCCACTTGATCTTGGTTAATCGTACAATCACACTTTCTCTATATTTATCACCAGTCTTAATTTAGGGGGACTTTAAAGTAGATAACCTATTTAATACAGGAACACGTTGTAAACAACGTAATTCTTGAAGTGAATAATTTCATTTTTTAGCCATTTTAGTCACCTCATTTTCTAACGTGTAATTTCTCCCATGAGATATGAGTTTTTTTAATTCTCCTTGTTAATCCACCTCTATTCATTCCAATCCCAAGCAAACAACATTTTCAATGGATGTTAACGTGTTGAACGTTTCACACCTATGTACATGTATTGCGAAAACGTGTGCTAAATCTTGACATTTCTCAGATATCAATAATGGTACTTGGTGTTATATAAAGGACTTCATGATCTTAACTATTCCACTGCAAGTTGTATGCGCATTATATTATAATACCTCACGTCACTTAACTGTAAATATAAGTAATTTACAGTAATAAAACCTTTCGATTGATGTCAGTTCCGTCCAACCGTCAATATCACCTAGTAGCATATTTAATTACAATATATTAGTATTTGTAATTTCTTAATTTGTATTTTCTCTTTTATCTTTTTTCTCTAGCCACTTTTTAGTTTCATCGCCCATCATCTTACGACAATAATTGATAATCTGTTTAAAAGCAAAGGTTTTACTCCAGAAAGTCTCCAGAACTCATATGAACAATTAAGTCATTTTGTAGACACTGTTTTAAGTGATCCAATTTCTTACCAAGGTGTGGTTATATATTGTGCTTAATTTTCAACTAATTAGTTTTTTTCCTAGTAACCGACTTTTGAAGCGCTGTTATGATTGGTTCATAAAATAGTTTTTTGACACAGAACATACCGATCCACTATAAAAGCAATACTTTAGAAAAATCAACCCGTTAACAAATTATTTGACTTAGTAACCACTTATCTGAAGTGTTGAGCAAAGTATGTACTTGAATGTAAATCACTTTTGTTAATCATGGGGTCATTGTAGGATATTAAGCAGACAATAAATTCGGTCCCATAATTCGTAGTCTATTTTCTGATTTGCACATCAAGGTTGTGTTGGAATTACACTTGGTTGAATAGTACGAGATAGAAGTTTTGTACTGATGAAAACTCCAAAACCTTTGGTGAAATGTCCGTGTACAAATTTCATTAAGCAATAAACAGTTGTTACCCTCATCACAAAATGCATACTATCACACTTTTATCAAAAACATACCCTACCTAGTTGTTACTTTGATCACAATGAGTCTTTCGCTGAGTGTTCATCTTCAGTAAAATTGATTTCACTTTATTTCATATATTTGAAAGAAAGTAAATAAAAAAATCAACTCATTCACCAGGTAGTTGAATATCAGTCACACTCTAAATGTGAGAGCTAACGCCATTACTCGACTGCCGAAACTGAAGTAGGTGGAGCGGGGTTGACATAAATAGAAATTAGGTATTTCCTTAACTAAAAATAGATTACTAATTATTTTCGTATAGTTAAAAACAATTACATTGATTAGAATGTTTTAAATATATGACTGTTTTATAAATGTCTAATGAAAAAGAGCTTTTTACACTCATTATTTACGAATTCATTGTATATGTGTGTGGTGTTGACAGTTGATTCGTAACTAGCAGATGTCAGGTCCCAATTCAGTCAACTGGATAACTTTACCACCAGAGGACATAAGTCACTTAAACTGTAAAATAGTATTTATAGGAGATTTTTTACATGGAGTAATATATTCTAAAGTAGGGTGTGCTGCGAAATTCTCAAACTAATCCAAGTATTGACTGCAAAAGTCTGTAAACATTAAGTGGTATTCCTCATTTAATAAAATTACTTAAGATTTCAAGTATAGAATGTAATAACCTATAAATAAAATGGTGTTGTTTCGAAATAATTGATGTTGTCGAAAGTTTTTAGGTATTGAATAAAATGGATATTGTATCATTTAGCAAAGTAATCAAAAGTTATTAAAATGTTAAGCTGTGCAAGTTTCAGACTTATTAGGAACTAATAATTTGCACAATAATCATCTCATATATGAGAGAAAAAAAGTGAAGAATAAGATAAAACTTGGCACTTTCTATTAGTAAAATTAAGAGGGGTGATAAGTTCATGGAAGAAAAATGAGTTGAAGATGACTTTTTTGTACAGAGAGTTTGGGTTTGAAATGATGAAATCCTATCCACAAATCTTCGAACCAGTTTCTTTAACTTCTTAGATGATTTTAAACGACACTTCTTGTGATGGCGTGTAATTAGAGGTGGTCATGTTGTTCATTGATTGAACCGTTATTCAATTTTCATTGACCTTTAGATTTCTTTACAGATTAGTGCAAGAATATTTGTTTACTAAGTCCACGCTTTATGTAACTAACATAACCTGTTCCATGAAAGTAAGTAATAAATCCACAGTGAAACGGCACAAGGTGACCGTTTGTCCTTGAAACTTCCCCGAACGTGGTTTTCAGTAGAAAAAACAATTCAGAGCTTTGTTGAATAAAACATCTTTCTGAAAGATCTAGATAGTCTGTTTTTTAAAAATATCTTTTCAACTTTATCTTCCCTGAAATCACTGTTCATGAATAAAACTTCGGAATTTCGTGAGTACTTTAAACTTGACATTTTGGTTTCAGATTGCTATCAATAGACTTGGTCGGGGAACTGTGGTGTTTGCTACCGATATTGGTGTGGAGATGAAAAGACAATAAAGTCTGAGACAATTGATTGACATTTTGCAAATGAAGTATTTACTGTATGGTCCTCCAATATTGTTAAAAGATTATGTAATTTTGTGTTTAAATACATTCGGTTGTCCTCACTGATGTTTTCGTTCACTAAAAAACCACTCTCTAAAAGTATTCGGCAGACTTTACTCATTTCGTCATCAATTATCTCTTCTGTACATGTTCGTCTAGTTATTTAGGGTATAGAGGGGATTAAATATCTCTTCCTACTTACCAGCATTCAATTCTGGAAGTTCGTATGACTACCCGTTCCAGGTTGGCCTTTTGTATATCTATCGTTGTAAAGATCAAACTTGTCTTCGTTGCTCTGATAAATTTAATAGCTACCATTCTAGTCCACATTAACTCTTTTTCTAATAACTGATTTTAACTTGAAGCTAGAGCATTTCTCTATAAATTACTATTTCCGAGTATGCTGACTAATCTGAGTTGGTAGTTCAGCAAATATTTGCATAATTCACAACAAAAGTTTTATAGAACACCTATTATTATAAACAAAAGTTTCGTTACATTTCAGAAATTATTTTATTTATCAGTTATTCGCCTATCGTAACTACCTTTTTTTCAAGATTGTCGTACATTAGTGAAAACTTTAATCAATTTCTGTTCTATTGTTGTTTTATAATCTTATTAACTCTTCTATTTTTGTTTTCTATTTCAACATCTTCATAGATGCACTATTTTATAATCTAAGTGCGTCCAATTTTGTTCGCGTTTACAAACGTGACGCATTATGTCTATTCAAATTACTTTTATTGGAAAGACGTATTTTATTTACGGGAGATTCTGGCGGAACTCTATCAAATTGGATGTTAACTTTACTCAGTTTGTATCCAGGTAATCAAATTTATGTTATTTATTTCTTGTCATAATTTTTGTCTTCCATACAATTTCTAATCACAATTTATTTGAAAGTGTGAACATTCATTAAGATATGTAATTTCACAATACAATTTTAATTATAGTTTAAGTAATCAAATTCACTGCTAAGTTTTTTGATGATTTGATAGTATTATAAATTATCTTGACATATATATTGACAAGCCATGAACTAACGAAAATCAAGGCTTTTAAATGATTGACCTAATTTAACTTAAGGAATATAG
Source organism: Schistosoma mattheei (assembly GCA_944470405.2). Taxonomy (NCBI): domain Eukaryota; kingdom Metazoa; phylum Platyhelminthes; class Trematoda; order Strigeidida; family Schistosomatidae; genus Schistosoma; species Schistosoma mattheei. The sequence goes on from OX103947.1 coordinate 79,952,457, forward strand.
CCCTAAAAAATGAAAAGATGTTTTGACAGCAAACTCATCTGCATATCCAGAAAGACGGTTTGATCTAGACAATGAATTCAAAACATAGTGCTATAAATGCACTAACCTCCTTTCCCCAACTTTCATATGATTGTAAGCTTGTTCATTATTTCCTCCCGAAGAGAAACCAGAAAGAACTATAAATCAAACTATAATACATATGTAACTGAACTATTTTAGATCAGAAGAAATTATGTTAAACAAGGATAGGACGTTTCGCTGCTATATATATATATATATATATATATATATATATATATATATATATATATATATATATATTGGTAATTTTGTTTAACCATTATTACGGTGCTTGCCAGTCAATTCTTCATCCAAGAGAACAGCTGAGGTTGATATATTTGAAATTTTACTCTCTACTGTTGATTTTATCATGGATTCATTGGTTGTTGTATTTTTTAATTAATATTTCTGTTATCGTGCGTTTCAACAGATATGTTACGTAGTGGTTTGTCACAATGTTCCGTTATTGATCCCTCATGGATTTCAGAAGCAAGTTATTGGCCTGATATGAATGATTCCAGTTCAAATAGCTTTAATTCTTATCAGTATTCATTAGAAGGATCATTAACTAAGATCAGTGGACAAGTGTCAGAACAGAATACAGATTCAACTCTAAATAAAGTAAGCTTTCTTGTATGCGTCCAGGAACATCTTCATTTGTTATGGTTCTCAATGAAAAATTGCGATGTTAAATATTGCCGTTGATATGTAACCTTTCTCACTAATCATTTACAATTACGTTTTAGTGTTGGTTATTTATTATCGCACTGGAGAGACCAAGTTTCCTATATTTTATGCGCTTTCTAGATGTCTTCATTTTCAGTACACCATAAGTATAGGTTTAACAACTGTTTCACAAACTCAGTCAAGAAAAACTATTCATTCTACAATTGGTTGTTGGAAGTCTTGTATACGAATAACTATTTGTTAAACGGTGTATTGGGTAGTCAATTGTTGTTAATCTATAAAATATTTTCAAATGTATCTATAAATACTACTAATATTTCGTTATATGAATTCTTAAATCTACATTGTTAAAGCTTACTGGACAAGGAATAATAGACGACATTTCACTGGCTGCTTTAATCACGTTTCTTGTTCCCTGATCATTGCGCCAGTGCTCAGTAGTTATATTTCTTACAAAATTCGATTCATATATGTAGGTTTCTCAGTGGAGTCGCTTGAAGCTCTATATATACTACCAAAAAAGACCACGGTTTAGTGTAACCTGTTTGTTACTTGGAATCAAGTAACTACTTCTATGAATTCGGTGTTCATCTTGTTGTGCTAATGAGGTAATAGCAACTTGGACCGATGCACTTATGTTCTTAGTCCTACGTTGTAGCTGATTGACTGACTGACTTGGAATCAAGTATTAATAATACGGAATTACTGTTCATTTTATACCCTTGGATAATTTACTCCTAGTTTCAATGAATAATATTGAATTGGAATAAAAACATCATCGGATTCCCTTAAATATCTATTCCATCCGCTTGCAATAATTATTTTCATTCAAACAGAAAATAAAATTCGAATTATCCATCTCCATTTTTTTTCATTCTTTCATGTCCTTAACTTTTTCACAACAATAATAACTCATTTCAAGTCCATTTCAATCTTCTAGGAAGAAAACGTTCAGCTTACTTCAAATGTTGATTCCAAGAACTCAGGTTTGTTTATTGGCCTATTATATAAAGATATTGTATGTGCTTTTTTTCACAAGTTCTCATTTTTATGATATGGGTGGATGTTTAATAGTGTTATTAATATCGCCTGCCTATCAGTACCGGTTTTAGTGAATTGTTTACAGAACCCATTTTATAGCTTTTGTTAAAAATGACATCAGATGTGTGTTATTTTCATATGTAAACAACCGAATACTCATCTATATCGTATAAGCCATTTTACTTCGTATTTTCTATGGTATCTACTTATAGCCGTTTCGGTAGGTGCAGAATTTGAGGTCGATGTCTACGTGATTGTTCTAATCAATGGTTGGAGACGTAATATATTTGAGAATCAGTCGTAGTGAAATAGATACGTTCACTCATTGTCATTTATAGGCTCTTAAGTGTTAAATTATCTTACGTTTTTATTCTCGAATCATATTGTTTATGTTTAATGTTTACTACTACCATTAATGATGGTACTATATCTACTACTATGACGTTTATCCTGAGAATTTTAGCTCTATGTACTCATATGGTGATGATACACATATGTGCAAGGTTCAACGTTGCTTATGACTGACTTCTAATTTCTCTTCATTGTATCACCTGATAGTTTATATGAGTATATAAGTTATTTATAAAGATTCACTAAGGTGAAAACCGTTTTAAGAAACTCTATACCAAATTCATGGTCGGATTGACAATTTAATCTGCCAATCAGCATTTTGCAAATACTCATTCTATTTTTGGTTTCAGCCAATAATATTGATCCACAAAGAACTCATATAATAAATGTATCTGACACATTACATACGGAATCAAAACAATCTGTAATAAATGAGTCATATAAAAAATATCAAACCAACAATTTTCTGGAGAAAATAACTGACGATTCAATGTTTAAATTTTCGTTAAATTCACCATTTCCTACTGACGATTGGGGATTTCCTTTATCTGTATTTACGAAAGTGAGTTTTTTGTTATTCAATTCTATGACTTCAATAATTTTCTCTAATTTACTATACCGTTAGACTTAGATTATGCTTGAATAATTTTTCAATCATACTTGCTACAGTTAAATAACAATTATTTTTTGCTCAAAGTAGCAGAAAACCTGTTTCCGTAGTGTATTTTTTAATTTTTCAGTTTTGAACCAACATCAAATGTAATACCAGGGACATAATCTAATGAAAGAAAACCTTTATCGGTATCATTTGTGGAAACAAATATGTTTGTTGTCATTTATTAGGAAAGATTTCCAATTCTCAAGAGATCTCTTCTAAACTTGCTATATCAAGTAATCTGGCAAAACTGAGCTATCAGATTGCGAAGCACCATATTCAACTGGAGCTTCTTATAAATTTGGCAAACATTTTATAAATTCAATGACATCCAACACATGAAATATATGCATTTATTTAACTGTCCAAGTATAAAAAAAGAACACCTCTCGTCAGCTAAATTAGATTTTAAGTTAAATCATGTAGGAATTTTAGTTATAAGTAGTTCATCCTTGTTGGTTTAATTGATATTTATCTAGTAGTGACATTTTAAATTTTCAGATTAATTTATGTTTGTTTTCTACTTGAATAAGTCTGTAGTTAAACACGCTCAAAGAGGAAATTCCAAACTGAATGCATTTTGTGTAGTCATCAATATTCATTTAAAAGTAAAGTCCTCTTTTTTCAGCAACAGAAACTGGCATACTTTTCACATATTAGTTATACGTTTTTTACAATTTGTGAAGTATGACAGGAGTCAGCATTCAAATTACGTCTAATTAACATGGAATCATTCTCATAAATTCTTTCACTATCTCCTCTCATATACTATCACTCATTTATCCTACACAGTTTCGCATACCCGTCTTTAAACATACTGTTTTTGTGTGATGATTGATGAGGTTGAACTAGTAACCAAACCAGGTTAGTAGGATGGTGTTTGAATCTTTGACTAGAGTAGTTGAAAGTCGAACGCTTTAGTAAGTGAGCTACCGGTCCATATCGACGACTTCAACCGTCTCACTACTGTTGTCTCAATTTATTTGTAGCGATTTCTGTCAGTTGCCAGATACAAATAACACTTTCAACTGGGCAATAAACTCTGACATTCAGGCTTTATGATCCTTACCTAAACTTTGTAAAATTTCTTCCGTATAAAATTTAAAATCAGTCATTGGTGGTTAGTTTTGTCAACGTATTTAATGTGTCCAAAATGCCGTCTGCAACGAATAAAATTTATAATATGTCATACAGAATGTTCGTCGAATTCTACCTATTGTTTTTCTACAGTCTTATTTAGCGCCTATGTATATTCCCCTTGGTTTAATGGATATACTACTAGAACATTCTAGTCTTCCTATGCCATTCAGATCAAGTATTAATTTATCATCATCTGGAACTCAGAGTCTGACTTTAACCGATCGATCAGTACGTGGTTTTGTAGCTGGTGCAACCAATCCCTTATTGCAATCAAACAAACAACTAACTGAGGTTTTCGTGTCATCCTTATCGCCTGTTAAGGATATTTGTGAAAAATACTTCCCGCATTTGTTTGAACTAACCGGTGCATTTGGAAAACCGACCTTTGGAATAGAAACAGATTCTATGTCGAGTCTTTCACTGTCTGAAAATTCAACGAAAACTTCTTATTCCATTAATGTCGATAGTGAAAAGAATACACAAAACACGGGATCCAAAGTTTCAAATTTTTCACGACCATTTTCGTTGGTAAGTAATCAGGTGTCGATATATTTGTCTTGGTTTGTATATAATTGAAATAAAATGTTCTTTTTTAATGCTTAGTTGGAGGTTTACACACTTTCATCCACAAGAATGGTTGTCCCATGACTTACTACTGAAGTAATAGTTATACATTCCCAGTAGTATTTCACTGACATAAAAATATCGTTTGTTTTACTTTGTCTTGTCTGCAACACAATAAGTTTTCCGATCTTGACAGTAATCTATCATTATGAGAAGGGTGTTCTTACCAGTATTAGTTTCAGTTATTTAGTTGATAAAAGTCAGCATTTATCCGATAGGCACTACTATATTCCACAATTAACAAGAAATTCTCTTTGAAGTATCATCTTTTAATTCGACTCAGGATCCCTCAGACTTCAAAGTGAACTTAATAGCATCCTGAGCTCTTTGTTCAACAACTTTTACTCACATTTGTGGTCAAGCTTATTTTTACTTATCGTTAATATTTTATTATTATGTATTGTTCTTACATACAATTGTGGTATTCGCTTTTATTTTCATTTCAGCCCAAAAGATCACAACCAATCATTCAAATAAATTCAGAAAACATTACTGATAAGTATCCTGCCAACTCACGCTCTATGCCTGTTCCGCTGAACCGTGCATTGCAACTAAGTCGTACTGATAGATTGTTTATTGATCATTTGGTAATGACTGTCAATACATGGTACAGTGCACAAATAGACTATTGTCAACAATTGTCTTCCAAAAAAGGTGAATTGGTAACATCCCATAGCTTTCATAGATTAGACCAATTGGATACAGAAACTTTGGAACAGCTCACATTAATCCAAAAAACAGCCTTATTAAGATTTCCATGTGAGTATTTATTGTTATCAGCCGAGACTTTCCGTCTTATAATTTTGTTATATGATAATTGTGTCTGCTAATCCAAACTATCCCATTTCCAGTGAGACACTTATTCACTGATGTTCTGCACCTTATGAAGTAATATAATATGACAGAAATCAAAATATTCTAGGTTCAAAATCAGTATACACCGGTGACTGTTGAGTGGCCTTAAATCGGACTCCAATTTGATCATGTGTTGATTGCTGTCGAAGTATACAAGTCGCCAATCCTCGCATATAATCATCGACTTAAATCGCGTTGGTGAATAATGGAAGTAAGTCAAATACGAGAATGGATTTTTGAATACGTATATTTCGTACAATCGTTGATCGAAAAGCCAAGCAAAACGAAATAATGTGCAATGTAGAAGGCGAATGAACCAAATCGATTTAACCAAGCGTGAATCGATATTTACACTCAGATAAAGGTAAGTTACAGACATGTGATGAGTAAGATAAGAAATGCGCGAATAATTAACAAGGTCAAAATGTCACTCAAGAAGAATGAATAAATTGGCCTGTCCGCAAGGTAGAATAAGCTATGTGAGTTTAACATAGTAACCGATACTACAACTGTACTGCCTTTTCACTTGCAAAATTATACGTTATGAGCAGACATTTCTGTAAATAATGCATCCCACAAATTTTTAGTGTTTCACTTAAGATTGAAGAGAATATGAAAGACATTCATCTGTTTAAAGATTGCATATGAATGCTCTCAACTATTTGTTTTTAATCTTTGTCAGTCAGTCAGCTACAACGAAGGACCAGACACATATACGCATCGGTTGAAGTTGCCACACCTCATCAGCACAACAAAATGAACACAGTTCATAGAAGTAGTCACTTCAATGGTGATAATACATAAAAGAAAGAATTAGTTGGTAGAAATAAATATATAAAGTAATTTTAATCCGACGGTTTAAGGGAAGACAAGGAGTATATGCATCGACGCCATTGTGATCGATTTTGGACCATGTCACCCAGAGTCACGCGGACCCCAACCAAGTAGCCTGCATCTGCCAACATGGCTAAGATCAGAAGTTAGTGACTTTGTGGATTGACGCCACGTTTTGGTTTGGCCAACCCTAACTTTTTACCAACCATTTACAACACCAATCAGCATTGCGTGTCGTGAAAGTTGGTAGGTGGGAATACGTAATATATGACTCAACCATCTCAGTTGGTGTAGATTGACGACCTCATCAACTGATTCACCATCATTCCCTAATACTGTGCGTCTAACCTCACTATTACTTACCCAGTAATCCCAGCATATGCGAGCAATTTGAATTCAATTAAACCTTTCTTTTATTTGTCAAAGAGTAATCAATAAATTGTTATTATATATTTAATCTCTCATTTTGTCATCAACTTGATCATGTTTCCTTCATGAATTAATCAAACATTTCATTTAGCTAAATATCAGAGGTTCATGTCTTCATTACTTCTAATGAAACTAATAGGATATAAGTTTTGTTAGCTAAGCTAAAATTGTTCATTTAAATGTTTGTGTGATTTTCTCGTTTAAAAATTTGAAACAGCTATTATCCACGTGAAAATTACTACTTATTTGTTGGCACTCATCAACAACGACTTTTTATCTTTATATATTTTAGTAATAATGACAAATTTTTTTTGTTAATTTGTAGGTATAGTCAGTGTAATACAATAAGGCAGACAGATATATTTATCGTATAATGATGATTTACAGGCTATCACATGATAGCAATTTTGTAGAACAACATGTATCTTAATGTATTCACAGTTGTGCATATAACTATATGTTCTAATCAACATAGGACTTTAGAAAAATATCCATGATCTCGATTTGTCTCACCATATCAGCACAGTGAGATCAAATCAACAAAATGAGGCGAAGTAATTTTAGGGTTCGTGATAAGGTTTAAAATAAAAGGATGTATTCTTAGAGTGAAAAGTTTCAAAACATATTGCAACACCATCCATTTTGATTCATGTTACTGAGTATCTCCAACCAAAAAAGTAAAACTTTGTCACTGAAATAAGTTAGTGCATATTCAATTATAGAGTTATTTTAAGAACTGTAGTCTGTTTAAAATTCACTATAATTACGTAATTGAACTTGACTCTTTTGTACACAGAAATCAGGTTTACAATATTAAATTTTTTCCACTTCAGGTGTGTACAAATTCCTGATCCAAATCTCCTTCAAACCAATAATAAATATATTTTTTGTTATATCCTAATGAGTAGAAAAACTGTATTCATGACGTTTCGTGACTTAATTTGGGCCACTTCTTCAGAGTAAATAAGTGACCGAAATAAATTAACACAATTCTAAATAGTACAATGATTTTAAACAACGATTGTCGTGGTAACATGTGACCATGTGCGAAGGATTGAGCGGTTTATCGATTTCCGTTCTCTCATTAGATATAGCCATACAAAGCAGTTTTGGAATATTTGTTTACCAACTACACACCTTTTACGACTAATGTAAACTGCCCCACAATATCAAGTAAACTGGTAAATGCATCTAATTCATGAAAGTTTCTAAGATAAACTTCCGCTTTGGGCCACCCACACTGTGCATGACCAATTATATATATATATATATATATATATATATATATATATATATATATATATATATATATATTAAAGAATCCCATCATGAAAACTAGAACGACATACGTTGTTAAGTATTAATACTTTTAATGTTATGTAACTTTCTGTACATATATTGTCTTTTTTTTCGTTTTATTTATTTAGCTCAAACTATTTTAGATGCTTGGATACGACAACAGTTTTTAATTTATTTAAGAGCATTATTATTATCTGCTCAAGGTTACAGTAAGTTGCTTCTTTGCAGTTTCTTTTCACTGCTGTATGTTTACAACCTAGGATATAAATTATCAGATAAATTCTTTCTTTTTTTATCGTGAACTAATTGCATAAGTAATCAAGTGGTATGTTCGTGACTTAATTATCATTTCAATCTGTAAGTTCACGAGGTAATATTAACCTTTAAATAAGTGCTTTTCGCGAAACTTATGCAACCTTAATGTTAAACTCTACATGAATATTTTCAGATCGGATATAATCAAGAATGTTTCCAATATTCTTATACAATTGTATCGGTTTTCGCTAACTTTGTATCTTAGTAATGGCGTGCATTTGTCTAGTTTTTTTGTCATAAAGTTAGTAAGCACAGAGTGATATAGTGTTAATAAGATTAGGTGTCAATGTCGCTTATTTACTACCAACAGCTGTGATAATTATGTTCCATCGAATAGCAAAGTGTATTATATTTCTCCAGTTTCCATATCATTTACAAATATAACTGTATATAACCCACCACATTCGCAACTTGCTAATAAATGTACATCGAATGTAATAACCACAGCATAACTTTCGTTCCTTATTACTCCAGCTATCTTCAATGATAATTACTACCATAGTATACGAATAATTTCCTTAATTTTCAAGTCTCGGGATACTTCACGATAAGTTGGTCACCTTAGACCACTGATCCGGCATCCAACGGTGTTAATGTCTAACTTCAAACAATCCACGAAATTGAGCGACACATCCACCATTGTCATCAGTGATCATGATCTCAGCTTCTTAAATTACTGCAATCTCCGCAAAACCCCTGATACTAATCAAATTATGCTCACTAGTGACTGGCTTCAAGAGGTATATCCTGGAGTTCTAGTGAGAAGTAGTGACCAGTAGAGTTCATCCGAGTCAGTTGTGAGATAATAACTCACTGATGACTATGGTGGATGTGTCGCTCAATTTCGTGGATTGTTTGAAGGTAGACATTAACACTGTTGGATGCTAGCTGGTTCAGTGGTCTATTGGTTAAGCGATCGCGCGCGTCACTGATAGGTCGTGGATGCGCACTTCTGAGGAGTCCAATAATAGGACGAAACGGCCGTCCAGTGCTTTCAGATTTTCCATGGTAGTGTAGCTTCAATTGACTCATGATCTCAAACATTATATTTTCGAAAAAGACTATCATTTTTATTATCGAAAGTCTATTTGTTTGAAGTTATTTGTTATAGGTAACTTAAATCTAATCTACTTATAATTTTGCATAATAATAATTCTTTATAGATTCCAATGCATCAGACTTTCAGTCAGCCTATTTAACTTGTTTTCGTTTAACAAGAAATTTTTTAATTTGGCGTTATCAATTTATTCCAAGTCAATTGTTTACTGTTTCTAAACCAGAACAAATTCATCATAATACTTCTGACACCCAATTAATCAACAAACCAATAGATGATAATGTGGAAATTTTAAAAACAACTGGAGATTCATATGTAGGTTTCTGTTTGTTTTAATTTTTTTCTTTATTGTTGACTGAAATATTTTCAAGTTTTATATTACCTTCTTCGTCTTCTGATAGAATATATACTGCAAACTTTATCATCATTTCAGTCAGTCAGTAACGACATATTATCTTATTAACCTGATCCAATCAAAGTATTGATTACGTCATTTCAGCTATTTGTCTAGATTTACTTACTTACGCCTGTTACTCCCAATGGAGCATAGGCCGCTGACCAGCATTCTCCAACCCACTCTGTCCTGGGCCTTCTTTTCTAGTTCCATCCAATTCTTGTTCATTTTTCTCATGTCTGTTTCCATTTCTCGGCGTAATGTGTTCTTTGGTCTTCCTCTTTTCCTTTGGCCTTCAGGATTCCATGTGAGGGCTTGTCTTGTGACGCAGTTGGGTGCTTTCCTCAATGTGTGTCCTATCCACTTCCAGCGCTTCTTCCTGATTTCTTCCTCCGCTGGGATCTGGTTTGTTCTCTCCCACAGTACGTTGTTGCTAATAGTGTCCGGCCAATGGATCTGAAGTATTTTGCGTAGACAACTGTTAATAAACACCTGTATTTTCTGGATGATGGCTTTCGTAGTTCTCCAGGTTTCTGCCCCATACAGTAGAACTGTCTTGACATTTGTATTGAAAATCCTGACCTTGGTGTTGGTTGACAGTTGCTTTGAGTTCCAGATGTTCCTCAGTTGTAAATATGCTGCTCTTGCTTTGCCGATCCGCGCCTTCACATCTGCATCAGATCCACCCTGTTCATCAATGATGCTGCCCAAATACGTAAAGGTTTTTACATCTTCCAAATCTTCTCCGTCAATTGTGATTGGATTGGTGCATTCTGTGTTGTATCGGAGAATCCTGCTTTTCCCTTTGTGTATATTGAGACCTACTGCTGCTGAGGCTGCTGCCACACTGTTCGTCTTCTCCTGCATCTGTTGTTGCGTTTGGGATAGAAGGGCCAGATCATCTGCGAAGTCTAGATCGTCCAACTGCATCCTAGATGTCCATTGTATCCCGTGCTTCCCTTCAGACGTTGACGTCTTCATGATCCAGTCGATCACCAGGAGAAAGAGAAAGGGTGAGAGTAAGCAACCTTGCCTGACACCGGTCTTCACTTCGAACGACTTTGTCAACTGTCCTCCATGCACAATTTTGCAGTGTAATCCATCATATGAATTCTGTATGATATTGACTATCTTCTGAGGCACGCCGTAGTGTCGAAGAAGTTTCCATAGTGTTGTTCTGTCCACGCTATCAAATGCCTTTTCGTAGTCAATGAAGTTGATGTAGAGTGATGAATTCCATTCAATTGATTGTTCCACAATGATCCGTAGAGTTGCGATTTGGTCTGTACACGATCTATCCTTACGGAATCCTGCCTGTTGGTCACGAAGTTGGGCGTCTACGCAGTCCTTCATCCTGTTTAACAATACCCTGTTGAAGACTTTTCCCGGTATTGAGAGAAGAGTGATGCCCCTGTAGTTATCACAGTTGCTGAGATCGCCTTTCTTCGGTATTTTGATCAGAAGTCCTTCTTTCCAGTCTGTTGGTACTTGTTCCTCATCCCAAATCTTATTGAAGAGAATGTGGAGTATCCTTGCAGTTGCCGCTACGTCTGCTTTTAGTGCCTCTGCTGGATGTTGTCCGGTCCTGCTGCTTTGCCACTCTTGATTTGTCTGATGGCCATGCTGATTTCTTCAATTGTTGGTGGGCCAACATTGATTGGGAGGTCCGTGGGTGCTGCTTCGATGTTGGGTGGGTTCAGTGGAGCTGGTCGATTCAAGAGTTCTTTGAAGTGTTCTACCCACCTGTTTTGTTGCTCTTCAATGTTGGTGATTACCTCGCCTTCCTTGCTTTTCACTGGTCGTTCTGGTTTGCGGCGATTTCCAGAGAGTTTCTTTGTCGTGTCATACAATTGTCTCATGTTTCCTTCTCTTGCAGCCTTTTCCGCCGTCGTTGCTAAATCTTCCACATATTTACGTTTGTCGGTTCTGATGCTCCTCTTCACTTGTTTGTTTACTTCTGTGTATTCAGCTTGTGCCTTGGCTTTTTCTGCTCTTGTTCGACTGGTATTGATTGCTGCCTTCTTGTTCCTCCTTTCTTGAATCTTATCCAGTGTATCAACAGTGATCCATTCCTTGTGATGGTGCTTCTTGTGACCCAGGACCTCATGACATGTTGAAGTGATTGCCTCTTTGATCCCCTTCCAGTTGCTCTCCACAGTAGTTCCTTCTCCATTGAGTAGATCATGAAAGGCCTGGAACTTGTTGCTGAGGACTATCTTGAATTTGTTGAGTTTGTTAGTATCCTGAAGAAAGGCCGTATTGAACTTTTGTGATATTGTCCGCCCCGTTGTCCAGTGCTTCTTGAGTTTCAATTTCATCTTGGCGACCAGCAAGTGATGATCTGATGCTATATCAGCTCCTCTCTTGGTTCTCACGTCCTCTATAGTCCTCCTGAACGTTTTGTTGATGCAAATATGGTCGATTTGGTTTTGCGTGGTGTGATCCGGTGAAGTCCATGTGGTTTTGTGTATGCGTTTATGTGGGAATATGGTGCCGCCTATGACCAGCTTATTGAAGGCACATAGATTTGCAAATCTCTCACCATTTTCGTTTCTTTCTCCCAGTCCGTGTCGTCCCATGATGTCTTCATATCCAGTGTTGTCCGTTCCAACCTTGGCGTTGAAATCTCCCATCAGAATGGTCAGGTCCTTTGTTGGGCACTTCTCGACGATTGACTGCAGCCTATTGTAGAATTGATCTTTAGCGTCTTCATTGTAGTCGTTGGTAGGCGCATAGCATTGGATGATGTTCATTGAAATGCCCTCTTTCTTTGTTTTGAACGAGGCTTTGATGATCCTTGGTCCATGAGATTCCCATCCTATAAGTGCATTTTGCGCTTGTTTGGACAGCATCAATGCAACTCCTTGTGTATGTGGTGCATTTTCTTCTTCATGGCCGGAGTATAACAGGAGCTCTCCTGTAGTTAGTCGTTGTTGTCCAACTTGTGTCCAATGTGTTTCACTGATCCCAAGTACCTCTAGGTTGTATCTTCTCATTTCTGCAGCAATTTGGAAGGCTCTTCCGGTGTCCCACATTGTACGAACATTCCATGTACCTAAATAAATGGTCGCTCTGGTTGTCAGAAGGGGCATCGGCCTCGTAACTTCCGAAGGAATTCGGCTTTCATCATGAGGCGTCATAATTCTTCTAAATGAAGACCTTCTGACTCCCAGGGCAGAGTTTAAAAGGTTTGAATAATTTTTTCTGGTTAGCGTTTTTTTAGCGAGTTAGTTTTCTACGGGATGGGGACGCTAACCCCATGCCCAACCCTCCTCCTTTATCCGGGCTTAGGACCGGCAGTAGCCCCCCGAGGGACCCCAGGCGGAGTTATTTGTGTAGATTTGCTTACTTTTATTAATCTATATGGTTGTATTAATTTTCATTAGCTGGTCAAATTTCATGATTATTTTAAGGATTGTTGAACGTATTTTCTTTTAGTTTTGTGTTGCTTGGTATGTACTTAACATCATTTTATGTAAAGAAAATATTTGAACTTGGAAATAATGACTAATCCTTGTGTTTGTGTGTGTGTGTGTAAGATCATCAAGTATTTCGTATGAAAGCATATTGTTAATGAAATCCAACTTTATGTTTAAGGATTTTATATGTTATTAATGCTTTTGGTTGCTGAAAGTTTTCGTAAATTGGATAAAGGTAATAATAATAAATATTGTATTCAATGCTCATTAGGTTGAGATTACATGGTGGTTGGAGGTAGTCGACAGGAAACCCTGGACCCAGGTTTCGTGCTACTTGGCACTCGTCAGTAAAGTGTACCTGTAATCTTGAGGGAACTGATGCTCCCTGGCGGACTCAATCTCGTGTCACCCAGCTTCGCAGTCAGAGACGTTACCACTGAGCTATCCGAGCCGCGACCGACCTCCTGTAGGATTGGGATGTAATCACAATTGATTGATTGCCACCCAGTGATTAATCAATTGTGCTCATTAGGTTCGAACCAGATATTCTCCAGTTTCTCAACCAATAGTAAATCATTTTTACTCAACGAGTGATTTTATGTCATCCTCATTAAAATAAACAAATTAGCTTTATGTGGATTATACATTTACGAATATACCGAATAGGTAGTTTTTTTCAATTCAGCTTACATTTCCTAGTCGTTATCAATATTTATATTCGAATTATAAATTATAGATGACAAACTATTTGTTAAATGATTTGGTCTTATCTATAAATCGTTGTAATAGATCTGTCTTCTTCCTTCCTTATATTTTAAACGATACGTAATGTTACTGAATAATCATTTATTAGACTATTGATAATGCACCTGTGTCAGATGAATCTTTCTAGATTCATCATCTAGTTTTTAGCAACATATTAATAATAATGGGTTTTCATTACTGTTTTCACTACCGAACTCCATATTTCAATAGGTTATGATGAAGTATTCATAACTTAGTCTAGTTGGTTCCTTCTCTGAGTGACACTTGATACTTCTACCTCTCTCATGTAACTAGCTATTAGCCTTGTGATTTTGTAGTCATGGGAATAAATACATTCTATGGAATCCTATAAGGTGCACAATAAAACATTTCTGCTGATGTATAATAACATTCTGCTTTTGATTTGTAAATTGTAAGTAGGCTACGAGTTTGTCAGCACTAATACTATTTCAGAAAACATTAGCTAAGCTTAAGCTACGTTTATTTTTTTTACAAACGAATTCGGTTACTTTTTCAAACATCGACACCTCCCAGCAATTGGAGACTACCATGTCAAATGATGTTAATTTTATGTATTATTACTAATATCATGTACCTACAATAGTTTGATAAAGAATTTTCCCGACATGAACGCTACGTTGGAATCGCAATGCTATGATACCACTGTATTCTGACCCAACTTAAGCAAAGTGACATGACTGTACACAATTTATAGTTGGAAAATATGAACAAAACTTCTTTTTAAACGTCATTAATTGTAGTACGCAGGTTTGATTAGAATTGAGACCCAAACACTAAACTCATTGATTTTCCACTATACCGACATCATATTGGATAAAGAAAGTTAAATGCTTCATATGGAAGAATTTCTATAGTTTATAAGGATTTAAAACTGACACGAATATTTGGTATTTCAGTTATTGTTCTGTTGTAAATCCGAGCATGTAACCAAATAAACAAACTTTATTTGAAAATTATGTGTAGTAAGACTCACAGATTCACTAAAATCTAGAAAGTTATAATATAGTTAACATAAATACATCATTATATATGGACACTGTAATAATAAAGCCACCCAACATTTCAATAAATTTCTTTTTTGTTTTTTTTGTTTTGTTCCAGAATTCACAGTTGCAGGACTCATGTAAAACTTCACCAGACTCTGTTGCTGCTGTAGTCTCGCAACATCCTGGACGTAAACTTGCAGAACCTGATGATTGGATTCAAATTGCTGGTAGTTTTAAAAAGTTTGTCTGCCTTATATCTATCATTTAAACATTTTATCAAATGAAATTTTAATGTTGATATGCATTTTAGAGGTCATTCAGCAATATTTTCTAATAGTGTGCATATAATAAACACTATTATGAAAATCTGATTATAGTTAGAATTAACTCAAATTTAATTTTGATCAATTGGAATCCATAACTTTAGTTCTTGATAGTATTCTTCGATACAACACTTCCATATGAATTATAAACGATAGTGAAAAAAGGACTAACAAAACAAGTAATGTCACATTCTGTGGTCGTCCATCCAGATAAAAATATACGCGCTTCCTATACTTCAGTTCAATCTTTTATGGGAGTGAGTAGAATAGAAATCGGCCAATGAACAAAAATGCATGCAGGCAATAATATGCGGATATATATATATATATATATATATATATATATATATATATATATAATAGACTTCTTCCAATTGTGTATTGTCTTTGCTATCTCCTACCAGGCGCTTGGCCTTGAGATGGCATATGAACACAAGCGCATGGTATGTTTAATCTTGCTCAGCCTATTACCTCTCCCTCCTGGAAAGCAGACCTTCCCCCCTGCGGTTCAGCTGCTTGAGTTAAGGTAAGGATACTTCAATTAGGCAAGTTGTCATTTTTTTCAGACTTATATTACAAAGAGAAATTTATGAACATAAAGGGCCCACTTACAGAACATGTCTTTGCGACTGACTTTAAAATAACTTGGATTATCCCGTTGTTAATATTTTGACTGAAATTTGATCAACTTTGGTTCGCATTTGAGGATCCTGTGTGGATTACCTCAATTTAGCCATTATGACCCAAGTTAATATAGAATAGTTGGAATGTGGGTTCCATCCCTAGCCACATCCCATTTATTGTATATTAACGTGTGTTTTTGCATTTTAACCCTTTATTACCTCAATTCGTGAAATAGGTTGGTATATATGAAATACACCGAATGGCTTTATTTCACTATTATCTTCACATTTGATTGCCTTAGATTTGTAGATGACTTCATTGGTCGTAAGTAGTTATATTACTTATATTTAGTTAATGAACTTTGGAAATTTCACATCAATGAGCTCACTGAAACTGCAGACAGAAGTAAACCGCTGTTTATGTCTCTCTTTTTTCTAATGTTTCTCCAATTAGTGTGTCAGTACATAATAGATACCGTCTTTCAAACGAACTAATCTCCATAATATTCCTACTCAAATTGATAATAACTAACTAACTACCTGGTACACAAGCATTGAAACTCTTCAGTTAAACGAAACAATTTGCCTACCATTCGGTATTATCTTTTCGAGAATCCGAAATGGGTTTTAAAGTTTTTTTATCACTTTCTTAGTTGAAACTTCACATAACTTCAAATTATAAAATATATTTGTAAATTCATTTCAATTTCTCATTACATAGGTTGAGCAACATGGCTGCTGATCAAGGTCGGAGACTTGTCAGTCAAAGTGTTGCTGGTCTTGTGAAATTCGGCAGTAAGTATTTAATATTTTCGGTTGCAATCAAAGTTAAATTATAAATAAGTACAGTCAGTCATTGCCAACGTATATCATGACGAAGATATAATTTATCCTGTTTCCATAATGCATTAGCTCGACAAAACGATAATAGCACAATACATAACAAAAGCAATTTAAATAATGTAGTGGCAGTGATGATAAGAAAGACTTAATATTGGTAATGTTTTTCAGAAAGACAGAGTGGAAAGTATGAATGAAAAAATTCTTGAATTCGCAGTCTTAATAAAGATAAAGTGAGTAACTTCATCTAGAAAGAACTGTTGTAAAGACCACTCAGTGAAAAAACTGAGAAGACATGAAAATGCGAAATAGCCCGTAATATATAGATCTCAGTGAACATGTAGAATTATTAAACCCTTTGGTAGTAGATGGGTGTTTTTATCCCCATTATGTGACTTTAAAACGGATGCACCCCGCTATCCTACCGAACAATTGCCCAGTCCCATCTTTAATAATTCTATACTACCATACTGTTGAATTTCACATAGGACTAATTCAATTATCAGCTAGTATGAGAACTAAATACTGGGTTCGCAAAAGGCGGTTATCAAGTTTATTGAATGTAGAAGAAATACTTGCTTGTAGCAGTCGAGACTGTCAGCTATCGTGAGCTGGAATTCAGTGAAGTATAAATACCCATTCAGGCATGTTCGAATAGACTCATTTGGTCTGTTTATCGCTAAAAGAGGAAGGAGCTCTCGTAAAAAAATTATGGTTGTCTGTTTACTTGTTTCTAAGTATACTATAAACATCCATTCATATATGTACTCTCGATTTTCAGATTTACGATTAACAAAAAAATTTAGCCTAGAAATCTTATTTCCTTGGGTGTAAAATCTTGGAACCGTATGTTACATAACTTATTCTTGCTATGTCTTTAGGTCGTGCACCTGATTTCTACAGATTTTGCCATCGTAATTCACCTAGAAATTTCAGCAGTACTAAAACGTCGAATAAAGATGGCCCACAATTCGATATATACCAATTTCATTCAAACAGGTTTTGAAATTGTACACATTAATGACTGATTTAAAGGTTAATGTTTAAATTTGTAGAATTCTTAAGTCTTAAGTACAAATCAAAATCCGGACAACTTGTTCGTTTTCGCTGATTGACATAGCTCTCACAGTTTTCATCAGAGCGTAAGTGAATAAAGTGGATAATGGTTCCTTTGTGCACCGATATCCTAGGAAAATCAGACAAGTATTATGACGTCTCAAAGTTATATGGTAAGCCAGATCCAGAAGTCGTGAATACATAGGTCATTCGCCTATCGAATTCGTTCCGTCTGTCTTTGAGTATACAGGTACTGTATGTTCGTTCGATATTTGATTTCTCCTATGTAGCTGTGCTGTTCAAACGTTAACCATTGTGTCATGACAATGACCTTTAAAAGTTGATGTAAGGCTTTAAAAGTAGTTTTCAAGACTATTGAAGTTGGACAGCTTCTCTACTTTACAATTATCATAAACCAAAATGAAGTTAGAAAATACACGTTTCGTTATTTTCGGGGAAAGCATTCTTAAGTGAATGGTGCAGACTGTCTTCAAACACCTATTTTTATGCTCACGTGTTCACTTATTGCACTAATTTCCTATACACGTGATTAGAATGTCCTTATCACACACTTTTATTATGATATTGATTCCTTACACAATCAACTAGGTTTATTTCCTCTAATTACTAGGTGATTTCAACTCGACATTTCGTTCATCTTTGCCATCAAGTTTTGTTTGGAAATTCTCAGATGCTCTTAAATCAGTTGTTTCAAATCCCATATCAATTAGTTCTCCAATTCTACCACTTGAAACCACAGGTACCAAAGGTGAATCAGTTTCTCCAGAAATCAATGTTCCGAAAACTCAGATACCAGATAATAAAATTTACTTTTAATACTCAATGTTGTTCAGTGTTGTAGCTGTGATATTTATTGTGATATATTTTACTTCACAATGAAGTCCTTCTTTTAATCATATTTTATATCAAGCTTTATCAATCTCATGTTTTATTATTCCCCATTTTTATGCATCGTTTTATTCTTGTGGTCGTAAATGCATTTGTATGAACGCAATCTTGTTGTCTGATTCTTTTACGTCCAGAGTTTTGTTGTACTGATGTTATATTTTGCAATAAACATTTGTGTAATATAATAACTTCTCAATAACCTTAAGTTACTTGAAACACGGGAATTTACAGACAAGATCAAATTGTTACAAATGTTGCGTTATTTATTACGTTAAACTTGTTTGTCTATCTATGGTGGATTATAACTTGAATGCAGAAGCAGGATAACAAAATGTTCATGCATAAACAGATGATTGCTGAATTAAAACCGGGTTATACACTGTGGAAGATGATGTGTCATATGGATGCTGCTCTACACCAACTCAAGGTTGCAGCGTAGAGTGATTGACTATTTCGAACATGTATTTGCCAGCTAAAGGCGGTCTCTAATCGTTGCATTTGTATATTTGGTCCCGCTTTGTTAGAAATACTCGTATTGCATATTTATTATTCGTCTTCGTGTCTGGTAGACTGTTTTTTGCTAAAGAAACCTTTGATTGTTTAGGAGAAGCTGTTATTTTTGAGGTATTTCGTAATTCTCATCTAATTTAGCTTTGCCAAATTGGAACCAACCAAATCAAATACAAAGTTAGTGTCTTATTGAATGCATTTTGGCTCGTTAGTCCTTTTTGTTCAAAGTGAATAAGAGGATTTCGGCCGTTACGAGTGATCTTTTAAAGGCAATTAATAGTGTATTTCAATATGCTCTGAGTCTTTACTCCATTTTCCCCTCGAAATCTAATTTTAACAAGTAAGTATAGTGTATAGCGTTTTTCCAACATATTCATTTCACAAAAGTGGAAGCACAGACCATCTCTGACGAACTAGACGTCCGTTCGCCAAGGTTTATTTCTAACATATTATTAGTGACCTCAGACTTTTCGTTATATTCAAAATATCTTGTTTAACAGTAATTAGTTGTTCTTGAATAATCCAGTCCTTTGTCGTTGACTAAAATTGTTATTTAACAGTTCCCAGGGATATAACTAGTAATGATTTGAACTTCATTAACTTGAATTAAATGGAGTCGTTTGCTCCAACTTTTTAAGTGTTTCATCTAGTTTGGTTGAGTTATCTGCATTGATGAGTTCTGTTACTTAATGCAACTTGTTCTGAACTAGTTCAGTCCCGTGTGGCTGACTGCACTGTAGTCGGTGACATCAAAGGTATCAAATATAGAATTGACAATGTTGTATATACGTACTCTCTTTAAAAACATGTTAATTGCAGACACTGGAAGTTAAACCTTTCAATTAACATTCTCAGTTACTTGGACTTGCACTTGTGTGATGGCCTGGTTTCTACCCTCGTTCATTTATCCTCATCATGGTTTCATTCCTCAGCTTCAATATCTTCACCTTTGCATTTCTGGCTGTTCATGCAGTCTGTGATTGGAGCTGAAATGCAGCAAAATTATCTAATGAAACCAACATCGTTATTTGAAATTATTATTGCTTCATAAAGTTATTGTAATTTGTTTGTTACCGAGTGAGCATTTGTCTATACAAATGACAGCTATTCTTTGTCGTTTGTCATTTATTTCATTACTTACAAATGTTTTATGGTTAATTATGTGTTACTTCAGGTACACGCCATTTTTACAGGCATGATCTATAAATTACAACATTTGTTGGTGCACAGCATGCTTCTCAACTTATTATGTTTATAGTTGTTATAAATTAGACTCGTAGAGCGCTTGCTGTGAACAATGACCTTGAGGAGACTGGTTTGAATGGACTAATGATACCTTTTTACTTGTTGAATGCTTGATTTTGAATTCTAAATACAATAAATTCGTTCATGCTTGTCCAGTACTTCTTGATTCAATTGCGTTAATTCTGGGATTCCTAGCTCATAATATAATTCAAATAATTCGACACATTATAGACGTGTACGTCAAGTTTGTTCCAGACGTCAGACGTTTCATAACTGTGCACTCAGAGCAAGTTTCTGAAGAAGAAAAAAAGGAAACAAAAGATCAGCAAGGCACTTGGATATGAACGCCAAAGGTTTCTTAACATTGTATAGTAGAACGGACAGAGGTATAATAAATTAGATTAAATTCATATTATCTCTTGTAAGAGTGAAATGAAGTCAGAGGCTCCATATAAGAGAATGTAGTAATAAAGAACAATTAGTTGTGTCGTTTACCAAGTTGGAGTAAGCTCACATGAAGGGAGGGAAGTCAAGTATAGTTTGCCAATCAGAGTATAAGCATTAAGAAGGGTATAATGTAGGATGGTTGTTTATTAAAGCAGGCGGAAAAGTATATGAGTTGTAGATAAGGTAACGAGTGGAGAAATAATATTAATTGCTAGTCAACATAGTGTGCAGAAGAGTAAAAAGTTAATACAGGATAAACAGGTAGAAATTCACAGTAACTTGGTGCTGATGATATTTTGATTTGTCCTAACCAGTTGATTGGTAACAGGATCCATAGATGCAAGACCACAGGTGGTAGGCAATCGATTATGCGGTCCTCTTGACATTCTGAGAATGGTAGTGAGTGTCCCTTAGCGACCGAGCTTAGTTGAACAGTATCAATAGGTCCGGTGAGTTACCCTCCAACTTCAAGTGAGGAAACAGGGTGGAAAAAGTAACTAATACAACTGCATAGTAGGAAAAATAAGGCAAACTGTTTCGATTCTAATTTTCTTGGCAGCTTGAAATGTAACTGGAAACGGTTTTCGATCCTGTTCAGTTTTATTTTGAAGAATGATACTAAGATCAGCGCCAGTATCTATCAAGCCGTTCAACCCAGAGTTTCTGTCACTAACATAAAACAAGCGACTGTTTAAGCACTCTTGCTCAATTGTCACGACCTTGGGACAGGGTAACTCGTATTCCGTATTGTTGGGATTATTTTAGGCCAGGCGGATGGTTGCATGCACTTGGTTGGGTTGGCACCAAACTACCAGTGATACCAACAAAACTCCCACGATTGTCTGGACATTTGTGACCTGTTTTGTGACTTGGGTCTTGGTCGTTGTGATAACCTGATCCTGTTTCTGTGATCCGCTTGCATTCTGGCGACAGCTTCAGAGAGAATTTTGAAACTCGCAATGAGTCCTTCTATGACTGGGTCTTTTGCTGGTTCTTCTTTTTGTGTGTGGTTTGTTGTGCGTGATCTAGTTAGTAGACCTCTTTCCATTATTCTGTCGGCTATGCGCACTAAATGAGATAGGGTTTCAGGATCTTGTGCATGCAAACAATGTTGGACGCAGCATGGAAGTGCTTTTATCCATCTCCGTCTTAGGACTGCTTCACCCACTGTGTTATCACCAACTAAGACTTAGAGTTGACGTAAAAACTGTGACGGCGACTGATCACCTAATGTTCCTCCTTGGAAAAACCTTTGGATTCTTTGACTGCCTGATAACGATAAATGGTTCATTATCCCTCGTCTTAAGATAGTGTATGGTTGCGGTGATGGTAAGCTTAAAATCAAGTCACGGACATTTTGGCGGCTGAAGCAGGAAACATAGGACACATGTCTCTATAGCGAATTCCTTCAGATTTTATATTGTGTCTCGTGAAATAACGCTCTAGTTGAGCAAACCACAAGGCAGGGTCGCTACGATCAAATTCTGGACGTCAGGATTTCGTAGTCATAACAGTGTCTATCTCCACTGGTGACAAATCCTCCAGGCTTTGGTTTTGTATTGAGTCTGATATGAGGCATATGACAAATATAGTAATAAAATTAGCATGAAAAATGGTCACTACAACACGAATACCTGAAGATAAAAAAACCTGTGCATAAATATATATACCAAACTTAGGTTACGGATAATCAGAAGGTCTTCTTTTACGACCAAGTAAAATAAATACATTTTTTCAATAAAAAAATGAAACCTCATTTGTGTTTCACAGGGCTCACTAGTTTCGTGCCAGTAGGTAACCCTAGTGCAATTGATAGGAGAAACTAGACTAGTAGTGATTAGGTCTTTATTTAGATCTCTGCACAGTCACAGTGGGGAATGGGATTACCTGTTCAGACAAACAAAGCCTCTCAACATTCAATATAAGATAATAGGAAATATAACGTCTATACAAAATAAGGAATGGAATGAATGCTTGAACTATACTGTTATAACATATGCTTAGTTGTTTAAGGTCAACTCTTAACTAATCAACATAAGCTGTTACAAACCTTCCACTTACCACAAATTCAGGAACACATAAACTTCAATTTCGTTTGACAGAACTGGTAAATCCTAGTTCTCTTGAATCCAGTACTTTAGTTTGTCCTAGGTAATTGCATTATCAATGCATATTCGGCTAATGAACTATAAAATTCTGGATTAACTGGTAATAAAAAATCTTTTTGACCTTTGTTTGATTTTATGACTAGTGCCTAATGACAACCAAATATTTTATGACATGAAAGTAATCGAGATTTCTCAGCTCGACCATGCGTGCGTGGTCACTCTTTTTGAATCAAATATAATATTCTCTTCCTTGTCTAAACGTGTTCTTCAGAAGTGATAGATGTCATTTTGCTGATTATCACATTAGGACGATTCAGTAAGGATTGTGATGTGATTTCTAAGTAAAATACATTGGGTTAAGTATTCACATGCTGACGAACCCACAAATTTCGGATTGCGTCTATTACCAACGCATCAAAGATAGATGTGCCAATGCCTAATCAGACTATTTTTTATCAACACACTGCCAGTATATATAGCTGATAGTCTTATGTCAAATGAGTTTGTTCCACATTTGTGATATAATATTCATGTCACTGGACATAGAAAACTTTCAGTCACAAAGATTAATGGTCGAACAGAAATTGAAATATACGAATGATTTCAACTCACATAGATCGTTTGTTTTTAATATCACATTGACGTTTGGGACTGCGATAAATCAATTTTCCTTTCACATATATTTCCCTCCTGTGCGGATGAATTCGATTCTACTAGCAGTCATAGTGTGTCTATGTTTGCAATATTGATTATTAAATCGATAAAGTTAGTTCATACTTATGTCTTCTAAATTCATATATAACACATAAATTATTATTTTCTTAGAAGCAATAGTCTTTAACCATCACGCTTCTATGACCGAATACTTCTATTGATTCAGCAAACATCCTTATCTTTAAAATAGAACCCAGAGGTGGGGCTGCTTACTTAAGTGATCCTAAGTCGAAGACATATCACGTAGTAATCTGGAAACGCGATGAATTCGGACTCGTAATTTACTGATCGTATAGTATCATAGAGCATCTGAAATAACATTCAAGGTTTAGTAGCGCTACAAAACAAAGTGCTTTGTGTAAACCTTATGTCCTCTAAGTTGGAACGACAACGCTTCCTTAAGAATTCTTTCTAATGAAAATTGTATAGGATCAGTTTCGCTTTCGACTTGCTTTCATATGCAACAAGTATGTCATTGCATATCAAACATCCACAGGCAATTCATTTAATAAATATGTTAGCGAAACTGTCGCGGATTCAAAGCACAAAATTCAGAATCATTAGTTGCTCCACTTTCAAGGTCATTATAGTCAAAGCCTAACCCGCATTGTTCAAACTGTGTAAAATGTAGATGAAAATGAGTTTTCGAGAAAAAACAGGTTTACATAGCGCTCAGGCGTTTTTACATAGGTAGGAAATTCAGTCGTCTTTCGAATAAGTCTTTAGATCGAAATCTTTGTATGATGGGACTAAGTCAACGATGCGCTTGTCGAACATCACAGCAAAATTGCGAACGGTATCTGCAACATTGACAAACACAAATCCTTTCAGTTCTAAGTCACAGGAAAATAGTATAGCTGAAGAGAACGCAAATGATAGTAAGTTTTGGTTTTAAAATAACTGGTTGCAACATATTTTACACATATGTGCATATTATATAAGATGCATAGAATAATATGATAGGATGTTTTATGTTATATTTTGGTGGGTTCTGAACTAATTTCGGTCTTGACTTTTGCACACCATTCCGATGTTCTGCTAATTTTCCATGTGGGCGTTTTAAAGTCTTACTTTGTACTTCAATGTACGTGTGCTTAAAGACATGTATTTTACCGGTTACTCTTATTTATATGCAAAATCACTACTTCTATATGTTTCATGACTTGTGCGTAGTTTCAAAAATTTAATAACACTGAGGAATGTGTGTTCTTCTGAAAAACTCAGAACTTTCAGTAATCCAACAGGTTTTACCAAACGTACTAAATTGGAACTTTATACGTTCTTTTTTTCCACTATGGTATATGTAACGCACAAGTTTAAAGACTGTATAAAATAACGTTCGCTATACAGTTAAACAATCAACAACGTCTTTATTTTAACCAGTTTCTATAAGAAGGACTATTTATAAAGTCAGATCAGTAAGACTATAATTTATGGACGACCTTTGAGAGACGCTAAAGTGATCCTGAGAACGGATACCTGTTAATTAGGACAAAATGAGAGCTATAAAACAGTTATAATTATGGTTTACGGTTGGTGGTTAAGGTTGAAAATTAGGTTTATGGTTTTCGCCACGAACTGACATCAGCTATAATGTCAAAACTATTTAGCCAAATGGATGAATGAATTTCGCTCTATAATTTATTACTCCTTATCTTATATCTGATTGGTTCATGCCGTCAGATTTATTGGTATTTAAATACAGTGCGTAACTGGTTTTTAGATAACCATAAATTTCCATTGATATAAAATTCGAACAAAAAATTTACTACACTTCAAGTGTTTCATGATGGATGACTCGGTTCCTCTTCCTGGATAAGTCAGAAAGTTTTCTTCATTATTACGAGAGCCACTCATCATAATAGCTTCTTCCCTTAAACCAAAAAATTGAGTGAAAAACTATCATGTAATCGGACCTCTTAAGAATTGCTTTTACTACATATGATACCCAAATAATTATACGTGGCACTGTCAGATCCTCAAAGTCCTAAAACTTTGTAAAGAAAAGCTACCCAGTTGTGAGCGTTTTGCACCTATGTAGATGATTGAGCGCACAGTTTATCAGTAAGCCATATAAGACAATTCTCTAGAGGTAAAATAAGCAAGCAATATCATTTCTCCTCATCATAAACACTTAACACATTTTACATAGCCTCAAGAAGTATAGGTACAGACTTAATATTCTGTTTCTCATCCTACAGACAAAAGTAATACACTACAAAATAGAACCTAATTAACTTAACTGCGTTAGATAACAGTTAACGTCAGACATAGTTATCAATAAAACAAAATATGACAGTGACAACTTCAGTATGAGCAGACACATTCACAACTGAATAAACCAAACACGTCAATTCATTTCCTAAATACACATGATATGGTTCACACTATTCCACTGCATACTTCCAACACAAATACACAAATATCGGTTTCCAAATGGTATCGAACAACCAGAAAAATTCAATTATCTAATCACAACAGCATAATCAATTACCTGACAAATGAAATTACATACTTCTGACTTATTAACTATTCATTATGTTGGAAATCAATACTGACCAACACATGATTATTGGAACACTGACATGTTCTCAAGTTTAATTAGTAATAATTCGTTGCAGAAAATTCTAAACACAATTAATTTGAATAACTTTGTACTTAGAAGACAAATTATTTCACAAAATCCACTACGGATAATTTGTTTCAAAATATATAATCTCATAAGTAGTCAGGCGAACACACTTGAACTGAACTTTCCATAATCTTAAGAAACCGTGAATAAGATTGCCAGATTCGTGTTGGTGGTTAAGTTCATGGTCAACTATTTCTGATTGGATAACAGGGATGAGATTCACTGATATATGAGTACAGCTTCTAGTCGAATTTATTCGTTTAGTTACAAACCACTACTGGACAGTAAACTACGAATACATCTTTTGTTTTCATCAGCGAACTCATTGATTGTCCGTATTCAAACCTCTAAATACACATAGTTGTTATATGTCGAGCAGCGTGATGAGTAGATTAGTTGCAGAGTTAAGAGTGAATCTCTGTCACGAGTCGTTTCAGTTCATGTCACTTGTTATGTGTAAACCATACAGAACACAGAATTACGATGTAGATCGAGACCATGATTGTAGCAAATCCAGTGCAGTTATCTTCCACATTTCTTTGTACAACAAGTCACCTCATCTCCTTTTACATACCTAAACGAGATCAAGACAGTTTTCACGACAATGGAAATAAATTTCAATGTCACTCGAGTCATCCGATATCTCTTGTATGCCTTCTTTGAAATAATTGACGGTAGTTGATGCCGAGGACTATAAGTTTCGTAACATTCTTCACTGGGTATTTCGTATCATTCATTCCGTATTTGACATATTACTTGTCCAAATCATGTTTTGAGATAATTAACTTGACATGTAGTGCCACAAATTCCTACAGTTTCTACTAGTAGCCTTGTGAAAACTTTCCACAATTATATAAATTCTCCATAGCATGTTTACTCATTAAGCATACAGGCATGGACGAGTAATAGCAATAATAATAACAATCATATGTACTAAATGAATTCTCCCTATTGTCGATACCATCAACATTTATTCAAATATTCGGTAATATTTCTAGTTTATATGTTGGAAAATGTACACTCATTCGTGGTGAAATAGTGAAAAACAAAAGTCTGAAGTTATTCAGTGACAGTAGTCACTTGACTTTTCAACTGAATTCATAATTAAACAGTTTATACCACTACTTGTTAGTGCATTTTTAATAGCTTCATTGAAATCAAGAAAAACATATTCACGTCAAATAAGAACTTTCGTCTAAATTTGAACGAATAGTTTCACAATATTTGGGCGCCGAGTTAATTTGAGACATTAAAAAGAAAAATATATTTGCAAAGTCTCAGCGAATGAATTTTAAGTAAATTCAATTATCGAATATATTCGATAATTTTGTTGTTTGATTATATTTTCCTTGAAAAAGCTTGGATTTACTTAAATTCATTCGCTGAGATTTTACAAATATATTCTTCTTTTTAATATTCACGTCATGTATAAATGTCTGTGTGAACCAACACCATTCACCTTGTTTGATAGAGAGTTATTTTGAAGACCAGAAGTTTGAACAACGAATTCTGAAATATTCAGTAGGCTGATTCTATAACCACTGTTCGTAAAAATTAGGAGTGCAGTAATAAAATACTTCCACAACTTTATGTCAAATTTTCGTAACCACATGGTGTTTCGTGATTCTAGTACTCAGTTGATTCAGTAGAATACTGGAGTGAGGTAGTATGCGAAACGTAAAACTCATGTGGATGATTTTGTTGGAGTTTCGTTGTCTGAACTGGATGGATCGATCGTGAATTTTTCATTTCCAATTCTTCTGAACAGCATCATTAGCACAAAATTCAGTTGGAAGTGAGACATTCTAATTTCTCCACACACGACTAACAGCATGTCCTGTCGACCGTGAGCTTGACCGACTATTTTATACTTCTAGTCTGTCATTTTGTGCATATTTATTTTGATTGTCTCCCTCCTCCATTGACCTGATTTATGACCCTGTTTGAAAACCATCCAGTTCTAAGAACGGAACTACACCGGAAACTTCCTCAAGTGAGTCAGGTGACCTGACTGTACTTACTGGACTAATCTGGAGGCAATTGTAATTGAAGAGATTCTGGTTAACTAACGGAGTGTATTGGTGTGTTCCTAGTGATTGAATGGGAGACATCTTTGATACTAACATTGATCTCGTCTGAAACTCCGATATGATAATTGTTATTCCAACGAAAGATTATTACATGATTCGATAGATGTACTTTCCCTTAACTGAAATGATTGTGGATGAACTACATGGTATTGTACAACTTGTAAATTCTTGAATATTACGTTGCACTGTTTCTCATTATTTTTCTTTGAACTTTTGTGAAATGTTTAGCCGTGTTGCGTAATGTATTGATACCGATTATGTTACATTATATATAATGTTGCTATTATTATGTTGTCATATATTATTACATTATTATACTATTATATATATATATATATATATATATATATATATATATATATATATATATATATATATATATATATATATATATATACAGATATTCCTTAAGTGATGTGATATGCGCTTTTATTCTTGAAGAACTTAAGCTGCTACAGTGAAATTTTTTTAATCGCGATCTCAAATCTTATATGTATTTCTGAAATATCATGGTATACTTGAGGTATGAATGCATTAAAATGAGCTATTCCGAATATTTACTTCGCCTCTCTTGACAAAATTAGTATCGGTTTGCATGAATATTTTGAAAACATTTTTATGTTATATAAAGTCTGGATACTCTGTCTAGTCCATAAACGTTTAACCATAGTTTTTTATCATAAATGAAGTAGAATAAAATGTTTTTGTATTATTAGTAACCAACAGTTTTCTGTTATTTTTCTAAAATCATCAAGCGTAATATTTATCAATTGAAGATGAACAAACATTGTGTTGTAAAATTGCTTTAGTTGGATAAAAAGTGACTATCTCTATTTTCTCCATTCACAATCATCATTAGTTGTATTATTGCTGTAATAGCACCTTGGACACTATCCAAAGCAGTTGACTGTTTTACTGGACTCAATATCATTTTTTTGGTTTGACTGTTCTAATCCACACAGTAGTTTTGGAATATCAGGGAATGCAATCACTTGTTAACTGGTGTCAGAGCAGGTTCCAAACTCATTCATTCCACCAGTGGTTTGTAATCAGAATTTTTCATTTCTTTTTAGTGAACTTACTATTTCCACTAATCCAGTTTAAGCACCTAGCCTACACTAGTCAATTGAAAGTAGAGATTAGAAGGTCTCTAGAGTCGATCATGAACCCACGGCTGTATGAGGATATTTCAAGAATGATAACAGACTTTCTCTCTTTTCTGGCATATAATCAAGCGGTTTGACTGGTTAACTTATAGTTTGTAGAGTGCTGATTTAAAACTATCACTTATTTGCATTAGATTTAGTTTTCAGTCTATGTTTTTACATTATCATTTGACTGTCAGTGTTTTTGTTATTCTCTGAAATTACATATTAATTGGAGAATCACTATGATCCACTTACTTCTACACATCCAAAGTACGTAGAAATCTTCTTACAATTTTGGATCAGTAAAATTAAAATTTTTGTCATCATGCAAATAATTAGCGAATGACTTATTATGCTAAAAAACACAATCAATTGCGATGTTAACTCACAATCTGAATAAAACTGAATCAAATGTAAGAATAATACAAAAATCAAATAAAAACTAGTCTATATATCGTCTGTTGCTACATGCCATTATTATTTTCCATCCTCAATTAATAAACATTAATCAATAACTTTCCTGAGTCTCCATGTGACAAAAAAAGAAGGAAGAGGGAAGAAAATTGTAAAAAAGAAAACTATCCCTAGATAATATAAAGGTTTCTAGGGAAATAAAACATCCCCCCTTCTTCTGTTCACTTTGAAGAGGAAAACAAAAAAATTTAATCCATAAGATAGATTTCTATTGAAAATAACAATTTTGGATCATATATCACTTTTTTCTTTTTATTATGACTTCTGTTGTTCACATTTTCTATGCTTCTACATAGGGTTCGATATATATGTGTTATGGTGAGACTAGGACTAGTTTATTTAAACAAAAGTTTTGTTCGATTTGTATCATTGCTCAAAAAAAAAGAGAAAAACAATTCCTTTTTTTCATGTCGTTTCGTTTTGTTTTGTTTCAGTAACCTTTATTTTTATTGGTTAATTTTCCCTTGATAACCTATTTTTCTTGTTTTAATTTAACAATCTAACCTCAGAATGGAATCAAACAAAAAAAAGTACAGTTTTAAGATTTATGAAAAAATAATTATTCGTTTCTATCTTAATGATTGTTAAATAATTAGTAACTATACATTTTCTAATTAATCGGTTTATTGTTAGTTGACCCTCTATAGTTAAAGTGTATTAGTAATGTCAATGGAAATTCATTTCCTTTTTGACATTCAACCTTAATTTATTAAATTCTTTTAATGGACATAATGAAATTATAAAAATAGTTTACAATTATTGCTCACTATTAAAGTAAAGTAAAAGATGTACACATTATTGGTGATTGTTGATAAATAGAATGAACAACACAACAAGTTTCAGAAGGTTATCCATAAATTGCAGGTAAAAATGATCATTATGATGTATATTCTATATAATATTTTCTTTAAAAATACTAAAAGAGAGTAGATAGTAAACTTAAACTTCAAGGAAAGATAATTAGAATACTAATCGTTTAATGCAGTTTTATAAATTTAATACGAAATCGTAACAATATAATAATGTAATAATATATGACAACATAATAATAGCAACATTATATATAATGTAACATAATCGGTATCAATACATTACGCAACACGGCTAAACATTTCACAAAAGTTCAAAGAAAAATAATGAGAAACAGTGCAACGTAATATTCAAGAATTTACAAGTTGTACAATACCATGTAGTTCATCCACAATCATTTCAGTTAAGGGAAAGTACATCTATCGAATCATGTAATAATCTTTCGTTGGAATAACAATTATCATATCGGAGTTTCAGACGAGATCAATGTTAGTATCAAAGATGTCTCCCATTCAATCACTAGGAACACACCAATACACTCCGTTAGTTAACCAGAATCTCTTCAATTACAATTGCCTCCAGATTAGTCCAGTAAGTACAGTCAGGTCACCTGACTCACTTGAGGAAGTTTCCGGTGTAGTTTCGTTCTTAGAACTGGATGGTTTTCAAACAGGGTCATAAATCAGGTCAATGGAGGAGGGAGACAATCAAAATAAATATGCACAAAATGACAGACTAGAAGTATAAACTAGTCGGTCAAGCTCACGGTCGACAGGACATGCTGTTAGTCGTGTGTGGAGAAATTAGAATGTCTCACTTCCAACTGAATTTTGTGCTAATGATGCTGTTCAGAAGAATTGGAAATGAAAAATTCACGATCGATCCATCCAGTTCAGACAACGAAACTCCAACAAAATCATCCACATGAGTTTTACGTTTCGCATACTACCTCACTCCAGTATTCTACTGAATCAACTGAGTACTAGAATCACGAAACACCATGTGGTTACGAAAATTTGACATAAAGTTGTGGAAGTATTTTATTACTGCACTCCTAATTTTTACGAACAGTGGTTATAGAATCAGCCTACTGAATATTTCAGAATTCGTTGTTCAAACTTCTGGTCTTCAAAATAACTCTCTATCAAACAAGGTGAATGGTGTTGGTTCACACAGACATTTATACATGACGTGAATATTAAAAAGAAGAATATATTTGTAAAATCTCAGCGAATGAATTTAAGTAAATCCAAGCTTTTTCAAGGAAAATATAATCAAACAACAAAATTATCGAATATATTCGATAATTGAATTTACTTAAAATTCATTCGCTGAGACTTTGCAAATATATTTTTCTTTTTAATGTCTCAAATTAACTCGGCGCCCAAATATTGTGAAACTATTCGTTCAAATTTAGACGAAAGTTCTTATTTGACGTGAATATGTTTTTCTTGATTTCAATGAAGCTATTAAAAATGCACTAACAAGTAGTGGTATAAACTGTTTAATTATGAATTCAGTTGAAAAGTCAAGTGACTACTGTCACTGAATAACTTCAGACTTTTGTTTTTCACTATTTCACCACGAATGAGTGTACATTTTCCAACATATAAACTAGAAATATTACCGAATATTTGAATAAATGTTGATGGTATCGACAATAGGGAGAATTCATTTAGTACATATGATTGTTATTATTATTGCTATTACTCGTCCATGCCTGTATGCTTAATGAGTAAACATGCTATGGAGAATTTATATAATTGTGGAAAGTTTTCACAAGGCTACTAGTAGAAACTGTAGGAATTTGTGGCACTACATGTCAAGTTAATTATCTCAAAACATGATTTGGACAAGTAATATGTCAAATACGGAATGAATGATACGAAATACCCAGTGAAGAATGTTACGAAACTTATAGTCCTCGGCATCAACTACCGTCAATTATTTCAAAGAAGGCATACAAGAGATATCGGATGACTCGAGTGACATTGAAATTTATTTCCATTGTCGTGAAAACTGTCTTGATCTCGTTTAGGTATGTAAAAGGAGATGAGGTGACTTGTTGTACAAAGAAATGTGGAAGATAACTGCACTGGATTTGCTACAATCATGGTCTCGATCTACATCGTAATTCTGTGTTCTGTATGGTTTACACATAACAAGTGACATGAACTGAAACGACTCGTGACAGAGATTCACTCTTAACTCTGCAACTAATCTACTCATCACGCTGCTCGACATATAACAACTATGTGTATTTAGAGGTTTGAATACGGACAATCAATGAGTTCGCTGATGAAAACAAAAGATGTATTCGTAGTTTACTGTCCAGTAGTGGTTTGTAACTAAACGAATAAATTCGACTAGAAGCTGTACTCATATATCAGTGAATCTCATCCCTGTTATCCAATCAGAAATAGTTGACCATGAACTTAACCACCAACACGAATCTGGCAATCTTATTCACGGTTTCTTAAGATTATGGAAAGTTCAGTTCAAGTGTGTTCGCCTGACTACTTATGAGATTATATATTTTGAAACAAATTATCCGTAGTGGATTTTGTGAAATAATTTGTCTTCTAAGTACAAAGTTATTCAAATTAATTGTGTTTAGAATTTTCTGCAACGAATTATTACTAATTAAACTTGAGAACATGTCAGTGTTCCAATAATCATGTGTTGGTCAGTATTGATTTCCAACATAATGAATAGTTAATAAGTCAGAAGTATGTAATTTCATTTGTCAGGTAATTGATTATGCTGTTGTGATTAGATAATTGAATTTTTCTGGTTGTTCGATACCATTTGGAAACCGATATTTGTGTATTTGTGTTGGAAGTATGCAGTGGAATAGTGTGAACCATATCATGTGTATTTAGGAAATGAATTGACGTGTTTGGTTTATTCAGTTGTGAATGTGTCTGCTCATACTGAAGTTGTCACTGTCATATATTGTTTTATTGATAACTATCTCTAACGTTAACTGTCGTCTAACGCAGTTAAGTTAATTAGGTTCTATTGTATAATATATTAGTTTTCAGTAGGATGAGAAACAGAAAATTTTATTCTTTATCTTCAGCATAATTTAAATTTTGATATGAAAATATTATGCCTCTCAAGATAGTTTATGTTTTATTGATTACTGTGGGAAAATGGCTATATCGTGCTTTCTATCATTTAGTTTAGTCAACGAATTGTCGGATATCTCCTATCTTGATTTAGAAAGTGTTAAATAAATACAATGGACTGCTGTGTTTTGAAGCACAAACGTAACTTGAGAATTTTATTATTATTATTATTAGTCTCTTCTAGTTTTACCTACTGTCTATTGACTAGAACTGGTTTAGTTTCATCAATCTTATCGTTATTAGTATATTTGTTTTACTACTATTAATTTCTACTGTTTACTTTATATGTATAGTAATGCAAACTATTTCATTGTGATCATTTACTCATAAAATATCTTGTTGAGTTTTGTATTTTTATATGAATATTTATGTATAATTTTGTAAATCCTGATGCGGACCTATTTGAAGATATTATTGTTTGTTTATATGAGTTGTTCTAATTTTCACCATGGGAGTCTTGTGTATTTACGATTTGTTATATGTTATATACTTTCTTTGGCTATTACATGTTTGAAACCAGTTCAACTGTTCTCTGAATGGTTTCATAATAAATTTCGTTACATGTACCGATATCCATAAATGGATGGCTCAACTGTCGTGTAATATTCTTGTCTCCACTCTTGTGACTGATATATAAAGGGATACAACAAAACTCTTAAATAGCTAGTTCATTTGCATTATATGACTTTTACACTGTCACATTAATTCCCGTCTTATCCAGCGAATTATACATCATATTTAGTTGTAAAAGAGTTCTAGTTCTTTAACATTATAAAAAAGAACATCGGTAAAATTTTAGCAGAAGAATTTTGTTATTGCACACTGCTAAAGATTCCCGTAGTATAAATTGATAGCTACCCAGTGTTTCCTGGTGTTCAATGGTTGTCAAGTGAAGATCAGTTCGTGATCTAAAATCTATTAAAATTCTATATTCTCTACAAAACCGTATAATGATAAGCACTTTATGTATGCACAAATAACTACTGTAAGCGTTTAATGTTTCCCGTTTTATATACATCGTGGTATATTATTTACTCGTGAATTATTAATGTCACTACCCGATTTGATGAAGTATGCTTAGAAACTGAAACTTATTTAATGTAAATTGATTATTGCATCGACGAGGTCACCTCTTAATCCATAATTATAACAGCTTCCAATGATATTATTTAAATTTAAATAAATGAATACCAAATAACGACAGAATCTAATCGAAATTTCAAATTTTTATTTAGTCCAACGTTGCTTTTTACGAATTTAGATCCACTGAGAATGTATAAAAACTCACTGGACATTTTTGGTGGAGTTTTGTTCTCTGAGCTGGATGGTTCGGTCGTGGAGCTTTGATCGTTCTTCTGAATGACATCATCAGTACAAGCTCTACGACCAAACCGTCCAGCTCAGAGGACAAAACTCCACCAAAGTCATCCACCTGAGCTACAAATCTTCTCCATCACTGGACATTTATTCAATTTTAGTTTTAGACATTTGAACAGTCAGCTAGTTTGAAACCCCTTGTTATGTTGAAATCCTGGTCAAACAATTTAATATAATTTCAATAAATTATCTCAACGCTTTCATTTTTCACATTATTTTCGTTGATTTTTTTCTTTTCATTACACTCATCAGATTTGACCTTGAAAATCAATTCAGTTTCCTTTTAAATGCTTCAGTGTAAACATAAAATTTTCATCCTACTTAGAAAATTAAAATGTGTACATATCTCCTTGTATGTGTATACATGTTCTGTAGCGTGTTTGAGCATTTTCAAACTCGTATTGCTATCATACTACATACATTCTCACCTGTCTGCATATTTATCCCCTACTTTGGCACTTGTACCATCTCTGTAATGTCAGCTATGAATATAATAAAAACCTGAGAATAACTAACTTATTTTCTGTAATTATTCATAGTCAAATTGTAAATTACACTTGCTAACATTCACGTGAGTAACTAAGATAAATGAGAAGTTATAAAAATTGTTGTGTTTGTATTTTTGTGTGTCTATATGACGATAGTACAAAAAGTAATAATGATTTGTTATATACCTACTCAAAAAGCGTACAATAAATAAAAAGAAATTGTTGCTGATTGTTTAAAATAGTATAAATGTAACTTGTTTTCATTATAAGTGAATGGCATTTAAGTATCATTCAAAAAATAGAAGACAAAACTATTAATATCCTTTTCAAATATCTTGTAGCTGTGTAGAACGATGAATCGAGCATATGATGTTTTCTCTTTTAATAAACTTTCAGTATTCTTTTGATAAGTAAACTGGAACTCAATGATTTATATTCAGTTAAGGATTTTTAAACATTCGAAAATTGTTATAGCTGTCATGATAAGTTGATGTAGGTCAATACTTTGATGCATTGAAAGAGCATGGTTCCTGAAGCCAGTCAAATTTTCTCCATGAGCTATTAAAATCAAGTGAGATTAAATCAACTAGTCTTTTTCAGAAATGCATATAATGTCATCTCATTACAAGAAAAAATTCTTAAACTATATGCTTAACTCTGAATATTCCACCTATCCATGCCTCGTTATATAAAAGCTAATGTGTTAGTCTAACTTATGAAGAATGGGATTAATGTGAAGCATCATGAAAATAACAAACTAAAAAGTCGTTCAGTTCTTGAAATACTATTCGCCTGAAATTTACTCTTGAATAAACTGTTTCAATGAAAATGTAAAATTTATTTTTTCAATAATCTCAGCTATTGAAATTTGAATAATTTCAACGTTCCATTTAGTACTCTAGCTAGCTTGAGTTTCTTCAGAGGAATGATGAAAATCAAAATTGTCAAAGAATATGTATATATGTATATAAGGTTTAGAGATAGATATTCTCTTAAAGTTTATCCAGTTTTGTTCAGACACTGACGTTTTTTCATGTAGTAAGAACAATATAAGTCATAAGATGTTAATAATGTTTACTTACAATAGGGAAAAAACGATTATATAGGTTATTAAATAATTCAATGAATAAATGATAATGTCATGGACATATAAATTGTTTTTGTTCATTAATAATTTGAAATTACATTTTTAAAATCTAGATTACTTATGAATATGTAGAATGAGAATAGTTATATACAGTTAGTTGTGACATATTAATCTTTGAAAATAATTGGAGATTGGCTAAAATCATAAAAGTTTACCGAATAATTTAGCCTCTGATTATTGTTGAAATTTGACTTATGGTGGTATAAATGGTGTGAATAAAAAGGCTCAAATATCCCATAGAAACATTGGAGGATATCAAGAGGATTATTAATAAGCACGATATGAAAGTGTTTCCTCGCTAGATGAATATTAATAAATGTTAAGAATAAGCTACCGAAAAAATGAATAATAACTATTGATTAACAGAAGTTGCGACCAGTGAAGTTTGATCCGTATCGGGCGAGAGATAGTTATCCACCATAGGCAATAAATAAAGATTGCGCAATATAGTGGATTGATTGGGGTTAGAAATTAACACTATTAGATGCATGATCAGTGGTCATAAATTTTAGCGTTCGTGCACGAGACCAAATGTACTGGGTTGCGATCCTGGGTGCAAGGTTATAGATACGCACTAATGAGGAATCCCATACCAGGACGAAAAGACCATCCAGTCCTTCCAGGTTTTTAGTGTTGGTCTAGCTAACATGAGTTCATGGTTTAATCTATAAAAATAAATATTTGGACGTTGACAATCACGTATTTTTCATCAGTTAAGCTTTCATTATCTGGTTGGTTAATAAACTGCTTAGTATATCAGGGCATTCCCAAATCCATAGTCCTTAACTTTACTGCGTTTGTATTTTCGACATTTATTCGGATGGTATAATAATACATCCAAAAGCAATAAAACATACTTGATGAAAATACTGGTTCAAACACTATTGGCATCACTTTGTAACATATTGTACTATTGAACATAATCGAACAAAATCTATATACTTATATATTATTTATACTGCTGTTTAATTACATCAGTCTGGTTTGATGGAAGAATAATTTAAAATAAAAGTTAAATGAATTTAGTAGTCGATTAATGTGAATCACATAATAAAAGTAACTGTTTTAAGAAAAAAGTTTTATTTTCCTTCCTGGTAATAATTTTATCATGCGAGACCACTTAACTCATTCCTTTATCCCTAAAAATACAATTCAATCGTAATTTCATGACTTAATGCAAATAGAGTTATATCATTTAAGAATGTTGTTCATTCTCCTCTTTACTTATCCCCGTTAACGTTTGTTTCTTTTTTGTTGTTATTATTATTTAAACTTACTCTATAAATAGCTATCTTTCTAAAAGGACCTTATTGGATACATCTATTTAAAAACT
The DNA here is from genome assembly GCA_944470405.2 of Schistosoma mattheei. Lineage (NCBI taxonomy): Eukaryota > Metazoa > Platyhelminthes > Trematoda > Strigeidida > Schistosomatidae > Schistosoma > Schistosoma mattheei. Next base: position 79,990,794 of record OX103947.1, read on the forward strand.
GTTAACTAATGCAAACAATAACCATTCATGGTTAACTGTACATAGCATTATTCTAAGAACGTATTGTATAATTGCTTACTATGTTATAATTTTTTTTCAAATTCAACCCCATACTACTGTTCAATGATTTTCTCTTAGTTGAAAGAAATTTCCAAACAAAATAGATTTTAGTTACTTCAAATTAAGAAAATGGCGCTTACTTACATCTAAAAACAAATTTGGCATTTAAATTATACCATTCAATTTGAATAATTTGTTTTAGTTGCTTTGGTTACTAAATTTGAGTCCTAGATACTTCATCATTTGAATTATGAAGTAATATTTAAGTTTTTTAAAAGTGAAGATAATCTTGTCACGTGATTCTTTTAAGATTATGTAATTATTTTCTTAAGAAGTCGAATTTGTTTTTTCCAATTTATTCATAAAATCGTGAGAATACGGTGTTGATGACCTATAACCGGTATAATTTTGGAAAACCGCCCAACTGGTAAAGATTTTTAAAAAATTGTAGATACTAATTTCAGTGGTAAAGGTACCATAAAATTGTCAAGTTTATTAAGTAGCCGTAATTTTTGATAGCATTAAAATAATAGGTTAAAAGATTGATACTGGTTATTTTAAACGTTTTTGAAAGTTAAATCTCTCATTATCATCAACAGACAAGTTAAAATATTCTAAATATATAATGTTGTGCTAGTAAAAGCGTGCTAATTTATAAAAGAATCCTAGAATAACTATGACTAAACGTAATATCTAGACTTTTGTTAAGCATGCATTGATCACCGAATTCTACCAATAAATAAAATCGTCTGTTTTTTTATGTACTAAGTTTTATTTATATTAGAGCTATGAATGATTGCTGGTGGGTGGCCTATGCTCCTCCACGAAGGGTAACAGGCGTAAGTAAGGATGATTGACTGGGTTTTTTCATATACTAATCATGTCTGAAATTGAGTCCAAGTCTAAAAGCGATCATATTCAAAATAGCAGTATGCATGGAGCATACTCAACTCCGAAATCCCATTTCTAATCATATTTACTTAATTTACCAAAGCGTTATGGTGCATTGTGTATGTTGTTATTTTAGTGTCTCCTCTGCAAATAATCAATGGATACTGAAAAGGAATAGCTTGTGAAAATGTGACCATTGGACCGTAATATCAGATTTTAAGATAGGTGGCTGTTGGGAAATCATAATCAATAATATGGCCTAGAATATCCAGTGTAATGTAGTCCTAATAATGGTTAGCTCTTTTCTATCTGCAGCTGACCCTGCGAATACCACAATACTGTGCAATGGTAATCCACTATACGTATAATAATTTAAAATTCAAGAATACAGAGTTTTCGAAACTTTGGTTTTAAAATTCAACTAAAACAAAGTTTCGTATGTCGATGTTGCAAAATATGTTACTAAATTACGAACAGGATTAAAACAGAATTTGTGAGTTCCTTCAATAATAGACAACAGTGTAGTAATACTTCAAATGATAAAAAGAAATAAAGTGGATTATAGCTGACTGATTTCAAAAATAAACTTTATTAATCAAAATCCTTTCACTTATGTTGTCGTGATTAGTGATTTTCTGTTTCTGTTATGATTATAATTAATATTATTACCATTTACAGTTAAACAAACAGAAGGAATTAAAAAAGTAAAAAGACGAACTCGTAAACGAATAACATTCACAAATGAATCCTCTACAACTGCAAGTGGAAAGCAAGAGAAACCTGAAAGTAAAAAAAGGAAGAAGAAACAAAAACCTGATTATTCAGAAACAACCAAACTAGTCAAAGCTAGCAGTGTTCAACAGACTACAGAATACGTTGTAAGTTTACTCTCTATCACTCTGTCTTATAAAGAGATAGGAGAATTTTCAGAAATAGAATTGAGTTACGTATATCATTCTTAAAGAGCAAGTATTTGTCAATAGATATTTCATTTATCGTTCACAAAACTGACTTCTTAGGGCATAAATCAGTATTATGCGAGACATGGTAGTTAAAATTGTTCTAGTCTAACTGTAATTCATATTATATAGTGTTTCGACGTCCAACCTATCGGTTGTGCCTAAAAGCTTTATCGCTTTCTAAAGATTTTCTATTTTTACAAACTCTTCAAAAAATACTTCAGCCCACAACAAATATTTATTAAATCAATCCACCACAATTTCTAAATCAATTCGATTTGAAAATGACCGTTGACTAGACTCAACTTCTGAATAACAATTTCTAAAGTCTCTATGTAGTTTATAAAAGATGAAAAACCTCCTAATTTATGAAATAAAGATCAGATGTCTCTATCTCAGGTGAAACACCGTAGTTTTCAAACCATTAACACAACCAATCCCTAGTGTATTCTAATCGATCTGCATGCTTTGAATACATAATCATTCACCTTTTATATAAACGTACGTTGTAGGATGTAAATTAAATTTTTCTACATTTCATGGATGACGTTTGTTGTAATGGCCAAACCTGTCAAATGAAATAATGGAACCACTATGGCATGTATAGCAATAATTGGTTTATAGAACCATCACTCGAAGCCAAATTGAATTAACTTCAAAGAACAGAACTATTAACTAACTGTTTGGACAAATAAAGCAATTAAGACTTTACTTATGTAATTCCATTTACTTTATTGAAGAAGGGAAGAACAAAGATTTAAGCTTAAATTTATTTAAATCTTTGTTCTTACTCTCTTTGAAATTAAAACTGTCATTTATATACATAATTATCCGATCAAGTGAGTCCTTAGCCAAGAAATCTAAATGAAGGTCCCAAAACGCTTTCTACCTGTCATATAAATACTGAACTGTGTAAAACAATACACGTAACAATAAACATATTTTTTTGTTATATCCCAATAAGTAGAAAATCTTTATTACTGAAGTTTCGTGACTTAGTGTAAGCAGCTTCTTCGGAGTAAACAAATAACCGAATCGAATTACCTTATTTTTTATTAACTCTCTAATCAATGCTTAATTTATTTAAAATTATCAATTCCAACCTTGGCATTGATAAATACATGTGATACTTGTGAGAGGGAAAAACAGGCTAAAATCAAAAGAAACATACAAAAAAATTAACATCAAATTACTAGAAAGAAATGGTCAACCATTTATTGTTTACGCTGAGATTAATGAAATGAGATACTGAATCCAAATTATTTCTTAATTTTTTATTTATTGAGCCAATTACATCTTATATGAATGCTGTTTTAAATATCAGTTTAGTTCAATTGAAGGCTTCAAATGAACTATAAATTATTTTGTTATGAATACCTATTATTGTATTTAGATAAAATAAATAATTTATGAAATAATTTTGAAGAAAGAGTTTAGTTTATATCCCATGTTAATCTCTAAATATACGTTTAGCAATAGTAGATACCCAGATGTTATGTTATAGAAGAAATAACTTACTTACTAAGGCCTCTTAACTCTCACGGACGAGTACAGACCACCCACCAGCATTCAATGTTATAGAAAAACGTTCAAAAAAATTTATATATGCATGTATATATGAATGTGCAACATAGAAGTCAGTAGAGATAGAATAGTAGTTTTCACCAATAGCCGCCTACATTAATCCGGTATTGAGCAATTTATATAAGTAGATTTTGTCATAATGAGATTGACTGTATAGAAGTTTTCTTCCTTTCCACTAGTCAAATAGTTGTGAACTTAAGTTTAAAAGAATAGGACTTAATTTCTCCCGAGTGAAATAGGTACACGGAATGTTTAGTATAGTCTAACATTTAACTCTCGCAATTATATTCTTTGAGTGCCTGTTCAAACATTTGAGCCATCTGTTTTCCAACTATGCGAATATTGTACCAAACTTTCTTGTGTCAGGTTTTTTTTAACAGAGTAATTATCAATTTTAAACATATTTGTACTTATGCGGTATTATAAAGGAGTTACAAACTATCGTTACCCTAAATACTGAAAATCTCATAGCATATTTTTTAGTTCTAATATATCCTTAAAGAAAACGAGTGACTAACATATTAGAACTTTTGCATTCATTGTCTGATTGAAGAAAACATCTTTGTGGCATAAATTTAGGGAAAATGGTGTGTAACAATCGTTTGTATTAATTTTGATATAATATAAACATTTTCGTGCTTTCAGTAAATAATCGTTTCTCTAGTAAGGGATTTTGTTTGACATTTTTTCATAGGTACAAGAAGGTGATTCATTCAATAGTGTAGCAGCTCGATTCGATCTAACTCCTTCAGAATTATGTCGTATCAATAAACTCTTGTCTCGAACATTATTTGTTGGTCAAGTGATCAAACTTCCTATCAATGAAAAACTAGAAAATATGACCGCTGAATCATCCAGTAAATCTGTTGCATCTAGTGTAAAAAGCGATAGTAAGTGATTGATTAGTATTTTTTTTTAAAAGTCCATATATATATAAATATATATATATATATATATATATATATATATATATATATATATATATATATATATGTGAAATCTGATGAAAAATTACTGTCCAACACATTGATGAGTTCGTTTTAATTAATTCTTTTTGTTTGGCTAACTTGCTTCATCTCATATTATTGATAATTATCATGAACCTGCGTTTTGTTATTTCAATACGTAGGCGACTAATTTTTAGCTGTTTGATCCTCTTCTAAACTGTTTTTTTATATTCATAAATCTTCATTTACAAATGACATTCATTTGTTATATATTTTCCCGGTCTTAATAACTTTATTTGAGATATTTGCTCTACCATGATAATACATAATAACACCCGATTAATTTCATTTGTATGACTAAGTGGACGATTTTAATTTTAAAATAATCCAAGCTACAAGCAGCTGATAAGAACCAAGTGGAATTAAATGAATTTAAGTCATTCTGCTGAAATCTCCAATTTTTAAATCTTCAGATCAATAAAGGGAACTCTAGAATGGTGGTTGGAGGTTGTCCACAGGAAACAATGGACCCGAGTTTCGTGCTACTTGGCACTCGTCAGCAAGATGTACCTGTAGTTTTCAGGGAACTGGTGCTCCATAACGGATTCGATCCCGTGTCACCCCCACTCCACAGTCAGAGACGTTACCACCGAGCTATCCGGGCAGCGACCGATCTCCTGTAATACTGAGATGTAATCACAATCGATTGATCACCACACATTGATCAATCAATTGTAAATGGAACTCTGTATGTATGAAATTAAAAGAATATTTCTTATCAGTACATCAACTTGAAAATATAATTTAACTACAAAACCAGTGATTATTCAGATTCTTAAGATGTACACTGACTTCATGATTTGATTTGAATGATGGATACATGTTAATGATAAAAGTTATCTGTATAATACATAGATCATTTCAAATCAGTATAAGGTTATGGAGATTGTTGAGCTTTGATTAAAATCATCAATCGATATATGTTAGACCACCATTTCAAACCAATAATCAGCATATAATCAAGTAAATTGTTAAAAGGTCTTTGAATACAACTATAATTCATTATTTGTTATACATTTTTCTATATCATCTTATTCTTCATTATTTGACATGCTTATTTTTAGTTCACATTTGTATGACCAGTAAGTTTTCAACGCAGGTTGTTTTCGGTAGATTTGGAGATATATAATTATAAATGAGGATCTTAATAAACAGTCATAGACCTTAATTAACATAATCGAAAATTAGTTACATCATAGTAGATGCGTTCATCATTTGATCTTTAAAGTTATTTTGTACATTTTTATTTCTTTAAATAAATTTCATCTTTTTAAACCATTTATATCAAGTTTCTGTTTTTCGTTTCTATTTCATCTACTCTAATATTACTCTTATTGAAGCGTTTAACATTTTCCTTAATATTATCCTCTTATATCTATATGAGTTAACTCTTGTATCAATCCTTATTCTATTTATGTCTGGTAACTATGAGTAGGCTTTTATTATTATTATTATTGATGAAGGATTTAAAAACAGTAACATTTAAATGAATCGTTTGTTTTAATGTATCAATAAAAAGAATTCATTAAAATATAAATATAGTAGCTAATTATATCAGACAATTAAAACAAAACAAAATAGCATTATCTGTCTCCATCAGATTAAAAAGAAACGTGTTCCCTATTTTATATTGATTGTACTAGTGAAACATATTTATTGTTTTCTTTAATTTAAAAAAAACAAAAATAGATGATCATTTAAATATTGAAGAAAATGAACAAATGACAACTGAAAAAGTAATAAAAAATCCTCTCGATCCTAAAGTATGCCTTATTGAAGAAGAGATTAAATCGAAACTTCTACAATCAGTTGATTCATTAACATCATCAGTCAATGAAACAGATACTGATGAACAAGATTTGGATGAATCTTCTACATACAGTGAATATACAGTATGTCATACGAGTTTTATATATCTATCATCTACCAGTTTGATTTTAATATTCGTTTGATGATAAATTAAAAGCGTTCAAAGATAGTGACAACTTTATGATGTGATGTGTCTAAAGTTTTTTTTTTCATATTTTAAAGCTATTCTACATAAACTGATCTGGTCTATGTGCTCATTCTTTAAAGCAAAATATCATCAAGAATTTCTGTGTTCCCTATGAAGATTAAGTCTTTTCATTAAATAAGAAAGATTAATTCAGCGAAAAGTTCTCTTTTCGGCGAATTCATTTTCAAAGCTGTACAATTGCAAATATAAATACTTATATTTTACAATCAGTCAGCTACAACGTAGGACCAGGCACATATATGCATCGGTCCAGGTTGCCATACCCCATTACCAAAACAAGATGGACACCGGATTCATAAAAGTAGTTAATTCAGAGGTGGTGATATATGAAAGAAAGACTGCATATAAGGATATAGTACACGAAGAGAGAATTAGTTCGTAGAAAGGAAGATATGAAGCTATTTTAATCCCACAGTTTAAGGGAAGACAAAGAGGATTTACGCCGACGCCATTGTGATCGATTCTGAGCCATGTCAACAAGAGTCTCCAACCATTGTTTACGGTAGTCGTGCGGACCCCAACCAAGTAGTCTGTATCTACCAACATGGCTTAGGCTAGAAGTTAGTGGTTTGGCTACCCCTAACTTTCTCCCAAACATCCCTTACACTAGTCAGCATTTCGCGTCGTGGTAACCGGTGTCCAGGCATACGTAACACTTGTCCTAACCTTATCAGTCGATGCAGATTCACAACTTCATCAACTGATTTACCATCATTCCCCAATACCCTGCGTCTAACCTCACTATTACTTACCCAGTGATCCCAGCAGACGCCAGCAATATTTCTAAGGCATCTGTGGTCAAATATTAGTAGCTTACGAGTATCTTCTACTCTTAATGGCCATGTTTCGCTGCCTTAAATTAAAACAGAACGGGATGATAATAATACTGATAATAAACTTCTGTTAGACATTGTGACAGTGAGGTTAGATAAACAAAGGTGTCAAGAGATTTCTTAAAACAAGGAAAGTTTAATAATCGTTTGATTGTTAATGGCTTAGGTATTCATCAAAAGGTGGATAGTGAAATTATCATTGAGAAAGGATGGCTCAGCATGATAAGATTAAATGTTGAAATTGAGATTAAATGTAATCAGAATGATCGTAGAGACAAAAAAAGCTAGTTGGGGGTAGAGGATTTAAGAGGAAGATGGAAGGTGAAGCAGATGGATGTAAAGGAAGAAGAGTATGAAGGAAGAAAAAAGAAAAGAAAATTATAAGACATTAAGACCATGGTAGAAGAAGAGGTTGCACCAGTCTCTTATGGACACACAATTCTGGTTTTTCCAGATGTAATGCTATTGCTTCAGCAATGCAGAGAAGATGCAGTCTGATTGTCTTAGGAAGGCTTCTACTTACCTTGTAGATGACTTTTAACGCAGAGTCTGTCTTGATTGAGTGACCTGTGTTCACAAGGTATTTGATTATTGAACTTCTTATTGAGCCGTTGCCTCTTCTTAGCCATGCCGGATATTCATTCATTAAAGGTTTCTACTGAATTTGTTATGTCCGATTTATTTTAAGAAGATAGGATTTATTGAATATGGATATAGTTTGTATGTATGATTCAGCATATTTGCGGTCTTATATACAAGTTTATTACTTGTTGGCATAAACGTATTGTAAGTAATATTGAACCATAGAATAGCCTTCTTCATGAACTGACAGCAAGTGAGAAATTGTCCAAAACGAGTTGTAGCAACGAACTGTGTGAGGTCCCTAAAGTCGGTTTTGTGGAGCTGCATGTTTGCATCACTGTGAAGTCTCAAACTACAATGAAACAACTATTTAGGGTTACATAATTTTTGTTTGTTCATCAGCAGAGTTTCATCCGTGATGTAAGGCATTACCATATTAATCCAAATCTCGTAACTCACTGGATTAGCTGTATCGAATCATTTAACCCAATAACAAATCGAACCAGCTTGGTTGTTAAAAAGGTGTGTTTTTTAGCTAAATATAGTGAAAAAAGATGACATGAGAGCAAACCTACATGATACATTTATTTTTCCTGATCAAAAATTAAGTTTAATCACCACTTGTTCCTTTGCTTCTGTCCTAAGTAAACATTTAGGTGAATCGTCATCACTAATCACTGGGATTACTCTCCTTTTGGTTATGAATTGCTGTAAAACGTCAGAAGATTTTTCAATGACATTCTCAGACAGTATTCTCAAAAAGTCATTTTACTGACCCTGTAGGAATTCCTCATAGAAATATGAAAATAATTAAAAATCGTTCATTTGAGCATTTTCAAATGATCAGAAATTATACTGATTCTATCTTGAATAAATAGGCTTTTGTAGATAAAATGGTTTGTTTTAATATTATAATTACGATTTATATACCTTATAAAACTCAACAGAGCTACATAATAAACCCACTGCATTCACTTAAATCTCAATACTTTTGTAATTATAAATTTTTTGTATTGATTTACTCCTTGAATAATAAGTGATATAAACTTTGTGTGTTATGTCATCCATATTGTATAGTTTCATTCATTAGAATATATAAACATCTTTTATTATAAATTCCATAAAATAATAAACCTTATTATCTTACGGTAATAATTTAACTAGTGTAGAATAAATAAGATATCCAGACTGATAAGGAAAATAAGTAATGAGACCTTCAAGAAATCACAATGTTTGTTCAATATTATACAATCATATCGTGTTAGGAAAAGCGTGTGTATAAGATTAAAGGCATTATACTATTATTTACTTTAATTATAACTTCTCAATAAGTCTAAAAGTAATTATCAGTTCCTTCTCAAACTTCATAATTACTAACCATTATACGCAATATTCTAATGATATATGACTTAGCTAAACCAATAGTAAGTTAAATTTGTTCATTTTTCTTTAAAATTAAAATAAATGTATTTGTAATCTCGATTTTATTCACCTTTACATTATCCACCTCAGTTACAAATCTTCACCACCATCTCAATTTTTTTTTCCATGCAATGAATTTATCTAATCGTTATCGTTTCATCTGATTGACAATTTTCTTACTTTTTGTAGTATAAGATTAAGATATTTGTGGCATTGTTCTTTTAAAATCTAAATTATTCTAACTGTATTTTAGTGGCCCGAAATCTGACTCCCATAATATCCTATGAATGATGGTTATTCATAACATACATTCTGATTATTCTCATTAGTGAATATCCAAATACGAGAATGAATTTGGAATATACTGTATTTCATACAGTCCTTGATCCAGACAAAATATCGGAGAAGCAAAGAGAAGAGAGCGGAGCGAAATGACACATGGTGGAGGAGGCGTGTTAGCAAACTCTATTTAATCAATCAGAAATTATAAACAAAAATAAGCTACAGATATGTGATGAATAGGATAAGACGTGTACACACATATACGATCATATAAAAACAGTCAGGGTTGATAAGTAAATGATTAACATGGTCAAAACGCGACTCAAGAATGGGTAAATTGGCCTGTCCAGAAGCTAGAATAAGCTGTGTGGGCTTAACGTATCAACCGATACTACAGTATGTAGTTTTATTAAATGAAAACTTATTGTCATAATAGTGTACCATGCTTCTTTTAATGATCTTCCATATATTATTATTACTTTGGACTACACAATTAAACGGCTGAATTCGTCTTCATTGACACTTTTACATATTATAAAGTGAATAAGTACATATAGTAATATGTATGTTGACACTTTTTAAATTTGAAAATGATACTCTAAGCACTTAACATTTTAACCGTTCCAAGTTATTTATAACATCATTCCTTCGTCATACAATCTTTTTTTTTTCAATAACAATTTGCTCTACAAAACCTATGTTCAAAATACCGCGTAATTAAAAGTTATGATAGATTTAAAACTAAATCTTTTCACCAGCTCAATAGATGGTACTGTATGTGTGTGTTAATGATGTCGACAGATATAAATAGTATTTATCACCAAGCGATTGTGGAATTCCTGGAGTCAGAAGATTGAGATCATGACAAAGTGAACAAAAACAGAGAGTGATTAGTATGGAAATGAAGGAACATGAAAATCTGAAACAATTAATGGACATTTTGTAAACGAAGTGTTCCATTGGTTCACTTGGTTGCCCCCACTTGTGATCTCGTTCGCTACAGTACTATCTTAATTGCTATAAGTTGTGTAACATCTTTCCTTTATATAATTATTTGTATGTTCGCAATATAAATCATTGATCTAAAGGTGGTGAATAAGAAACGATTCTTTTTCAAATAGACATTCATAATGATAATGTGCCTAATATATCAAATTGCGTGACTATATTTCCTGTCTTTTCATTGAATTTTATCCTTTGAACTATTATTATTCCTTTTTCTAATATGGATACATGGATAATTAACTAAGTTATTTACATATTTCTTAATTTCTTTCTTTTAATCTATCATGTATAAAGCTTTATTGAATTAGGCATTTTTTCTTATTTGTTTTCATATTATAAATTTACCACTATTTTCAATTTGTCACGCTTCTCTATTGTTTATTGCTTGTTTTTTTTGTGTTTTCTCATTGTGGATATTATTCAATGAGAAATGCAAGTTAAGGTAAATCTAAGGTCATGATAATCAAGAAAAACTTTGTATCTATGTTCATGATAATAGAATTTAAAAGTTAATATAAGTATTATTTACTCAATATGCTTTAGGGTGTATCTGCATAGTTGAACCTATTTATAAAAGAAAGTAATCCATTTTAATCATATCAAATTACTTGATTAGTTACAAATACATTTCGTCATGAATCGATAAACAGTGAAAAATGTATGAAAACGTCAAATATACTAATTAATTATGTCATTCATCTCTAATACTCTTAAATAGTATTCACTTAAGATTACTTATAGTACTATGATTAGTATTTTCAACCTTGTTTCCCGAGTTACTTTACAACTAATCAAGAGATTTGAAATTTATCACCTGTTACCTTATAATTTTACCATAATGACAACTATTCTTGATACTTACGTATCTCTGATAGCATTGAACAAGTTTTATGTTGGAACGGACGGTTTGTGGAATTCGTAATATTTGATGAAATCCTGCTGCACAGATTAATGTCAGATCGACTATCAGTGAAAATTAGGAAGCAGTCAAATAACTGATCACAAAGTTTCAGTGCTCCTCAGTTTTACATTGTTGTTTAGTTGAATTTAATTCACAATACGACTTTTCTGCTGATTGGTTTCGTTTTTTTTCTCTAATCTCACGATGTATTCCCATTGGTATTATTTGGTTATTTACTAATTATTCCGTAATAATTAAACTCGATCTCTGGTGTCTTAGCTCATTATCATTGGTGTTTCATTAACGAAAATCTAGTCATTGTATATTACATCAATCGGATCAAATTATTTCTATAACATTAACTTATATAATATTATTTTCATGTTTATTTATACTTTTATCTGAAGGATTATGCAGAAGAAGAAAATGATCCAATGGCATGTCAATATCTAAAGTTTGACTGTAAATTCGTTGTCGATTTGCAAGTAAGTAAAAATGCATAATTGATTTGTACATAGTAGGGAAATAAAATAGTATTTGCAAAAAGTCGAATTTCTGACGTTAATCAAATCATTTCTTTATTTACTGCTATTATTACATTATAATTATTTTACTTAATAATCAAAGCATTGACCAGTGGAGTTCATCCAGATCTGTTGTGTGATAGTAACTCATTGAAAACAATGGTTGATGTGTCGCTCGATTTCGTGAATTAGTTGAAGTTAAACATTAACACCGTTGGATGCCAGTCAGCTCAGCGGTCCAGAGGTTAAGCGTCCGCGCGCGAGACTGATAGGTCCTGGGTTTGAATCTCGCGTGGTGGGATCATGGATGCGCACTGCTGAGGAGAGCCATACTGGGACGAAACGGCCGTTCAGTGATTTCAGGTTTTTTATGGTGGTCTATCTTCAATTGACTCATGATCTCAACTATTGAAAATACTCAAATTATTTGAAATTATCTACTCAAATAATTATATTAATACTTACGCTGGCATTTCAGTCAAACTAGAATAATATTAAGACCGTGGAATATTGGGACCTTTGACCAACTTAGATTATAATAAGAATATCTGATCCCATTGTGAATTCTTTTTTTAATCATTAGACGGTGCACAAATACCATAATACGGATAAGGACACTTATTTGCATTATACAATTATCACTTTGTTGATGTTGTTCAACGAAATATATTTGGCGTAATAGTACTCATTAGTGTAAATTGGATTCTAAAAGGATTAGGTCCAATGGATTCACACTTACATTTTATTCCAGTTGAACTCTTCTTGTCAGTTTTCACCAGTCATAACCAAATAAGACTTTAAACTTACTTGATTTTTAACATAAAATGGATATATGTTTTTCAGTATCAGATTTATACAATTAATTCTGATCTCTCTGAAGATTTTTCGTCGAATCCGTATTTCATTAGAAGCCTATCAGTGACATTTTACTATGGTTGTGTTATAAATTATTTGAATAAAATGGACTGATGTGAATTTTAAGATCACATTCTGTGGTTGAGCGATCAGCATGGTAAAAAGTGAGAAATAAGGGTAATAATTTAAGGGCTGTATCAAAAATAAGTAAGAAGTGTATCAGTACTAATATAACTTTTCAAATTATTCATATTTCGAGTTGTTGATACAGATAATTTTAGCCCAATGATCAAAGTATTTTCTCTGTACAAATATAACATGCCTACGTATATCTCAGTTGGTATTTCACTTCTAAATTAGTGAGTATATGAAATTTCTCAGGATATTGTTATATCAACTCTGCTTATGCTGTATATTTTATACCATCTCTTTAATTGTTTTTTTAAAAAGTCAATGTGTAACAGCCTTCTGTTAAGCACATGTTTATGTCTATTTTCTTTTTCCAATAGACTACTCAGTTTTAGTTTCAATTTAGTGAAAAATAGCTGGTGATATTATGTTATTGTGACATTCATATATTTTATTTACTTATAAGTAGAAGTTACTTAGTATTTAAATCATCCAACTTTCAATCAATATTAATAAACATATGAAGATTAACGTGAAATGCAGGTACATCCAGTCAGCAGTCCTCAAACAAGGTGAAACGCGCATTTCCTGTTCTACTACTAGCCACAATCCATTTGTACTAACATTGTCTTTAAATCTCAACTAATATATTGTTCAACAGATATGACTTTAGTAAGGTATTGCTAACTGAATTATATCAACCAAATTTGGACTATACTGCTATCTGCTTTGTTTCTTTCGTTTATTCATGGATAATAACCCTTAACTTTTACATCAAATTCATTTATCATTATTCTTTAATTCTCATTTCTCACAACAACTCATTTCGTTCATTTTATTATTATAGTAACTACCTAAAAAACTATTAAAATTATTATACTAATTATTTTTTTTAATAACCAAATAGCCAAATTTTTTCTTGCCTTCCATAACTTCTGGTTTAAAATAGTTAAGATCGTTTTGTTCCTAGACGTAAAACTACAAGAACTTCATTAATGAAAGTGATCTTTTCTTCTGCGCAATGTTTTGATTGATTTCTCTTTTCACATATTTCTCTACTTATATTCTCTACTAGTGTTCTGTTCCTGGGATAATTTTGGTAACCACAAATATGTTTGTGTTTAAACCATACGACGAAGAACAATATCCACTGGAAAATCATTGTAAACAAATTCCATTGAGTCAATTTCGTACGATTGCAGTTTACAGGGATCCATCTGTTATGTATTTTACAAAACGTGGAGCGTAAGTTTGCGAAATAGTGAAAAAAACGTACTATTCATTTGTGTTGAATCCCTATGTTATTACTAAAAACTGCCTCATTATTTTTCCAAACCTTCTCACCAAGAAGCAGTACGTTTAAGATTTGCAATGATTATTTAATAAAATTCACGAATTGTATTTCTTAACTTCAGTTATCTGTGATGTAGCGCTGCTGCTATTCATTATACCTCAACAAAAATGTTGCTTTGTACATGATTTAGATCATACATGGAGCATTATCTTGATCTAGTTGCTATTTATACCTCATTGACTAGTAGCACAACTAGGAAAATATCTCAATTCAAGGCTTCAAAACCTATTGCTTCCAATCGCCTTGTTTAAACATATTCCAACAATTCCCGATTTACTTAAACTAGTAAACACATCAGAACTTGGTTTATGAAATCAACCTAGAAATAAGATACAGATAAATATAACATTGATTACTGTTAAATGCTTTACTAATTTTCATATAAATGAGTTACAACCCTATTATATATGGTTGTATGACTTCTCGAACATTTATTTCACCGAAGCTCCACAAGTGTATACACTTAATTCTCCTTGAACTTATTTTTAGCATCTCTTATAAATATAAATAAACTATACGATTATTTTTAATGATACATCTCTACATCATTCTTTTCTGGCAATAACTTCATTCATCTACTTCAAAGTATATATTTCTTTTGTAATAAGTAATATATTTTAACTTATTAAGCGCATACCCAATAAATACGTTTCATTAATTCGATGATATACTTCCCTATTTTCGGCTTGTTTACTTAGTTACACTAATTAATCAATATAAATGGATGAATACTCAAAACTAATTAATATTCTGATGCACCAAGTAAAAATTGAAAGAAAGAGAAAAAGGGGGGTGTAGAAGATCAATTTTGAACATTTTTCCTTGGTTTTTTAATTAGAACGAAATTAAGAAAGAGAAATAGAAAAATTATAATTGTCTCCAAGCTTTTCAATTTTACATCGTTTTTCAATTTTTTTAAAAATTATTTCTGAATATGATTAAATTGTCTCATTAATTTAATTATTGTCCCAGATGATTTGTACGAATGTATTCGATATAAATTACTTTCTGAAGGTTTTGAATTCAAATGAAAGGGTTTTAAATTTTATTAAACAACTGTAACTATGCTGAATATTTTGATGAGTGTATATATATATATATATATATATATATATATATATATATATATATATAACTATTCAGTTGGTTTGGTAGAAATGTATAATTTTGTGGTGATTTTGAGAAGAGACTGACATCATCTGATAAGAATTGTACAACATAATTCCGTTTTGATATATAAGATTTTCCATTTTCATACATCTGCGCTAGTGAAGTAAACTTAATCCTATTCATCGTTCTTGCTCTTTTTAAGATAATAAAGGGAAAATTCATTGTAAATTGTAAACATTTTGATTTCTTGAAATAATTCTACTCTGTCAGGGTCATTAATCGTTCATGTAAAACACAACGGTGGCTCAATTTCGTGGATTGGTTGAAGTTAGACATTAACGCTGTTGGATGCCGGCTCAGTAGTCTATTGGTTAAGCGTTTGCTCACGAGACTAATAAGTTCTCGGTTCAAATCTCGCGGGCCGGACCATGGGTGCACACTGCTGAGGAATTTCATACTAGGAGGAAACGGCTGTCCAGTGATTCCAGGTTTTTTATGGTGGTCTAGCTTCAATTGATTCATAAATTCAACTATAGGATTACTGAAATCTCCACAAAACCTCTTCTGGAAATAATACTATCGACATGATACTCTCAAAGGAACTACAATGTCTTTTTACGCACAATTTAAAATCAAGGCATTAACGACCTCCTGCTTATGCGATAAGTTGCAGTTCTATCTATTTATCTTTCAGACTAATGCAATGTAATTCGATATCTGATCCCTATCCGTAATATGCCTCTGTAATTTCTGGACACCAGTTTTTTATACAGATCTTTAAAAATCTCACATCTTCTGGTAACATTTGAGCTGATGGAGTTAATTTTAACAAAGAGACAAATGTTTCTAGACTGATCAAATGTGAAATAACACGGAATATAACTATTTTGATATATTTCCTGTAGCTAAAACTTCAATAAAGCGTAAACCAGTTAAAAAAATTCGACTGGATAAACAGTTTCCATTATACTAGATATAAACAAATGCCTTAATAAAATAACTACGAACACAGTTAATATATACCTTGTCATTAATCTATGTTTATGTTAAAACATATTGTCAATAATAAGAATACATTCTATTCGCTCAATAAGATTCCAGTCGATGTATAATCATTATTCACGTGTTTTACTGTTACTCATATCACACTTACGCCTGTTACCCCTCGTGAAGGAGCATAGGCCGCTCACCAGCATTCTCCATACAACCCTGTCCTGGGCAATCCTTTCCAGCTCCTTCCAATCATTATCCATCCTTTTCATGTCTGCTTCTATTTCCCGACGTAATGTGTTATTTGGCCTCCCTCTTTTCCGCTTCCCTTCAGGATTCCGAGTTACGGTTTGCCTCGTGGCATATTCAATTTAAAAGAAACAAGTCTAAAAATAAACAACTATGCAATGATATTATCATGTCTTTTAGAAAACATCAAACCTAATAACTAACAGTTTATATATTGATACTTTACAGAGCTATCAAATGTTTTATTGATTATTTTTAATATATCGGTTTTAAAACTATGCATTGTCGTTTGTAGTTTCTATGAGACATAAATTTTTTAATTATTGTGAGCTTAATTCTGTATGAATAATGTTATCTTTTTTTTTATATTTATCTTAGGCAACCTGCTTCATGTCCTAGCAACGTGAATATTGATTATAATGTTAATGACATCAGAAATTCTAATGAACAAACACCTTGTGTAATAATTACAAAAAATGATGATAATTCAATAGATAAGTTGTCAAATCCCATAGAAATTAAGGAAATATATGTGGAATGAATTCAATTGAAAAATATGATATTGAACAAAAAGATAATGAAAATGTGATTACAACGGATGATATGAATATTAGTTCGGCTGCTTCAAATTTGAAGAAATGTGATTTAGGTAGGGATACGTTATGAATTATTGATAATGATTTTAATCTATAAATTTGCATTTTATCTGATTAAATAGTACTTAAAAACATAACTCGATGTTGCGTAATATGAAGTAAGTGATAATGTTAATGAATAACAAAATGAAGTGATGTAGAGGCTGGTACTGTGTCAAGCCCATATAGATTATTATAGCCTCTGGACAAATCAAACTACTCATTCTTCTCAAGCCTTATTTTTACACCCTTTCACTTATTCGATTATTAACCCCGACGGCTTTTTATATGATCATATGTGTGTTAATTACTTACTCTATGCATCATGTGTCTGTAGCTTAATATTTGTTTAATTATAAATATCTATTCACACTTAATTAAATCGTGTTAACTCACGTGCCTTCTCCGGTTCGTTCCACTTTGCTCTCACACTCACTCTCCTCTGTGTTCACTTTCTGCGTTGCTTGTGGATTTTACCAATTATGAACAATACACTATCCGTAAAACTGTTGTTTTTGTCTTTGAATAATCTCGAGTTAATTCATAATACTACTAGGATATTTAGCCTCTCTAAATACTCAGTTAACGGGATATCATTTATTGGCGTCGGATATAGAAGAATTAACCTCTACAAAGGCATATTCTCTAAACATACATGTAATCAGTCTATTATTTAAAGAATGTAGGCTTTGAGAAAAGAATTATAACAAATAAACAGTTACTATGTTTTCTGTTTGCAGCAAAACCTACGCTTGTTTAGTGTTTCAATGAATTTTTACTTTCATTTGTTACTAATCCATGTTATGAAAATGTGTTTCATAGAGTGATTTAGTTCCCACCGGAAACATAAAAATAATAATCTGAAGTTATAAAAAAATACGAATCTCTATATACTCAATGATATTTGATTTGATTTAACTTCCTCTGTTTCATTATCACAGGCTTCAAATTCTAGGATTTGATTATACATTTAAAATTTGTTTCATTCTACAATTCCCTCACTCTTTTTGATAGTAATTATTCCCATTTTTTAAAAAGTGTTTATCATGAAATTCAAATTCTGTTATGTGATAAAAATGTTTCATTGAAAAACGAACACGACAGGATCTGATATTCCCTAAGGTTAAATATCATTTTCACATACAAGTAGAAACTTATTTTTTTTGTAATATAATACTTGTAAGTAGTGAAAAATGTTTGGTTATCAGTTTTTCTTTGTTTTATAAGTTGAATCATACGTTTATGAACAAACATTTAACTGGCATCGAGTTTTAAAAATGCCAATTTAAAAATAACAAGAATAGTTTACTGAATTCATAAGTTTCAGTATTCGAAATGTTGCTGTTCATCTGGTTATAAAAAAAAATTGGATAAGATATTACATTTTCCTGTTTGTTTTTTTACTTCAATTTAAGAACATTTTGATCATTTACGAACTACCGGTAATGTATATTTCATAGTTTAGATTAAAGGCTAATCTTAATTAAACCCCTGTGATAAACGAAGAGGTATTGGACAGCTGTTTTGTCCTAGTACGAGATTTCTCAACAATGTACGACGGGAATGATAATGTAAGACGGTTGCACTATTTCACGAATTGCTAAGTTAGACCTGTAAATCATTGATTCGCGGCTCAGTGGTCTAGAGGTTAATCAAAAAACAATGGTCATTGGTTCGATTCTAAGTGAGGTCGTTAGTGCATATTGCTTACGAACTCCATAGGATGACGAAACAACTATGCATTTCTCCCTGATTGTCAATGGTTGTCTAAATAAGATCATCTAGTAAAGCAAATTTTGCACCCATCGCACACTCTTATACTATTTTTCCTGTTTCAGTTTATTCCACTTGATAGCTTTTTTACTAAATCATTAACTTGGAATCTACTTAAATTATTGTTTGGATGATGAATCTTTGAGTAAAAGCTGAGTTAACAAACTGAAATTAAAGTTTTTATAAGCAACTTATTCGTTTTATAATTTGATTCAGATTAAACGAAGCGTGTAACACATTTTATGCTTGAACAATTCCACTTTTTACATAATCCTTGTGTTACGTTCGAATTTTATTTGTAACTTAAATCTCATTTTTCTAATGGATTTATTTTAATACATTTGAGTAGTTGCTGGTAGTTGTTGGGGTGACCCTGAACATGCGTTTTATGTTAGTTGGGATTCTTCAGCAAGTTACATTACAACTTATTATAGTTGATAAATGCCAGAATTGGTTTCTATGCTATCTATCTACTAGACTTGTGAACGAAATCTATTGATTCTATGTTTTGTGTGTTCGAATTAGGAACAGTTCATCAACTACTGTCCACTTTGTTGTATCACAAATTTCAGTATATAAATTTATTGTGCAAATGCTTAAATTACATAGACCTCATTATAAGGCTCTCATGAAAAATATAAATAATCGGAAAATAACAAATTCAAAGTCCAGTTTTAAATCAGAACAGTAGAAATCCCTTGTTTATCAATGGATGTGCTATTGATTTTACGGCCCCTTCGCAACCAAAAACATTAACTCAACTTCGTCAAACTAAATACTGTAGTTACTAGAAAAGCAGCGAAGATATCAAAACAAATTGATCAACTATGTTCAAGAGTTTGGTCAAATTACTTCTTATATTATTCATGTGTTAAATTGTCTCTTTACTTATAAATGATAGCTTAATAAAAGTAAGTTTATTGATATTTCTGATTTTCGAAGTTGCTTAATATAATCAGAAGACCTGATTAAGTAATTTCAAAATCTAAAGCTGACAGTAAAATGTATCGCATCCATCAAACTATCAGGTGAATGTTTTAAACACTTTATATTATCAAAGTAACAAGTTGACTTTAATAACTTTGGTGTTATAGAACCAAACCAGTAATACTTTTGGTGGAAAAACCATGGTTCTTGGGATCAATTAAGCCAAATGCTAGTTGGAAACACTGTATGATCATTGCTCAACAAATCGCTTTTCAAGTGAAGTTATAAATAACAATTATTGGATCCCAACATCTTCCAATTCTATGGTATTATTTACTCAGTAAAACATAGAAATCTTATAAGTAAAGATAGTTGGTGGCTAGCAGTAGAATCCAGGACGCTTGTCTCGCTCTATTTGGGACTCATCAGCTGGACGTATGTTCCAGATTTGATGTTCTCTCCGGGACTCGAACCCAGTACCAGTCCTAAAAATCAATGGGAAGTTTCAAATAAACCTAGTGAATATAAACATCATAGCTTTTGTCCATTGAAGATACAAGAGTTCTTGCTTCCCAGTTTAAAATATCTCGACTGCAAATGATTCTTCAACTAAAATGTTCTGTATATCCACAATTATTCTATATATTATATATATTCTGTTTGCAGATGGTCATATTATTATAAGTAATATATTAGTAAGATTTCCTATGTATTATATTCATGCATGACAATTTTTTTCTCATTTATGTTTTTTTCCTTTTGTTTAGGTGATAATCCATTTTATTTATGTATATTAGCATCTACTAATTCAGTTGAAAATAACAAACATAGAAGACATCCATATTGGTTTACAGTTCAATCAGAAGAATATTGGTTTTTAATACCAAATGAAAAGTAATCATAATTTATTCGACATTATGTGATTATTTATTGAAATGAAAAGAATATTTTTGTCAATATTTTCTAATTTACTGAGGAGTCCTATACTAAGACGAAACTGCCATCCACTGCTTCCAGATTTTCAATAGTGGTTTAACTTACATCGACTCATGTATTCAATAATTAAAATTACTACAATCTCCACAAATCACCATTCCAAAAAAGATACTGTATGAAATCTTTCTTATATATTTTGAATGATTAAATTATTACGAAACTAAGTCAAATATAAATTATAATGAGTTGCTACCTGATTGTCATTCCATCTTGAATTTCTAACTTTAAGTGAATTAATTGCGCATTACTACATTTTTTTGAGTAACCTTAATTAAACTTTGAACAATTCTGGAAATAATTCAAATTGTTCGTAAGAGGTCGTGTTTCTTGATAGTCGATATTCAGATCTAAATCTTTGTTAGTCTCCGTTAGTATGTCATCAATTCTGAGTAGATGACTCTATACTAATTTCAATTACAGAATTTTTTATATTCTTAAACTTTAGCTAGCAGTTGAATCTAGGTTTCATGTTGCATTTCATTTATATCCTTTCATCTGAATACTTATTTTATTTTAACACGTAGAAATTGGTACAAGAAGGCAGCAAATATATCTGCACCACACAAATCGGATGATTTGTGTGAAAGCTAGGTTACCTCTCGAAAGCCCAAATCAAAGCAGGTGGTCTTCTTAAGAGGCCACACTCTGAGCATTTGACCTAAAGTCCTGTTCCACAAGGCAGAGGAGCAACGTAAGGAAATACAGTCCCATGGTAGTCGGTAACCCACAATAAGCTAATATGCCATTTGTTCCCATAGGATCCTGGATCCCATATGCACCATTGGTTTAGGATCAGGGTTTTTTAACTCCCCTAGGTAGATTCTCTATGTCCACTAATCCAGTTAAAGCATCAGAAATTCACTTTTCGTTCCCTGAAGTTCGTAAGCAACACCCCGTCGCGAGAGGGTAGTGAATAAGACTTCCCTGGCCTAATGAGATTGCATCCAAGAAAAAAAAAATCAAATTCTAGTCCTGAATATGAAAAATGAGAAAAACACAAACTTTTATTTAAAAAAATATCATACACATTGGACACTGTAGTAACTATATGAATTACGTTATTACAGGTTGATAACTTACTACGGTTTGCAGCTATAGATACTAAGTTGACTACTAGTGTAAACATAAATATTAGAATGTTTGTATATCTAATTAACGAGTTTTAAATAGGAATGAAATGAATACTGGGTATTATATTGATAGCTTTAATGTAAAAACATTACATCTAAGTTATTATATGTTTGAATATGTTACTTAATTTATTTCATCATGTAATACATTAATTTTATATGTGAATTCATTCTTCTGTATAAATGATAAAGAGAAACACTTCATTAGGTTAATAGTGAATACACATTGCTATTAATTGAAATAGACACGAATAAAATCTGAATTACTTTTTATCATTGGCTTAGTATAACTAACTTAATCTAAGTGGACATGAATTTCTTCAAAGAAAATCTCTTTTGTGACAAACATGCCTATGCTCCTCCACGAGGAGTAACAGGCGAAAGGAAGTAAGTAAATTAGAAATTGACTTAGTAGATATATCAAAATGATGCATTAAAACTTTTAAATGAGTTGTTGTTATCTTCTGTTGTAAAACAGTTCAACAGTACCATTTACTTTTGGATTATTTATCAGCTTGATTGACTGATAAGTCAGAAATTGTTTAGTAATCAATATAGATTTTTATTATTTGGATAGTTTTCATTAGCAGTTGTGCTGTGAACACTTCTTCCTTTCCTTTTTTTCCTAAACTTATGTTTAAAACAGATCGAAAATTTTATTTGACTTCCTTCTAACTTGTCAATTTCATGGATACGAGGATGATGTTAAACAGGGCACAGATATGGAGGTCAGTCAATTATCGATTAAAAGTACTGAAATCAAGGATACGAACAAAACCAACACAATCACCAGCAAACTTCATTCGAAATCATTAGGAAATTTAAATTTTTTCAAATCATCTATTATCAGTCCAGTTTCAAGTGAACGTTTCTGTTTGGATGATAGTGGCAGTGATGATGTTGGTAAATTTGAGAAGACACTCCATCGTCATCATAATCACAAACATACTCATCGACATCATAATCATTGTCATTTTGTAGTTGTCCCAAACACATTCGACTGGGTTCTACCGCGTATCGGTATTTCAGATGATCATTCTCGCACATTATTAATTTTGAAAAATCAACAAAAGTACACACCAAAAATATCTAGTTATCAGAATGAACACGGTCAGCAAAATTGTCAGTCAAATGAATTGAAAGAATCACAGAACTTAGAACAGTCAACAAATAGTTCTTCCCTTACGGATACAACTGATATAAGCAAAACAGTAGAAATTTGTGATAGTATACCTTCTATGGAAGAAGAAAAAGCTGCGTTGCAACTACTGAAACGTGAAACTGTCAACTGGGAAGTAAGTTCTTTAGTTTCTAAAACTTCATTTTAATTGCTTTTATTTCATGATATGACAGCTGAAAACTAATAGTTGTTTTTTAGTTAATATTTCATTTTTAACTAGATATATCCATATTGAGTAATAAGTATTCCTGTGTTGATCATGAAAAAATTCGATTTCTGGAAGTTGTTTTTTGTAAAAGATGAGAATTGGAGAAACCACCGAAGACATGAAAACAATTGCCAATTACTTGGATTTTGTGTAAGGCTACGTAACAGTGTGTATCCTTAATCCCCTAAGGTTTCAAACGTGGGAGCTTCAGACTTCATAACCAGTGAGCTATTTAGAGAATACTGAGTCGAATTCCCATGATCTACACTTCAACTGGATCGTTGCACAACATCCCGAATTTCACTACACTTATATATTGAACATGATAATTTTTCAATCATTCGTCATTTCACTCAATAAACCACTTATCATTAGCTTTACAAATAGAACACTTCATTCAACTATACATTTAATTAAGTAATTTTCTTTTATCACGAGATGATTCGCATTCAATTCAATATAAGTCATTTACATATAATTTTTTTAAACTAACTAATTCCTTGTTTAGTGGTTAACATCACCATTTCGTACTCTTTTGAATAATATCAATAAATTGGTAAGATAAAATATTATAATAAAACACTTAGAATGTTTAAACAGATTCATTCTAGTTTCCATGGTAGTTTTCAGTTGTGTTTAAATAATTCAATAGTTGAGATCATGAGTCAATTAAAGCTAGACCACCATGCCAAACCTGGAAGCACTGGACTACCGTTTCGTCCTATTATGGGACTCCTCGGCATTGCGCAACCACGACTTCGCCGCGCGGGACGAAACGGCCATCCATTGCTTCCAGGTTTTCCATGGTGGTCTAGCTTCAATTGACTCATGATCCCAACTATTGAAATTACTCCAATCTCCATAAAACCCCTTCTGATACTAATTCACAATTCATTTTAAATAAATCATTTTTGACACACAATAATTTGTGGTGATTACTAACTGAATTCTGGATTTATTATGATTTCTGTTTTTTTTTTACACTCTTAAAAAACCTTTGTTTTTTCCTGTTTAGTTTGTCATTTGTTGATGATACGAAACTTCTGGATAAAAGTTATATACATTTCAATGCCTATTCTTCTTTTCAGTTTTCATTGAAAATTGATAGTTATGTAATAAAAAGGCTATTTTAATTTAACGTATTTTTTTGTGATCAGGATCATTATAACATAAGAAAGATTGGTTCAATGATGAGTTCTCTTTTCAGTGAATTTATTTTCAAAGTTGTACAATCGCATAAATACATGCCTATTTTTCAAGATGATAATAATAGTGATTATTAAATTCTATTAAACATGGTAACAAAGAGGTAGAATAAACAAAATAATAAAAAAATATTTTTAATCTGGGAAACTAATAAATAGGTTTATTGATAAAGGCTTGAATGTTCACCATGAAGATAAAGAAAGACAGTATAATTGGGAATGGACGGCTTAGCATGGATAAAGTACGCATCGAACGACCTGTAATACCTGGCTCCATATGAGCAGATAAATTGGTTGGTGCACATAGAGTTGGTGAGATGAGATAACATATCCATAAGATTATTGATGAACATTGATCAGCTGGAGAACACAATTCGCAACGTTGCTGCGAAGAACATACTTTTTAAAAATTCAGAAATACTCCTCTTTAGGACGTCTATAGCTCTTTCACCCTGAAATTTGTTCATGTCAAGTGTTTTCTTTTCAAAGCCGAAGTTATTTATGTTTTAGGTGTACAAAAGAGACCAGTAAAATTGTGGATACTATTTTCTTTTACTGATACCACTCATAAAAAAATAGTTTGTTTTAAACAGATTGAAAATATAAGAGTAACACTATTGATTTATTGATTATTATCAATAAACTTTATATAAACTTAATTTGTTTATTACTTATAACTTGTATCCGAATAACTAATAATAAGCAACATGGTATCTTATTGACTATTAGTCATTCAACTGATTGAATATAAAATACATAAATTCGATTTAATAAGGGAAATATTGTTCATTAAGTGAATAAGTCTCATAGTTATCCCTATACGTTTACCTCAGTTGTATTGCTTTAATCATTTTCTGTGTGATTTATATATATTGCATAAACAACATAATACTAATCAATGTATCTTATATGATAACTTCTGATAATGAGTGTTTTAGATATATTGACTCAATTTCATTTATATTTTCCAATTAGAATATAGATGGAATTAGAATTGATATGTGACGTATGTATGTATAGTATTGTTAGCATTATTGAAAACTTAGTCGTCTAGAGATTAGAAACTAGTTTTACTGCAATAATAAATATGCAACTGAACCCTGTTTTTTAGTTTGTTTGTTTTTTCATTATTTGTCTTCATGATTCCACTATTGTTATTTGATGTTCACCATCCTATTTCTATACAATTTTTTTAACTCTAACCATTTTCTTGATTATATCTTTTCTGGTTATTACTTACTCTTGTTTGGGTTTCACTATAGATAATAATTTTATGACATACTGACAACGTGGATATAACAGAAAATAATGAAACAAAAGATATTATCATTCATACTTTATTTACTAAGTTCCTGTCAACAATTTGTATATACATCCGAATGCTACATAAGTGTGAAACCTAAAAAATATTGACTAACACTGAAATCATTAGTCTCATCGATTTCAATCATTTATATTTATAAACAATGATGGATAGTGGCCAGCAGTGGAATCCAGGACGCACGTTTCGTCCTATTTGGGACTCGTCAGCTGGATGTATCCGCATCTCAGAGTTGATGTTCACTCTGGGACTCGAATCCAGTACCATTCGCTTCAAACGCCATCGCGTTATCCACTTAGCTACTGTGTCCTGATAGCCACTTGCTTGTGCATTTGGGTGAATTTAAATCCATTTGGTATTGTTTGGCTTGTATCTTCCCATTTATATTTATATTTATATTTAGGTTGATATTTACGACAATGAAATGTAGAGCTCACGTAATAGTTAATTAACTCAATGGTTTTTTTCACACATATTATGATGAGTTTTATTGTTCTGAACGACATCATCAGCACAAACTTCAAACTTCAGGACTTCTATCAGAAGTTCAGCTCAGAGAACAAAAGTCTATCAAAATCATCTACTTGAGCTACGAATATTCTCTACTTATGCAATGATTAAATTTGAATCCGTAACTTAGATTAAGGTAAAAATTTTTTAGTTACTTAACCAGTGAGTTGAGAACTATATACAATCCAAAAATATTTTTTCACTCGAAATAACACTAACTGCTCAACTGTTAAAGACTATAAATTATTAAGCAATTAGTTTATCCTTGTTTGAAACTCTTCAAGCTTGTGGATCTATAATGTCTCACACAGAATCAAGTCAATATTTTGCGGATCATGCAAATATTACTGTTCACTTCTTTTTTTAATTAACTGAGTCAAAATTATGCAGTTTGATAGGTGTAGTGTACCACTAGGAAATTCGCGTTTTGAGCTTAATGATTTTATACTTAAATCTTTCTGTCAATCAGATTGCTTATTGCTTCACATTTCTAACATTGTAATGTTTTTTTCTGTATATTTCTTATTACACACAAGTTGGTTAGTTCAAAAGAATTGGAATTGAAAGACTTAGAAGAAGAAAAAAGAAAACAATTCATGTTTGACTGTATAAAATTGGCAGAACCAGAATTATTGCCAATACCTACTGCAACATCGAACAGTGAAATCTTTGATGTACATAAAGTTCGTGATGTAAGTAAATATATGTACATACAGAATAAGTGATTACTGTATTTCATCTACCATGTACAGTTTTATGTACTCAATTCTAAGTGTTACAGTGTTGGTTAAGAATAATGATGTAATCCATATTTTTGTAGAAAAGTAGCTAAAACATGATGGTTGAATTGTTGGAAATCGGTTACATGTAGTCTCATTATGATGCTTTATCATTATTTAGTTTCCATTTCAAGCCTTATTTTGCTTAATGAGATTTCCTAACGAGTAATATCATATCTTAAGATGTGCATTATGAAAATACATAACATTTTATCAGAACAATATATTTTGCAGACTTTAGATGTCGGAATATGCACTAGATGCATATATGTTTGAAATAATCTACTATTGTTTTTAAAAAAACACTAAATTTGTTTCCAAGACAAATAACTTAATGTAGTAGCCTTTTAATGACATCCTATTCCATGAGAATTATCAATACAAATTTAGGGAAAAATCATAATTTTTTCATTGAAACGACCGAAACGTTTGAGTAGTAGTACTCATCAGTAAAGAGCGAAACAAGAAGATTACAAACCTTGTGAAGACATTTTTCGACTGAGTTTTGTTCTCTGAGCTGGATGGTTTGGTTGTAGAGCTTTCGTCGTTCTTCTGAGCAACATCATCCGCTCTCATCGACGTAATGTTTTTCGTAGTTGGCAAAATTTATTTTGTAAATGATGTTCGGTTCCTTTTATTTTGCCATTTCGTACTTTGGTTTGCATAGGATTGATTGTAGTGCTCTTGTTGGTTTGTGTGTTACATTTTTTCCGAAAGGCTTTAACAATCTCGTTGTAGTTTCTGACATGCCTTTTGTATATGGTAGGGTAATCCTTTTGTTTGACTCTCTCTTCATCTTTGCCTGCATTAACATCAATTAGCGGTGAAACGTCATGACATATCCTTACTTATATCAATGCATGTGGATAATTAAGGACACACATTCGATTGGAAGAATGCGGAGATCTAGAATAAAGGCAATTCTAAAAACACCAGAGAATTTTTAGAAGCTTGGCATCCAGGTCACTCAGCAAGCACATTGAGATCGATCCACTTTATCAACCAATCAGAAAACATTGTGGACAAACATAGGACCAAAAGCAAACCAATAGGAGATACAACCAAAATAAAGAAGTAAACAGTTACAGGTTTAAGGTCAGGAAGAACCAATCAACATCGAGGTCTACAAGACAAGCTTTGAGCTATATGTAGAGAAATTCAAACACTTCACTTCTTCTCGACGTTTGTGCTAATGATGTCGTTCAGAAGAACGATGAAAGCTCCACGACAAGACAATTCAGCTCAGAGAACAAAAATCTAGAACAATATTGGTTGAATTAGAGCTTATTGCGAGTTTTCATCAGAACAGTCATTCTCATGTGATGTTCATCAGAGTTGCCCACTATTCGCTTATTCAACATATTTTTGCAGCGTTATTCAGTTACAACCAGAAATATTTATTTTAGCCTAAATCACGAAATTGATATAGGATGATTCTTCATATTTTACAAAATTTGACCAACTTCTGGACATACGTTAAATCCACGATATAATATTATGTTTCATGAGATCTGCTTCTACTTGTTAACTAGAACTACTATGAATCATTAAGTATCCACGTTGATTACCCAATCAATATAACGAAATACTAAACCAACTGAAGTAAATGAATTAATAATTATCACTGGTTTTATCTCCAAATCCCAATCAGAAATATTTCCAATGACATGACTAGTTGAACAACTAAGTATGTTAATATACCCTGGGAAATCAGAGATATTACTGAGCTAAATTAATTTAACAATAAGTCAATTCTCAAAATCAGACTAATTGGTAACTAATCACTTTTACTACTTATAATAGTTCCAAATTAGTTTTACCAATTCGTTTCATTCATAGTAAGAGATAAATAATTCTGTTGAAAATGTCCTTGTCGAACAAAAGCCAGTTATTGAAATATGTTATATCCCGATAAGAATGATGAATGGTAATTTTTGGGGATCCATTTATGGACCAATACTATGAGTGTATTTTTATCGTATAATTGTTATGTAACTAAATTGTTCATATTCATGTCGCTCTTATTATAAGCTTTAATTTCACCCATAGACTATTACTGTACGATTTACCGTTCTTGAGTTATGGCCTGTTTATTAATTACTATCACCCTCATTCACAGCCACTTCTAGCCAAATATTGTACAAATGTTATTTTCTATTTTATGGTACGATGTGATCTGTTTGATTGGTATATAAACCCCGTATATTTGAAAGAAATGATTCATATTGCAGAGGCTGAGATTGGTGTCTTGGACTTAACTGGCTGGGCTAGACAGGAAGCGAGACCAATCAGGACTCTAGACTGCTCGCACTTGTTTTATGCGTCACTGGTTCGATCGGTAATTCGCTGCTCTCTGATTGGCGGTATCGTTGCGTTATCCAATATACAGGGTACACAAGTTATAACAAAATAGAAACGTATGGAACTAAAATGTCATGAACTCAAACTATTTTAGTAAGATGCTTGTTTGATGATGCTTTAAATTTTGAAAAATTCGACAAAATGTTTGATTTATAAAGTATATTGAAATATCGTTGACAATTGTAAGGGATTTTTGAAATATTTCTTGGCGTTGAGTTAATATGAGACATTAAAGAGGAAGAATGTATTTGTTAAATCTCAGCGAAAGAATTTGAAGTAAATCCAACGGATAATTTTGTTGTTTGATTATATTTTCCTTGAAAAAGCTTGGA
The DNA here is from genome assembly GCA_944470405.2 of Schistosoma mattheei. Lineage (NCBI taxonomy): Eukaryota > Metazoa > Platyhelminthes > Trematoda > Strigeidida > Schistosomatidae > Schistosoma > Schistosoma mattheei. The sequence continues at coordinate 80,020,905 of OX103947.1, forward strand.
CCAGATTGCCAGACGAAACGTTGGATTTACTTCAAATTCTTTCGCTGAGATTTTACAAATACATTCTTCCTCTTTAATGAACAGAATATAAGTTGAATAAACGTTATTATTATATGATAAAATGAACTACTTGCTAAAATATTGAAAATATAATAAGTGATAAGTATGAAGTTAAGTTTATTAACTGATTAGTTAAGTTAGTCAGTTTGTTTGTTTTAGATAGCTGCCTCCGTTTTTCTGGCTTACTATTATGGATGATAAGTCATGTATATATATATATATATATATATATATATATATATATATATATATATATCATAAGTAATCACGTTTCATTTGGACCTTCTATTAAAAAGTATTCCTACTAATGCAAATAAGTAATACATTTTTAAATCTAGAATTTATCTATGATCGCTACCTTTGATTTTGCTTAGTTTAGTTCTATATATTTTGAGCATTCTATGCTTATTAATTGATCGAATTCGCTGATTTCTTTGTTTTGTAAATATTTATTTACGGTATTATCGTAGATTATTACATAATTTTTATTTTATTTTTATTCAATTAGCTTTTACAAAATTTAACTCCTGACGCTGAAGGTTTAGACTGGATATTAACTTACAGTACTTCTGTGCATGGATTTAGTTTACGATCGTTATATCGTCGATGTGCCAATAGTTTGACAGAATCTTCAAAAGATAATTTACATGGTACTATTCATACAAAAATGAAACATACTATTATACCGAATTCACCGCATGCATCAAATCAGCCATGTATACTAATCATACGAACATCAACGAATGAGGTTAGTTTTTCAACTTCCATTCATCTAATGATGGAACTTCTAGTGTGTTTTTTTTTCTGGAGAATTTCACAATATTTCTCAAGTGTCTCTCTATTGGATTATTTATTCAATGATCTATTCGTTGAGAGTGTTTTTTGGATTGATATTAAGAAAAATTCGAATATAGTTTTTTCTTTGTTTTCACCATAATTCTATTTATCATATGAGATGCTCCATCACATGATTGTTCAAAATAATCACTTATACGTGACAAACTTATTTTGTAAATCCAGTTTTTTTAGTCAATTTCAACAATCGAATCAAAATAATATTCGCAGAATGAATTGCATCGATTAAATTGTATGAGATTTTCATCAGCTGAGTACAACCTGTAAACATTAATGAGTAAACACAATTTAGAAAACAAATATTTACCTCTCTTATAAGATCTCCAACTGTTGACTTCACACTTTGTAAACAAACTCCTAAATACAAAATATTGGGAAAATAAAATATTCAAAGTTCAGTTTTGTTTGTGAGTAAACAATGATGTTTTTAAGAAAATATAGAGTACACATGGTGTGTAATATTCCAGTGCCGTAAGAAAGATTATTTTAAACAAAATGACAAATGGTTAGTAAAATGATTTTTTTATCTCTAACTAAACTCGAGTACTGAAATCTAATGCCCAGTCATTGAATACTAGAATGTGTTAAACATCTGACTCGCAATTATAACGCAACACTGAGACAAACACATGATTTTCAAGTTACCTGGGATTGAATTGGTAATTCACAATCCAATGTTGCATAGTTCCTTCGGAAAATAACATGATTATCACTCATCACTACTTAACAACCTGATTGATACATATTTAGTATTCACTTCAATGCACCAGTAAACTCTAATCTTTCTTTACTGATGAGACTAACATAACGCAGTTTGTGCGATTTTCTAGTTATTAGTAAAAATATATCTAAATACAGATCACTGAGAGAGACAATATTTTAGTGTTACATTTGTTAAGATCTACTTATGATCATCATACGATCCTAATGGAGTTAGATCTCGGTTCACTTAGGAACAATGTATGAAATGATTGTTAAGATATAGTATGTTATATTTAATTGATAGACCAAGTTAGACATCATTCATGTAACTGAAATTTTATTTATTTTACATAGATATATATTAAGCGAACAATGGTATTTTTATTCTTAATTTATCTCAACTAATAACTAATGAGCTCTTATTGGAATGATAAAAATTACTTTCATTTCAATCTGGCAAGAGAGTAATTTGAAGGTAATTTGAAGAAGAAAAAACATATTTTTCACCTTAAAACCAGTCAGTCAGTCAGCTACAACGTAGGAACAGCGACATATATGCATCGGTCCAAGTTGCTACACCTCACTAACACAACAAGATGAACACCAAATTCATAGAAGTAGTTAATTTAATGGTAGTAATACATAAAGGAAAGATATAAAGTAATTTTAATCCGACGGTTCAAGGGAAGACAAAGAGTGCATACACCTACGCCATTGTAATAGATTTTGAGCCATGTCACCAAGAGTCTCCAACCATTGGTTACGATAGTCACATGGACCCCAACCAAGTAGTCTGCATCTACCAACATGGTTCAGACTAGAAGTTAGTGACTTTCTGGATTGATGGCACGTTTTGGTTTGTCCGCCCCTAACTTTATTCCAACCATCTCCAACACTAGTCAGCACTGGACGTCGTGGTAAACGGTGTTCACGCAGTCATAACACGTGACCTAACCATCTCAGTCGATGAAGATTCACAACCTCATCAACTGATTTACCATCATTTCCTAATACCCTGTGTCTAACCTCATTATTACTTACACGGTGATCCCAACAGATGCGAGCAATATTTCTAAGGCATTTGTGGTCAAATACTAGTAACTTGCGAATATCTTCTACTCTTAATGGCCACGTTTCGCAGCCGTAAAGTAGAACAGAACGAACTACTTCGCAGTATACTCGTTCTCTCATTGATAGTCGGATATCTCGCGTTCGCCTTAGGTGGAGCAGTCACATGTGAATATTATTCTAACTATTCTAATTTGTGATATTAATATAACTTTTTATCAAAACTCCTAATTAATAGTTCTGAAACTTTTACACAATAATTGTAAAAAAACCCTACTGAATAACATACAGAAGCCAATATAACAAGTGAATAATGAACTTGAGTAGTAATGCATCAAATTCACTCTATTTCAATCACTCATATAATTTTTATAAATTATGAAAATATATGTCAGTGTCATAAAAATACTTAATACATTTATCCCAGTTTTTCTGATGAAATGTTTACACTTCAATTGACCATCTTCATGAATTTCAACACAATTTGATAAATTCGGCATCATCATAAACTATAATAGATTATAATTTTAACTATTTCACTATATTCACACTATAATTAAATGTTACCTGATTAGTTGACTATGTTTATTGACTTGTTAGATTTAGTTAGGAATAGAATTAGATCATTTTAGATTGAGAATTATTTCTTTGAAGAGTAATCCCTTCTCTGAATATGATCTGTAAAGTCTAATTGATAATTATAATGACTTGAAATTATCTTAACATAATGACTGGTCAACTATTTATCAAAAAAAAGAGTTTGGAACTATAAATTACATTTCTGTTTTGCGAGACAATTAAGTACTTTCAAATTCAAAGAAATTAGTCCCTTTGATGAATTTCGATAATGTAATAAGAAGACGATCTGGAACTCAAGACAAACCGTTAGCAGAAAATTCAAAATGACATTGTGAATGATTATAAATTTTTTTAAGTTATGAAGTATAATGAAAAGATTGTAATGTTTGTCGCTATGTTAAGCCGACACAGCTTATTCTAGCTTCTGGACAGGTCAGTTTATCCATTCTTCTTGAGTCACGTTTTGACTTTGATAATTATTCACTTTTCAATCCCGACTGTTTTTATATGAGCGTATATGTGTGTACACGTCTTATCCTATTCATCACACGTCTGTAACCTATTTTTATCTGACTATAAATATTAATTAAAGCTTGATTAAATGAAGTTGGTTCACACGCCTTCTCCACCGTGCGTCATTTGACTTCGTTCTCTTCTATTCGCTTCGTCCCTCTGTCTGTTCAAATCAATGAGTGTAAAAAATATATGTATTCGAAATCCTTTCTCATATTTGAATTATTTTAATTCCATTATTCACTAACACTAGTCAAGTCGATGATTAAATACGTATATGGGCAACATATATATTACGATAGCCATTTTTCAATAGCGATCACTAATACCGATCTCATTGGAGTCAGATCCCGGACCACTACAAAAATCATGTAATTGAAAAACGTTAAAATACATCATTCCTATCTTATGATGAAACTACAAAGTGAAATGTTGTATGTACATTAGTAGAATTAAGTTCTCAATTAATATGTTATTATTATTATTTTTGAACATGTATTTGCCTGATATTTGACCATTCTTCTGGATCATTAAAGGGGGATTTATAACTGTAGAACCTGGAATGAACTTATATTGAAAAATAATATTCTTCGTTTAATGATTTGCGTGTTTTTAATAAAAATGTAGAATGCTTTAAGCAATTTTTCTATAATGATAATTATATTTTTTATAATATTCCAATAAGTAGAAATTTGTATTTCTGACCTACCTCTACCTAATGCTTAATCTATTTAAAACTATCAAATCCAACCATGTTATTGATACTTACAAATTTTTCCATAATTTCTTTTCTAATTACTTAGATATTTGGGGCAATGCTTAATACACATCCTTATCCAAGTAATGGTCGATTCTATGGTAATGGATCATGTTTTGTATTTCGATGGATCAATACAACTGATTCAAAACAAGATCAATTCAAAGAAAATAGTAATTCAATCAATGAACAAGATTCTACATCTTTATCAGTTACTTCTAATAAATTAATGAATATACCAGTAGATGTAAACTCTGCATCAATATCATCATCGGTATTATTAGTAACAGACAATCATAACTCTGATCTAGTCTCATCTTCGTCATCATTGGATATGAGAACTGAAACTGTAACTAAGGAATTCGCGCATTTATGTTATAATGATAAAAGAGAATTTCCAGAACAGGATAAAAAACAAACATTCCAAGTAAATCAACTGATAATAATGATAATGACAGTACTAATAAAAATAGATATACTGTTCATTTCATTTGTCATAAAATATTCATCATTACTTTGTCATAAACGAAACAATACCTAATAGTCTACAGTATGGGATTGTGTAGATTGTTGACTTTTGATTGAGATCATGAATTGATTAATGCTAGACTAACATTGAAAACCTTGAGTTCTAGTGAGAAGCTGTAACTAGTAGAGCTAATCCATGTCGGGTGTGAGGCAGTTACCCACCGAAGAAAATAGAAGGTGGTCGCGCAATATCGTGGATTGGTTGAAATTAAACATTAACACCATTGGATGCCGACTCAGTGGTCTAGAAGCTAGGCGTTTGCACGCGAGACCGGAGGTCCTAGGTTCGAGTCCGATATACAAGGTCGTGGACGCGCACTGCTGAAAAGTCCCATGCTAGGATGAAACAGCCATCCAGTGTTTGAAGGTTTTCAATGCTGGTCTAACATTGGTCGATTATTAATCTCAATCAAAAATCTAATAATTTCTTTCTATTTATGCCTATTAAGTTGAACATAAGTAACTGAATATCAACAATTTCATTCGATAAAATTGATAAAGTTAATATGTTTCTAAACAGAAACTTATCCTTCATTTAATGATCGGTGCAATGATATATTTCACCACGTTCATATAAACAATTAGCTAAAGTATTATACTGTCAATGGATATCAATTTCAAAATAATCTCATTTCAGAAAGGGTTTTGTGGATACTGTAGTAATTTCAATGGTTGAAATCATGAGTCAATTGATATGAATCAACATATGCTCACTAGTGACTGGTTTCAAGAGGTATTTCCTGGAGTTCTAGTGAGAAGCAGTGACCTGTATAGTTCAACCAGGTCTGTTGTGAGATAGTAACTCACTGAAGACATTGGTGGGTGTGTAACTCAATTTCGTGGATTAACGCTGTTTGATGCCGGTTCAGTAGTCTAGTGGTTAAGCGTTTATACACAAGACTGATAGGCTCTGTGTTCGAATCTCGCAAGGCAGGATCGTGGATATGCACTGCTGAGGGGTCATGCAATAAGACGAAACGGCTGACCAGTGCTTTTAGGTTTTCCATGGTGGTCTAGATTCAATTGACTCATGATCTCAACCATTCAAATAATCTCATTTGTTGAAATATTATTATCACTTGTATTTTAAATCGTTTGTAAATCCATATTAATTTTTTTTTCTATATTTCGTTCCTACTACTTATTATTGTCATTATAATTGGTTTTTATAAACGTTACTTTAGAAATTTATATGGAGCGGTAAAAATTCCTATTTTATTAATGGTGATTATGATTCACTTACCATAGGATGTTCTCAGTAAGTGAATTTCGATTTGTATTTTGTTTTGCTTTATTTCCATTTTCTATTTTCTATCCCGATTTTTTCGTATACACATATATGTGTGTATAACTTTTCAAGAGTATCAAGCAAATAGATACATAGAAATACCAACATAACATTGGAAAGTAGAAGTACACGTGCTCTCTACGTGTGATTTAGTTAAGTTAATAAATATTATTCTTTTCATTTTGGTTTATCATTTGACCAAAGTATTTATGGACTTCGTTTAGTATACTAAACAAATTTCTTTTCTAGGTTAGAAATGTTTTTTTTGTTTAATGGTCTGTATAGTTGTTTTTTTTTTAAGATAACCAATAATCTTAGTAATAATAATGACAATAACTGTACAGATAGAATCAACAAAACATTATTTATTACAATGCTTACTAGATTTAGAAATCGGTAGGTAACCATGAGAACGAACAAAAATTTTGGATAAAGAGGAATTTTGATTGGTCAAGTTGAATATTTAATTTTATGCTACAATATTTCAAAAATTATCTTATATATGGGTTAGTTAAATTACATAGCTTCTTCTGTTATTCCTTCTTATGATAAATTGTCTTAGTAGGCATTTTAAGGAAACTTGAATATATCAACTGATATTAATCTAGTCATTGCAAGGATATATTTTTTTATCAAAAGGGGTTTTGTGGAGATTTTAGAAATTTCAATGGTTGAAATCATGAGTCAATTGAAACTAGGCCACCACGGGAAACCTGTAAGCATTGGATGGCCTTTTCGTCCTAGTATGGGACCCCTCAGCAGTGCGCTTCCGCGATCCCATCTACCCGCGACAATCAAATCCAGGACCATTCAGTCTCGCGCGCGAACGCCTAACCATTAGACCACTGATCCGGCATCCAACAGTGTTAATGTCTAACTTCAAACAATCCACGAAATTACTCCACCGTATACCATTGTCTTCAGCGAGTTGACATCTTACAACAGACCTGATTGAACTCCACTGGTCACGGCTTCTCATTAGAACTCCAGGAAATGCAGTTGAGTCCAGGCTCAGTAGTCTAATGGTTAGGCGCTCGCGCGCGAGACTGATATGTCTTGGGTTCGAATTTTGTGGGGGGCGGGATCGTGGATGCGCACTGCTGAGGGGTTCCATGCTAGGACGAAACGGCCGTCCAGTGCTTTCAGGTTTTCCATGGTAGTCTAGCTTCAATTGACTCATGATTTCAAATATGTTTATTTTCTAAATACATTCACATTATAAAAATATCGAAAAACTTAATGATTCTAAGTCAACTTATTTGGAAATAATTATCAGTTTATATTAGCAGAATGAAAGGAATCAAATAGTCTATGATTTCCAGAATAAGTTAGGATCTTGTTTACGTTTATATTCGAAGAAAAACTATGGGTGTATATCTTTTAATTAAGCTGTTAAAAGCACTAGTAAGATTAAAGCAAATTAACAAATCCATTACGACTTTGATTCAAATCATTTTTACTTATGAAGTGTACATTATTAAAAGCATGATTGATCACCATATTCACTATATCTAAACCCAAATTTTTTTAATGAAAAGCTGTATGCAGTTTATTGCTTTTCCAAGTAATCGTGTAGTATTTATTTGTTCTACCAGACTAGAAAGTAATAATTCACTACATATTTTACTTGTTTGTGTTAAATAAAATGTCGGTAAGACTATAGTTGAGGGACAACATTTGAGCGACGCTACAAGTGACCTTGAGGATATCCACCTACTTACTAGGGCTAGATGAGAGTTATGAAACAGCTTGTAGAATAAGGATAATGATTTACAGTTGATGGTTAGGGTTAAGAATTAGATTTATGGCTTCTATTACGAACTGATATCAACTAAAATGTCAAAACGCTATTTAGACAAATGGATGAATGAATTTCGCGCTGAAATCAAAAACCTTTTATCCTATTTTTGATTGGTTTGTCCATAAATTATAATGTCAAAATATCTCTTGTATTATATACAATGGTATGCGTTAATAATTTGTTAAGGTCTGACTTTTTATAATAAACATTCATTCTCTATTCTGAAGAATTTTTCAGATGAATCAACAGCCAATCATTCTTATTCCAGTAAACAAATTTAACTGTCTATGATGAATATGCACTTTTTGTACAGATTTTCTGAATATTTCCAATATGCTCACTGATTTTAGTGTTGAGAATAGTACTGAAAATGCTTATCAGTTATGCAATTGATTAATGAATGTTGAAGTCAAGTAACATAGCTTAGCAGTGACTTTGTAAAAATAAAATCACTCGGGTCTTATTTGCTAGATCATAGTTGTAAATATCATCCTTCCTTGCTTCCGTATGAGCAACTAGTTAACATTGCTAACAACATCATCCATCAGCTATATATATAAGTACACTTGCTCTTATGAAGCAGGCTACATAGGCCGCACAAAGCGAACTCTTTCCAAACGCATCTCCGAACATTATCCTGCGTGGCTTTTGAAAGGTGACTGTAAATCAATCAATAGTTCAATATTAGAACATCTTGTAAACTTCAGTCACATGACCGCGTTGACATGTCCTTTTAAATCGTCTATATAGTCAGATGATTTTGTCCGCAAGATGCGCAAACTAGTAACGTATGCACTTCTGGGTCACTAGGAATCCATCTTTTAAACCTGAGCTCTATGTGCAAAAGAGATTTGTGCAAGCCATTATTTTTCCATAGCCTTAACATTTAATTCTCTTGAACTGTAATTTGGTTTTATTATATCCTTCTAATGCTCTTAATTTTAGCTATTCGATATTATTATTATCTTCACGTTTTTAGCTGATTCTTTATCCTTTTTATTCCTTCCACTATTCAATATGCGTTTAGTTTAATCTTTAATCAAGCACTATTACAATACGTTTATATGTACTGAATGTTAGAAAGCCAGAGACAGTTAAAAAAAAATTGTACATATTTTAATAGTAACTGGATTTCTAAAGGTTCGTTCAGTTAATTTTTTGATCATATGAGTGTGACATTTTCCTGTTAATAGTAAAAACATGATAATCGTGTATGAAGAATTAGATTCCACTCAATATAATGATGGTGATATTGAGAGCGATAGCTGAAAACTTTGGGTCCTATTGGCTTGAAGTTGTGTTGTAGTGGCGTATTTGCATTCACTCATTGTTTTGCATTTAGTTTGGTTTGTTGGGATTATCTTGAACATTTTATTTCCAAGAATTTGTCTATTCACAAATCATAGTGTATATGTCTAATAACTCATACAACAGATGAAATTCTTATTGCTTCCAGGAATCTGATATTCATCTAAATAATTTCGTCTTTCGGTGCTGACATGATGCGACAACTTGAAGCAATACACATATGTGCTAAGGTATATGGTCTTGATCGACTGTTATTTTCTCTGAGAAACCAGTAGATCATGTGACTGTAAATGGAGAGTTTTATAAAAGAATGAAATATATGTGTACCATATCATAATTTTTAATAATTCTCAAATTATTATAGACTGGTGGTGTTGTACTAGAAAAGACTCGTCACTAAGATACATGAAAGCTTGAAGAAAAAATACCATATTTGTAATTTCCATTCTCTAATCCTCAGTTATCCATAAATATGTGCATGAAAAATTGAAATGAATTCTTACTAAACATATAGGTTTCCTTAAATTACCAAGCAGTTATTAATAATATATCCTAAAGTGTACGTTTTTGTCATTCGAATTCAGTATTACGAACGAGCTATTATCTTTTTAATAATTGGATTCATCAATCGATCTAAGTTAGACCACTATTAAAAATCTAAAAGCACTGAAAGGCTATTTCGGTCTAGTATGAAGCTTTTCAACAGTACTTACTAACAATTCCGTATACATGACTCCAACCTAGAACCCTCGGTTTCACGTTCAAACTCTTAACCTCTAGACCATGGAACTGGCATCCAATATTTTTTTCCTACAGTTTTTTCAACTTATTTCTTACTTTCAACATTGTTCTTTTTTCATTGTGATCATTTCATTATTTTCTTTTCTACATACTTTTTCATGATTTTATTTTATTTCAGAGGTCATTCAGCAATTCAACTTGATGATAATTTATTACATGGACATAGTGTCAATTGTGAAACATTTGATAGTCCACAATTAACTTTATTATCACCAGATTTTGTGATTACCACACTTGAAATATGGTCATTTATTTAAAAAGAAATTTTTTTATTTTTTGGGGGGGGAGGGAAGAGAGGGTTGAATTTATTTTATATTGTGAACTAATAATTCCATGTCAACCATACAAAAAAAGATAAAAAAATAAACAAAATCAATATAGATGTAATACACATTTTATTCAATATTTTGTTGTTGTTTGTCGCTTTTTCTTTGTTTTATTTTTTGTTGTTGTCGTTGTTCTTATGGCCTATTTATTTAATGAATTATTATTATTATTATTACTATTAATATCAGTACAATTTCTAAAGTCGTAAAAACTGATTCCAACTTTCTCGTTTCATTATAAATTACACTATATATATATATATATATATATATATATATATATATATATATATATATATATATATATATAACTATTCTCTTCTTGTGCAATCCTTTTGTATGATTACCATATTCTATTCTCCATTCTTAAAAAAAGGTTCAGTTATGTGTATTTTAAGTTTAATTGTGATACCAATGAATTTTTTACAACAACAACAAACAATAGATTTAATAAATGATCCTATTTATCCAGAACATTCTATTCATAGTTCTTTTACCAAGACGTTTTGAGAGAAACAAAAACAAAAAGAACACAATGTAAAACGTTCTATTTATCAACAAACTTGATTATTATTTGTTTAAAATATTGGATCTGTTCCAATAGATGATTTTATTTTATTTTTGTTTACTACTATCTAATGACAATTAAGTAGTCATAAGTTTCTTTTTTTTTTTCAGATAATTATTTCATGTCACAATTACATATTTTTTTATAATATTCGATTTATTTCATTGTTACTATGTAATTATTTTGTTTAATTCTGTTGAAAGTATGAATACGAATACATTCTATCTATTCTTAGTAATCATATACATATATATACATACTTATATAGAAATGCTTATAGATACATATTCATTTATAGAGTGTAAAAAGAAAAAGACAATTTGTGATTTACCTGTCATTATATTATACTATTCGAACAACAACAACAACAAAGCTGATCATGCACACAGTTTCTTTTTACAATTCAATTGGTTAATTCATTTCTTCAATGTTATATTATTTCCATATTAATAGTAATAATAATGATGGATATCAAATTGTTATTTGAGCACTGAATTCGGAAAGATTCTCTAAACAGTAAACAAACCATTGGAAACAAGAACCAGTGTTATGAATTATTTATCTATTTGATGTCATTATTTAATTGATTTGATAATATTAATAATCTATGTAGTAATGATAATATAAACAAGCATTTAAAATGAGGTTTTCTGATTATTATTATTGTTGTTAGTTTGCAAAATTCTAAAGTCATTCATAGAAATCTTATTCATAAACCTGTTGGTTTTAATCGGATTAGTTAATATCATCTATACTATCTTGCTTAGTTGAGTTTCACACGATAAATGGTTGAGGACCTTCCATGACATAATTTAATTTAGGTTGGCTTAATACAAATATATCCATTCTTTATTTTCTATGTTAAGTCATGTACTTTAATTTATTTGTCACATTGTTTTATGAACTAACATTTGTATATCTAGTCTTTTGATCATTGTTAGAACCAACAATTCATTTGTTATTCACTTTTTAAATTGCATATTTCTGTATTGATATTGTGTGTGGCAAACTGGTCTTATGATGCATATTTGTACAATGATTTGTTTAAAGGTATGTATGTTGCATGTGGAACCATTTTAGAAATAATAAATGATTATTAACTAGACTGTTTATTAATCTAGATTGTCATTATTGTCAGTGATTGACAAAAATTACGGAAAGAACCGATCTTATTATTAAGACTATATTATTTTTAACATTCTATTTTGTATAGCAAAAGTAAAAGAGATAGCATACTGATATATTATCATTAGAATTATTGAAAACTAAATAATTGCTACACCTTATGATAAAACAATTAATGTTTATCAGCTAATGATGAAATAGAAACGAGTTTTTAGTGAGGTTGCGGCCTGTGATTTAAAGGGTTTAATCGCACTATATTAATTGCGAATTTTGTGTTAAATGTAAATGTTATCCAGAACGCCAGTGAAAGCTTCACAATTAAACGACCCAACTTAGAGAATACGTGACCATTAAACGTCTCTAACTGAGCTACGAACCTCTTTCATCAAACACAGTAGTCAAGTTGGCTAGATTTTCACAAAAATTTGTATCAAATAAAAATATTGTCGGACTGTCGAACAGTTATCAGAATTATTTTTAAGTATATTTGTAGTACCTTAAGTTGTCTGGAGAGTTACCTATTTCATAAAACTGTACACTGCAGTTTTGAATATAAAAATCCTAAAGATAATGTGGAAGCTATTTTGAATAAAATACATATATATATGGAAATGAAGGCACATTGTCTTTGACAAGTTTATGTTCACCCTTAAATCCAATTACAAACACAGAGTTTCTTCCTTCTAAACACGAGAACTAATGTCTTGACTGCTAAAACCTCTTAACTGTTCAACGCGCGTTATATAACTATTATTAACAGATTTTTTATCGTGCAGTAGAAACGGCAATATTAACTATAAGTAAATCAAAATCCTGATCTTCAATTAATTTATGCGGTTTGAAGGAAAAAGAGTCTTCCAATAATTTTCTTCCCTTTAACATTAGTTTCAATAGTGGAATGAATATATATATATGAAAATGAGAAGCGTAGGAAGATGTTTTTCTTAGAAGTAGATATAGTCATTGAATAAATAATTTTAACCAGGAGAATATGTAGATTGACTAATAGAGTTAGAAAATCTTTTAGTTATTTTTAAGTGAAGAAAAGGACATGATGATTGACTTCAAGATAGAAAGTGTAGTTGACAGAATGTCTAATCCAATAGAAAATTCATATAAGTCAACTTGTATCTATCAGGATAACTTTTTCGTAAACTCTAACTAATATATAAGTTAATAATAGTAATTACAAAAAACAAAAGGATAATATTTCATCGCTGAATGGTTGCATAACACCAAATCATTAGCATTATATGTAAAAATTATATTTGAAATAATCTCAGCCATTGAAATCTACATAATAATTCCAACGTTTCGTCCAGCTAACTGATCTGGACTTCTTCAAGGTAATAATCATAATCATCAAAGAAATATATAACCCTTTAACAATCAATCAGAATAAATCTATACTGTGCTAATCCAATCATATTTGGATATTGATTTTAGTAAATAGGAAAACATGAGTTAGTTAAATGCAAATAAATGACAGGAGCGAATTGTCTGTGTGTGTATATATGTATGTGCAAAATTGAGTTAATAATGAATGATATTCGGTGTTAATATGTTTAAAATGAAGAAAAAATAAAAGTGCAATTTGAAGGCTGAAAAATGTAAAGTTGAGGGAACACAAATTGTGTTCGAAAACTGTTCCCAAATCATCGGTTGACTTAAAGAAACTTGAGAATAGGTCTTCGTTAGAGATACATAGGTTAAAGACAGGACAGAACATTAATTTTGAAGGGACCAAAACACTTCAGAAACGTTTTAATACTCATAAAGAAAGATTGGCCGCAGAAGCCTTGTATATATGGGCGAACAAGAACAGCCTGAACCGAAAGGATAGTATTCAACTGGCAAATATTCGTTGACAAGTAATTGGACCCTTTGTTTATTCACCGTGTTTTTTTTCACATGCATCGTTATTTTGACTTGAAATAATGTGAGTTATTTTCAGCAATACAATTTTGTATTTCATGATTCTCATTTTACATGTGCGTCAACAGAAACACTTTTTTTAACGTTCAACACGCACTCAAATCTTTCCTTCATTTAAAACATATTAACACCGAATATCATTCATTATTAACTCAATTTTGCACATACATATATACACACACAGACAATTCGCTCCTGTCATTTATTTGCATTTAACTAAGTCATGTTTTCCTATTTACTAAAATCAATATCCAAATATGATTGGATTAGCACAGTATAGATTTATTCTGATTGATTGTTAAAGGGTTATATATTTCTTTGATGATTTTGATTATTACCTTGAAGAAGTCCAGATCAGTTAGCTGAACGAAACGTTGGAATTATTATGTAGATTTCGATCGCTGAGATTATTTCAAATATAATTTCCACATATAATGATTTTCTCTATACTCGGCGCCCAATTTCTGTAAAACTGTTCATTCTAATCTTGACGAATATTCATATAAATCAAATCATCATGTTTTCGATTGAGATCATGAACCGACTGATGTCAGATTACATTTGGAAACCTGAAAGCACTGGACGGCCGTTTCGTCCCGTTGTGAGACTCCTCAGCAGTGCGCATCCACGATCCGGCTCGCGGGATATAACATATAACAGTCTGAAGATGTATTTAAGTCAATCACATATATATTTTTAAAAAATTCTGATTTTATGAATGGTTATTTTTGTCAAACAGCAAATTCGATAATTATTTAGAAAAAACATTTCTACTATACTTGATCATTACCATATCAAAATCAATCCGAATAGGTGCGTATATTTTGTTCTAATACTAGTAGTTACCAAACTTTCTTTTTAACATTTATTTCTCTGAATTTATTTTGGATGAATAATAAGCACATGAAGTACCGTGATAATAATGATCGGTAATTCCTCAAAAATGTTGTTCTTAAATAAAAAGAATCGGGAAAATATTTCGATCGAACAGTAATCTTGCGAAGCTTCCAAAAGAATTTTAAAAAGTAACAAAGTGTTCCTATTATCTTATTTGAACAACTGTCGAATCTTTTGCTTGATTTCCAGAAGCTACTAGAATCTTAAACTCAAATGTAATCATACAAATTTGTTTGTTATTTTCATAAATAAAATTGAAGCTTCTTCTATAATTTCTGCCATCAATTCACGGGTAGATAGATTTTTCTATAAATGTACCCGTAACAACTACTACCAAAGTAGACGTAACTTATAAAAACACCATCCTCGTTAGCCAGAACTACTCACAATGTTTAAAATCACAAGATCACATAAAACTAACCAGTAAAAGGAGCAATGATCATGTGCATTGTTGACGAATCATTTACCAGAACGAAACAGCTATCAAATGATAGCCTATTTAAGAACAATTTGTAACTTAAACTATGAGAATTCTTCAATCTCCACAAACCTCATTTTATGAATTATGTAATAACTAAATTGTCATCAAGAAAATGTTAAAATAAGACTTATTCTTCCTAACTTTTAATATCATGCTTTTCGTAAAGCATTTGAATTGACCGATTCAATCAAGGTACATTTTGTTTAAGTGGCTTATAGTACAACAAATATTGATCGAACTAATCACTCGATTAATCCTCAAAATAATGAACAAATTAAAGGGACGCTAACAAATTTTTTCTCTTTCCTTAATCAAAAAAATTAGTCTTTCGGTCCGACATTAACCTACATTTGGTCATCACAAGATTAAGGTCAAGCAGCCAAAAAAAAACGATAAACTACTGCTTGTTTAAGTAACCATTAGATTTTTCTTTGTAAAAATACAAGATTTTATGTGCTTGAATATATTGAAGCGTATCAAAATAACTACCAAGTATCCATTCGATATAGTTAAGAAATTCGTGTCATATCACTTTATATAAGATGCTAATACTCTGTGAAGTGGCAGCCTAGTGATTAAAGGACCGAATTCGATTAACATAAACTTCGGTGCCACCAGGTAGTATCAATCACCAAAACACGAACAGTGTAGCACAAAACTGATCACATAGAACCTGTACTTGGCAAATGAGTTACAGATAG
This sequence comes from Schistosoma mattheei, assembly GCA_944470405.2. Classification (NCBI taxonomy): domain Eukaryota; kingdom Metazoa; phylum Platyhelminthes; class Trematoda; order Strigeidida; family Schistosomatidae; genus Schistosoma; species Schistosoma mattheei. The sequence goes on from OX103947.1 coordinate 80,037,198, forward strand.
TAGCTCATAACACGTAGTTTTATTCACAAGACGAGTCATTTATTTATCACAATAACAAGGGAGATTTAATGAGATGAATCTACTTCCCAGGATTCACATTAAGCTTTCTTACGGTGATCGCATTTGCTATCGAACTGATATAGAACATATGTCGTTCACAAATGGTCCTCAGCATATTCGCATGAAAAAACTAAAACAAACCAGACAAGTTAATCATGAGGCATATGAGAAACATAATCTCAAATAGTTACATAGAGACAATAATTAGTACTAAACAGCTGGCATCAGCTTCGATATTTTATCTTCTCCATATGTCGGGACTAATAAAAATTCGAATGAATAAATCCACTTGATATGCTTGAAAATTATTTATGCAGCCTTCCTTTACTCTGAACATTTATCTTATCAAATGATCCTTTCAAAATGGAGCTTACATTTTGCAACTCATATTCTTATTCTAACGTTAACAGTTTTTGTAACTAGGCGGTAACACTAAATCCAAATACATAATATTATATTACTCACAGTTACTTAATTAGTATTAATTTTATTTTTTTGTAGATTTGTGATAAGGATGCTGAATTAAAACTATTTGTTCGTCTAATTTGTACTTTGACTACCATAATGAGGCTAATTACGGACTTCAAATCTCAGTCAGTCAGTCGGGAGCATCAATACACTCAAAATTACAAGCTCCAAATAGTACGAAACATAGATCAAACAGGGTGTCCTGTCGACTATCTTCAACCACTTAACACTTAAATATGATGCACGCAAAGTCAAATCAAAAAGACTAATAGTGGCCATATTGTAATAAATATGACATTTTTCACTCTTTGGTGACTTACCAATCGCACAACAACCTGTATAGAAAAGTATATTGTTATGTTACTTAAAAGTTCTATAGTATAACAGGATTTAGTATAAATTATATGCTGGTACGCATATAAATGATGCAAGCAGTGATAATAATAATATTTGAAACATATATTCATAAATAATAAAAGTCGATCACTTGACATGTACAGATTTATATAGTCAGCTTACATCCACATTTTTTATGTAAGGGATAACGATAACTTCTGGCTGCTTGAATCAAAAAAGGTCATAGTAGAATTCGAACTAGTGACCTATTGTTCGTGTGTTAATTTGTCTACACATTAAACCACCGCTCTACTAATAAACATTGAAAAACGGATAACGTTGTAAATTAATTATATTAAAATATCATTTCCCATTGACTTTTTAATTTTCATATAGCTACAAATGTTAAATATATTGCGAAGAAGTGCAAATACGATAACTTGAATGAAGATAAATTCAATCAACGAGTTCCAAATAGAAGGAAGTGTATATTCTATAATCCACTGTTAATCATAATCTATACAAAGTAAGGATTAGCCTTTTTAATAAATATTGACCACACTAACTAAATACAGATATACAAT